>OZ023274.1:46714362-47406767 GCA_964007475.1 Hybos culiciformis | reverse complement strand
ACGTCTCTCAACTTGTCGAGGCAGCTCCGAATAAATACTTCGACAAATGATAAACTTAAGACGCCTAAACTATATATCTATATATCTATATATCCATATACCTATAAGAATTATAAGAATTATATAGTTAAGACCTTTTGAAGGTTTGTTTCCTAAATAGTATTTTTCGTTTTGAATATTCAATAAGTTCAATTTTTCCTTCAAAATTTGAATAAAAGATAGAAAAAGGAAAACAAAAAAGAAAATGAAATATAACATCTAGACATGAAAGTAAAGTAATATGCTTATACCTACCTGTGTACATACATTTAAATTAATTTTTTTTGCAAAAGCACCACAAAATTTTATAAGTTGTTGTTGTTGTTTTTTTTTTCTATATTTTTATCATATGGCTTATTGCCAAAAATATCTTAAAATAAATATTAAATTGTACGAAAAAAATTATGTTTTTTTTTATGCTTTGCACAAAAATAAAGCCAAACCATTCATTTGACGTCAGCAGCAGCAGTTAAGCAAAAATGAAAACTTGTAAACGTCACTATTTTATAATTTTTTTTTTTTTTACATCGTTATTATACGTAATATATACGTATAATATGTGCATATACAAACATAAACGTAACATATTTATATATATATATATATATGATGTTGTAATTTTCTTTTTCTTAACAATAATGATGTTTTTGCCCTTTTTGGTTGCCTTTTATTTTGTTTGCCAAAAAAAAAAAAACAAAAACAATTGCTCTTTTTTCTTGTTATGAAGTATAGAAAAGTGAGGACAATAAAAATATTGTAATATTTTGTGGCAGCTCTTTATGGTCATAGAATTATAATATTCGTCGGCCAAATTGATTATCTTCTATAAATGTACATAATTATTAAATAAATAAAGCAATAATTTATAGAAAGATTTTTATTTTATTTTTTTTAACAAAAAATTTTTGAACAAGAAAAAACAAAAAATAAATCGATATTCTTCTATTTTCAATTTTATTTGCTTTTTCATTTCCATTATGATAATATTGATTAAAAGATACAACTTTCTTCCAATTTTCTTCGCATAGTAGGGTCGGCTTATGTTGGAGAAGCTATATAAGAATTAGCATAGAGTTCTCCTCTAATAGTCACCGTTCTCAATAGATTATGTTGGAGCGGCGCGAGTTTCGGTTTTAAAATCTGTGAGAAACGTTAGGAATTTAGAAATGAATTTATTATTATTTTCATTATAACGAATAAGGGTTTTTGTAATTATGCTATAACCAGCCAACAAATATTATTCTGTATATTTAGTTTGAATTTCTGAATTTATTGAAATTGAAAACAGTGGACATAAACAGTTCAACATAAAAATTACAGGTGCATCTCGTTTAGCATTGTTCTTATTGAAGTTCTTATAGCTAATCGTCTATCTACTTTGTTTATTTTTAGATCTAAATTTCTTCGATTTTAAATGTAATAGAGACAAAAATTTGAATTTTTTTTCCATCCTTATTTTACTGCGCCAATAAAATTCAACAAGCAAAAACCTTATATTTATTAATAGGCTTTCTTTTCCATATTGAAGCCGACTCTTATAATGCTATAATTATCGCCATAAAACAACAATCAAAGATTTATAAATTCAACAGACTTTTTAAGATAGTTTTTATTTTAATATACCTATTTAAGGATCATTATATTAATTCAAGTAATATTATCCTATTACTCTGAGTCTCGCACAAAAAAAAAAAACAAAAAGTTCCTAAGAGCCGTGTCGTCATGATAAAAAAAAAATTTTTAAATCCATACAATAAACTTTTTTTTCTTTTTCAATTCAAATGCGTGTTCTTAAATTAAAAAAAAAAAAAAAGTTTTATGTTTATTAAATATAAATATATGTTGTATACATAGAATATAGTTATGTACTATATAGGTATATAATAACTTAGGAAAATCTGTCGTATACAACATATACAAAATAATATAGGTATACATATAAATTTAAAGAGATTTTTTATGTTTTTTTTTTAAAGAAAAAAAGAAAATCTTTTATTAACTTTATTTTTGAAAGAATAAAATTTATCTATTTTTTTTTTTCTTCTAAATATCTTCATAAGAAAATACCATAAACCAAAGAAATAATACACCCACGCAATTTCCATTTTATGAATGGAGAAATAATGTTGTTTTTCTTCTTTTTTTCCTTTTTTTCTACTTTGTTGTTTAGTTCTCTTTTAAAAATGTTTATTTGTTGTTTTTGTGAAACATTCCCTTCCCCAGTCAGTAAAAAAAAAAAAAAATCAACGAATTCTTACGGAAAATTAATTCCCAACATATCGTGTTTATTTTTATTTTTTTTTTATATTGGATTATTACTTTCCTGTGTATGTGTGCGTGTGGGTAGTTTTTATTTTTTTATGGCGGCAAGTTTATGCATACAATGTGAAAAAGAGAAGAAAAAAAAATTATTACACTGAAAATTCTCTACTAAAAATTATAGCAAAAAAGAATAAAGAAAAATTCTTTTTTTTAATATTAAAACATAAAAAACATAGAAAAATGTATGAGATGCAGAATTATGTTGTAGTATATAATTATATAAAAAACAACATATAACTTGCATATTTATGATATTATTTTTTATATATAAAATTTATACATTTGAAATTTATTTTTTTTTTTTATATTCAAAAAAATAATATTAAAACACAAAAGATGGAAATTTAATGTCGTATTAATAATTTTTTTGATAGAAAATTGATAAGAAGAAAATTTCTAATTTTTTTTTTTTTTGTTAAAATTTTATTATGCGTGGGAAGTAATACGATTTAAGTGTAAAAATTTTTGTGTTTTTTTTTTTTGTACAAAAACTTTTTTAAGAATTCTTTTTATGTGGGTTTCGTTTTATGCTTTCAGTATTTTTGACTAAAATTATATAAAAAAAAAAAAATTTTAATATTGTTTTTTTTTTTTATATATATACCTGGATTTTGTGCAATTATTTCATATAAACATAAGTATATAAGTAGGTACCTGCGAATTCTATTAAGTAATATTATGTAAATAATATGTGGGATTTTTCTCAGTACATATATTAAAAGTCATGATAGGAATTAAATTAACTGGAAAATATTAGAATATTTTGAAATCAAACGTGAATTTTGAATATTTTTCTAAAAATAGAATAAAAATAAGAAATATTGAACAGTGTACCTCGTAATTGAAATACGCGGCACGGTTTTTAACATTTCGATTTTTAAGACTTTTAAAATACACAAGATACACATTATAAGACTTTTAAGATACACATTGCTCACAACTATAGGGGCTAAGCAAATTTTTTTTTCGGTTCCTTCAATATACTTAATAGAAATATCATTTAGTTATATATCATAGAGTACAAATATAATCCTGACTCCAGTTCCAATGGTTGGTTGTTGGTTCCTCATCATATCCAATACATAATTTTGATCGCAATCCATTAAAACTTTTAGAAAAATCTAAAATATTTCTATAATTCCCAAAGCTAAAGTCGAAAAATCTAATCTTCAAGTCGAGAAGAGATTACACATTGAAATAGAGTATGCGCAGTTCATTACTTAGAAGAATTTTAGTGGAAAATGATAAAATTTAAAAATTTATAGAAGTACTTCTTTTCAATTAATGAGCTAAAAATATTTCATTAATTCTCTCAAGATTTTATATTTTTAGGCTTTTTATTTTGAGGTGTGTAGTATGTTTTAATTAAAAATTTTTTCACATTATAAAATTAAAACTTTAAAATTTACGTCGTATGATCGTAATAGTTGTTTTTAAATATAAATTTAAAGTGAAAGTTTTTCTAGTATAAAGGAAATAAAAGAATAAGGTACATACTCTCTATATATAAGAAAATTTCTTGAGAGTGCCTAAATATACTTTCAATCTTTATGTAATTCTTAATTGGGTATTCTCTGACGGTTACACTGAATACAATAAAACATATAGATGGATGTATATTTATTAACGAAAATTATGTGTCTGAAAATCATCTGTGGCAAAAGTGAGAAATTAATTAAGGTTGATGTCAGCATCCTTAACTAATTTTTATTTTCCTATATTGAAAACTATATTTAATATTTATATCTATCTATGTACTTCTTCGCATTAACTTGAAAACATAAAATACTTTATATAAATATGTGAAAATATACTATATACATACCTACTCCTATAATAGTAAAAACTTTTGAAATATAAAGTTTTTTTTATTTTTTTTTTAATATTTTACTAATTAATGAAAGTCTTGGAAAAAAAAAAGATATATATTATACATTATTAAAATAAAATAAATACCCTAATATGTGTAATTACTTAGTCGCACAATTTATTTTATTTTTATTTTTTAACCCATTCCCGTGCTACATAAAGAAAAATGTTAATTTTTAGTCTTTTTTTTTGTTCTGTGTAAGCTTTATATCAATTCTTATATCATGTTAAAAATATTGTAAAAAAAATTTTAACAAAAAACAAAGTAATTGTAATCTTAATGTAATTTATTCACCATTTCTGTAAAATTTGTTGAATTAGACTTTATAGATACTCTTGTTCTTCCATTTTTGCCAAATTTCTTTGTGTTCGGTTCATGTTTTCCATTTGGTTCGCGCTAAATATTGTATCAAGTGTAACATAAAATTTATGGTGTACGCCCTTTATAGGAAAGATTTTAGAAGCACTACTTAAGAAGACGAAAGTTTAGGAAGAAAGTTTTGAAAGTTTTTCCTTGCCATAAGACTAATTATGGTTTTTATGAGCCTATCTTTTTGCTTAAGAAATGGTAATTTGACTATAGCAATTTGAAAGATCTCAATTTTTCCAGAGAGATCTTTACAAAAACCAAAAATTATTCAATTATTATAATTTTATTTATTATTAATTATTATAATATATTATTTATTCTAATATTTTTAAGATATATGTACACATTTATATATCCTGTGATTTAATTACAGACCTACTCTTGTATGTTAAAACTTTTGAAATATACAAAGTAATTTGTAATGAAATACTTAATTGTTTTTATACTTTAATTTTTTGATCTCTGTGTACAATGTTAAATTTTAATTGATCCTTTATAACATATTTTAATTGTAGTAAATTATAAGTCGAAATTTTGTAATATATGTAAGATTTATAAACAGGTGTAGTTAATAAAATAATAAATAAAAAATATTTCCATTTTAAAATATCCCCTAAAAATATCTCCACTTGAACGTGTCTAAAGTTTTTCTTATTATCTAGCTCTAAAAAAAAAAAGGAAATTTTATGTGATAAAATTTCATAATCATAAAACTTTTCGCTAAGGATGTTACAACCAACATAAAATGTAATTTATTTTAGGTATAATGTAGAGAATTTTTTTTTTTTTAGATATTTTGGCTTATATTTTCATATGTATACAAAATATTTTTTTTATTTTTTAATGGTATGAGTTTTAATGTAGGTTCGGTTGACGTCATAAAAGGACATGCGTATTAGTTGTGTCTGTAACGTATCCGTTTTAAAATGGTTTTATTTTTTAAATGTTTTTCGTTAATTGTTATACCGTGGTAATACGATGGTTTGTTGGTATTTTTTTTTTTCTTTTGTTAAACTAAATAAGAAAAAAATAAAAAAAATTCAACTCTTTGATGCAGGAATGATGACGTAATTGTTTTTAAAAGGATTTATTTATTTTATTTTTTTTCTATAGTAGTTTAAGAATAAATTTATAAAAAAATTACTTGTTAAGAATTTGTGTCATTAAATGAGGGGAATTATGTTTTTTAATTTAAAAATTTTTTTTTCCACATAGTTGCATGTTTGTCTACTTAATCAAATTTATGTCAATAGCCTATGTTCAAATCCCTTGAAATTATATTGTTTTTAGTTTTATAATAAACTTATTAAAAAAAGACTTGAAAGATTTTTGGGGTACAATTTTACCAAATACCTACACAAATCTATGGTGAATTTTCCAAAGCAAAGTTTGTTAATTCAAAAAAAAAAATAAAATTAACCAATAAAACTTAAATTTTATACATAATGGTTTTTTTTTTTTCAAAAATATTCATAATTTCATGATTTTTAATTGTAATGTTGCAAAAATGATGAAAAAAGCTTAATAAACTTGACAGTGCTATAGTAATACATATAAATATAATAATTGTATAAATTGCATGTATGTGGACGCAATATGTCTGTTATTTAATTGATTGGCGAGATACTGAACAAATTAAAAAAAAAAATAAATATATCAAAAATTTCTACTTCACATTTTAACTTTAAAAAATAAAAATCAATTTCAATATGAAGGCGAAAATGTCACCACATTATAATTGTGTAGGCAGATAATTTTTGTTCGGCTTTTAAAGTCAACTGTTATACATAAAATTGAAGAAAATAAAAAAAAAAAAATGAAATAAAAGTTTTGCAAATAATTTACAAATCCTGACGACACTATTTTTTTTTTTTTTTGTATTTCGTATTTAGCTTCTCATTTTAATTCCTTATGCCAAACACTGTGAAAAATTTTATATAAATAATAATTGTTTCACATTTCTGCAGATGTGTAGTCTAGTTAATATCATTTTACTACTGCTTATTTTTTTTTTTTTCATAAAACTTTACAGTGTTCACCCACTTAAGCATTAAATATTTCCCTTCCTACATTTATTATGTATCCATCATCAGTCCTTGCTCTTGCGCATCAATTTTTAATTATTATTTATTTTTATTTTTTTTTAATTTACCCAAAAGGGGAAGGGAATGTTTCTTTTTTTCTTTAACTTCTCTAATATTTTTTCTTATTTATTATAATAGATGTATATATTGGAAAAGAAAAAAATAAACAATATAATTGTAGTTATTTTCATATAGTAAGTATATCTCTTACCAGGAGGGAGAATTAAGTTCAAAGGGGGGTTGTTTTCACAAAAAAAAAACAACAGAAAAAAAAAAACAGAAAAGAAAAATCGTTAGTACTTACGTCATCAATCCCCAAAATCATGAAAGAAAAACTGTACATATTATCAAGACCAGTCAGCAATAGACATTTTTAACATAAACATCGCGCTAAAATATTTTCCAATAAATATCGTTTTCAAAAAAAAAAAAAAAATATATAAAATTAAAATATAAACCTACCTACATTGAAAATAAAAAAAAATAAAAAATTTTTTATATTAAAAAAAAAATAAAAATATTTTCCTCCAAAATATAATGATCGAATAAAAAATAAAATTAATCTCGTTTTAATTCACACCAAAAAAAAAAAATAAAAATATATATTTTAAAAAGAAAATTTTGAAAAATAAATAAAATATCTTACATATATTTTTGTACCAAAAAATTTCAAAAAAAAAAAAAAAAAGTTTGTAAATACGAAATAAAAAAAAAAATTAATTTCCAACCACTCAAAACTGGGACATTCTGCAATAAAAATACCTACAAGGAAAGAAAAAAAAACAAAATTAAAGCTTTTTTTTTCTTCATGTCTAAAAAATATCACAAAAATAATATATAAATGATATTAAAATAATATTAAAGAAAATAAAAAGGATTTATAAAAACCATTTGTTTTTTTTTTTAAATTAAGTTTAAAAAAAAATTAAACATATAAATAAAATAGAAAATTTTAATTAATGCACTTTTCATAGACAAAATAAAAAAAAGGCAAAAATTGAAGGGCACTACACAATATAATTTTTTTCTAATTCGAATATAATTTTCTTTTACAAAAACAAAAATATTTTGTGTAGGTATATTTTAATTTGTTTTTTTTTTTTGTACTACTGATTTTTTTTTTTTTCAAATTTTCACATTAAAAAAATTAATATAAGTTTTAAATGCGTTTTAAAATTTTGAAAAAAAAAAATTTCATTCAAATATTAAAACAATAAAAAATAACAATAATTTTTTTTTTTCGATATATATATTATTTTCTTAAAAATTAATTTTCAACTGTCATAACATAAAAAAAAAAACAACCAAACAAACTTGTAAATAAAAAAATAATAATTTATAATTTTTAATAAAAATATAATAACATAATAATAACAATAAAAGCCAATTTTTGATCACTCTTAGAAAGCAAAAAAAAAAAAAAAAAACAAATTTATATATATACCTATCCTACATATATATATATAAAAAAAAAATTCGTTAAAATTCCTTCCGTAATGGAAATACCGCCAAAAATACACCGACATAGGCATAGGCGATCGAATAGTCGAAGGAATCAACAACATGATGAGTCCACCGATCGACAAAGTAATGAATCAATTATAGCTAGCAGTGTTCAGCCTTCAATACAGCTTCATCATCCACAACTACATCAACCACAACCGTCGTCGTCATCAACAACAACAACAACAACGCAAATATTACATGAAAATCCATCGGTCTTAGTTAATGGACATGAGCCAGATCCGGATAGAAATGGAGTGGATCGAGGCGGTGATAATTCAGATGTTTCACATGGTTCAACAGCGGCAGCTATTGAAGCTGTGGCCGCCTTAAATGATAATACCGGTAGTGGTACTGCGGCTGCTACTGGTAACAATATTATTACTGAATCAACTGGATCTAGTCGACATCATCAAACTACAGATTCGGCGGCTACAACGAGAAGACCTTTTCAATTAACACCGCATGGTTCACCAAGACCACCACCAACGGTGCATGGTGTTAATAAAGGTATATTGGGTTTTATGGATCGTGAATTGAAGGCAACTAGTTTGTCAGTTAAAAAAACCCAATCACTGTCTGATCCACAAGCCAGTCCTGCCCAACGTTCGACAAGAAGTCGCAGCAGTTTAGAAAAAAGTCCAAGACGCAAACGTAGTAAATCAGAGTCTAGAAGACGGCGAGAAAGGAAACTTATTGCTGCTGGTGAAATGGAAGTTAGACAAGCAAATGAAACATTAATGCGATATTTAAAGCAAGTTTCTGAATTGAACGATGCTTCATTATCGGGTGAATTGGAAATTGATCAAAATTTTGATGAACGAAGAGTCCACCGAAAAACAAAATCACAACGAGATAAACGCGGCCATTTAATTAGTAGAACTAGTGGTAAGTTTTTAGTTTTTTTTTTGATTAAAAATTAAGAATAAAATCTTCGTTATGATGTGTTCGACTAGAAAAATTAGATGTTCCTTCAGCATTATTTATATTTCTTTAAAGGCGTTTTTTTTCAATAAAAATTCTGATAAAATTAAATTTTCATGATATCATACAATTTATATATATATATATATATATATATATATATACGTATACCTAATTATTTACCACGGTATTTACATTCTTTAATGAACTTATAATTATAATAGTAAATACTATAGAAATATATAGTAAGAAGTTAAGGGAACACTGTTACTTTCTGAATTTCGCTTATCAAGACAAATTTTCGTTTGTGATAGTTTCTGCGGAAAAAAAAACCAAAATATTAACAAAAAATATTATTAAATAAGATAGTAGGTGTTACAAGAAAAAGTTTTATATTTTTTTGGTTAGTAATATTCTTTTTCAGAACTGCGTTCCAAATTCGAAGTTTAGATCATTATAATGAAGAAGATTTTATTAACAGTACCAATTACCATATTTAATTTATGATTTGTGAACTTTCTGGAATAAATGTATTTGAGCTAAATTAAAAATTTCAAATTATTCGGAAATTTACTTTTCGATGGAGATATTTAGAGAACAAGTTGAGTAGTGTGTAGCAATGTTAAAAAATAAGTTTTTCAATTTATATACTTTGTACATCTGTAGCGAAGCTTTCATAATGCTGAAAGAGCAATTGAATAAACATTCAACACGTCTAAATCGTTTTTTTTTACAGAATTTTACCCTACATCTTAATAGATTTCAAATAGTACACAATATAATTTTTAATTCCCAATGGTTGGCGTTATTTATATACATAATATATATTTTTCGTTTATACCGACAATGAGCTAAATATTAGCAATATATGTTTTTTTTTTTTCTTCACTCAAATTTTTTGTTCAGAAATAATATAATCCTTAATTAATATCCTGCTGCTGACCCTGACATAAACATTTTTTTATTATGTTTATAATTAAATAAAAAAAAAATCAAATCTTTCTGATAATCTAATAATTTTCTTATTTTGAATCCCAAAATGAAATCTATATATAATATATCTGCTGTATTATTTATATACATAGTACATAGTACATATATGTATAACTACGTCATCTTTTTATATTTTTTTATTATAAAAATTCGGAAAAATTTTATTTTGCTTGTTTTTTTTTTTTTTTGTGATTGACATTACATATACCTACTATATAATATTATATTGTATATTGTTATAAGTCGCATATACAAAATCGTACATTTATTTTATTTATAAACATTGTATTGCGTAACTTTTATGTGTTTTATTTTTATCATTCTTCTGCTTCTATTATCCAATATATTAATATGGTTGTTATAAAACATTAAAATGCGATGTTAAGATAAAAATATAATATATAAATCGGAAAAAAGAAAAAACCTTTTATTTTGATAAAATTTATGATAATTAACTATAATTATCATATTTATATATAACTACTTACTATATAAAACCTATCCTTAAATTAAGGAAATTCTAATTTTCCCTATGCATTAAGTAATAAAAATTTAAAAATTAATTAAAAGTTTAAAAAAGTCATAATTTTTTTTTTTTATAATTTCGAAAATAAATTTTAATTAATTATCTGTGGCTTGAAAGGCACTGCTAAAAACTTAATGAATTTTTTTTATTCTAAAAACTAGTTTTTATGTCCCCGAAAGTAGGACATATTTTATGCAAGGACATGTTTCTTCAATTTTGTTTATTTTATTTTTAATTTTTAATTTTTTTTTTTTTCGAAAAACACAAATTAAATTTCTATTTTAAAATTTTTCAACCTCTTAGTATATATTTGATTTTATATTTTTTTTGAATTAAAATTTCATTTATAGACAAAATTATTTTAATCGATTGTAAATTATAATTATGGAAATTATGTTTTCAAGCCACAGATAAATTATCGCCTTAATAATAATAATAAAAAAAAGAAAAAAAAAAATTAGATTAAATGTCTATAAATAAATTTTATCATATTTATAATTATTTTAATGTGTTTTTTTTTTGATTTTAATGACACCTACACATTAATGGGTACATACTTATTGTGTAGGTTATACACATTAAAATATTGAAAAAGAGTTTCAGAATTAAATGCAAAATTTTTTTTTTTTTTGAATTTTAAACGATTCCGATTTTAACATGTTCTAAATTTAATATGCGAAAAAGGATATAAATATGTTAATATACTTAAATACATTTAATTAATGATGAAATTAAAATTTTAAATATACCCTCTACCTATACTTAATATCTATTTATAACAAAATTTTTCTATAAAAAGATACTGTATTGAAAACTTTTTGCTTTAGGAAATTTAAAAATAAATAAAAACAAATTGTATTTTTATTAAATTTACTATCCAACTGAATAGGTACTTATTCGAAATCTTATTAATCCTAAATTATATTTAAATGAGTTTTAATCATGTTTCTCTATTTCCGCTCACTAGAGAAAATATTTCTTGAACATACTGCACGATGAATTCAGTTAAAGCATAGATTAAGAATACAGAAAGATTGTTAGCTTCATACAACATTTTTTCAGCATTTTTGGTATTATTATGTGAAGGTATTAGTAAAACTAAATAAAATTCTTTTCATATATTGATAATTATCACGTTTTTTATTTTGTTTTACTAACACATTCACATAAAAATACCAAAAATAATGTTGTATGAAGCTAAGAATCTTTTCACATAAAAATACCAAATATAATGTTGTATGAAGCTAAGAATCTTTCTGTATTCTTAATCTATGGTACATATTATGCTGAAAACACAATTGGGGCGACAGCGACGGCGACAGCGATAGCGACTGTCAAAAACCATATATTTGTATGAGAATGAAACAATTGAGGCGATTTTTTTATATGAAAAATCGCTGTCGCCGTCGTCGTCGCCCCAATTGTGTTTTCAGCATTATGGTACATATTATAATGAATAACTCCGATTTTTTTTAAAACCCTAGTTAGTCTGTTGTTTGCATTACAAAATTTTAATCAAAACAATAGTGAATAATTTTAACCCACAATATTGTCGCTTTTTTTCATTTATTTAAGAAATATTAACCCAAAGGACATGGCCCTGAATATAAGTTTTAAAAAAAATTAACTAAAACTAATTAACATAATAAACTTAAAATTATATTTTACATAATAAATTGAAAAAAATTTAATAAAATTAAAAACATTAACACAATTATGTATTTACAAATGTTATTCTTAAAAGTCACTATATATAGAAAAGGTTGAAATCAAGCAAAGAGAGTTACTATTTCAGTAAAGGTTAAAAAAATACAATAATTGGTTTTGTCAAAGGGAAAATTAAACAAACATACAGATCTTTACCATGATCTGGGTATTCTAAAGAAATTTAAGAGCTGTCGACAATTTATATTAAATTAGAAAATTGCTAAAAAGAAATAAAATAATTAGTTAAAAATAAATGAATTTAAGAGTATAAGGAAGTTTACGGAATTTATAGTTCTTCAAATTATTTGTTCAAAAGAGTATCCAGATTAGGCTGTTAGATAAAAGCATATATTAAGAATACAGAAAGATTGGAAGCTTCATACAACATTTTTTCAGTCTTTTTTGGTATTTTATTGTGAAGGTGTTAGTAAAACTAAATAAAATTCTTTTCATACATTGATAATTATCACGTATTTTATTTTGTTTTACTAACACATTGACTTAAAAATACCAAAAATAATGTTGTATGAAGCTTCCCATCTTTCTGTATTCTTAATCTATGATAAAAGGCTTCAGATGTTATTATATCAATATTTTCTTCCAGCCTAAGATTGCAATTCTATATAATACCATATAAAAATTGTGAAAATTCTTATGAATAATAAAAAACAATATTAAAAGTTCAAATAAATCAATAAAAAAAAAACTGTTTTTACTTTTTCATAGCTAATAAATTATATGCAGCGGGTGGTGGTTTATCGTCTATTTTAAAAGATTTATCAGAAGATATTGTGCCAGCTGGAAATGAAATTTATAATCCTTTTACACCAGTAGTATCGCCTACAGAAGAAGGTCTTCCATCAAGAATAGATAAAATGTTTGTACAAACATCATCGGGATATCGACCAGTAGATCATTTCTATAAACATCCAATTGGTTCAGACTTGGAAAGCAATAAGTAAATATTTAATAAAAAATTTTCTTCTTATTAATATTATTTTTAATTTTTTTCATTGAATTATTTCCTTAAATAAATTTTAGACATGATATCAACAGTAGTTTAACTCTATCATGTGCAGTACAACGGATTTGGCTTTTAGTTTCTAATATATGCCATGGATTATTAGGTGGATTAGCATTGGCACATCTGTTATTCGTTGCAACTAGTCAGCCGTTAGATTGGTCTCAGGGTCTGAATGGAATACGACATTATTCATCATTTGCAGAAGTTTATACGAATACATTTTATTGCTTGGCAATAGTTTGTATGGT
Organism: Hybos culiciformis; assembly: GCA_964007475.1. Taxonomy (NCBI): domain Eukaryota; kingdom Metazoa; phylum Arthropoda; class Insecta; order Diptera; family Hybotidae; genus Hybos; species Hybos culiciformis. The sequence continues at coordinate 47,393,158 of OZ023274.1, read as the reverse complement.
TTCTATTTTTGACAGGTAAGAAAATAATTTAGACATCAAAATCATAATACGTTTTGCAAACATTTTGCTCCAACTCCGAGAATCTTGTTCGGTATATCAAAAAATCCACAATTTTGAAAATTGTCTGTTCATCTGATTACATTTTTTACTTTTTAGAATGGATATATGCAATATAGATTTAGCAAATGCAACAGAACTAATTTCATTTAGATGGATTATAATAGCAATGATTTATATAGCGACAATAATTTTAACATTATGTGCTGAGATGTTAGATGAAACATTATATCTGACCAATTCGAATGTTACAATGTTTAAAGATGAAGTGGTAATACATTTTTTTACCTTGCATTTCAATAAATTTTTAATGTGCTTATTGACGTTTTTATTATAGTTAATTATGTTTAAATTAAAGAATTTTTCCCTGTACATGATTTTTACTTCCATGATTTTTACTTCTGAAACACTAAAAACTTTTTTATTGTGATTTCAATCTAAGTTTCTTATTTTAATTTAATTGAAATTTCAGGAAAACCATCAGGTGTTAAATGTATGGAACAGTTTATCGATTGCAAGAAGTATTGGTGCAATTGTAGGTGAGTTTTAGATTTTCATTGAATGCGATCTAGATCTAGAGAAGAAAATTTCTTATAGAAATACAAAGAAGAAAAAGTAGAGCTATTGCAAATATGAAACAAATTATATGAGAGAAAAGTTTCAAAATTTAAATCTAAATTTTGTATTTTTGAAAGAAAAAATACCATAGAAATATTTTATTTTAAATGAAATTAATAAGGTTTAAAAATAAATAATGTAAGTACTTTTTTTAATTTTCAGGCTGGATTATGATCGGTCTATCACCAACTAATGAAGACTTACTTTATGAAAGTATTTATGATCTGAACAAAGGATATTAACTTCTCGGGCTACATACACACATATATATCGCAAGTCGAGAGAAAAACTAGGCGAAAGATCTCTTTATAAAATAATAATAAAAACAAATATCATTTGACAAATAATTAATTCATAAAAAAAAATATAAATATAATAAATGATAGTAAGATTACATAATAAGAAAATCTCCCAGAGAGTGATTCTATTCTAGTTTAAAAAATTAAATAAAAAAGAATTAAAAAATTTGTAAAGTTACACTTTTTTTTCTACAATCAATTAAAGAATTCCAGTTTCCAGTTTGATGGAAATAATATTTTGTTGTCTTACGTTTGTTTAGCTTCAAAATGCAACATATACTCAAAAAATCTTAAACATAATAACAATAAAAAAAATTGAAATTATAAATCTAAGACGATTTTATTGTCTGCCAAATAAAAAATGTTAAAACTAACAACAGTGTAACGCGCCTATGTTAGTAAAATAATTTCCCTCTACATTTTGTAATCAAGACACCAAAAATAAAAATTTAATATTTTATCGGAATATCGGAGTTCTTTAATTTTAATTGCAAATTTTTCTTTTCTATTAAATTTCGAATTTCCTGAATCTTTTGTAGGGTATTATATGTATTATTTTCACTAAGAGCTTTTAAAGATTTTTCAATTTCATCATGCGACATTCCAAGTCAAAATGAATTATTCAATTATTATTAAAAAGATAAGATGTTTTATGACAGTCCTTTACCAATTTACAATACATAAATAATAATCTTATTTTATCGTTCAATCTTTTTACGAGAGTGTTATCAAAACAGTTCTATGAACTTCCTAAAACAAACAAATATTGTTGAAGCTCAATTAATTATCTTGAAATTTGTAAAAATAAAAAAAAATCTGAATATTATAATTTCCAAAAAGATTCAGAGATTCTAAAATGAATTTCAATAATTAAAGTGAGGTTTTTCATAGAGCAATAATTTATATATTTTTTTTCAAATAAACATAGAATAATATAATAATAATTTTCTTCTTGTCTAATTCTGGAACGGAATGGAAATTCTATTTACATTATAATGAATCAATAAATAAAAAAAATAAAAAAATACCTTAATTCTCCCCTATAATTAATTAATATAAATATCACAAGGAAGTTTGGAAAAGCCTGGACCATTAATAAAAAAATTAGAGGCATATTTCTGGCAAATTATCCTTATTTGCAATTGAGAATCATAGCCTTGGGCTATGAAATTTCAAATAATCACCGCATTTTAATATTATTGCTTTATCGAAACCTTACATTACGTTTACATAAAACTGTCATAGACGAATTTATTAAATAAAATTAAATAAAAGAAATGAACTAAGGTGATATTATAGACATATTAATGTTAGTAAAATTTTTCTGTTTTCTTTTGTAAAAAAAATTTTGTTATTAGAAAATAATATTCTGTTAGATCTATGGTATATGTTATTTATGTATTATCTTTGTAGTTTTTTCCCCAAGACAGCAGATCCACTATTATGAATATTACGAACCATACCAATCAACATCAATGCGTTTAATTTATTTTATTTCGATCTAAAATATCCATCGCATTTTTAAGAGTAGAGTATTGACTATAGTGGCTTTTAGTTTGTTTTTTTAAGTTTTAATGTAAGCAAGAAAAACTATAATCTACAAAATATTTTCCTTATTATTCTATTATAAATAAAAATGGTTTTCCAACAAATTAAATCTAATAGAATATTATTTTCGTTTTGTTATACAATTTTTGTAAATAAATACATTAAAATTAATATTATTATTATATAGTAAAATTATATACAAATATATATTATATTATACTAAAAAAAATTATATATTATGTAATCAAAACCATATAGAGGCAAAAAAATAATGTACTTAGAACTTTATAAAAAAAAAATTAAGTAAATAATAACTGACATTATGAAAAACATAAACATATAAAATTCTCATTTCATACGCTGACCAAATGAAAAAATTAGCAGAATTTGGAAATTTAATCCAGACCCGCTCATTGCTTTCATTATTAATTTATAATGACATAAAATTACGGATCTAAATTCAATATAAAAACATTTGGTCATTCCAAAAGAAAACCATTGGAAAATGATATGAAGTCAGAACAGAAATGTAAATGTGCAAATTAAAAGAAAATGCAATAAAATAAAACTAAATGAAAATACATATATTATTATTATAAAAAAATTGTTTTAATTCCCTAATATTAATACTGAACTCTTTCAGCTGAGAATTTCTACTACAAAAGTGCTAGTTTATTTGAATTCGTATACATAAGTATTTTTTGAAATGATATTCTTTTGGACTCCTGGTCAATCAATAGTAAATCAATATATTTATGAACAAAAATCTCATCATCAAAAACAATAAAATTAATAAAAGCAATGCATATTTATCGGTAATAAAACATTTTTATTATGCACGTTTTTTTTTTATAATTTACCATAATTATTTCATTATTAAATAACATTTATATATAAGATTTTAGAATCAATAATTTTTATTAGATTTATTATAAATTATTTTAATATAAATATGAACCTCTAAATTAATGTATTCTACGTATTCATTGAGATAATTTTATTATTTTTAGCATAGTTCAAAGTTTGCTCTAGATATTTTATTTTGAAATTTATATTATACATAATAATGTATGTATAATCAGAACGTACATAGTAGTTCAAATTTTTCTCCATATGCCTTCAAAATTTTAAAATAAAAATGTATTAATTAATTTCTAAATTCATTCTTTTCATTATACATATTTGTTAAAAAAAAAAAACTGAAAATAATAGCTAACAATTAATTCGAGTTATTGCCATCAGAAGCTTAAGTGCTAAGTTATATTCCCCTATCAGTTTGTAAGGCACAATATACTCAATTTTCTCCAAATATTTATGGTTTAAAATCACAAAACTAATAAACATCAATATTATTCTAATAACAATGGTTTATCAAAAGCATTTAAAGCATTTGTGAAGTTTGAATTTTGGAGGATAATATGGGAATCTGTTTTTAATTGAAAATTGTAACTTAATAATAATAATAATTAACAATAATTCTTCTTTCATATAATAAACAAATTGAGCAATGTTTTTACTAAATATGCAATTAATTAATTATAACCTTTCAAAGATAAAAAAAACTACTACTAAACATAAAATACATCCATATTTAAGTACAAAACATAATAAAAATAATACAAACGTGTGCAAATGATTTTCAAATTCATTTCACAATTTGCAAAAAAAAGTTTTATAAGAAATTATTTCAACGGGATATCTATGATGATGTATACAATAAAAATAAAGTTGTTCTGCCGAATGCCTGTTTTATTTTCAATAAAAGATTTACAATAACTTAAAAAAAAATACATAATTTAACAAAATTTATTATTGATCAGAAATTAAAAATAATTCAGAGAATTTTAAAAATATCTAAGAAAAACTTTGAAAATGTTTTCTTAAAATCATACTATGCAGAAAGATAATTTTAGCTGAAGAACCTCGAAGCATGGACTTTAAATTTAATGCAAATAAAAATATAAATTCTTTCTCAATTACAAGTTTTGAAGTTTAATGTTTTTAAAAAAATTTATATGTTCATCTGACGATTTTCAATCCGAATTGATTTTATTATCTTTTTATTCATATTTAAGTCCATGTGATATTGAAAAATTTTTTAGTTGCATTTGTCATTATTACAATATTAAATATATATAATAGATTTTCTTTTATAAAACAATATTTAAAATTCATTTTCATTTGAACTAATTGTTTGCTTGTTTAAATATGAGAGTAACGCAGTCAATCGTTTTTTAATTATTTTTTGATCATCTAAAGTACATCCTAATAATGCACTTTCAAACTTTTTATCAGTAATATTCGCATTTCGACCACTGGCACCGTAATGAACATCAAATTGAGTTCCACTCGAACATGCATTCAAGAATGTAATACATTTTTGCCTCGACTGAACTGGATCACCAAGCGTAATAAGAGTATCAATTAACATATTAACTTGGCATAAACTGTCTTCTTGACTAAGATCTCGTACAGTTCTCACATTTAATTCAACTGTTGAAAGCCTAGAGTTGACACGTTGAATGTAGCTAAAAATTTCATCACGTTCGCCTAAAATTAGAATACTTTATAAATATTGTTTTTTTTATATTGAATAAATAAAGCTTCTTACCTTCAGTCATTTCATTTAGCATGTCATGATTTTTAATTAAATCAATTGACATTAATAAGAAATCTCGCTTATTTTGCAAAGTAACAGCATCTTTTCGGTATTTTTCAACTCTAGTATCCAGCTGGTCGATGATTGTAACAAATCTACATATATTTTTAATAAAAGAATTAAAAAAATCGAACAGAAAATTAGCAGAACAAAAATAGTTAATTCTGGTTTGATGAGTCTATCATTTCAATTATAACGATATTTTGCATCAATACATCCACCTATCTAAAACTACTATGGGAGCATTTATTAAGACAGATCTTCTGGTTAAAGCACAGAATTAGACAACTTTTTTTAAAATTATTTCTTAACTACTATAAAATATTTTTAATTAAATATTTTGAAATAAAAAAAATTAAGAGTTAGTTTTTACCTCTCGTTTAAGTCAAACGATCTGTAATTAGAAAAAAAAAAATATAATTTAGTAAAATTTTTAAAACAAAAAATAAAATAAAATAAGTATTAAAAAATTCAAAAATAAATAGAATAATTTTTTTTTTTTGCTGATAAAATTTAATAAAATTTATATTTCAATTACTTAGTTTTTATTTTACAATTAAAATTGAAAATAAACAAAAATTGGAGTATTTTTTTTTTCTATTTTAAATATCTTAAATTATGAATAAATAAAAAAAATGTTTAACCAACATTACAAAAAATAGAAATAAATAGAATATATTTTAATTAATTTTAATATTATAACTATAATAAATATAATGAATTCTTATTACTAGAAGATATATCAACTTAATCGGTTTAGTAGAATTATATTACTTAGTGTAAGCAGGAAATTCAAATTTACATGGAATATTAATACCATTTTACCGAATTGATTCAATTTTAATGCAAATTCAATTAAAATAACGTTATTAAAGTTTCTCTAGTGATTTCTTTTAAACATATATGTAAATGCATTTTAAAGCTCTTATTGAATAAATTTCAAAGAGATAAACATAGGTTCTTCATTTGACTGTTCAGTTCACTAATAAAAATATTTGAAATTTATTTTGTGGGAAAACATTTGTTTAGTTTACTTTTTTTTTTTTGTTTATTGAGAACATTTAGGTACATCGTTAAGCTGTTTTATGAGAAATTTTACATTATGTAAAATAAAATTTCAGTTACATTTTAAACTGGTTTTAAGACATTTTGAATTGATTATTCCATGCCATTAAATGATTATAAAAATAAATAAATAGAAAAAAGTTTTAATTTATGGAGTCTAAATGGCAAACAAAATTATGAAATGAAAAATTTACTAACAATTGACAGAGCTTTCTAGTTTTGAAATAAAATAAAAAAATTCAAAATATTTTGGATATTATTCTATGAAAGCGCCCTAACCATATTTTTGCTCAAAGAAAAAAAAACTTATAAAATAACTATAATTATAATAATTATAATAATAATAATAACTATAGTTAAAAATCCAAATAATGTTTAGTATCTGTTCGCTACCATCACCAAATTTATTGTTTTAATTAAAACTAATTTTTGAAGATTTGACTTAAGCGTTATTACATAACTTTTTTTTTTTTTTTTATAATCTATAAATGCCATAATAAATATTTAAAAAAAAGCTTACTATTTACTTAAATTATAATAAAAATTTAAAGAGAAAAATGAATCATGTCAAGTAAAATTATAACTTTATACCAAAAATTACACCCACGTCATTTAATGCGGTTTTTTTTAACATCAAATATCAAGAAAAATTATTCATATTTAGTGATCAATAAGCTCAAAAATGGAAAGGAATGTGAATAAATAAATTGTATTTTTTCAGCACCTCATTTTTATATAAGCAACTCACAATTAAAAAACTTTTAAGTAAGACGTATTTGTTTATTATGGCACATCTAAAAAAAATATTACCATAAAAATCAAAAAAACTTGGTAACTAAATAGAGAATTGAAATAATGGTGACGTAAAAAAATATTTTTTTTAGCAACATATTTAAAAAAAGTTGAATAAATCAATTGATATATTTGGCATTAAAACAAAAACCGTAGTTTAACTGTGATTCGTTATCTTTAGTAAATAAGTTTTAGACAAATATTTAATTTTTTGGTTTGATATGAACTTATTTCTACAGAGCAAAGGATAATAAAAATAAATAAATGATTATATAAGTGGTTCATTAATAAATTTCTAAACTTTTCTTTAACTAATCAAATAATTACTATGAGCTTCTTTAATTGTCATTATTATATTTAAATAAATTAATTTATTTTTCTTGACATTATTCTTCTTGAAGAAAATCATCACTTTTATTAAATTAATTTATTCTTATTAATTAGGACTGTGAGACTTATTTTTTTCTTCATTTTTTAGAAATTAATAATAATTATGTAAATAATAATAAATGCCTACAAATATAAAATAAAATATGAAAAACATTTGAAAAAATTTTTTAATAGATTCAATCAACCTGTCAATTGTATTTCTGTCATCAATTCTTGCCCTAACGCCAGCGTTTTGTGATGTACTACCATGAGCAATTGATAAATAATCTAAATCTCTTGACGATGAATCTAAGTATTCATCAGGTGGAGGCAATGTACTCAACGAATCGATATCCATTCCTTCGTATAAATCTTCTGCTACAGGCCAAGAATTTTCTAAATTTGACCTAGAAAATGGTCGACTGTTTGCCCCTCTAGATTCTAGGAATAGTAATTCCGAAGATGCCGGCGAATTACCTTCTTGTTCTTCTTCTAAATCCAGCTTTGTTAATTTCTTAATTTTAAGACTCAGTAATTTAAAAATTGCGACAATTTAAGCAAAGCAAAAATTGTTTTTTTTTTAAATATTTTTAGTAAAAGTTTTGTAAAAATTTTACGCCTTTGCGCTGCAATTAGAAAAATAAGAAAAAAAAAAAATGTTTTTAATTTTATTTGTCAAAATTATTTACCTAGTGACAGAGGTTGCTGATGTCGACTCAGTTGTGCCGCCATCAAGTTTAATTCTCTTAGACAGGCGATCCCATAAATTTCTTAAATTATCCATTCGCAAAAAAGTTTCCTATTTTTTTTTTTAAGATTTTAGAAATAATAACTTTTAATAAAGAGGTTTTTTCTTATAATATGATTGTGATGATGAATGAATTTTAGTTTGGTAATTTTATTTTTGAGAAAACGATTGGATACCATGCAAAATAGATTTTACAAAATCATAGTTCTTTTATGATATTTATTAATTAATAATTTTCGCATGTATTTTGATGTTCTTTTTTAAATTAAATATTATCCAAAAATATGCGAAAACACAATAACAAAATACATATGATTTTAAGACTGGCGGCACATCTGAGTCTGGAAACCTAGTAGGTATCTCTACTTAATTACAAAAAAAAAAAATATCTCAACTAAATAGATAGGTGTATGCCTCATAAAAAAAATTCTCACAATTATAACCATATTTATTAAATTTTTAAAATCAACGCTTGAGTTCCGGAATTCATCGATTAAATAGGTAAAACTACCTAGGTATTAGAAAAAATTCCCTTTTTAATTTTGATTCTTGCTGTTAGCCGGCCGATAGGTAGGTAGTTATAATTCGTATTGAATTGAAATTAGTTTCAAGACCGCCTGATGACTTAAAGCTCAATAATCGGACTAGCCTTATAGTCAGTGAATAATTCAATAATATTAGGTAAGTAGGTAGGTACATATTTAAGTTTCAGGATTCCAATTATAATACAGGTCGACCATTTAATTCATATGGTTGAAAATGTAGCAGGCCATGAATTTAATTTGAATGACATACCTAAAACAATTTAAGCATATAAAATATAATAAACAGAATGATTTTTTGAACAGTTTACAGCGATAGAAATTTAATGATCGACCTATAGGTATTTCTATTTTCTGTCGGGATAGGTATGTTTGATTTGACTGAAACTTGATAAGGGATTTAAGGCGACCACATCAAAGACGGTTTTCGTATGTTACTAACCTACCAAATGGATTTTTTTCTTAACGCGAAATTAACCCCAGGGGTTTTGGGAAAGCGGCAGCCCCGTTCCCCGACAACAACTTTCTATTTTAAAAAACTCTAAATATTAGGTCAAGATACACCTATCTATACCTACTACTTAATCTCTACCACAGCTTTAGGAGGGCAGTACAATTACGCCAAAAATTTGAATACCCGAAAAAAAATAATTCCGTCATTTATAAGAAAGAAAAAATGAGAAAAAAAAATTTTCCACTTCAGACTCTTTTTTCAAGTGATTTTTGTTCCCGCTGTCGACCGCCTACGAATAATTTTTAAAGATATTCGGAAATTTTGTTTGGTTAATTTTTGAATAAAAAAAATTATTTCTTTCAAAAATTTTACCTGAATAAATGTTAAAATTATAATTTTTTGTAAAATAATCACGGTTTTTTTTTTTAGTTTTTCTTTATGTTTAATTTTAATTTTAATGCTTCTTGTTCTTTCCTTTCCTTTCCTACAACAACTGTTCTGATTTTTTTCTTTCGTCATGTCAAAATTTGAAGCTTAATCGCCACAAGATTCAGTCGGCGCGCCGATTTTCTAACTTTGCTCTGAAAAATTAAGCAAGCTGTTTAGTCGGCGCCGCCGCCGTTATCAACATAAAATTAAATTATAGTGGAAAAACATAAAAATTATCTATGGGAATTCAGTAATTTATAATTGAGAATAAGAAACGATCATTCAAAAAAGTGGATACATTTTGTTAATGTAATTTAATTAAAAAAAAAATTAAAATATTTTAAAAAAAAATTTACGCGGCGTTGAGCGATGTTAGTTTATCAGCTTTCTTACATTGTTTGTGCAAATTTTATGCGTATAAATCGAGTGTGCTTTGGTACCTTTAAATTGAATAAAAACTTAACAGATACAGAAATCTGCACAATCATCATTAATTTAATTAATGGGTGTCGACACATTTTTTCAGTTATTTTACAGTTGAAGCCAGCTTAAAGTGAATAAGTTCATTTTTAACTTTCGTTTTGAATTGATCACATAAAGAATAATAAAAATATATATGTAAAAAAAATATATATATATATATATATATATATTTTTTCTAATTTTTTATTAAAATTAAAACTACTATAAACTTTTTTTTACATCAATTTTAACAAATAAACATAATTTCAGCCGAACATTTTGTGGCTGAACTGAATTCAAACTTGCAATTTTACAACAGCAGCGCCCAATTATTTAGAAAAAGAAAAATTGGTGTCGCGAATCGTGAATCGATGTATTTTTATATAGATATATAGTGTTAAAATGTAAATAAGAAATTAATTGATGAACAAATATTAATAAAATCTAATCTAATTTAAAGAAATTATTAAAAACAATAATATTAGATTTTGTTTTAAATGAATAATTTTAAAATATTATTAGGTAAGATTTTCAATCAATTTATTTTTTTTAATTAACAAAAAAGCTGCTTGTGGTTTTATTGGATTTTTTTTATTCATGTGAATCGGAATAATTATTGACAATGACAGTGACAGAATGCAAAAAAAAAAAAAACAAAAATTAAAATAACTTGATTTCAATAGTAAAAAAGATATTGGATATACCTAGTTTATTAATTTTTTTTTATTTAATTCTTATAAGTATAAGCAAATCAGATGTTCTTTAATTTTTTTTTTTACGAGAAAAAACCCAAAAAAGTGAATATCTACAAACAGTTCTACACTATACAGTCTGCACAGAACTGCAACGACAAGAACAAAATTAGGTCATGGAAAAAGCTTTTTAAAGAAAATAAACTTTTAACATAATTTTATAACTTTTTTTTAACCTAAAAAGAATAAAGGCTTAACATTTTATATCGTTTGCACCAAGGATGTTGTATTTATTCGTAGGTTTGCACTTTCTGCAATTGCAAGCGTTTGATGGTTGGTATTACATTTATAGATACTCAAATCAATATTTAACATTTAAATTAACCCTATACCTACCTGAATAGTCTTACTAGAAATACTATCAATATTAAAAAAATAAAAATTCAATTTTATTTATTTCGTCGTACCTTTCTATTTTTCTTAAATTCGGAAATAATTTACAACTTTCCATCAATCAAGGTAGGTATGTATTTATGTTTGCTTGAATGAAAAAACAATTTATTTTTATTCTAATATTTTTATTTCAGTTTTTGAAAATTGAAAAAAAAAGGTAGGTATAATTACAGATTATCTGAATTATTTATTGAACAGAAAATTAAATAATTTGAAAAACAATAGAAGTTCAATGATCAGTATTGCGACAGAAACCAATGTTATAAAATTTCTCCTATACCTATTCCCATATAAAACATCTATCACATTCGGCCATAACAAGGTCAAGTCTTTTCTTCTCAAAAGCTTTTGGGACGTCTTAATTTCATGAAAAAAATGTATGTACATGTATATTATATACCTACAATATAACTTAAATATATTTTATTTAGAGAAAAAGCTAAAGAACCAAAAAAAAAAACCCCCCATAAAATCAACAGGTGTTTAAATTTTCTACAAATTTTATTTCAAAATAAAATAAATAAACATAAGTTGGTAAATAAATAAAAAAAAAAAACTAAATTCTCATAAGTTTTTTTTTTCTAACAAACCCTTACTTCATTCATAAAACAAAAAATTTTGTTTTGTTTTTTTTTTATATTTTTCATAGTTGTTGAGTATATAAATAAAATTTAATTGATGAGCACGGCGACTAATTGCTGTGGATTGTGAGTGGATATTTTTTTTATTTTTGTTATTTTCATTTATTAAATAAATTTCTCAGTCTGTCGTTGATACTGAAAGCTTATTGGACTTTCAGCGGTTTGCAAAACATAACTAAAAAAAAAAAAAAACAAATTTTTTTTTCTTTTCGTTCATAGAATCTTATAATAATATTTTCTTTGAAATGAGGAAAATTTTATTGATTATGTTTTTTTAATTAAATATAAATTCTTAATAAATTTTTGGTCAATTTTTGATTATCAATTCGCCCCCATTGACTAAAACAACTTGTGGCGCTCTAATATTTTTTTTTTTTAATTGATTGTAATTATTATTTTAAAAATAAAAAATTATTGAAAAATTTGTATAAATTAAAAATTTATTATTTAAAAGCTCATATATTACAAATAAAAAAGTATATAAATGTATTAAACTATACTTCTCAGTGCATTTGTACTTAAGAAGGTAAAATTATAAAAAAAAAAATTCCTAATTTACATAATTGGTTCTATAAGTATAAATATTGAATAGAACGACAAGAAGAAAAAAAAAAAAACAATACTTTTATAGAAAAAACAAAACAAAAATTTAATAATAAATAATTAAATAAGGAAACATTATTCCAAAGCAAACACAAAAAAAAAAAGGTATTACCTACAATTTCTTATTATTGCGGTGGATAATTGAAAGAAAAATTTACATACATAATTTTAAAAGTAAATTTGATGAGGAAAAAATTTTCGGTAATCAATCAAAACCCAAATTTTTAGTGAAATTATTATTCTGAGACATTTATAAGAAGTTTACTTGCACACCACCAAAATATATAAAAAGTTGTCCAATTGTCAATATTTATGTAATTTCTGGATGGAATTTTGGCATATTCTAAATATATAACACTAAATTTGGGCATTCATTTTCAGTTCGATAAGTATATAATGTTATATGTGTTCCCAAAATGAAATTTAATAAATTTATTTATAATCACTTAATATTTAAAGCACTTAATTCTGATGTTGAATATACTTAAATAAAAATTAGGCTCCATTAATTGAAATTCCTACTACACATTTATAACAACAAAATTCAAAATTCAAATGAGCTTACAGAACTTAGATCATTGAGTTTAAGGTTCATGGGGGACTTTTTAAAGTAAATTTTAAAATTTGTATTTCTTTATTATATTATTATTCCTTTATTTTTTCTACAAGTATTTCTATAATAGGAAAGTTACGTTGACATATTTTGCTATTAATTTATCATATTGTTGCTGTCATTGGTTGGGCGTCAATATTAATATGATATCATTTTTATTTACATTTCATTAATATGAATTGAATTCTTAACTATTTATTAGATAACTATAATTAATTTTTTTTTTGTAGAATTGTAAAAGAAATTATTTTAAATAAAATATCTATTGCTAATGTGAAATATCGTTAGATCTACTTAAAAACGTATTGTACATACTTCATTATAACTAAATATGAATTTTCTATTAAAAAAATAAAAAGATCAGCCGGTTTTGATTTTAAGCTTCTAATTTTTTTTTCATATTAATTTGTTACGATTTTTTTTTACGATTTGAATATTAATCTTGAACTTAAAATTTTTATATTTTGGAAATAAATTTGTGTAAAAAAAAAAAAAATAATTTCAATATTATTCTTTTAGCAACAAATAAGTAGGTATGCTAAAAAATAATACATAAAGAAAAATTCATATTCTTCAAAAGATAATAATTCTCTAATGATAATTAATCAGTAAATACGTAATTTAACAACAAATATTTAAAAATCAATTACGTCAATAAACAATGTATGTATGTACTATATAATTAGGTCAATTTCGCACTTCGTTGTTGCAAAAAATCATAAAATGTAAATCTCCGATAATTTGGTTAAAAAAAAAAGAAGTTTGTGTTGATAAAACAAAAAACAAGAAAATAAGGGAAATATGTAAGATATTCATTTATTCATGACTGCAAATAAATGCGGAACCTACATGACATGATATATTAATAGCAAATCGAATGATCATCATCAAATTGTTTTGTCTTATAAATAAGATGATTAAAATACGTTTACTTAGTGTCAGAGGATTGCATGCTCAATAACAGCTGAGCATAATAATTTATGATGTCAATGACAATAATTCTGCACTTGACAAAGTTCAATAAATTTCCAAATTGCTTTAGGACAAAGAAAAAACCAAAGAATTATCGTTAACTAACTGATTATGTACCTAATTGATTATTCGTTGGTATTTCTTATCTTCATAGGACATCAGGCTTAGAAATTTATTTGAGAAAATTAATTTTTTGTATCATAAACAAAATCATTATAAGATCTATATTTTAACATTATTATAATGATTATAAAATTTTATTTTACAATTTTGGTTTAAAAAAAAAAAAAAAAATTAGATAAATTTTTAAATCATTTTTTGCTGTCATCTATTAATTTTTTTTTCTTCTCTATTTTGTGTTTATAAATAAAACAAACCAAAAATTATTCATTCTATAATTAAATAAAATAAATTGGCACAAAAATTTTTTATATATTTTTGTTATTTTTTGTTTAAATGCAAATACAAAATAAAAACTTTATATATAATAATAATTTTAATTATTTTAAAATAATAAAATAATGTAGCTTATGTTTTTTATCAAGTTTTTTCTCACATCAATTGAATGTCAATTACTGCGAACTGGGTAGCCTTAAGAAGTGTTTAAAATTTTATTTATTTTCCATAAGTATTTAATATGATTATGGATTATGTAAATGTATGTTTTTTTTTTTTATGTTAATAAACCAAAAAAATAAAATATGTTTAAAAAATTGAATAAATATATTTGATGAATCAAACAAAATTTAATTGAGTATGTATATCTGAGAATAAAATTAATTTTTTGCTTGTAAATTAAGTTTAAAATCAAAAATTTTGTTTGTCTACAATATAATGATTACATCACATTTACGACCCAAGCGGTCCAAGCTTGTAATATATTTGTGGTTTCACAAACGACCATACACGGACTTTTTGTTAATGAACTCAGGTTTAAGCAAGCTCTAAGGACAAAAACCTTCACTTTTTAACAAAACAAAAATAAAAGCACAATATTATTGCAATGTGAGTGAATTACGTCAATTGATAAAATTATATTTTATGACATTTTTTTCTATATTATAGTGGCTAATATTTAGAAATAGTTTGATAATAATCAAATCAATTTAGAGTGCACATAAGTAATATAAGTTATTATGTTTTTAGCCCGTTTTCCGTCTATTCAACACTAAAATCAATATTAATGCCAAAATATGCTCAATCGTTCACTTTTATACATGAAATTATATGATTCCGTGTTTGGAAGATCTCAACTGGTCAAAGGTCTGAAAATGCACATAGATTCGATGAAAATTGATACACAAATTCAGAGAACCATTGTGCACTTGAACTGGAGTTGAAAGCGGATTTCGTTGAAAATTAGTAGGTACATGAATGTAAATCGACTGTAAAAAAAAACATCAGAAATTCAGAAATCTCTATGAAAGTAATTAAGTCATTTTTAGTTTATTGACAAACATTAAAATATTATGCATAATTTGACATATAAATAGAGAGTGCAACAATATTGTGCAGTTTTAATTTAAAACTTGTTTATAGAAAGTGAACGTTTGTTATGCTGATTCGGCTTAATCTAAATCTAACTAAACAATATATCAAATTCAAGAAAAAAAATCTAAAGGTCAAGGTCTTTAAAAATATATTATTTTTTTCATGTTATTTTAACATAACATAAACATTATACCTACTATAGTTTTTTTTAATTAAAACAAATATAAAATGTTCATATTTTTAGTAAAAAAAATATATATTTATATATAATATGGTTGGGTATAAAAAATCAAATATTTAATCGCATTCGAGATTGATTTACACAAAATGTTTGTTTTTCTTTATGATTCATCATAGTATTGTCCAGTCAGTAATTTGAGTGGAGGAAAAAAAAATTATTTTTATATATTTTTTTTTGCCATATATAATTAATTTTCGCGTGATTTTTTTTATTTAAATTATCGTGAATTCTGATTAATAAAGCTTCTTTAATCTATAAAATTCTTATGTGGTGCTTAGAACAGTGGTGCCCATAAGGTCGATCGCGTAATGATTTTAAGTCGATCGCAAGCTGTAATGTAATAAGTAATCTACAAAATACGACCCCAATAGATGTACCTATATAGCGGAAATTAATTAATTATTTTTTTTTTTTTATTATTATCTGTTAGGTACATTTATTGCATATACTTTTCACTTGCGTCGATCGCAGCTAGATTTAAATATGTATTTTGAAAAAAATAATGGGCACCACTGGTATAGAGTGTAGTGATTAATAAATAATATTGTACAACAATATTATCTACAAAAAATTTTTTTTTACTCATTTAAAACAATATTATTATTAAAATTCTTTGGTTAATGCTTTTTTTTTTAATAGTCTGATGGGATTTTCAGTTTTTAATTTAAAACTATTTTTTTTAATTATTATTATAAACAATCAATGTAAACATATGTACACTTAAATTCATACAAAGCAGTGGCTTAATGTTTATGGAACAGTCTGTCAAACAGAATTCAGTTTTCATTATCGTTATTTCAATTTAGAAACTACTCGTTCAATTAAAGGCTGCAGTTAGTTAAGAATTACGATTTCAAGTTTTTGAATTTTTTTTTATTCACAAAGATTTCAGTCTGGTCAAATTTATTATTTACATGTATAATTTCAAACATAAATCTTTGTGATTATTACAAGTATGTATAAGGATATTAGAACTATTATAAGGATATAAAAGTAAAGTTTAAAGCAATTATACCTGTTATAGTGATTAATTAATTTTAATGTATTTTTTTTATTCTAATTTGGAAAAATTTGCATAATGTGTCTAGACACTACTACAATTCTGAAGTTAAGTTCATTCAATAAAATTGTAACTGTGCTATTAATTTTGGAAGAATTTTTTCCAAGATTAAGAATTATTTTCTATTCATGTATAATACCTTTTTATTTTTGTGTTTATTTATTTATTTTTGTTTTTTTTTTCTAAATTTCATTTAACTAATGAATAACGTTATTATTACTATTATATATAAAATTGTGTTTATAATGAAGTAAATCGTTAAATTTTTTATAATAAAAAATAGGTAGAATGTTAGAGAATGTACATATACGGCGGCATCAAAGAAAAACATTATAACTATTTACGCGTGGGTTTAACATGCAATACTCGTAAAGAACAAAAAGCGAAGTCCTTAACTTTATCTTTGTTTTGATAGAATTAAAAAAGAAATTGGAATTTTCTAATATAAAACGACAGGTCATGTTTTATGATTGAATACGTGATAAAAGAAAGTTCATTTTGTTCAAAAATATGTAGTATGCACATATGCGAAAAAAAATAAAGGTAAAATTAAATAAAAAATACGTACTTTATCTTTATTTTCCACAATAAATCAATCAAGACTATTTTCAAGAAATTGCACGCACAAAATCAATTTTTATAATCTTGTTCTGTTGCCATCAGTAAGAAATTGTACAAAATATATGAAATTCTACTTTTATTTACTTACTATTATAATTTACTAATAATAATTTATTTATAAATACAAAGTGAAATTAAATTAAAAAAATATTTGAATAATTTGACCACAGGATACACATACCGAATTTTAAAGAGACTAAGTTTTCACGTCTAGGTCGTTTCTAAAAATCTCCTGATAAAATAAAATATAAAATATAATATTTTTCATTTAATCCATCATGTAAAAATAATTTCCTTAATTGAAATAAAGTGATGAATGAGAACTTTTTTGTTTCAATAATTTTTTTTTTTTTTAATTTAAAAAAGAGTTCTTTTAATCTTCACTATTATCATTAACGTGAAAATATAGTGTCGATATTTTGTTTTTATTCTTAAAGACCGTTCAAATATTTTCTTATAATATTTATTTTATTGGGGTCAAGGTTTTTATGTACATCAAAATGTCCGTATAGATATATAGATTACCTATACTTAAAAATAAATATAATATGTATACGAAATCATATTATGTTTGTTTTTATTTTTAACACTTTATTTATTAAATATTAAATAATTTGTATGTACAGTACACAATCATTATGTATATCTCATATTAGGGCTCCCGCATAATATCCACTAAATAGTTGAGCAATTAAAAAATCGCCAAGAGCGTTTAGCTAAATAGTTGAGCAATTAAAGAATCACCAAGAACCATTTAATGAATATTTTAAATGTCAAGTATTTAACATTATTATTAATTGGAACCCAAAAGTCCTTGACTTACGTTTAATGTAAGAAAAAAAAATTATACTTTTTCGACATTTCCTTAAAAAGAAAACACAAAACTGTATCGAAAAAGAAAATTGATTAGGTGTATATTTTTATTTTTTGTTGATGTGTATGAAAATAAGAAGAGGAAAAGAAATTGCAACGAAAAAAATTGTTTACAAGAAAAATAATTACGATTGTAACTTGTAATACATATAAATGTATGAGATGTTTACATAAGAATTTCAATCACTCTAATTCACATAATTTCTTTTGCTTTTTAATTTTAGTCAAACACTTTGGCTGGGAAGCCTTTCACGGTGTTACAATAGTATGTTCACGGCCAGAGAAGTATTTTTCCACGAAACTTTGGGACACTGTATATATATTTGGTGTGTAAGACCTTCTAGTCGCCCTCTCCACTATTTTCGGTATTCAATAAATATTTAATATTTTTTATGTATGTTTTTTTTTTTTGTTAATTTGTTATTATTATGTAATTTCTCAAATTTAATCCATAATACTGACATAATTTTTGAATTAATTTTAATTTCATGGTTTGTCGGTCAATAATTTGATAATTTCTAATATTGTTGATAAGTAATAATCATCAAATTTATCAAAGATAATAGTTAGTAGATTAGTTATAGAAGCTTGATTAAACTCATATTATATAGGCTTTATGTAAATCAAGATAACAATTTTCTAATTAAAAAGTATTGTTGCAATATAATTTTTTTCCTTCAAATTTTCGGACTTGAGTTTTATCCTTCGACTTCATAAATGTTTTACTTGAATTTTATCTCAAAATCCTTTATTTTTGTTTCAGTATTTTAAATTTATAAGTCCCTACACTTTAATTTTTAAGTTGAATTAAAAAGCCAGATCTTATATTGAATAGGTTATAAATGTGGTTAGCTCATTTCACTAGGTAGTGTTTTTAAAGTTAAAATTATTCAAAATTAGTCTATGCCTGGTTCGTTAAACATAATTATGAATTTGGATAAAAATCGGTTTTTTTTTTCTTAATTGGATATTCAATATTTATATTTTAATTGATGTCATTAAGCATATTAATCACAATTAATTGAAAGATTTTAAAATTAAGTTTTTTTTTTTTGTTTATCAATTGGTTTTAATAGCTTAGATTTAGACTATTTTGTGCTGCCTAATATTGCCGATTATTAAAATATCGCAAACTAAATTTGTTCTCACCAACTCTTACAAAAATTTGTTCGGTCAACTCTTTCAACACATGAAAATAAATACGAGATTTCAGATAAAATTGTCCTTCTCTTAGCAAGTCACTTTAACGATATTATTTCTATGAATTGACGAATATATATTTATACTGGAAGGTGGTATAAATTGATTATACAATACATTTTTATTTTTGTTTAAAATTATTTATTTTGATTTTTTGTCAGCGACCCAGTAAAATACAATAAAAACTTATAAAATATTCTTTATATTTAAAATAAAATATTTTTAGTATAGCACTTAAGTATTGAACAGCTAAGGTAAGTTTGATCCGGTTAATTTTTAATAAATTTTTTCAAATCTTATCAGCCAAGCGCAATTATTATTTTTTTTTAATTATTCAATTATTTAGAAAAAAAATAGAAAGGTATGTATGACTTATTTAGAATTGAATGAAAAAAATAAAAACCACAACAAATTAAAATATGAGTACATATTGAATTTTTTGTATTTGGATTTTTTTCGGAATTTTGTCATATAAGTCCCATCATTTGCTCCTTCTTTAATCAAAAATTGAACACCTGCGTTATAATTTTGTGAGAGTTGTTGAAATAGTTGTCATACAATGTTGTGCACGCAAAGCTTAATAACTATAAAATTACTGATAAAAACAAAACTTCATTATATCTAGAACGAGTTAAAGCTTACCTTATCAGTTCAATAACACCGTTTTAGGATTTCTTCTGTTACCGTAAAAAAATATTTATATAGGATTTTTTTTTAAAGATAATAACTTTTTTTTTTGTTTCTTTTCAGCAAAAAAAAATATATATTTACAAATATATAATTCAAAAAATGCAGTGATAAAATAATATTATCAGTAAAAAAAAATATAAGCCCAGATCTCATTACGGTTCTCCGTACTTATCATCCAGCTTATTATTGGAGCCATGGCAAAAAAACCTAACGAGTAAGTTGTTATAGATTAAATAGAATTCTAAAGAATAGTTTATGCATTTATGATATACATATTTGTGTCATGCAACAACCATATTGTCAAGATATATCATGCATTAAGCACTATTAAGACGGGTTCTATAAATCTTTCAAAAATACAACATACTTATACAACGTATATGCACTCATACAAAATATAAGATGTTTTTCAAACAGGTTGAAGGACTTGTTGAAAAACACAGTCAACAGCAGTGCAAATATTGTATTAAT
This sequence comes from Hybos culiciformis, assembly GCA_964007475.1. NCBI lineage: Eukaryota > Metazoa > Arthropoda > Insecta > Diptera > Hybotidae > Hybos > Hybos culiciformis. Next base: position 47,372,495 of record OZ023274.1, on the reverse strand, counting down.
CACAGATATTATTATAGTACACTCATTCGTACATACATATATTATATTATAATAATAATATTTTTTTATAGGCATGATTCTCTCAGTAAACAATTCGGCCAAAAGCCGAAGTTAATACCAAATTATGTTATACATCGAGATGTTTTAACACAATCTTCCGTAATCACGATATCTGGTTATCAATGTCGTGACAAAAGTATTCCATATACATTAAGACAATATTTTTCAAATTTAAGTTTTTTTGGAATGTTTAGAGGCCTAATACCAATATTGCATTGGTTACCGAATTATTCATTTAAAAATTTTTTTATTGGAGATTTAATTGCTGGTATTACAGTTGCTGTAATGCACATCCCACAAGGCATGGCGTATGGGATTTTGGCGGGAGTTGAAGCTAGTGTAGGATTATATATGGCTTTTTTTCCAGCCTTATTCTATATGATATTTGGAACATCACGTCACATATCGATCGGTACATTTGCCATAGTTTCAATAATGACATCAAAAGTAGTGCAATCATATGCGACAACAAAATCAAAAATAACAAATGATGTCGCACTTGAAGCTGTAATTGATTCCGAATATGTTACTGAAGTTTACACGCCCATGGAATGTGTAACTGCATTAGCGGTTATTGTTGGAATAATACATTTGATTATGAGTGTTTTAAGGCTTGGAGTGATAGCATCTTTGCTAAGTGAACCATTAGTTAATGGGTAATATTTTTTACCATTTAATTATGATTACGCTAAACAGTATGTTCAAATAAATATAAATATATATTATTAATAATTTTTTAGATTCACTACCGCAGCTGCAGTTCATGTGATAGCGGCCCAATTACGAGATGTTTTAGGAATTGAAACTCCAAAACATAAAGGAGCTTTTAAAATAATTTATACAGTGATCGATTTATTTGGGTATATATCAACTTCTAATATAGCTGCTGTGATATTTTCAATCGGAATTATATCTTTTATGATTTTGTGTAATGAATTCGTGAAGCCATGGTTATCAAAGAAATGTAGATTTCCACTACCTGCAGAACTGATTGCCGTTGTTGGTGGTACATTGATATCAAGGTGGGAAAATATTTTTTATATTTCCAAATTATCAAAGATTCGATTTTGGATAGAAAACCCATGTTCAAACCCTTTTTTTTTCTGTAGGAGTGATATATATGTCTATTATTAAATCATAAAAATGTTCTATCTAATTTTAGGTACGTGGATGTGAATGGGCACTATGACGTTCAGTTAGTCGGAGAAATTCCTAGAGGGCTTCCCTCACCAAAGTTTCCACCATTATCATTATTCTACCTAATTTATACAGATGCAATTGCTATAGCAATAGTTAGTTATTCCATTGTAATGTCAATGTCATTAATATTTGCGAAAAAAAATTCTTATGAAATTAGTGCAAATCAAGAACTTTTTGCGATGGGTATCAGTAATATTGTTGGTGGATGTTTTTCTTGTATACCATTAGCTTGCTCATTATCAAGAAGTTTAATTCAAGAACAAACTGGCGGTAAAACTCAAATTGCCTCATTAATTTCTAGTTTGTTAATATTAATGGTATTGTTGTGGATTGGGCCATTTTTCGAAACATTACCAAGAGTAAGTTGAATGTGATTTATTGAAATATGTCAGTTTCATATTCTTTCAATGATTTCATAATCTTTTTAAAAACAAAAACACTCAGAATATTTTCTTCATTTTCAGTGTGTTTTGGCCGGAATAATAATAGTTGCTCTAAAAGGTATCTTTATGCAAGCAAAAGAATTGAAAAAATTTTCGAAACAAGGAAAATTAGAATTATTTACATGGCTGTGCACATTTGTTGGTGTTGTTTTAATTGATATTGATATTGGGTGAGAATTGTTTTCATTTAAATTTTTTTAATTGAGTATTTCAGGATTTTTACTTAATTTTTAGATTGGTATGTGGTATATTGATGTCAGTTATGGGCATTTACATCAAAGGTTTGAAACCTTACGGTGCTTTACTCGGAAAGCCATTGACATCGAATCAAGTTGGAGTTTATGTTGATTTGAAAAATCATCACAATGCAGTTGAAGTTCCTCAAACAAAAATATATCGTTACTGTGGCTCTATTAATTTTGCAACGAAAAATTCTTATAAAAAAAAATTATATGAGGCAATTGAAATTAATCAAGAGAAAATACGAAGAGCTTCAACAGCAGAAGCACTCTCAATTAATGGGAGTTTGTTGAAAGTATTTCATTCATTAATTTTAGATTTCAGTGCCTTAGGTCATATAGATGTTGCTGGATGTAGTGTTCTAACAGAAATTTTAAAAGATATGCAAATATTGGGAGTTAGATTATTTTTAGCAGCACCATCAGATAGAGTTTATGATAGTTTAATGCATAGTGTTTCATTAGGTGAAGGACCTTTTGAAATTTTCCCAAGCTTACATGATGCTGTTTTATATGCGGAAGCTTGCAGAACAGCGTGACAAAAAAATTTGACAGATAGTAATAATAATGTTTTTTGCTAAGTTTTAAATTTTAAGTAGATAATTATACAAGAATTTTTTTTTTATAAGTATGACTATTGAATAGTCATAATTTGTTAAAAAATTCTTGGTTAAACACTGGAAGAATATTTACCAAATAAGCTTTAAACGAGGACTTATGAATTTTTAAAAAAAATAGTGCCTCTTGTTTGTTTTTCAATTTATAATGAATGACTGAGAAGAAAAAAATAAATTATTTTGAACTATGTACTTTTTTCCATATACATATTTATAAAAATCTCAAAAAATTCGTTTAGTTTTATCAATGGTTTTATGTTCGATTGCTTGTTTTATTATTTAGTACTCCATTAATTTTCTTGTCCCGGAAACGACAAAATTTGCTTTTAATAATGAAAATGGTAATGTATTGAATGAATGACAATTCGCTCAAATTTTTAAATTAAATCATAGGAGATACATTTTCTGGTCAAAACATCTTAAACAAAAGTAAAATCATGCAATCGGGTCGAAATATGTTCCTTAAAATGTTAGTGTTAAACTTAATGTACTTATTAAATATAATAAGAATGTATAAAAATTAAGACAGAAAATTTGAATTCAAAATTTTTAAAAATTATTTATTTAGAAAAAAATCATATGTTTTGCATTCTATTTTTAAGGTTAAAAGAGACATGCAACTTTTTTGAAAACATTTGTTTATTTAATAATAATTGCTCGTCAGCAGATTTCAAAATTTTTAAATTAATATTTTTTTTTTATGAAAAATAAGTTCTGTAAAAATTGGGAAAAAAGATAGTTAATATTTTTTATTCCATTTCTTAATCTTAGAAAGACCTGCAATTTTTTGGAAATTTTAATAATTTATTGAAGCCTTATTCAAAGAAAAAATCTTGTTTTGATTAAAATAACATTAAGAAATCTTAATAGGTGCAAATATTTTTGAAATCGGTCTTCATTATTATCTTTACTATTTTGTTTGTGTTATTTATAAAATTTTTACGTTTATGACATGATATTTAAAATCAATATACTTTTTTAATATAAAATTTTATTATTATTTTTTTAATAAAAATAAATTAACAATCAATAATTTAATTTCTTATTTTTTTCCTTTTTTCTTATTTTTCTTTTCTTTAGATATTATTGATCTTTTATCTTTTTTCATTCTTGGATCTACTACACGGTATCGACCTTTGACTCCTGGTGGTCTTCGTGCACGTTTTCCAGTCGTATGTTTTTTAGCAACGACATATGTGAGCTCTTTTTTCTTATCTTCAGCTTTTTTATAAAGTTTTTTTATCTGTCGAACTTTTTCATTAGCCGTTGCATCATTGTTTTCCATTATCTTTTCTGCTTTCTTTTTTGCTTTAGCTAATCTTTTTAAGGCACGCCTTTTTTTACGAGCCTTAGCTTCCATTACCTTTTTGATTGGCCTTACATTTAATTCATTAACTTTTTTATGATATTCATCGGCAATTTCTGGTGGAACTGGTACTGGTTTTTTCATGTGTAATAGTTCGTCTTGGACAAACCAATCCGGTAGGTTTTTATCGTTGAATGTATAACGATTCCATGCTCCGTCAATCAAATCACGTTTAGTTTTTCGACCCTTGACCATCATTGCTCCCAGTGCAAGTTCTTCTTCAGTTAAGCGTATTTTTTTTGCTAAAATAATTTCTTTTAGTTGTAAAAGTTTTATGTTAAATGAAATAAAATACCTTTTCCAATTCCATTTAAACCCTTATCACCAACTTGGTCGTCATTCCCATTTTCGTTTTCATCTGAATCACTGCTTTCACTGGATGACGAAACTGGATCCATAATGGCATGTCGAGCTTTTCGTTTTGATTTTTTCCCCCGAGGTGTAACTTCAGTCTCATTTCTATCTTCACCTAAAACTTCAACACCTTTTGTTTTATATTCATTAGCCAAATGGTTCAAATCATAATCTTCGTCATCATCGCTTTCCATTTTTTGTAAATTATCTTTTTCATACCAAAGTTGAACACGCTGCTGCCTTCTTGTGTCTTTGTCACGAAAATCACCAGATTTTATTAGTGGATGTTCTTCTTTCTTCAATTTTTTTACTTTTTTATTATTAGTTTTTGATCCTTCTTCGTCACTTAGTCCCAAACCAGTTTGATCCAAGTCGTCACTTTCATCATCAGATAATTCGGAATTATCAGCATTTGGATCATCGTAGAGCCCGTCATCATCAAGGTGTTCTTCATTGTCTTTTTCGTATCTGAAAATGTCAATAATTTTTTAATACATCTTAGAAAAACAAAAGGATTCGGAGCTACTTCTGTCATTGATGTCCTTCAGCTATAATAAAAACTAGAATTATGTGTAAAAATCAAAAACTCATAATTGTTGAAACTTTTTTTTTTAGTGTTAATTTAAAACTTGATGATAATTTAAAATTTTATTGATCGAGCTATTTGACTTTTTTAATTAAATTGGAAGAACTACTTACTTCTTAAATTTAGGGATAAAAGTTCCTCCAATTTCTTGGTTCTCTGCAATGAAATCTGGCGCAACATCTTGCAATTTTTCCAATTCCTCAGTTGTTTTTATATCATGCAATTCAAACATACCCTCTTCACCTTCTTCTCGAGGACCTTCATCACCTTTAATAATCATTTTTAAATTCATTCTTTCACTTAGTTTTGTTTTCTCCTTCATAGTTTTTTTGCGTTTTCTTTTTGCTTCTCGTTGCTCTTGTTCATTCAGTTCTGCTATTTGTTGGTCCAATTCGTCCATTTCTAAATCTTCAAGTTCTTCAGCAGTTAATTCTTTTTTTGGAGTTTCATCAATTACTTGCTCATCCTTTTTGTCATCTTCTTTTTTAAATAAATCAGCTTTCACATATTTATGCCATGCTATTATTCCTTTAATATCTTTTCTTCCTAGCACTTTGATATCCTTACAACATTCCAAAATTTCAGCTGTTGTACGCGGATGTCTTTTAACACCATCGTGATTAATTGTAATGCTTCCAATTCCTTGCAATGATGCTAATGCATTATCACTTTCCATGAACTCAGTGACTGATAAATCATTTCGGTTAGAAATTTCTTTTTCCGTGTAGCCTTCAGCTTTAATTCTTTTCACTTTATCTGGATGTAACATTGACGGTTTCTTTTGATTCTCTAAATCTAATTCTTCAAAGACATATTTTGCATCTAGTAGTTTTGGATCAATTTTCGATGGTGCTAAATACCCTTGACAAACAACGAATATTTCTGCCGACTCTTTGCGAGAAGCACTTGGTTTTGTAGCATGTACTTTTTTAAAAAGTTGTTTCAACACCCAAACTAAAGCATTATAATCTTTAGAACGGAAAACTTTAGTTACAAACCAACCATTTGATTTTAAAAAATGTGTTGATAATTTAACAGCTTGTAGTGTCAGACAAATTTGTTGATAAGCATCGAAAAGCCAATTTTTACCAACATTCGGTGCACCATCATGCAAAACAACATCTGCTTTCCATGTTTTTAATTCTCTTGACAAAGAAGTTTTACATTTTTCAGTTGTTATATCTTCAACTAAACCAATACATCCTGGAATTGCACGAATTGGATACAAATCAACTCCAATTACAATTGATGAGACTGGCATATTCTGTTTGGCAACTAAAAATAAATAAAGAGAAAAAAATGGGTATTTCTGGTCGTTGAAAACTAGCGGAATTTCAAATCATATTTACCTTGCATCCAACCACCGGGAGCAGCACATAAATCGATACATACTTGTGATTGTTGAAGAAATCCAAATTTACGATTTAACTGAATTAATTTGAAGGCAGCTCGAGATCGAAATCCTGGAAAAAAAAGTACATATAGTGGTTTTTTTTTTTTACCAGTCACGAAAACTGATCGATAAAATCTGAATGTCGTTAAATATTAGCACTGGTTTAGCTGGAATATTCCGCCTCCCCCCACCAGGAACAACAGAAGCATTTACACCCTGCTATTTAGCTAATTAATGCTCGTCTCGCTGCAGTCTCGCTACTTATGATGATGCTGAAACTTTATTTTATTTAAAATGCTTACCTGTCTCTTTGGCTAATTTGTAAAATTTATCTTTACGAGTTTTTCCTACTTTTGTTTTCTTTCCCATTTCAATAAAATATTGAAAATAAAAAAGAAGAAAATAAAAATAATTCTATTTTTTTGACGGTATTTCTTATTTTATTTTTTTAATCACACCACACGTGTTTTGTTTGATTTGATTCAATACTTGAAGAATATGAAAGAAAAACATATGGAATTTAAGTTTTTAAAAGAACTGTCATATCAACATAATTGCCAGATGCTTGTGTTTTATTTTTATTTTTTAAATCTTGCAAATATTAATTATTTTTTAAATATAGCTTATAAAATCCTAGGTTTTATTAAATTTATTATAATTATTCAAATAATTTGCAAAATTAAATTAAAACATAAATACATATTTTATGTGGTTTTTTTTTATACAATGAACATTCAAGTAAATTCCGCTTCAAGTGTTCCTGTAACCTATGACAAAATTATTTTAATTTTTTTTTTTGAGTTGTTGGCAGTTCTACTTGTTTGCCATTTTTAAGAAAAATTAATTTTGAAGAAAAAAAGGCTTAAATTTCGTCTCTTCCTGGGGATTAGGGAAAAATTACTTAAAAAAATAAAAATCAAAGAAATTTTCGGGAAAAAACAAAAAGAAAAAAAAAACTACATAACAAATTAAATTTTAAACATAATTTAATGAAAAACAAAAATTTATATATCCAAAAACAAAATTAGTAAGATTTGGTCGAACATTTTAATTAGATTGAAAATTTCGAAGTTTATTATCGCTTACACTATTTGGGGAAACCCACAGAGTAAAAAAACACCTACAATATGAGTTCCAGCAGTTCCAACCATGATACACCATCTGTAAAATTACATAAAAAAGAGATGAATGATCCACTCTTTGATTCGGCAGCACCTGGCGATGTTGAATTGTAAGTTAATTCTTCCTATTTTATTTTTTGTCCGCACGCATTAGGCTCTTGAACATGCTCATCAGAAATTTATATTATTTTTTTTTAACAGTCTATTTTCAGATATTGAGCTCGATTCAGACTCAGATTATAAAAAATTCATACCACCTGCCAAAAAAATAAAAAGAAATTATGATCAAAGTTTTCGAAAAGCATGGATATATGATCCATTGTTTAGGGGTTGGCTACAGAGCGTTGCTGAAGATAAATATAAAGCCTATTGTGTGGCTTGTGATCTAACTTTGAAATGTGGCAAAAGTGAATTGAAAAAACATTCACAAACAGTGAAACATAGAAATAATATGTCAAATTTTGAATTCGATCCAAGTGCCATAGAAAAATATGATGCATGTAGTGAGGAAGAGAATGATAATATTTCATTAGATAAACCTGATGTAAAAATAAGTTACTCAATTGGATATGATACGTTTGTATTGAATAATGATGAGAGTAGATTGAAAACTCCTAAAATTGAAAAGAAAGGTAAGTACCTACCTATCTACTTATATCTAGGTTTTAGAAAAAAACTTATATTTGCAAAATTAAACTATCCAGGTTGTTACAGGAACTTCAAACAAAATTAAAAACCGTGATTAAGGTGGTTATTTTTCTTATAGTTTGAGATTTGAGGAAATACCTATAGTGGGGAATTTTCTCGTTAAATTTAATTATTGTTGAATATAGGTTGGCAACATAGCATTTATTTAATTTTTTTTACGAAGTATTTTACATTTTTATTTTTAAATATTTATTTTATACATACTTTAATAAAAGCCTGTGTTCTTTAATTTCGTTTGATTTTTCAAAAAAAATGAATTTTATTCCAAAAACCAGATTACTTTCCAGCTTATCAAGTATGGAATACGTATGAGAAACTTTTGTTTTGGGTTCAAAGTTAAAAGCTTTATTTCCTACTTTTTTTAGAAAGACCAAAGGTCATTTTTTTTTATAAATAAGTTTTATATTTTAAGGTAAAGTGCAATTCACGTCTACAAGCCCGATGTAGCTGAAACTTGGTTAGGGGGTAGAGACGGTGCTCAAACACCCGAATCCAAAAGCTTATTTCTCAGAAATGGCCCTTATCGGAGATATGGCCCACCAAAGTTTTCATAAATTTTGATATGGCCAATTTTTGGATTTGTCTAATTTATTTTTAGAACAGGGGTACCTAGACGGTATTTCCCAGAACTTGTAGGACGCCGCAAATCCCACTGTCGCAAATCCCACTGTCCCAAATCCCAACCGCCAGCCTATTGTCCCACGCACCTCCTACGGATTCTGGAACATTCGGCATGGCGATTGTAGAACCATTAAAAAAAAATCCGGATAATATTTTTAATTGACCAACTGTTCAATATATTTTTTCTCTTAAAATTTTAATGAATTTATGTTTCAGAACATTGTTATTAGGACTTAGAAATAACGAAAATTTTATTACCTCATCATACCAAGATAAGATTTGTTTTAACTTTATTTTTTTCTTTGTTTTAAGATAAAGCAAAATCAACTTTTGCTACTCGACGTCGCCAAATGTCCACAATGATACCAAAACATTATGGAAATCTTAATGAGTTGCAATCTTTAAAGATAGATCAACCCAAAGAATATGTTTTCCACGTTGAATTAAATCGAGCAGAGAAGTTAAACGCTATAAATAAAAGTATGTGGCTTGATATAAAAAAATGTTTTGAATTTTTAAATAACAATCCAGATTGTAGAGTAATAGTTTTATCAGCGGCAGGAAAACTTTTTTCAGCAGGTGCGTTATTTTTCTAAAATTGTCTATCACAACATTTAATTTATTTTTTTTATTTTTTAGGTATTGATCTAAACGATATGATGAAATTAGGACAAGAATTAGCTGACATAGATGAAGTATCTAGAAGGGGTCTTGCTATGGGAAAGTTAATAAAACTTTATCAAGATTCAATTACTTCATTAGAACAATGTACGAAACCTGTTATAGTAGCTGTTCATGGACCGTGTGTTGGAGCTGGAGTTGATTTAATAACTGCTGCGGATATCCGATATTGTAGTAGCGATGCGTGGTTCCAGGTAAAAGAAGTCGAAATCGGTATGGCAGCTGATGTTGGAACTTTACAAAGACTACCAAAAGTTGTTAATAGTCAAAGTTTAGCTAGAGAGCTTTGTTTTACAGGCAGAAAATTTTTAGCTTCTGAAGCTCATCAATGTGGTTTAGTCAGTAAAGTTTTTGAAAACAAAGAAGAATTACTTAAGGGTGCTGTGGAGTTAGCCTTTGATATTGCTGGTAATTAAAAAAAATGTTATGAAAAGTATTTATATTTCATACAAACATTTTTTAATTTATTTATTTAATTGGTTTTTTTTTAGAAAAATCTCCAGTTGCCGTTCAAGCTACAAAGAAAAATATGGTATATTCTTTGGATCATACAAATCAAGAAGGTTTGGATCATATTCGTGAAATGAATATGCTTTTATTGCAGTCTGAAGATTTTCTAAATGCAGTAACTGGGCAAATGACCAAAGAAAAACCAGTGTTCTCTAAACTTTAAATCTAGCATAGAGTCAAATAGAGTTTTTACTTACATTTTTTTAAACAGAATTCACAGTCAAAACTTTTTAGGTTCTAATTTTAATATTTACGATGGTAAGTAGGAAAATAAAATATTTTAAAGAAATAAAAATAAAAATGTAGATGGGAGAATAAATTTTATGAATTTTAAAGTTATTAAATATAACTTTATAAAGAAAAAAAACATATTTTGTATTCATAGTAAGTTTTCTAAAATTAAATACTCTACTTAGTTTTGTAAGGAAGTCAAATGTTATCTACATTATTTTAAAAATATTATTAAATTGTACTTTTATAAAAAAAAATAAAAAAAAAATTTTAAGTTACACTATTTTTTCAAATATAAATTAACATCGAGCTTCCGCATTTAATTATTTGTTAAAAATTATGTTTTTATGTTAGAAAATTTGTTGTTATGAAACTAGCGAGCGATTGACAAACAATTTTTTTCGCTTCAAATATGCATGTAATCTAAGCTCGGTTCATCATTTTGTCTATATGGTTTTCTGGCATGGCAGTTCCATCAAAAATTGTTTGCCATTTTTTTAAGTAAAAAATTTCATCTCGTCCTAGGGATTAGGGAAAATTATTTTTTTTGGAATATCAAAGAAATTTTGGCTATAATTAAAAAAAAATTTTTGGTAAATTGTTTCAACTTTTACAACATTGAATGGACGATACGATTCAAATCATTGCTTTTGCTTTCATATAGTTTCTTATAATTAGGTTCTTTTACCTACGTTTTTTGGCATCTATCTACTTTGAGTTTTGGGACCTATACATCATATCTCAAAATCAAATCAAACGATTATCAATTAAGAGCGGTTGATTTTTAAATTAATTTATTGGTCAGTCATAGAATAGAATATAGCGACATATCTACCTACTTAGGTATTTTCAATGCGTTCCGATTCCAACGATAGTACACCATCTCTAAAAGTTAAAACAAACTCAAATGATCCACTATCTAATCCGGCAGCAACTGGTGATGATGAACAGTAAGTTTAATTTTTTAATTTTTTTTTTGTTTCTATACGGTCATAAATTTATTTACAGTCTATTTTCAGACTTTGATTACGACTCTGACTCAGGTTATAAAAATGACGTTAAGGTGTCACCAGCTAAACAAATAAAAATTAATTATGAACATTTTCGAACTGCCTGGTTATCTGATCCAATGTTTAAGGATTGGATTCGGGGTGTCGATGAAGATAAAAACAAAGCTTTTTGTACAGCTTGCGATCGTACCTTGAGATGTGGAAAAAGTGAATTAAAAAGACATTCGACAACAGTGAAACACAGAAACAATATGTCAAATTCTAAAATTATTTCAAGCGAAGTATTAGAAAAATTTGATCCATGTAGTGAAGAAGATAATATTTCACCGGATAAACCTGATGTAAAAATAAGTTACTCAATTGGAAAGGATACGTTTTTATTGAATAATGATGAGAGTTCATTGAAATCTCCAAAAATTGAAAAAAGTGGTATAGGTATGTGTTTTACCTAATAGTTTATTGATCCCTTTTTTATCTTTTCTGCATTTCAGAAGAAAAATAAATTAATCTATCTATTTCTATTAGATATAAAATAATGGTTTAAGCTTGATTTACACAATGGCTAAAAATGGCAAAAAAAAAAGATCCCAAAACAAAACAGGACAGAAGATACAAAAACTAATGTGTTAGAGCAGTACGAACAGAGTCATCTTTTTTTTTTTTTGGTGTCTTTTTTTGTAATCTTTTTTTATAGCAAAAAAAAAAAAAGATGAACTAGTTCATCTTTTTTTATAGTTCACGTCTTTTTTTTTCTAGGCGCGTAAATAAAATTTATGTTATAATTTGAATTTTATAGTTTCTGAAAAATTATTATTGTATTTCTAACCTGGGATTTACACTTGCTGAAAAAAAAAATCATGATTTTTTTTGAATGTATGTGCAAATTTTGTGTGAAAAAAAATCAAGAAATAATCATGATGAAAAATCATGCTTCAAAAAAATCAGTGTTGATTTTTTTCTGTCAAAAGGAAAATTTTTGGCTGCCAAAGAAAAAAGTAAATCCTTGAAAGCGCAAACAACAATAATAAAAGCGGTTTGTTATTACGGGATTTGAATTTGAATGTTGAAATTTAAAAAAATCTATGTGAATTATTTATTAAATAAATAAAATAACTTACTTTAAAAAACTAGATATTTTATTGAAAAAGGTGAAGTTTATAAAAACTAAGAACTTAGTAAAAAGAGAGAAAATAGAAAAACATGTCGAAAAAATTTTATAAGGAAGAAATATTAAAATTTATAAATTTATACAGGGAGCACGAATGCATCTGGAACATGAAGTGTTAATGCGTTGTTTATAGCTACCACAGTAAAGTAATTTTTGGAGGAATGTTCCGGAAACCTATTGACAGCTAATTTTATCTGAAAGTAAAAAATCAAATGCAAAAAATATAAAAAAAAACAGAAAAAATATTTTTGACAGGAAAGGTACCGTAAAAAAATATTATGATAGGTAGGAAACGTAATGAAAAAGAAACAAAAAAATAATTTTGTGAAGTAATGAAATTTTTCAGATATTAAAAAAAAATAAATTCAATTTTCTTAGTTATTTGAAAATAATTTAAAAAAATTCTTTTTACGAAAAATAGATAAAATTAATATCTTCATTTTCAGTAAATTTGCTTAAATATAAATAGAATAATAACATAGAAAAACGGTTTTTACGGTATCATTTTTTCAGATAGGTCAATTAGCTATAAACAACGCATAAGCCAGTATGATTTTTGACTCATAAAAATTTCACACTACATTAAAAAAAAAATCATAATCATGATTTTTTTTTCAGCAAGTGTAACCCGCATGTAAATTTGCTATAAAATTTGTTTATGTTTTGTGCTATAAAAGGAAAAAAATTATTAAATTTCTGTCTACTTCTTTCACATAGCACAAAACATAAACAAATTTTATAGCAAATTTACATGCGGGTTACACTTGCTGAAAAAAAAATCATGATTATGATTTTTTTTAATGTAGTGTGAAATTTTTATGAGTCAAAAATCATACTGGCTTGGACTTCATGTTCCAGATGCATTCGTGTTCCCTGTATAAATTTATAAATTTTAATATTTCTTCCTTATAAAATCTTTTCGACATGTTTTTTCTATTTTCTCTTTTTTTACTAAGTTCTTAGTTTTTATAAACTTCACCTTTTTCAATAAAATATCCTGTTTTTTAAAGTAAGTTATTTTATTTATTTAATAAATAATTCACATAGATTTTTTTAAATTTCAACATTCAAATTCAAATTCCGTAATAACAAACCGCTTTTATAATTGTTGTTTGCACTTTCAAGAGTTTACTTTTTTCTTTAGCAGCCAAAAATTTTCTTTTTGACAGAAAAAAATCAACACTGATTTTTTTAAAGCATGATTTTCCATTATGATTATTTCTTGATTTTTTTTCACACAAAATTTCGCACATACATTCAAAAAAAATCATGATTTTTTTTTCAGCAAGTGTAACCCCCAGGTTAGAAATACAATAATAATTTTTCAGAAACTATAAAATTCAAATTATAACATACATTTTATTTACGCGCCTAGAAAAAAAAAGACGTGAACTATAAAAAAAGATGAACTAGTTCATCTTTTTTTTTTTTTGCTATAAAAAAAGATTACAAAAAAAGACACCAAAAAAAAAAAAAGATGACTCTGTTCGTACTGCTCTAACACATTAATTTTTGTATCTTCTGTCCTGTTTTGTTTTGGGATCTTTTTTTTTTGCCATTTTTAGCCATTGTGTAAATCAAGCTTTATATACTTCCTTAAAATTCAAAATATGTAGTTATTTTGGCGGTATTTTTTTCTTAGTATTTAAGAAAAATTATTGGGGACATCTCATCAAATTATTGTTGCTTGCTAGTTGGCAACATCGAATTTTTTTGTTATTAATTATTGTTGATATGTTGATATTTACTTTTTGGATGTGAAACAGACCGACGCGATCTGCGATCATATTTTTGGTCGCTGCGGCTTAGCAGCGATATTTTCAATTTTTTGGAACTGCTGCTAAAAAAAAAAATCATTGCTCGCTACTGCGTCGCTGATAATGGCTAAAAAAAAAAAAAACCGTTAAAAAAAAAATCGAAAAAAAAAAAAAAAACAAAAATTTTCGTCGCTGCTTGGTTTTTTTTTTTTTTTTTTAAACTTCTATGACTGCTAGCGATCGCTTTCACCTAAAAATTTGTCGCTACTGTTAGGTCAAAAAAAGTCGCTGCGTACCTTGCGGTCGCTCAAAATCTATGATGGCGTCGGCGTCTGGATAGAAAGTGAAGTGGTTTTATTTTTATTGTTAAAAATTTAACAAAAACATTGGTTTTTAAAAACCAATTTTAACGTAGTAATTTATATTAATACTTAATTTAACTCTCCAGCCAGATAAGCATAGGTATATCATGTATGGACTATTATGGATCTTTTTCTTTTGGGTCAAAATAAGATCACCTTCGACCTACTCCTATTATTAGTCCAAAGGGCAAGAGTTTTTTTTTTTTGTTGTTATTTTTTGCTCAATTTTGATTCAAAAATATGGAAAATTAAAAAAATATTCTTGGTAGGATATTACCAGAAAGCATGTATATTGTATATAAAGGCCGGTATTCAACTGGAGATAAAATCAATTTTTTCATATAAAATTTTATCTGAGATAAATTTTAGTTGAGTGAATTTAATTTATCGGTACCCAACTGAAGATAAATGGAAATTTATCTGAGTAAAAATTGTATGAAAATTTTTTCACTCAAATAAATTTTATTTCAAAAATTTATCTCGCAAAGAATGTTTTGAACATTCTTTTCAAGATAAATTTTGACATTAGGTTTAGGTCGTGTAAAAAGAATTTGACGTTTGTTGTTTGAAGAAAACAAACAAAAATCAGAAAACTAAAATAATTTTTAAACCGAAATTGGTAAAAAATATTAAAATTAAAATAATAGTTTAATTTAATAAAATAAAATAAAATTGGTAAAATTAATTAAATAAAATGGATGAAAGTTGGGAGGTAAGTAAATTAAAAATAAAATTGTTTAGGTTGTTTTTATCAAAATAAATTTTTTTAAAAACAATTTTTTTGTAAACAACCATTTTTCAATTTAGAAATTATGATTTATTATTATGTTTTTTTTTAAATAATTATTGTTATTTTTAAAATCATATGTCAAGTGTCAAGTACATAAATCAGAAAGTCATGTGTCAATTTTTATCTCGCTCAATAATGTTCCTTTTCAAGATAAAATTTATCTTGTACTTTATCTTCAGTTGAATACCAGCCTTTAAGAGGAATCAGTCCCATACAAAAAAAAGAATTAAAATAGTGAAACAAAAAATCCATATCACAACCCCATGAGCTTTTTTTTTTTTTTTTTGAGAATTCCACTCACAAAAGCTTTTAAAACTTTCAAAATTGTATAGAACTGTTGTTATTTTGAAAGTTTTAAAAGCTTTCGTGAGAGTGGAATTCTCAAAAAATACAAAAAAAAAGCTCATGGGGTTGTGAAATGGATTTTTTGTTTCACTATTTTAATTCTTTTTTTTGTATGGGACTGATTCCTCTTTATATACATGCTTTTTGATAATACGGATAATATTCGAAGCAGGATAATAAGTTGCATATTTTTAAAGAATATAACTAAGCCATACCATAAAGGAAGTATAAATAGAGAAACTAGTCCCATACAAAAAATGCAAATACAAATAGTGAAACAAAAAATCCATATCACAACCCCATGAGCTTTTTTTTTGTATTTTTTGAGAATTCCACTCTCACAAAAGCTTTTAAAACTTTCAAAATAACAACAGTTCTATACAAATTTTAAAGTTTTAAAAGCTTTTGTGAGAGTGAAATTCTCAAAATATACAAAAAAAAAGCTCATGGGGTTGTGATATGGATTTTTTGTTTCACTATTTGTATTTGCATTTTTTGTATGGGACTAGTTTCTCTATTTATAATTCCTTTATGGCCATACGTAACTAATTTCTTTCAAAAATATTTTTTTTGCAACCTAATCTAAAAACTAGGTACAAAAATATTTCAACTTTTTTTCACTCCTTTTCTGAACTGAGTTTTAAATAAGACTTTGGCTAGTTGTTAAATATAAATATATCGCTTGAAATTTATTTGCAAAATTCTCTGGTAAAATTTTATTTGAAAATTACCTATTTTATCCGATCTTTAGTACTACCTTGATATTGCACTTAATGGTTAAAAATTAATTTATATTAAGAAATCATACCTATTCTCAATTCCTTAATTTTTATTTATTTTTTATTTTTCTCTTGGTTTTTAGGTACAGCAAAATCAAATTTTCCTTCTCGTCGTCGCCCAAAAAAAGTCAACAATGATACCAAAACATCATGGTCTTAACGGATTGGAAACTTTAAAAATAGAACAACCTAAAGAATATGTCTTCCACGTTGAATTGAATCGACCAGAAAAATTAAATGCTTTAAATAAAAGTATGTGGCTTGATATAAAAAAATGTTTTGAATTTTTAAATAACAATCCAGATTGTAGAGTAATAGTTTTATCAGCGGCAGGAAAACTTTTTTCAGCAGGTGCGTTATTTTTCTAAAATTGTCTATCACAACATTTAATTTATTTTTTTTATTTTTTAGGTATTGATCTAAACGATATGATGAAATTAGGACAAGAATTAGCTGACATAGATGAAGTATCTAGAAGGGGTCTTGCTATGGGAAAGTTAATAAAACTTTATCAAGATTCAATTACTTCATTAGAACAATGTACGAAACCTGTTATAGTAGCTGTTCATGGACCGTGTGTTGGAGCTGGAGTTGATTTAATAACTGCTGCGGATATCCGATATTGTAGTAGCGATGCGTGGTTCCAGGTAAAAGAAGTCGAAATCGGTATGGCAGCTGATGTTGGAACTTTACAAAGACTACCAAAAGTTGTTAATAGTCAAAGTTTAGCTAGAGAGCTTTGTTTTACAGGCAGAAAATTTTTAGCTTCTGAAGCTCATCAATGTGGTTTAGTCAGTAAAGTTTTTGAAAACAAAGAAGAATTACTTAAGGGTGCTGTGGAGTTAGCCTTTGATATTGCTGGTAATTAAAAAAAATGTTATGAAAAGTATTTATATTTCATACAAACATTTTTTAATTTATTTATTTAATTGGTTTTTTTTTAGAAAAATCTCCAGTTGCCGTTCAAGCTACAAAGAAAAATATGGTATATTCTTTGGATCATACAAATCAAGAAGGTTTGGATCATATTCGTGAAATGAATATGCTTTTATTGCAGTCTGAAGATTTTCTAAATGCAGTAACTGGGCAAATGACCAAAGAGAAACCAGTGTTTTCTAAACTTTAAATCTAGCCTAGAGTCATGGTACAGAATTCCAAAATTCTTGATGATACATTTATATAAGGAAAAAGTTATTTGCAATAACTAGAAAAATGACTGAAAAAAACCGTTTTTTTTAAATTTAAATTTACTTAGAGTTATAAGATATTAAATGTTTCAGTTATCTTTGTTATTTTTTTATATATTAAATTTATTATATGGTTTTATAAAAAAAAAACATTTTTTTTTAAATTAACTAATTTTTGAAACAGGCAGTCCTGATGGCATGTTAGGATACAGGCGCATATTGTGATATCATAAAAATAGAGTTTTTAATTACATTTAATTACATCTCTGCGCATTGCAAATTTTGTCTTTGCTTATGGCCAATTTTTTGTGTAAAAAAATGTAAATCAGTATTGGATAATTTTGTGAGCATATTTAATAGCGGTGAGGGCTTTATAATTAGTATAATAATAGTAAGTTTGAGTAACTACATTATACGGTGATCAATTTAATAATAAAATGTTAATGAAATGTTTTCGAAAACACAGCATCACAAAATAAAAATGATTCTAATAAAAAAATGAATCTGAAATTGTTAAATTTTATATTAATAATATTATTTCTTGTTTTTCTATAAAGTTGACACCTTATAATATAACATCGTTTTTTACCTAAACCCTGAAAATCCGTTGATCTAACAGTTTTCAGATATGCGATTTGTTTTTGGGTTTTAGAAGTCTATGACCATTTAACAAGTTGCACATTTTTAAAAGATATTATAAAATTAAAAAGTTTCTTGCTTGTGTATGTTTTATGTACGATCTAAAGTTAAAAGAGAGAATAAATTATTTATTCAAGAAAAATAAAATACATGCTTTTTTACACTTTGTCTTTAAATAAGCCATTGTACACTATGTACAATTATTACATTTGAAATTATTTAACTGCATTACTCCTGTAATCCCTTATTTTTATATATATATTTCGTTCTTACGTTTCGGGAAAAAATAAAATTTACTCTACATTAAAAATGGGGAAGATTTTATAATATATATATTTTTCTTCAATATTTTTTTTTCTTATATATATATATACAAATAAACTTTGGACATGTATACTTTATCGGCAAAAAATGAGGGAAATTTGGTTGAGCAAGAGAGGAACTTTTAGAAAGAAGTACATTGACCTGTATTATATAGAAAAAACTAAAAAGAAAATAAAAAGAGGAAAAACAGAGACAGATTTCAATCGATAAAAAAAATTTGTTCACTAAAAAGGAAAGAAAGCAAAAACAAAATACATCCTTTTTTTTTTGTTTGAAATTTTCTTTGATTTGGTTTTCTTATATATAGGAAAAAAAAAAATGTATTTTGAGAAACTAAGAAAATTCATAATTTTATTGCAAGTAAAAACACTGAAACAAATATTATTTGTGTGTGATGAAGGGAGGAAGAAAATATATAATTCCAAAATAAGAAAGTCAGCAAAATATTGAGAATAAAAAAATTTCCTCTAGGCTTCAGAATTATATTATTTTTGAAATTTGTAAAAAAAACCTTTAAATACTGAATTGTTATTTATATAGATTTCTAGCCAGCTTTCTAGTCAGTTTTCTATCAAAAATGAAAAAAACAGAATACCTACTGCCTGACTGCCTTTCTCGCACCAAAATGCTTTTGAACTTTTGAACTATTTGGACAATTTTCGTCACATGAATCACTACCAACACTAAGTAATCAGCCGTGTAGCAAAAAAGTAGGTAAACAAAAAGTTTCATAGGGGGAAATTCCTACTAGTTTTAAAATTTTTATTCGGAACGATGTACGTGCGTAATTTTTGTTGCGTTTTTTTTCAATTTTAAAAAATATTAAATTTTTTTTAAATTAAATCTTGATAAAGACAAATTAATAAAAGTTATTTATTTAATTAGTTTTGATTAAAAAAATCTGATTTTTAATATTCAAATTAAAAAAAAAAATCCTTCCTAGGATAATTTTTTTTCATATCGAACAAATTAAAGGCGGGATAGTTTTTTTTGTTTTTTTTACAAAAATAAAAGGAAAATATTTTATTTTAAAATATTCCGATAAAAATAAATTAAAAATAAATTAAAAATAATTTTTAAATAATTATTGAATTAAAAAACATAATCAAAAAAAAAAAAAATAACAATTGTGATAAAAATCAAAACATGTTTTTCACCAGAAGGTAAGTACATAGCTACATAAGTAGGTGGGTACCTACTCAGGTAGAAAAAAAGGCGCGTAAGTGCAGTTGACGTGCACAAGTCCGATTTGTCCGATACTTGGGGAGAGACTTTAGACGGTCCTCAAACCCTTATATCCCAGAAAATTTCTACCGGTAAGCTCTCGTTTCAGGGACATGCATGCACCCAAAAACTTTTCATACGTTAGGTAGGTGCCTACTTATTTTGTAGTAACCAAAGGCACAATACGTAGGTAGTCTTTAAAAATAATAAATAAATAAATAAATTTGGTATAATAGGTACCTAGAGCCTCGAAATTATGATCAAATTTTTTTAATTTTTGAATAAATTCTGATTATAAAATTAGTATGTGGGAAGTTGGATGCTGATAAAAAGGGTAAAAAAAAAATGGAAAGACTACGATTTTGTCAAATTATTTGGACTGATTGTGATAGTTTGAATTTTGTAGAAAATAATGAAGAATAATGAGAAATAGTTAATGGAAAATTGAAGGGATTGTACAGAAATTGTAAATTGAGTTCTAAAATTAGTGTTGGAATGATACCTATAATAAAATTAATAATATACATTTATATGTCTTCGAACTAATTTGAAGGATTACCTAATGTGACGATGTTTTAATACATAATATTGCTTTTAAAAATCAACCCATTGAAACAAATTTTATTTAAATAATGTTTTATTTATTTTCTTTGTAATTACAATGTAATTTTTTTTTCATATTTCAAAGTAATGTGCATTTAAAGGTGTCTGTCTGTACCATTTCCATAAGAAATAATTTAAAACAATAATGAAAATATTTCTCTTCAGAATTGAATGTAAGTATAGTTATGCGCAGATGGAAATTTAAAATTTTAAACAAAAGTTTCTAACTTGTATTTTGTAATTTACAAAAATCTACTTACATACATGTTCTCCTACAAATATGAATATTTTTTTTTAAACTTTTTTACTAGTTTATTAAAACTTTACTTCTCAATTTTTGTGGACCGGTTAAACTTGATCAACAAAAAAGTTAAACATTACTTGAATCGTTCGTGTTCACAAGTATCAATAAAAGTTGATCATTTGTTGCTAGATTACAGTTCTATTCATAATTTATTTGACTGCAATGAATGAATCAAAATTTTGTTGATCAGCTAAAAGTTAGAATTTTTTTTGGGTTTTTTTAAACATTTTTTTTTTAATTTTTCGTTCCATATTTTGTTAATTGGTTTTTTAAAATATACATTAAAATATTCTATTACAAATTATGTACATGTATCAAATTCCTCAATTACAATTTCTTTATAGTATATAACAGAAATACAGAACTATTATGTATTTGAGGGGTTCTGGTTAGCTCATCCTATATTTTCAATAAATTTAGTTAGATCTTGGAAGATTCTATAAAATCAGTTTTAACTAAAGTTAGGTAAATTAATAATATCGGTAAGCAAATTCAAATTCTGTGCACATATTCTAAAGAATGAAAATATGGAAAAAAAGGGGGATTACGGAAGCCATTAACGCTATTTTATTATATGTATATACAAAGAAAGTGGGATATGAGGTTAAATAAAATATATATTAAAAAAAAAAAAATCTTTTTATTATTCTGGATAAAATTTATATTAAAAACTTTTTTAACATTGTTCTTATTCCAAAAATTTCCTTTATATAAATTCTCTCTACATTTTCTTTTCCTAAACCTACAACTCATGAAATTGTTCACCCACCCTTGAAAAAAAAAATTTTTTTTTCATTCCTTTATAATATAATATTGGATATGGGATAAATTTTGCACTTTAGTTGGGAAGAAAAAAAAATAATGTTGGTTCAAAGACCTTGAAAATAAGAAATAAAAATAACAATTTGATATAAAATCATTGCAGACTTGGGAAAATATTATAAAAGAAAAAGGAAAACTTTATAGGTATATACATGAAATTGTATGTACGGTTGCAATGATGAGATTGCGCCATGCCCAAAAATTAAAATAAATAATCAGGTAAAAAAAATAAAAACTAACATAGAACTATATAGAGAAATATTATAACAAAATTAAATAAAAGAAACACAAATGGAAATTTTAGTTCTAAATTTTTATGTTACAGTCGCAAGTTTTTTTTGAAAAAATCTTTATATAAATAAATTCATTTTCCAAAAACAATTAAATTTTAGGTTCAGAAAAATTCATTTAGCGCCATGTTATGGAGGAGAAAATAATAATATGAATAATCATGTATTAAAATTATTTTTTAATACATATAATAACAAATTTTATACTATCAATTTTATAAATTTTGCCTAATAATGTGTTCCTATTCCTACAAACTTACTTAGTTATTTTACTTATAAATGTATGCGCATAGAGGGCAAAGTCTGATTTTATCACATTGTATATCTGAGTGTTCTCTGAACGCATAACTTAACATTCCCTTTTTTTCTGAACTGATCTTGACAAAACGGTAATAACATAATTTATTTTCAAATATATAAAATTATTTTTAATATTGGATAATAAGATTAATTAGTGTCAATCATTTCCAACATACAAATTAACCATCATTTAAATGAAAAAAAAAAAAAAAAATTTCAAGTTTTCAGGATACAACATCCTTTGTATATGAATGCATACAAATACACTTTAAATTCCCATTATTTGATTAACCGAATTTTAAATTAGATTTGCCATATTTCACTTATGCAATAATAAAATAATGTAAATCATGGATTTATGTATTAAATTTCCTTGTAATACTATATGTATCCCATATATAAAATATAATAGGATTTACTATGTACATATATAGAATCCCTTACTTTCATCGCAAAAACAAATTTGTCACATTTTTTTTTATGTTTTGCTTTGTTATACAGTTTTCTGTTATAGACGAGGAAAAATAACACATTTTTTATCTCAAATAACTTTCTCATCACCCATTGAAATAAATTTTCCGACAGAGGAAAAACACTGAAAAATTAAAAAAAAAAAAGAAAAAAACGTTTTATTAAACCTTTATTATTTCTTTTTTTTTATGTATTCATGAAATCATAAATTTCTCTTTCATACATTTTTTTTTTCAAAAAATATAAAGTTTTTCTTTATAAGCATATTTTTCAATGCATAATATGCACAGCATAAACAGTATGTTTATGTTGGAAGAAATAAAGTAAATTTTCCTTTCATCGTTTTTCTATGGTCCTGTTTTTTTCATTAAAACAGTTTTTTTTTTAATTTTTTGAAAATTTTATTTTTCCCAACATACAACGCCCATTTACCAAAAACAAAAAAAAAAAATTGAAGTGTATATATTCATTTAATAAGTTTTTCTATCCTTTTGGTAGATAAGTTTTCCTGGACTATTTTTTTTATTTTTTTTTATTATATATAAAGTATATAAATCCAGGAAAATTCTCTATGTACTTGAATTGCTGCATTATAAATTGTATGTTTTATGAAAAAAAAATTTATTATTCTGCATTAAACCCACTACCATATTATTTTCCCATTTTCTCGTTCCACCCTAATTCTTTTTTAATAATGTTTCTCATAAAACTATATATATATGTACATAGATATTATATTTATTATATATGTATAATATTTATAAATCACTATCATTTATATACTAAAAACTAGATGTTATTTTCCATTCCCAAGTTCAAATATTCTATAAAAAGATGAAAATATATTATCCAGAAATTTTCCATTGTCATTGCCATTTCATATGTATACGAATATACTTATAAAACAACAACAAAATTATGTATATGAAAAAAAATATTTTTTCTGGATTAACCGACAACAGCAGCCGGTTATGTATACGTATTAATATGTATACAAATAAATAACATAAATATGATGGTAATATACGGTTAGTGTACAGAAAAATTTATGAAAACTTCCAAATTGTATAAAAAAAAAGAAGATTTTTATTTGTATAAAAGGGAATATCGTATATATACAATTTCATAATGGAAAATTGCAAAATCAAGGAAAAATTATAAAGCTTAAACTGCACATTTCTAGTCAAAAAAGAAAAAAAAAATATTTCTAGTCAAGATTAAATTGTTTTAGGCCAAGTATTTGAAGAATGATCGCAGCTGGTTTTTTTTTTTTTTTAGTTTAGTAAAAGTTGAACAAATTCTTGATTCAAGCACTTACATTAAATTTTCTTGTATAACTTCTTTATTGAACACTATTATCAAACCCATTGTAAAGTCATATTTTTGAAAGTGTATTTAGTGTATGAACATGTACATTTGCAATATTAGGTATATCATTAAAGTTCTTCGAATTTGTAAATATGCTTTTATAAATATTAAAATAATGAATTTTTAAATTTAATTCCGATATTATTCTTAAATAGATTAAAACTCTTGTCCATATGCAGGTAATACCTACACTATAAGTACAAGAAAAAATATGTGAGTACCTCTAATTTCTTTTTTCAACCTTACCGATTGTTAAAAATTTTGAATATCACCACTGCATATACCTATTAGTAGAATCAAAAATATTTATTCAATGTTGAACAGTATAACTATCTCTATATAATGAACCATTAAACTATGGATCTCAGTTATCTAAGAAATGAATTTCCTTTTTTAAGTTTTAATAAAAATATAAATATTCTATCTCGATAGTTTCATTTACGTTTTAAAACGCTGAAAGGACGATATTTTTTATCATACATTTTAACGTTATAATAAGTCTGGAATAGACAGATATTGTTTTTTTTTTTAATTTTATATTTATATGGTTTTTATATAAAAAAAAATTACCCCGACCCATCCTAATATTTAAAAACACTCATTATGTGTACAAAATATATATATATGGAATAAAAAAAGGGAATATATGTACATTGTAGTTATTTAAAAGTCCCAGAGTGGAAAATTTATATTTTACATTGCAAGAATTGTTTGTTTGTTTTTTTTTTTCTCCTGTGCTCCCCATTTTTATGTAAAAAATTTTCTTTATGTTATATGCTTTATGCTTCATTGTTCAGAGAAGAACACAAAACAAAAAAAGGGAATATTATGATTTTTTTTTTTTTTTGGAGTGAGGGGGGTTATATGATTTTTGTTCGTTCGTCGACCTTGCAACCATTTTAATATTAGAGTTTATTTTTATTATATTTTTTTTTTCTTGTTGTCATTATAAAATTTATGTATTTTGTATGTTTTTATGTTTTTCCTGCTGCTCTACTCTGGAATTGCGCCATTTTTTTTTTTTTGCTTTATACAAAAAGCTTTGCATAAAAACATAGATATTATGCTATTTTTGTTCGGAATAAAAGAAAGAGAGAAAAAACTGGTAATTTCCAGACATTCTACAGCTCATCCCAAAATGAAAGTCAAAATAATATGCACTTGTTATATTTTTGAATGTGGAAAATGGTTTGGTTTTACCAAACAGCTTTATCTATGAATTTCAAAATTCAGTGTAGGTATAAGGCAAAACATAATATATAAAACTGCACCTAAAACAGATCTTATTTGTAAATAATTAGGGAAAACATCGAATAGAATTATTTATTTTTTAAAACTTTTTTCTCACCTTTTTATCTAATTTGTTTTGTCATATTCAAAATTTAGTGGACTTTCTATAAATAAACAGTTTTTTACTTAATGGGGAAACGACATTGGATTTTGAAATTTTGAAAACTTCCTCTATTTTAACTCTTTTCGAAAGAACTTTCAGGCGCTCAAAGTGAATGCAAAACATCCAACATTAATTCAATAGAACTTACTTAAATGCCAAATTATCCAAACTAGAGAAAATAAAAAATTCATTTCGTGTTGTCAGATTTCTGTGAATTGAATTAAATTTACATGTACGATTTTTTTTTTCAATGTAAGTGCCAAAATAGTTAGTAAGGCGAATGTACTTTATGCGCTCGATATTAATAAAATGTAATTTATACATATACACTGAATTTGCAACTTCATATAGCCATTTAAAAAAAAAAAACATACAAAACATTTAATATTCTTTTAAAAACCATATAATAAAAAAAAAGTTCCTTTTTAAGGCCATTGCCATTAAAGTTGCGCAGAATCCAGTTTTAAAATCCTCTTCAAAATTTTATTTGAATTTTTATAAAAAAAATTTTGTTTTTCTATTTTGAAAAAAAAAAAAAAACAAAAAAAGTATAAATACATAAATATATATATAAATATGTAAAATTTACATAAATACATATAATTCAATGATTATTTGTACATAATTAAAACCGTTTTTGACAAAAAGAACCCAGACTAAATATTCTTGAAATCAGAAAAGGATATAAAACTCCTACTGAAATTTTACGAATATTTTGTGAACATACAGAATTTTATGGAAATTATTCGTTTTGGTTTTAATATAGATTTAGACTTTAGAAGAGAATGGGATATTTTAAATGTCATGACATTTATATTTTGTTTATAATTGTAATTAAAAAAAGAAAATTGCACTTAAATCCAGAAAATATAATGAATAATATAGACGAAACACAATTTTGTTTTATAGAAAGAAGAATAGAGGTAGAGTAGAATCGTAGGAGTTAAAGTCATGGTTTTTTTTCTGGTGCTATTATTATATCATAAATATATCGTCTGCTGAGAAATGAAACAACGTATGACATTTATACGTCATTATTTGACAATAGCACCATTCGATTCCTCGTACTCGATTTTATAAGTACAACTACTTTGCAATATTCTTAATGTTGATTAAAATGTGTTTTTTAGATGAAAATTGTACGCTACTTGATATTTTTTCATACGTTTTTTTTAATTTTCTTTAAATTCAAATTACTCGAAACTATACTTTTCATTATACGTTGTTTCATTTCTGAGCAGGCGATATTGAATTGTTATTTTGACAAGGAAAAACAAAAATTATTAAAAATTTTTATTAAGAATCTCTTAAGGTTACTATCATATCGAAGCTGCGATAACAGCAGTTATAAAAGCTTTGAAAAGCGTTCAAACAATCTTAATTAAAAACTTACTATATATTCAATAATTTATCAATTCTTATCTTACCGACTTCTTGAAATCTTATCGCTTCTTTAATTGTTTATGGTAGCTGCAATGCAATCTTAAGATATTTGTATATTAAACTTTTTTATTTTGAGAAAAAGATAATACAAGAAATGTACTTTTCCAGATACTAAATCTAGGTAACAGGAAAAGAGCATTGAAGAGCTCTATATGCTTCTCTGTGATAGACCTGAGCTAAAAACGTAGCCAGTATATTTAATTTAAAAAAAATTCAAAGATTAAAATAAAACAAACAATTTTTTGAACGATACTAGCAAAGAAAATTAATTTAGCTTTTGTCATAGCTCTCAATATTTATCATGTTTTTTATTATCCTACTGTTTTGATTTTAAGAAGAAAATTACATTGTGAAAAACTTATATTTTAATTTTTATGTTATTTTTTTTTTTCACTAATTTTCCATCATCATGGTTTTACTTACCACATGCAAGTTTAAGTAGTAAGATCTTTTTTTTCTTTCTAAATTTATTTTTCTTTTTTTTTCTTTTTTCTGATAAAAATGTAACCTTGACTTTTCTAATAGCACATTGCCCTCCAGAGTCTATTACAATCTCGAACTATACTTCATATTTTATTTTTTTTTATTTTTTTGATAGATAAATGAATTTTTCTTTTATGCAAGAGAACACTGTTTAAAATTTTTGGTGATGAAAATTATAAAAATGCATGTTGGAAAATTTTAAGTTTAGCGTTCGTTGGGTAGCTGCTACTGATGAGCAAATTTATCTTCATCGTTAATTTTGATATTTTTCATATAATAGTATATAATTTTTATTATCGTTAGTTTGAAATGCTTCCCTTTGTGAAAGTCATTGAAAGGATATCGCGCTGGATTTTGCACAAGATGTTTTTGAATCTTCTTTTTGGATATTTCTTGTGAAAAATATGTAGGTGCGCCAAATCTGAAAATATCTTGAAAAATATCTGATTAGAATACAAATTATTGAATTTGAAATTGTTTAGCAGGTTCTTAAATATATGCCATGCCATAGCTCATCATAAGTATCTGATTACTTTTTAATTGGTATATAATTTGTACTGTTTAAAATTATAATGAATATTTTTCATAAAGCAGCCTCAACGCATCTATTTGCAAAAATAAGTATTTGAAAATAAGAAAAAAAAAAAAAGAAGCG
Source organism: Hybos culiciformis (assembly GCA_964007475.1). Lineage (NCBI taxonomy): Eukaryota > Metazoa > Arthropoda > Insecta > Diptera > Hybotidae > Hybos > Hybos culiciformis. The sequence continues at coordinate 47,344,648 of OZ023274.1, read as the reverse complement.
AAATATAAAATTAAAAGAAATGAAAAATCCTCCCAATAAATATAAATTTTAATTTATATAAAAAAAAAAGAAAAAAAAAATAAAGAACTAGGTTCGTTGTTCCTATTATGATAATGCGTGTAGAATTTTATTGAGTTCTGCATACTTAAATTATAATTTTGACATTGTTATTTATATTATTGCATGCAATTTTAGTTAGGCTCGTAGGTATGATTTCGAATGCATTATATACATACATGCATTGAGTACAACTAAGTGTATATGAAATAAAATTTTTCAATCACAGTAACTAATAACAATTTAGTTATTTAGTATATATAACGTAAGTAATGAAATTAATATAATTATTGCATTTTCAAAGAAAAGTACGAAAAACAAGAAAAAATTGCTAAAAACATGAATTTTGAATTGCTTTTTATGTTTTCAATGAATATTTAAGATATTTTAATGTGCATGTGATCGGTAAGTTGTATTTACAATCGTAAATTTAGCTCGGTAAATGGTCAATACACAGAAAAAAAAGAGTAGCCTTTTCATCTAAACTTTAAATAAAATCATTTAATGTTTGTGATTGAATTTTAGCCATTTAAACTGTTTAATTGAACCAGCTATTCTTAATTAAATGATTTGCTACAAATCGTAATTATTTGATTCATTTAATAATTTAAATGAAATATCTAATTTGCATTATCCGTTTTTGACCCCTCAAATACAAAAAAACAACTCAAATGTTTTTTTTGATTTTTTTTTGGTTTTTTTTAAATTTTTTTTTTTTAACTTTTTTTGTTTTTTTTTTTGTTTTTTTTTTCTTTTTTCTTTTTTTTTTAAACTTTTTTGGTTTGTCACACATCTAAGTACTATCCACTACGAGACATTGCTTTTTTTTTTTTTAGCTTTTTTGGTCGGTCACCCATCTAAGTTCTATCACAACGACGCGTTGCTTAACCGTTTTGTTCAATGTTATGAATTCTTCCACTGAGCTATGTCAGTGATATACAACAATGTATTAATAGACAATATAAAATCGGTTTCTATGAAAACTTTCTACAATTGTCAAAGAATGTTATTGTACAATTCTACTATTTTTGTAGTTGATATATTGAAATATTTATTTCAAATCAAATAATTAAATTTGTTGAATCACATAATGTTTAGATAATTTTAAAATTTACCTTAATTTTCATTTTAACAAATTTGTTTTAATATTTCAAATAAATGAATTGTTAAAAACAACTATTGAATTTAATAATTCTTTCAATTAATTATTTGTATTTTAAAATTCAAATCAATGAATTTGCATTAGAAAAATCAGTCAATTTTGAATTTTTTTTCAACTATTTAAGTAATTAATTTGTTTAAAACATTAGTTAAATTAAAGAAAGCTGATTCATTTAATTATGATTAGTCAATTATTCTAATTTATTTCTTTCTGTGTACACATGTAATTATTTAATTAAGTAAATTTTATTTACATTCTCCGTATTAAGTAAATTTTATTTACTCACTTCATTTTGAACTTTTGTTTATTTTTTGCATTGCAAATGTATTGATTGCAACTACCTCTCACATGCACATTAAAACAGTATACAAAACATGTTAATAAAATTTGTAATACAGCTTGTTGTGTATATACACAAAAACACATGGACACTTGTCAATATTATATATCAATCGACCTAACGGTTATAAGTATTGACTCGTGTCTATGTGTTTTTGTGTATACACAACTCGTTGTAATAACAAATTTTCTTAACATGTGTTGTAATCTACTATTACTTCATTAAAGCGACAAAATTCATAATTCTATAATTATCTGTATATTCAATAATTCATTAAGAAACTCAAAATGTAGACCTTTGGAAAATAAATTTTTTCCCAAAATTTAATTTCGAAAATAGGATATTTTTTTCGACACAAAAAAGTTGTACCATGAAAAAACGAAATTAGGCCTAAAACATAAAAATGGTTATATTCTTGATCGAAATTACATGTTTTTGGATCGTTAAGACCTGCATTTGAACAAAAATACTTTTGTGTGTTGAGTAAAAAAAGAAAACTTATTTTAAAATTTTAAATCAATGAATCTAGAATATAGATTTCAATTTAATTTGCCTTTTTTTTCAAATCATTTGTATTGATGATGCTGTCAAATTAAGTTGCGAAATATGTGTATTGAATTGATAACATATAGAAAGTAAGTATAAAAACTTTTTTTAATGGTTTTTTTTTTATATATTTTAATATGAACTTTTAAATAATGTTGACAAAATTTAAGTTCAAGAATTTATTGGGGGGCGGGGGTGTTTTTTGTTTTGGAAAAAATTCTCAAATAGAGATTATTGCGGTTCATTTTTCGTACAATGACTGAAAACAACAATTTTTAATAGAAAATAGTTATTGGAAAAAAAGGAAAAAAAAAAAACAAGTGCAAAAACTAAACAAAAATAGAATCTAAAAAGCATAAAAAAAGGCTTCACAAAAAAGCAGAAAAAAAATTTTAAACAAGATCAAGGGGAATTAAATGTTTCTATTTTTTTTTTATGAATAGAGATGATTAGAGAATTTTTATTTTTATTACATATTTTTTTTTTCAAGACTCGAGTTGTTGAAGTTCAATAACAGCATTTTTTTGTGTTTTAATATATTTAAAAAAATTTATGTAACAAATTCCAATGGTAGTGATTATGGGAGAATTATTAAAAATACATATATGTTGTATAGGTATATATTAAATATTAAAGATATCCTATTATGCTGCTTGTACTAAGTATATCTAAATTTTGGTTTTTATTTTCGAATAAGATCTGTGCGGATGTTCAAGATCAATTCTTTGATGGGCGGGAAGAGGAATATAAGTCAATTTATATTCGAAATGAAATCAAATCATTGTCGAGGTGAAAAAGTCGTATTAGGTGTTCTGAAGAGAGTTGTATAATGTGTTCTGTAAAAAGAGTATAATTCCATTGGAAGATGATAGACTTTTAATTTTTTTTACAGAACATAAGAATTTTTCACCTCGACAATGATTTGATTTCAATTGGGATAAAAATTGACTTATACTCCTCTTCCCGCCCATCAAAGAATTATTGTCTTATTGAAAACGTAAGGAAATATTTTTGCTATGATAGTCTCGTGCACATAGTTTGTTGTATAAAACAAATATCTCTCTATTAACCTAAAAATTATTCTATTTATTCGGTTTAACAAAAAAAAAGATACAAAATTTAAAAGATTCTAAAATATAGTAAATTGACACATGTTAGAAACCAGAATGGTGAACAAGAAAAAAAATAAAATTAGAAATACCAAACATGTTGAAATGATGGATAATTCTAGCAAAAAATAAAATAAAAAAAAAAAAGAAAAAGATTTTAAGGTCAATGAAATGGAATGCATTTGTCTTCGTTGTTATATCAAGTTTTTTATTTTTTTATTTTTTTCTTGATTTTTCCAACAAACGAAAGTTATAGCCTCAATGTGAAAAGAAAGAGTGGAATAGGTAGTAAAAGAATATAATAAGGAAAAAAAGGGAGATAATATTAAAATAATTTTCATAAGAATAAAAATAATTAAGGCTAGAAGAATTTTTTTTTTTTTTTTGTTGCTTTTAATGACATGAAAAATAAAAAGAAAAAAAAAATATTGTTGTCTTTGAATTAAATTAGATATATATATATTTTTTCATTTGTCAAAGAAAAAGTCCATCAGTAGTGATTTTGCTTTGATCTATTATTTATCAGAGAGGTAGAGGCAACTTGTCCATTGTCATGGTATTTTTGTTAAAATTCTGTTCCTTTTTCCATTGGGTTGTTGTATTTGGATTGGATACAAGTTTAATATTATCCATATTAATTAAAAGTGTACCTATATTCTTTTAATAAAATTCGCTAAAGACTAATAAGCTTGAAATTTTCATTGTTTGCCATATTAATTAGGTTTCACAGCAAAATGATAGCATATTGTCATTAACGAGATTATAATTATTTTAAATATATATGAGATATATATATGAGATCTTAACATTTTCTTTGTGATTCCGAAGTTTCTATAATTACTGTATATATTAACAAAGAATTCTAAATCATTATGGTTTATAAATACCAAAAGTTTGAGTTTAAATTTCCCTATTTTTTCCGGCATTATATCTTCAGAGTATATAAGAAACTTATAAGAATCACCCACTCCTTGAGACAATCAAAAAACTTCATATCTTGATGGTATACTATGTAGTTTTTCATATTTATTTGGAAAATAATTTTTTTTTTTAAGATAAAATAAAAATTATCATGAAAGATACATTGTACATAATATTATATATTTTCGATCACTGAGTCTATAAATTCCCATCCCATGACAATAAACAAAAGTGTTTCACTAGAATAACTTTATTCTATCGTTTTTTTTTTAACATTATATATTATATACCTATACAATGTATATATATTTTTTTAATAATAATATACATTTTTATACAAGACCTAACCTTAAAATATTTCAAATTTATCATAATTTTAATTTTGATTTCATAAATAAGGGAATAATGGTAAAGTATAAAGTTAAAAAAAAAAAAAAATAAAAAAATAAAAAAAAAATCAACTAAACTTGAAATATCGACCCAATTGAGGCTGATGACCGAATAAACATTGTTGTTGTCATTCTTAGTTAATATTGTTTTGCTTCATATTTTGTGCCTTAATTTTTGATCAGTGTGACTTTGTTTCAAAGTTTAATATTGCGGAATTAATGTTTTTTTGTTTGAAAAAAATTTAGTGGAAAGAAAATTGTATTTCAATTTTATTATATAAAGTTCATATAAAAAAGTTATTTTAATCTGAATATTATATAATTTAAGAAAATGTAAACTAATTTTAAAAGCTCAGGATACCAACCAATATAATTTTCTTGCAATTCTACGATTTGAAGGATAACCAAAAAAATTTAGAAATTTTGTATTATGTATAACGTTTTCTAAAAAAAAAAATTTTTATGAAAAGGATGAGAAAATACAAGGCGGTCGAATCCAGGCGGAAATAATAAATGCAATTGAAAAAGGTTCGATATTAAAAAAAAATTAGACTATTCCAAAATGGAATATACTGCAAATAAATTTTAAACAACTAAATTTTATGTTTTCATTGTTGTAACACAAAGATGTAAAAAAAAAAACATAGAAAAAAATGTTTTATAATCACAAAGCATACAACATACATAATGCACATACACATATGACATTATTATCCCTTTTATTCCATGCACAGACATCGCACACGGTCTAGTTCATAACAGAAATAAAAATTACTTTATGCAAGGAAAAAAACTGAACCACGAATACTACTTAGTATAAAATCAATGCTTTTTAATGGTACAATTGCAAAAATATATTGAAAAAAAAAACATAAAAATAACAGCAAAGTTATTGACTTTGTATTCTTGACAGTAATGGTTTTTGACGGTCAATTAATATACACATGATATACAAAGCTTAAAACTAGGCTAAGATTGATAATGTCTTATTGACCACGCACGAATGACGACTTCGTTAAAAATTCGAAGCTATTTTTATACAACAAGAAATAAATAAAAATTTTATTATTTGCCATAATAATACAGGAAAGAGGGAGAATAGATCAATATTGTGTGAATTTGTTTAAGACTTATGCTAATCTAGTATTTTATTGTTCCCTCTGCATAATCCTTAAGCCTGTGTTAAATTTGCGGCTTGAAAATAAAACGATTTAAAAAGAAAAATAATTTCAGCCAATTATTGCATGACTTAATATCATTTTCCGATTTTATGTCTAGTCATATCTTTTTCGATAACATGACTTAAGTCAAATAAAAATTATATACCTACCTCCCTACCTTTTTATCCATATTAAAATTTATTTTTTCAACAAGAATTTATGCAAACTTTTATAATATGCTCATTTTACATTAAAAATATAATATGAAGCATATTATAATTTTATGCTAAATGCTACACTTATGCTTATGTGCACAACATACACATAACACATCATCACATATACATATTTATTCAAATCAAAAATATATTATTATACTACATGCAAAGAAAAATCCGCAACGCGCAAGAAACCCAGACAGGTCGGTGAAGGTCATTGCTACCAAAAAGAGTATTAAATACATTATGTATTATGTGTTCGTACGATGTACATACATAAAATATTTTTCAAAAACATAGTTTAATGTTAATGAAAAAAAACAAAAAAAAAAACAACGTTTTTGCCCTTTTTTTCATTTAACATTAACCATACATATAATATAATACCCTTTCACCCACCACCAATCCTGTTTAAAATTATGCTGAAGCATTAAAAAAATATTATGTATTTTTAATGCTAAAATGCATTAAAATCCAAAATATTTAAAAAATAATTTTATGTTGCATCAAAGAGTTTTATTTCTGGTTAAAGTATAGTTAGTGCTAATGTTATTTTTACAGGTTCTGATGTCTGCTGATAATATTTTTATAATATAATACTAAAAAAAAAATATGTTGAGTAACTATAAGCTCTCTTTATTTAATGTGACTCATTTGAATATTTTTGGTTTTTTTTTTTATTTTTGATGATTCAAAAAAAGGAAATTAAACAAAATTAGTCAGTATTTACTTGATGTGTAAAAATTATATTCTTTCATTTATTGTACAATTCCAATATAAAATAATTTTTAACATTTTCTTCAGTTTTTCAAAAAAAAAAAAAAAACATAAATACTTGGCGTTTGTAATGAATTTAAAATGAGATCTATTTCCTATGAGTAAATATTGTAGTACTCATACCCTACATTTAGTTTTTTTTTTATATTATGCTGCACAGTATAATAAACATATCCTTGGCATAATCACAACTTTGTATGCAATGACTATTGTGTTCCATTGCTCAACATTGGATTTTATTTTGTGTTATGGTTTATGAAATAAAAAAAAAAAAAACTAAATATTTTATGAATATAAGTGCATAATTTATGTATAAAGAACTTCATTCTGCATTGTCTGATATGATGTCTGTTCTGTAGATACATACATATATCGTAAATATAGATAGAGAAAATTAAGGAAAAAAAAACTGCATAATGTCAATACATCCAAACTATAATATACATTATAGCTATTAAATTTGTCAAAAAACGGAAATAAAATTTTGATTGTAATAATTTCAACAAATTTTAGAATTTTTTTTTTATAATTTTCAATTGTTATTAGTTTGCCAAAAAGTGGCGCCTCAATCTAATAACTTTTTCTTTTGCATATATTTATTTTATTGCCCAACCGTTTTCCCTTATTCTATGGATGGAAAATAATATTATTATCATTTCAAGCTTTTAAATTGTTAGCCAATTTATTTTCTTATTAAAATAAAATTTTTGACTTATATAAACGCTTTGTTACTATCCAAAGCAAAACAATTTCATTAACTTCATCAAAATTATCATGAAATTTTTTATTCCGAATTGACGACAGAATTCATCTTCCAGGGTTTTGAATTCATGTTTCCAGGGTTTACATTTGCAATAAAAACTTTTCAAACTTTTAAATTTTGAGTAACAATTAATTCTTTGATTACCTGCAGTGAGTTAGGTGTATATAAACATGTTATAGAAAGGTTAATTTATACAATATATCTACGTTTGACTTAATTAAAGTTTGTTATTAAAATTGCAAACTATGTTGCTAAGTAAATGCAAAATTATGAAAATATATTAAAATTATTTTAAAATTTTCCTATTTTTTTCTATATACATACATGCATATAAATAAAACTTTTTAATTTTTTATTTTGACTGAAAGTTCATAAAAATTTTTGTTTAGCTATTTACACTTCTGACATAATATATATTTGCTTTTTCTACATAAAAAAACAAAGTATAGAAGAAGAAAATTCAAAAGTCTATACTTCTTGTCTGTTCGTATTTTTATTTTTTTTTGAAAAAAAAAAGGGATGAATTAAATATAAAGGAAAAATATTTTAGTCTGGATGGATAAGACTTCTTTCTCATATCCATTTTATTATAACATTTTTCCAGAAAATAAGTAGATTTTATATATATGTATTTTTTTTTTTTTATAACGGATTTATGTACAATGAAGCATATCCTTCTTTATTAAAGGGAAAAGTTCATGACTTTTTCTATTATTTTTGCATAAAATATTTTACAGTATAATCTTGTATTAAAAAACATTTAATTAATTTTAAGGATAATAGTTTCAAGTTTTAAGAATCTGTTAGAATAGTTCTTCTTTACTAGATTTTCTTTAGTTTTTGTTTAGTATAATATAATCAGAGTTCAAGAAGGCTCAATCGGCTTTTTATCATATCTGACATGACAATGAATCTGAAAGTTTCATTTTGTAACGTTGATTGATATAATTAATATTATCAAAATTAATCCAAGAATAAACATTTTAATTTCTAGATAAGTGTTTAATTAATTTTTTTTTATTTTTTTATAATTTGCTTTTAATTTAATTGCTCAGATTTTATTTTCTACATATAAATGCTTAAAAAAGTTAAATAAGGAACTTATTGAAAATTAGCATAAATTTTCCAATCAAAATAGAGACGATAACTATATGTTCATTTTTCTATAATTTTTTATTATTTTTTTTTGATATAATTTTTTTTTTCCTGTATTTGAATCCTTGAGGCGACTGTTGGCATGCACCATGGATACAATGGTTTGTTTAGTTTTTTTTTTTTTTTCAATTTATTTTTTTGAGAAAGTCTAGACTATTATTTAAAAAAAAAAAAAAAAAACTCAGAACAAACTCTAGAAAACTCTAAAGCTGATAATATTGGCAAACATTATTTAATATTGGATGTTATATAATATGAAATAATATAAGCTTCAATGGCTCCTCCAAAATAATGATATGATTTTCTATAATTACTATGTAAATTCTGATGCTGAAATGTTTATTTTAAAAATTTTAATTTTTTTTAAACAAATTATTTTTTTTTTTGTGGATTCTTATTCTCAAGATCTAAGAGAAAAATGCTTAAAATGTTGAATTCGATCCTTTATCACATTTTTGCCAAAACAAACATAACATTTTAAAATTGTGATAAAAATTTCCATACCGTACTACTTAAAAGTTAGAATAGAATTTTCATTGGAATTTATTTAAGAAAAACTTTTTATGTATTTATCTTAACGATATGGTTTTTTTTCAACATTACGTTATTTCTTTTTTAACACAACTACCGAACATTTTCAAAATTAAAGGATAGACTAAGACTTCTATTGTATTGAAAACATATTAATGAAATAATATGACTTTTCAAAATAAGACAGCAGAGTTATATATTTTTTTAATTTCTGAGCCATCATTCTTAAAATTAAAACAAAAGATTATTCAAAAAAAAATTACTACAATCTCTTAATGTAATTGTTATTTGTTAATTTTGGTTTCTAGCGTGAAATAAAAAATTAAATTAAATATTTTCATTGATTCTATATTATTGATTGCATAAAATAACAAATAAAAGTGAAAACAGATTTTCTCTAGAATATTTTCAAATGAAAGTTACTTTTTTTTGGACAGACTTTATTGGTAGGATAAATCGAAATTTAAACCAGTAGTTCCAGTTCGAAAAAGAAAAAACTAAAATTAATTTTTTCTTTACATTTTTGGACGTGGGTTAAGCTTGTTTTTTTCTCTCCACAATTATGTTGTACATACTATATGAATTATAGTAAAAATAAAAATAATTTTACCACTAAAACCAACGTCCTATTAAAATTTATTTTTTTTTATATTTATTAATTTTCTCATATCAAAAACAAATAATCTTCATTCTTCATAGCACTAATATTTCCATTTATAGTTCAAAAACATAGCGCTCCCAAAATAATCCAAATAACATTAAGAAGTCATTGACATAGAAAATATATATGTATATTTATTTTTTTAATATAAGAATTTTTCCCAATTTTCGATTTTTCACAATTTTCATCAGAATTTCATTATAACAAAAATCATTGAAAAGGAAAATTTTTGATTTTATGAGAATTGGGAGATTAATTTATTTGGTTATTGCATATTAGTTCATTGTTTCATTCTTCTACTTAAGTTATATTTAAAGGGTGTATTACCTTGGGGTATTAAAAGTCCATATTTTCTTCATATAATTTTTGATTAAATATACGTAATAATATTAATAATAATAATAATAATAATATAATTTTGTCTTTAATCTATGAAGTTTTTGGGGTCTCCAGTGGGGTACTTGTAAGGTAATATTTGCAAAAATGGGTTGCTCTAAATAGAAAAAAAAAATTATATCAATATTTATAAAATCTTATTGGCTATAACGTCAGCAACAACAACAATAACAAAATTACAATTATGGCTTTGGTAATGGTAAGGACCAATGGCAACGACGTGATGAGCATATTTGCGTTCAAATTGACTGGCTGTTATTGCTCTAATAATTCAGGCTATAATAATAATAGACAACGAGGTGGAAAATATAATTAAAACCGATTCGATTATAGAAATTAAAAAAAAAAAATCTCATTTAAGTTTCAAACATTTATTTTGTTTTGCTTTTATATAACTAAAAATCGAATATTCATGATATATCTGATTTACATTTACATTAATTTAATATTAATTAAGCTTTCCTAGTGATAACAATTTACTCACCTGTTTAGTAATAATTGAAACAAATTTTTCTCGATCGATATTCCAATTAAAATTGCAGACTTTCAAATAAACACTTGAGTTTTAAAAATGAGTTTTTTAATATATTTTTTTTTAATATACAGTTGAGCTGGAATGTTTCATTAATATCACAAATTTGGCATTTAATAAAAATAAATTTAAATTTTAAATTAAATAAATTTATTTTAGGGTTTGTTCGATGTTGTTAACAAAATGCCCTTTTATTAAAATAAAATAAATCCTGCTACTTAACGAATAACGATTTCACATGAAATTGATTTTTTGGAAGAAAATTCTGAATCTGCTGTATTATGAAAAAATGGGAAATCTTCTTTTTATAGATTTTGAATATGAATACTTACTATTATGCAATTATATTTTAAAAATAATTTTTCATTTCCACGACGTACATTGATCAATTATAATTGCAAACAATAGGAGCTCATATCAGTTTCTCAGAAACAGAATATATAAGTATTTTAATTATATTGATAATATTTATAACAATTTATGTCATTATTTCTTTTTGGGGAATACATGTACTGATGACTCATTTTTCACAAAAATAACTGAATGACCCAAAAATACATTGCATATTGAAAGCAGCAGAGGAAAAATTGTTGTTGTTTTTTTAAAGCTAGAAATCAAAACAGTTTTATTATGTTAAAAAATTTAAATGTTTATAATATCTCATACTTTTGAAGTTATTCGAACCGTTTTCACGAACTGAAACATTGCAGATTGGCACAACAAAAATAAATGTTGGCTTAAAAGTATTATGGTATACCTATTATACAACTGTGATTAATGACTTCATTTTATCAAAAAAAAAAAACAGAATATATTTTTTCACACTTTTTTATTCTCATAATTTAGTAGATTGTTCGTCTTTTTTTTTTTTTTTTCAGAAAAAATAAAATCTTATTAAGTTTATCAAATTTTAGTTCAGTCAATTATTTACCAGTATTTCTTTATTTTTATATTCAATTTAACACCAGCCAGCATGTCCATAAAATTTTATTAAAATTGCTGCATTTCAGTGGGAAGTTTTTTCAAAAAAAAAAAATATTAAAAAAAAAATTAAAAATAAATAAACAAATTTAAGGTCAAGATCAAGGGTGTATGTGTGAATGTTTCATGTTCTAATTTAATTAAATTTTATTATTTGGTGAAAATTAAATAAAAAAAAAAATTTTTTTTTATACATGATCCCCCATCCAAAAAATAAATTTTTTAAATAAAATACAATTTCTTTTTATGGAGAATAAATAAATATATGTACAAAAAGAAGTTGAAATTTATTGAATTTTACTCGCTTGAGCAATTCGTTTATTTAACCTACACTTTTACTGTCATAACAATAATTGAACTAATAATCTCGTGATCGCTGTTTCAATATTATCGAAAGTGTTGCACATATGAGAAAGATCAATTGATCGAAATGTATAGAATGAGGTATCTTTTTGAAAATAAAATATTGATGGCATATAATAAACTTGACTGATTCGCTATTGTCGTTCACTCGATAATGTTTAGACTTTCGTTATTTAATAAATTTTTTTTTGTTTTTTTCTATTAAACTCATTTATGACTACCATAATATGTACACAATATTTTATGTATATACACATCTATAGTATGTTTTATGATCGTCAAAAGAAAGAAAAAAAAACTATGAAAAATTTATGCGCAACAATGTATGTTTTTCAATGAGCAAATGATTTAAACATTTTAAAAACGAAAATAAATAAATACACAAAAATTGAGAGTAAAAAAGATAAGAAAAAAGAAATGTAAATAAAAAACACAAAAATAATAATTTTATTCTTATAAATTTATAATATAAGTTTTTTTTTTTTGTTCATGAATTTTTATTTCATACTCACATCGGATAACATTATAAAAATAAAGTAAATAAAAATACAAAAATAAAAGAAAAATAATATAAAAAAAAAAAAAAATAATAATAAAAAAAAAAAAAACTCGGTCACTGAACTAAATCAAGTTGACATTGAAAAATTGTCTGTTTATTTTTTTTCGGTGATTTTCTCTTTTCCGCTCACTTACTAAATTGCGCACTACACATTGAATTTTAATTATCTTGAGCGCGGGTCAAATTAAAAAGTTAAATAATAAAATGGAAAAAAAAAAAAAATTAAATATTTAAAATTTATGAGATTTTATTTAAAAAAAAATGTATTTTTTTTTTTTTGTTGGTTTTTCGGTTTAAAGTTAAATCGATAAAATCGTTACGATAATTTTTCTTTATTCAAGAGATGAATAGAATAATTTCTGTTCTGTGTAGTGAATCGAAAATTAAAAGGGGCAATGTGTATTTTTCGTTTTTTAATGTTGGCTTAAAAAATTCTTTAACATTACAATAATTTTGAATTTTTTTTTTTTTATACTCTGAATGAAAATATTCAATAACATTTAAGTTATATATTTTAGAATGAATTGGTAGCTTTCAAATAATCGTGAATCGATCGGAATTTTCTGTGTGATAAATTATTCTCAATTTTTTTCGTGCAAGCAATAGATTTTGAAATAGTAGATGACAACACATGTTAAGAAAATTTGTTGTTACAACATAGACACGAGTAAATACTTATATCACGAGACCGTTAGGTCGAGTGATATAATATTGACAAGTGTCCATGTGTTTTTGTGTATATACACAACGAGCTGTATAACAAATTTTATTAACATGTTTTGTATAATGTTTGAATGTAGATGTGAGTGGTAGTTGCAATCAATTCATTTGCAATGCAAAAAATAAACAAAAGTTCAAAATGAAGAAAGTAAATAAAATTTACTTAATACGGAGAATGTAAATAAAATATACTTAATTAAATAATTACATGTGTATTGACGCATGTAATATACCATTTACCGAGCTAAATTTGCGATTGTAAATAAAACTTACCGATCACATGCACATTAAAATTATTGGCTTAAATAATAGTTGTGGTTGTTCATTATATTGTTTTGCTTCGAAATCAGAAGTGTTGAAAAATTTCTAATTTACGTTGAGATGAAGAAACCTTTGAAGCTTAATAGCTGTAATCTTCAAGGTATAAAAAATAAATATAAATTAGGAAAGTTAATCGAGAAAAAAGGAGCAGGTTATAACTTTTCATTTATTTGTAAAGAAAAAAGATTATGTCATGAAAAAATAGTTTTGAAGAGAGTTTTTGGCGGTAACCGATTCTAAAAAGTGTTGTACCCTCGGTTATACCATTTTAAAGTATAAAACAGTGGACTTAGTGAATGAAATTTTTTTTTAAAATTAAACTTTAAAATAATCTAAAACGGCTTTTAAATCAAATTTTGAGACGAAAATCTTTGGGACTCCCATATAATCTTAATGAGTTAATAATCTTAATGAGTTATTGTATTTGCAACCAAAGAATGGATGCCGTAACGCAAGGGTCGGCAACATACGGCCCGCGGTCCAGATACGGCCCATTCGGTGTTCTTTTTTGGCCCTCCAAGATTTTTATTGCCGCCTTGTTATTCGGCCTGATTTATTCTTCTAGGCCTTTTTATAATTTTTTAACTTTTTTACAGCAAAAAAAATTAAAACTATCAAAAATTCCATTCAGAACCTCATATTTATATAATTCAGGTTTTAAAAAAATTCTATTACTACAACTTTTTGCATTATTCAATAAATGTTGCATTAAAAATATTGTTTTCTGCTAAAAATTGATCGCCAAATTTTCTGAAGGGCTGCTATTGTTGTAGCATTACGAATTGTTAATTAAGTAAATGAAAGAAATAATCCCACAAAAAATTGAAAAATCTGCATCTGGCAGTTGATGAAAGTCTTGCCGACGCGTGCCGTAACGAATAACAGTAAGAAAACCTCGAATACCTTCAGTTCCGGCCCGGCAATTTTGACTGCAATATACATATATAAAAAATGTATAACCAATATTTATATTTTTCTTTCTACACAAACATTTTTTAATCCAAAATAGAGTTTGAATTTTAAATTAAAAGATCTTATAATTTTATTTTTTCCTGCGATAAAAATAATTTGTAATTTATTAAATAAATTTTTGGATGCAGTTTTTTTTTTTTCAATATTATATTTTATTTTTTATACATTTCATTACAAAGCAATTTTTTTTATTTTCTATATACATTGTATTTATACACATATGCATTTATTATATATTATTTTTACCAAATTTATGTCAATCGATGTCTGTCTGGAACATTTGGGAATTTTATTTTGTTTTTCCTTCATTACATTTTTATTTCATTTTTTTTTTAAATGAAAAATAATTTTAATTTTAATTTTTTTTTATTATTTTTAAAGTCACGAGACAATAATATAATTTTTAAATATTGTTTCGAAAAATAGGGAGAGATATTTAGACTTGTATAATAAAACATAATAAATAATAATACAGAATAAAAGTATTTTATATTATTGTCATTGCAATAATAATGTACATATATATAATTTATAAAATAATTTGGGTGCAATTTATAATGCAACAACGAATATTAAGATTTATTTAAAAAAAAAAATTGTATAATATAATGAAAAAAGAAATTACTATTTACAATAATTGAATGTAAAAATAACCAGACAGGATAATTGTTTATTGATTTTATTTTTAATTGTTTTTTTTTTTTTTGTCTTTAAATTAAATAATGGTGAGCAAATTTTTTGGAAAATTATTGGCGATTTTTGTTTATAAGTAATTTAAGACATTAATTGGATTAACTACTAATAAAATTTAAAAGTCGATAAAAGTAAGAAAAGAAAATATATACCTACCTAATTGAATAAATTCATTGAAAAAAAAATAGTGACTTAGTTTTTCATATATTAAAATAATTTTCTTACCAAAAATTGATAAATAGCTCTATTTCCACCAATACCGAAAATTTAATTCCCAACCAAATTCTTGAATTAATAACAAATTCTCATAATTCAAAAATCTATCTTTTCCATTAAAGAAAAATTAAGTTCATTCTAGTTTTGAAAAATAAAAAATTAGTAACTTTGACATACATACATTCATTTGAACATAGGAAATCGTGTGAAAACATTGATTTTCAAACACACAATGAAGTGAAAATTTTGAATCGAATAAAATTTCTGATACTAAAAACCAGGATAACACAACTGAAAAATTGACAGCTCTAAATGCAGTTTAATTTTTAAAATATTAGTGGGGATTAGACGTTTATGTCTTAATAATAATTGAAAATGTGTAAAAAATCTAAATTTTTTATTTTAAATAAAATCTTTTAAGTTCAATTATAAAAAATATTTTAAGACACAAAAATTTTAAAGAAAATTTATCTACAGACTGGAAATATGTATAGTGTAATTAAATCTTAAACATAAAATAATTATTCTATAAAATAGTAAATTTTAAATCAGAACTTGAGATATTAACTATAATAAATTTTATGTTTTTATCAGATTTCTATTTTAATGAATATACACGTATTTGAAAATTCATTGGAAAAGGTGAAGGATAAAAATATAAAATTTCAGGGGCGAAGGATATACTATTTTTATATACACGTTTAAAAAGTAGTATATAAGAACATTTATATTATATTTTTAAAATATGAAAATACAAAAATGTATAAATTTCTGTCGCAAACATCAACAACACTGAAATGTATATAAAAACATCCAAGGGCAAGGACATTGAAGCATGCGCTTGTTTCAGTTGCATATTCTAATAACTTTTTTTTTTTACAGTCTCTCTTATAGTTTTTCATAAAAATGAATTTCATAGATATTTTTATTCACGTTTAAGTAGATATGTTTTTTTATTTGAAGTTTTTTGCTAATATTATCAAAGTATTTATCTCACAACTAAGTTGTGTGTAATTTTTTGTTATTTATTTATTTATATTATTTTAATTTTTTTTTTTCAAATTGTCAAAAAGTGTTGTAATGTGATAGTTAAAAGAAATAATTAAATAAATTATTTAAAAAAAAAAAAAAAGTTCGGAAATAATTTTTTCGAATTAAAGAAAAACGAAAATGTGACTTATCATATATTAAATCTGGATTAAGTTTTGCATAAAGCAACTGGAGTTAATTAGAAAGGAAAATTTATACAATTTTAGAGTTTTTGTTTTAAATATCTCTTTAAGTGTCGAAACAGACATTTTGCTCAGATCAGTTTTTAATTCTTATTGTTTTCAGTGTCAAACTTAAAAAATATTTTTCGTCCTCAGTTAGTGTGCTAAAGATAATAACTGTCTTCGAATTAATCGGGTTTATTGACTTGAAAAGATAAATGAAAACAACAAATCACAATAATTATAATATGTCAGAATTTTTTCCGGAGTTCTTATACTATTATCTACAAATGTTTTCTCTTTTAATTCCAAAAAAAGAAAATATGTTCTAAATTAAAAATTAATGATTTATTAATTGCATTGAAATCCATTAAGAAAAAAAAAAAAAAGAAATTTATAAACAGAAATTTTCCGCACAATTCTATGAACCCCAATTTCTTCTCGCTCTATAACAAAATATATAGAAATTTCTTTTAAAAAAAAATTAAACAACCCCAATAAATGTACCTGAATATTATTTTTTTTTTTTGCTTTGTTAAGTTCTTATGTTACATTTTACATGGAATCAACAACAACAAAAAATAGTCCTGGAGACACAGATTCATACATTTTCAAATATAAGGGATATCTTATATTTCCACTGTGCACACTATTTATGTATTTATTATTATTATTAAGGATGAGTCAGAATAAAATTATTTGAGACAGTCATTCATTAAATAAGGAAACAAAACAAAAATTATGAAATAATAATTTTTTTTTCTCGAAACTAGGAAGAAAAAATTAGTGTACATTAATTTGGCCAAAGGACATTTTCTGCTTGTCAAAAAAAACAACTTAGACTTAATTATTCTGCAGTATCTTGAAGATCATGATAAAGGAAGATATATAGTATGAAAAAGATGTTTAACCCACATTGTCCACGACTAGGTATAAAGAAGACTTTTTTTTAGGACCAGATAGATGTTTGTATAGATAATGTTCCAATATAATTTTAAATAACTTTGTATGAAAACAGTATAAAAATTTAAAAAAAAATAAAAAACATAACTTTAGTGCAATATACTTTTAATTTGTCGTTCACATAGCATAATAGTACATAATGTGATATGTAACATGTATAATATAATTCTGGCTTCAGTAAAAAGCACTTTGCTGTGACATATCAAAATAAATAACTTTTGTTTTGCTTCAAACTGAACAAAACTTTTTTCATATCTTAATATTGTAACATTATATTGCAAAGAAAATATACTATTCCAAAATGCAACTTTTTGGAAACACAATGAAATTTTTTATTTTGCATATATATTCAAGTAGATATTCTTTATATTTTAAGGGAATACAGACAGTTTCCCTTACTTACAAATAGTTTTATTTAAAAAAAATATTAAAGGGTGTGGGATATAATTTTCCCCAATTCAAATGTATTTTCATATTCTTATATAAAGTTTTTCTTACAGTTTCAGTTGCCGCACCCGAATTTCATTGAAATTTTTGGTTCTCAAATCTGTAAGTTTGAAATTTATGTAAAAAATAAAAATTGTTTTTAAATACACTTAAACTATATCATTAATCAATAACTCCAATCAAAAACTGACTTTTTATTACAGAAATGATTTAACTTCAAATTAACTAAAAACTGGAGGCTAAAATAAATTTTCGGTAGTAAAAAGTCCTTCTTCATATTCATATCGCCAAAAAGTTTAATGAGCTCTATTTAGCAATCGGGAGCTATGTGGCAAAAAATATATGTGTCTAAATATGCTTTATTTAAAGAATTCAATTCATATCCCTATTAATAATAAAACCATATATAATAGAGACTACACCAAAACCCTTCCCATTCTTAAAGTTTTTTTTTATACCTATCTATATAAAAAGTATACTTATTTTTATGCTATGCTTTATCCTGAGACGTCGTTGACTTTTCATATTTTTTTTTTATTTTATTATTTTTATTTTTTCATATACTTATGTTGTATACTGCAATTATTACCGACCTACCCATACCCCAGACAAATTAAGCTCTTTTTTTTTTTGTTTATTTTCTGTTTTTCTTATTATATACAGAAAATTTTTATATTTTCAAAATATATAATTTTTCGCCCTTCATGTTTTCAAGAGCAGCCCTTGAAAAGCAAAAAAAAAAAAAATTTTTTTTTATTCCTATCTATAATGTTTTATTTTCAAATTATTTCACTCAGTTTGTAAAAATATTGAAGGATATTTTTTTTGTGGTTCACATTGAAACAGGGAACAAAAAAAAAAGCTTAGTTTTATTTTTCTCTGTTGTATATTTGAGAAAGCAAGGATAATTGCGTGCAAGGATTTTTTTTGTACATACATATATACGGAGAATAATTTAGGCTATGTTAGTAAATTTTCCTACATTTACCTTCGTATTTATTATAATTTTAATCAAAGAGGAAAAAAAAAAAAAATATATACTTAATATATGTGCAGTACATAGTAAGCAAAGCATAATAAATGAAATTTAACGAGAAAGTTTTCAGTTTTGAAATTCTTTTGAAATGAAAATTCTGAGAGATTTTTCTTTGAAGAGTGGATATAGATAGTGTATATAGGTGTGATAGTGTGAATATAGGTATGATGATAAAAATATATTACAGAAAATTGTGATAAAAATATTATGAAAGTGAAAATGTATGTGAATCAGTTTTATACTGACGATAGATATGAAAATGAGAACAAAAAAAAGTTTTTTTACGATATAAATGATTTGCAATGAATATTAAGTGGGTGAAAATATAGTTTTCGTTAGAATTTATAACTAATTCGTTTCAAATTAATGAATTTGTTTTTTTGTTTGAACAGTCATTAAAGCGAAATAGAAATTAAATTTAATTTTTATTGAATTTTTTTAATTGAAAAGTTTCAAGTATTATCAATTGAAGTTCGAGTTGAGGTTTATATAGTTTTCTTTAAGTTATGTTTTGAATTTTAGTAATACAAAAATAATTTTTTTAACTCTAATCCGAGAAAATAAGAAAATTTTTCAAAGAGCAGTGCAGTAAGTTTAGTATTTCTCATTATTAAAGATCTCTTTCAGATCATGACCCTAATTTCATGACAAATTTTTAGTAGACTAATAGTTATTATTTTTATTTTTTTTAATATCTCGTTAATTTTAATTGATATTTATATTTTTTTAATTAAGTTTAAATTTATAACAATTTTTTTTTTTTTTTAATTTCTATATTTCATATCTATTTCTATTTCTATCTATTTTATATAAAAAAAAGTAGATATACCTTACTCCCAAAAGTAAATTTACTATTGTATGCATTTTATTTACATTTAAATTATTTCCTTCAATAAAAAAAAAACTAAAAAAAAACATTTTATTTTACTTCCTCAATTTTCCGCACTAATACTAATTTAAAAAAAAAATTTTCTCTCACAATTTTTGTAAATAAAAATACAAAAAAAAAAAGAAGAAAATTTCAATGGCAAAATGCCGGAAGAGTGTAAATTATATAGTATGAACTTCTTATTTTTGTTGTGACCATGAAACTATATTTTTCATATATATTTTGTGTATATTTTTCAGATTTTTCATTATTTAGCAGAGCAGAGTGAAAATTTCTCTCTGTGTATGCAATTTTGGATTCAAAATTGCTCCCCTTTTTTCTCACATAATATGTACATATGGTATATTGCACTACTCAGTAATTTTATCAATTTGAAAGATAAAAATATTTTTATAGTGGTGTCGGTGTGTATAGTGTGTATGTATTTAAACAAAATTTCACTAAAAGAATTTTTTGTTTAATTTTTAGAAATTTCTCAGATATTCTGAACTATTATAGGTACTCCTTAAGCTTAGTAAATTTACTTTATCTATATTTATTTATATATTGCAGCTAACAGTGTTAGAAGTTAGAAGTTATGAGATTAAGATTAGTTAAAAGCTACGTTTATGAGATTAGAATAGAAAAATTTAACAAGAAATTAAAATTAGTATTAGGATTAAAAATTTAATAAAATATTATATTAAAAGTGTTGGGTACTAGGTACTGTGATTGATAATGAAGGAAATGTCTATTTAATTTTTTTTTACATCATACAATCCATTTGAACTAAATCGTTTCTAGGCTGAAAGTATTCTGTTATAGAACGGAGTGCTTTGGAGAAAAAGTGAAAATTTGTGCAATGAATGCCTTTATGAAAGTAAAAGTAAAAAAATTAAACTCACTTAGGCAAAAAAAAACCTTATTCAAGTGTCAATAATTAAGTATTCAAGTAAGTTGTTCATCATAAAAAGTTTTTAGAGCAAGATGGGTAAGTTTCTTTTTTTTTTTGGGGAAAAATAAATTACTTATCGTTCTTATCTGATATTTTAGATATTTTTTTGGGTGTTGCATACACCTAAAAAAAACACTCTCTGTTTATATTTTGGTTTTTATTTTTAAAACAAAACAAAAAAACAAAATATTTATATTTATATAAAAATGATTTTCACTTTCATTGTTCAGAAGAAAAAAAAAAAAAATTAAAAAAGAGAGAGAACAGAATCTCTTGGGCAAAAATTTTTTTTCTGAAAATGAAATTGTTAGGTTAGGGTAGGAACTTTTAATACACAATATTCTTCCCGTATCTTTTTCAAGAACAATTTTTTTTACTGTATATAAACTTGAAAATGTATTTTTTTTGTATGTTTTTGTTTTTATTATATTAATATATAGAGATAGAATCATAGAACTTTTTTTTTGTTTTTTATTCAGAGTAAAATTTAATTATAAGTAGGTATATAGAAAAAAAAAATGTATATATATTATTTCAATATCAAAAGAGCACATAAATAAAAATGAAAACGAATCAGATTCTTAAAAAAGAATTTCATTCTCTATTTTATATACAAAAAAAAAAAAAACACAAAAAAAAAAACCGAAATATATATATTTTAATTTTTTTTTATTATTTATTTATTTTTTTTTTTTCCCAAAACCAGAAATCAGTAAGAGAAAGTATAACTTCGCGACAAGTTGTGTGTTAACGTTATAAATGAATAAAATACAAATTTTTCTTTAAGAAATTTTCTTAAAATTAAAAAATAAAATTAAAGATATATTATAATGTTTTTCTTCCCTTATTATTTATTTTTATTTTAAAATTAATTTTTTTTTTTTTTTACTAAATGGAAAATAAACAAAAAATATTTTTAAATATTTTTATTTTGTGTGAAAATAAAAAAAAAAAAAATTATATTTATTTATTATTGAAAAACCAAAAATAAATTGACCTCAGTTTGATGGTTTTGAATTTTTATTCATTTCAAAAAATTTTTTTCTTATTTATTTTTATTTTTTGCCAAAATATTTTTGTGATTTAAAAGCTGCAAAAAAAAAAAAATAATTAAATTAAATTAAAAAAAAATATTTTTTTTTGCCACATAGCCCGTGCAAATTTGTACACACAAATTTTTTTTTTTAAATATTATATTAAAAAAAAATATAAAAAAATTAAATAAACAAATAAAAAAAACAAAAAAAAATATTTTGGTAGATTTGATGAAATGTCAAAAAAAAAAAAAAAATAATAATAATAAATAATAAACAATAGAAAAAAAAATTTTAAGGAAAAAAATACTATATCCATCGTTTGTTTATTTTAAAGTTTGTTTATTTTTTTTTTTTTTGAAATATATTAAAAAAATTACTCAAAAAAAATAAACAATAATTTTTGAAAAGAACCAGGAAAAGAAAAAATATAAAACTTTAATAATAATAAAAAATAATTAATATTTAATTGTGCAATTTTAAAAGCTTTTTTTTTTTTAATTTTTATTTTTTGAAGGTTAAGTTCAATAAAAATAAATAAATAAATTATATATATATAGTACATATATATAATATATGTATATATGCGTTAAGTCTGTTTTGTTTTGTTTTTAATTTTTTTTTACTTTTTTTTTTTTGATTTTTATAAATTCTATGTTTTATAAAAAAGTAATGATTTTTTTTTTTCAAGAATCTTTATGACAGTTAATGATAAAAAAAAATTAAATTTTCTTTTCATGACATCAACTAGAAAATATTTTTCATAAAATTTTCGTTTTTTTTTTTTAATTTATACTTCTACGGAAACTAAAATTAAAGAATTCAAAATCTATACGAAATAGAAAAAAAATAAACCTAATAAAAGTTTAAAATACTATTTTCTAAAACTGTCAATTATTATTAAAAAAAAAAAGAAAAAATTAAGAAAATCTAAAATTAATTTAAAATTTTAAAAAATTATAGAATTATAGAAAAAATTTATTTCTATTTAATTAATTTTTTTTTAATTAAAATGAAAGTTTAAATCTCGAAAAAAAAAAATTCAATGTTGAGGCTTATTCATTGGAAATTATTTTTTTTTATTTGAATTAAAAAATTAAAAAAGTCATCAACATAAAAAAAAAAATTTAAAATGTCAAAAATTTTAAAGTTAAAAAAAAAAATCAATTTGTGACTAGAACTTTAAATCAAAAGTTGCCAAAAAATAGAAAAAAAAAAGTGTTTATTTTTTTAAATATTAATTTTCAAATGGGTTGATTTTCAAAAAAAAGTGAAAAATATAATCAATATATTATATAAGTATATATATTTTTTAATTATTCAGTGAAATAATATTTTTTTTTTTTTAAATATTTAACTTTAAACTGTGTGCTTCGTAACAACGGAACGGTAACGGTTTTTCGGTGCGGGGGAAAACATAACACACGGTAATTTAAAAAAAACTTCATAGATATACAAACAAAAAAATAAATTGTCAAAAAAAATTAATAACATGTTTCCAATTTTTAAATATATTGTTGAAAACATGTAAAAACAATTTTTTTTTGTTTTTTTCATTTTTGTTAAAAAATTATTAAATACTTTTATTTAAAATTGAAATTTTATTGCAACCAACTTCATTATTTCTGTTTTTGCAAATAATTTGACTTACACTAAAAATGACTTAGTTATAATTTTTTTTTGTAAAATTTAAATTAAAAAAAAAAAAATAAAAAGATATAACTTACAAATTTCTTTAATTTTTAATTTTAACCTTCTCTATATTCAATAAGAAAAAACAAAAAAATTAATTAAATATATAAAATTTAATTACATAATTATTAAAAAAAAAAAAAAACAAATTGAAATTAATGAAGTTGTTCATAATATGAAATTCAATGGTTTTCAAAAAATATAAATTAAATAAACTTAAAAAAATATATTATTATAGATAAAATATTAATTAAATTAATAAATTATTAATTAAAATACAAATATTTTAAAAATTATTATAAAAAAAATAATAACTATAAATGCTGCTTACATATAAAAATAATTATTGTAAAAACATTAATTATTTTACTTATATTTAATTGTCATCATAGAGACTATTACACACCATTTAGGGATTACGCATATATACTAATTATACCTATATATTATAATAATACATAATTCATTCATGGATTAGAACAAAAAAAAAAAGTTTATTAAGCTTTATTAATAGGTAAGCTTTAATTTTGGTAAAAAAAAAAAAAAAAAATTAAGAAAAATTATATTACTCATTGTTTCAATTAAAAAAAAAAAAAAAAAATTATATCACTTTTTGAGAAGCTTATTTTGTCGACTCGAAGGTCAACGGAACAGGACTCCATTCTTTTAGACTCTTGAAGATTGAAAAAGTTTTTCTTATAATCCATATGATAATGGGCCTTAAACTTAATTTATTACTTGGATATTGATTTGTTGTACACAGGTTGATATTGATTAATAATATGTATATGAAAAGACTTTGAATATAAGTTTATTACAAACTTACTAGACAAATTTCGCAATATCACTAGACCATGGGTGCACAAAGTGCGGCCCGCGGGTCGCATTCGGCCCTCCATGATGCATTTTGCGGCCCGCAGCTCATACCATATTTTTTATTACTTTCAAAAGAAGAAAGGTTAATCTTTTCATTTCCCAAATTGCCAAAGTTTTATTAAAAATAAAATATATAGTCGACTTTATGCTATTAAGATTGGAAAATTAATAGAAATTTTTGAGAAATGATTCGAGGATTTCAAAAAATATAAATTTGATTTTAAAGTATTTTCGAATCCTTTTTCAATAAATCCAGAAGAAGCTAGTCCTCATCTACAATTGGAATTAATATACATACTTGCAATCCTGCGAAATATTAAAACAAAAATTTAATGACGGCGACAAAGAAAATTTTTATCTATGTTTGGATAAGGACAAGTACTCAAATTTATATGATACGGCGGGACGTTACGCATCTTTGTTTGGTTCAACGTATATATGTGAACAAATCTTCACAATTATGAATATAAATAAAAGCAAGCTACGATCTCGTATAACGGACTGGCTACAACACAATAAGTTCCAAATATTTCCAAAATTATTAAAAAAAAGTAAAATTTAATATGTATATATAAAAAACAATAAAAAATATTTTTTTCCTTGTGGCCCGCAGTAAAATAGTTTTATTTTAATTTGGCTCGTCACTTAAAAAACTTGTGCACCCATGCACTAGACAATTATTAGTCTAGGTACATAGTACATCATATATATTAACTGAGTCGGTATAATAATTAATACAATTATTATTTAGTAACCGCCCACACATGTATATAATGTAATCCAAATGTCAGTAAGTACTTATAATGATTTCAATGTCATCGATAACAACCTCTTTATTGAATAATTCATATTTTGGACCTTTATAATTTTATTTATATAACACTAGTTGTTCAAACTGTCAATAATATAATTATTAGGAGAGGCTTGAATATTTAAACAATATAATTTTAAATATATGTGCATATGTGGATAACCAATTTCTCCTAACTTCCAAGGTAAAATTATAAAATGATAGAATAATTTTAGTAAGGTAGCTTACTTAATACATACTTCAAATATGAATTACAAGAAATATGTACTTGCAAAACAAAATATAGGTACTGGAAATTTTTATCACCCGAAAGCAATTATTTTTTAATTGTTTTCCGGATTCAATAAAAGATGAAGTCGAATTCTAACTATTAACGTTCGGTCGGGGAAACAAAAAACTTTATTCATGAATCATTTTTCTCAAGGATTTACATTCAAGTCACACGCCGGAAATGGCGAAAAATAATCCTGTCAAATTTAATTTTCAGGTATAGCCTTTAAATTTGACAAATTATACAAATTTTAATTATTATAAATCCCAACGTCCCATTAAAAATTAAATTATTTACATAATATGCTATAATATGGATTTTCAACAAACAAAAAAAAAGCTTATTTCTTAGAAAAGAATTGTCAAATTGTCAATTAAAAAAAAAAAAAAAGTCGAGTAAGGAATTTAAGTATCTTTTTTTTTTTGTGCTCATATTGTTATACTTATTTAGTCATTTTTTTGACCCTGAAAAAAGATTAAATCACAACAATGCTGGTTGTCTTTTTATTGTGATTTGTATTATTTTTTTTTTGGGAAAGCTTTAATTTTAATTCGCCACCAAACAAAAATGTTTTAATACCTATAAGTTTATGTTAAAAATTTTTTATTTTTTTTTTAATTTTTTTTGACAAGTCCTGGAAGATTTTGAGGTATTTTATTGGAAATTTGCTTACACATTAGACAATAGGAATATCAGATGATTGAATTGTCATGTACATAAATTGTTTGGTTCCGAAAAGCGATTAACCTAGACTAGACTGAAAGTGTATAGTAGAATTAAATTGGAGGATTTTTGCTCACTATCGTTTCAGTTTCAGCATAATCCTTCAGTGTACTTATTATAATTTATTTAAAAAAAAAAAACATATTTTTTTTATATTCCTAGAATATAAATAACAAGGTCAGAATCAATTGAAAGCATTGCTATTATTTAAAATTAAAAAAAACTATTATTATTACTATGAATATAACATTTTGTTTACGACTTATTATAACTACTTTAAGTGTATAACAACAGTATATTATTATAGAACAATGAATTAAGTATTCAAATAATTATATAAGGAAGTAAAAGTTATTTCGATAGAAAATAGTAGGCCAATCCCGTAACTTTTTTGTGTTAATGACATTAAATATAATCGTTTGAAAGTTAATTGTCGAAGTTGACAATGAAAATAAAAATATGTTTAAATTTTCGAATTATGTAAAAGAAAAATGTTTTTCTTTAGAAATGAAAAGCTTTATAATTTTATTAGACAGAAATATATATAAAAAAAAAAAAACTACTCAGTAGTAAACTTTTATTAAGTTATATAAAACAAATGCTGATAATAATTTTAAAAAAATTTCTAATTCAGCGTATGTAGTTTTATTAGAATGAAGTTTCGAGCTCCTCAAATTTTTATGTTTTATTAAAACGCAATAATTATATTTTAGGTTATCACTAGTCGAAATACCCGGCTTCGCACGGTAGTCCCGAACTTATATTAATATCAAAACGCGTTAATCCAGATTTCGTGCACTAAAAAAAACAGAATTTCAAAATTTGTTAAATAGCCACTTCCCCGGTGCCTTAACACATGCAGTTTTCTAAATAGTCGATTCGGGTCCAACGCTATAATATTTTATCGGAACATACCTAAATTGCATTTTGTGCACTAAAAAAACAGAATTTCAAAATTTGTTGAATAGGCACTTCCCCGGTGCCTTAACACATCCAGTCTTCTAAATAGTCGATTCGAGTCCAACGCTATAATATTTTATCGGAATATACCTAAATTGCATTTTGTGCACTAAAAAAACAGAATTTCAAAATTTGTTAAATAGCCACTTCCCCGATACCTTAAGACATCCAGTCTTCTAAATAGTAGATTCAGGACCGCCTTCTAAGGTAGCCCCCCATCGGTGCCTTAGATCAAAAATATAACCAATTGGGTCTCTAGACTCCTTATTTTCAAAATTTTAAAATTTCGAAATTTGTTGTGTAGCTCCCCAATTGAGCCCTGGGACGGTTGGGGGCCTTTCAACATCCATTTTTTTAAATAGGCTTTTCGGGTCCAACCCTACAACATTTTATCGGAATATACCTAAATTTCAAAACCGGCTTCTAAGGTAGCCCCCCCGCCGGGGCCTCGGATCAAAATTTCTAGTACCCTATAACCATCTCGGGCCCCAATGATACTTAAGTTCAAAATTTCAGCCAAATCGGTCCAGCGGTTTAGGCGTGATTGAGGACAGAGAAACAGAGAAACAGAGAAACAGAGAAACAGAGAAACAGAGAAACAGAGAAACAGAGAAACAGAGAATTTTCATTTTTATTTATTAGATTAACAATTCTTAGGCATCATTAACAATTCTTCTTTTAGGTATCATTAACAATTCTTGAGATTAGAATTAAGATATTATTGTTTAATTTCTTATGTTGTGAGATTTGATTTTTGAATTATTTTTTACTTAAAAGCTAAAGCTAATACTTATTAATTATTAAAAATATTTTCTTAAACGAGATTTGTTTAAGTCTTTTATTTTGAATTCTGTAGCTATACATATTTTAGGTCTTCTCATTGGAATATCTAGTATTAAAATAATACCGTCAAGTAATTCACTATATTAATGAAAACATGTATTAATGAATTATATTGCAATTGCAATCATCTTTTGTGGAAAACTTAATTTTTTTTGATATAAATATTTTTAATTTTTATTAATAAACTATTATTTTTTTTTTCTATTTTCAGAATTAATTTGCCTAAATGTTCCAAAAGCTTGCAATGTTGGTTTTTTTTCTTCTTTTTTTAATATAATTATATATACTATTTAAAAAGACAAATCATTAAGGACAAAAAAATAAAAAAAAATTAGAAATTTAGAAATTGTTTTGTAACGAGAAAGGCTGAATTTAATATTTAAGTTAAAGTTAAAAAATAATAATTAAATAAAATAAATTTAATAAAAAAAATTATATAAATTTTAATTCAAAATATTAAAAAAAATAAACCGACTGATTTTTATTTAAAATAATAATAAAAAAAGAATAATATAATTAATAAAAATATTGTATTAAAAAATAAAATAAAATTGTTTTTTTCTAATTTATAATATTAAAAAAGAATACAATGAAATTTAAATAAAATATTATAAGTATTAATTTTTAAATAATAACTTTAAAATAATTATATATAAAATTTAAATAAATACAGCAAATATATTTTTGATAAAATTTAAAAACAAAAAAAAAAAAATTAAACTTAAAATTGTGTTTTGAAAACTTCAGGAAATTTGAAGAAATCCTATATAAATGAAATATACCTACAAAATGCATTGCATTGGTGATAAATCATCACAAAATACAACACAACAGCATTCTGCACAACAACAACAGCAACAAATTAAAACAATAAAACTTGAACCAATTGACTGTGAAATAATTACAAATCACAACAATCATCAACATCACAACAATCAGTCACAAAATCTTCATAGAAATAATAATATTAATCAAATTGGGGACGAAATAGTACATCAATATCAGCAACAAACCGTCCACTTGCCTTCCTCACAACAGCAGCAGCAGCAACAGCATCAGTATGAGCTAGCAAAACATCATAATAATCATCATAGTAGTCAGCAACAAATTCATAATAGTAATAGTAATAGCAGCAGCAGTAACAGCAGCAGCAGTTATTCACTATCAAATAATAATTCTAATCAATCGATAAGTAACAATAGTATCAGCAATAATAATAATAATCAAAAAATTATTTTATCACCAAGAGAAGAATATTATCGAACTTCTCATAATAATAACAATAATAATAATATACAGCAAAAACATCATCATACAACTATAATTAGAGAATATCATGTGATGGAAACAACAGATCAAATTCCATCAAGATGTTCAACAAATTCATCACCGTTGTTGACCAGGCGATCTCGATCACCGTTACCAAATTCGCCAACAATTATAATTACAAGAAGTGCACCTGCTGTTCAACAACAACAACAACAACAGCAGCAGCAACAACAACATTTGCAACAAGTTCATGTTATTCGTGATGGTCGATTATATGAAGAGTCTAGACGACGTTCTATATCACAATCACCACCACCATTATCACATAATACACAACCAGCTGATAATAATTTAAGAATTCTATCAGTTGCTGCCGAACAAGCAGCTCAACAACAAGAACAAGCTGCTGCAGCTCGTAAATATAATGTTTCGCCGTCGACGGTAACTAATATCGCAAATCGTCAAGTTAATGTTATATCGACAAATTGTCCGAAAATTAATGAAAATTACAATAATAATAATAGCGGTTCGGTAAATAAAATTTCAAACAGTTCTACTACTATATTTCGTACACCTGTCGTTTCAAGTAGTAGTGGTAGTAATAATAATAGTTATAGTAATAATAGTAATAGCAGCAGCAGTAGTAGTACTGCTATGCGCCCACCGCCACCTCCACCACCACCAAAAATAAAAAATCATTCAGGTTTAATTTCAATAGTTAACACTAGTGGGAATAGTTGTCAAACATCATCGTCGACTAGTGTTTGTGGTAATAGTAATAACGAAGAACCATCTAGTTCGATACCAGATTTAGGTAAGTCAATTTCTAATATTGTAGTTCTTAAAAAAGAAAAAAATTTAATTGAAATATTTGTAGACAAATTGATAAAAATGATGTCATATTTCTATATAATTCTACATTTAATTCCTTCTAAGGGACGGCCGGCGAATTTTCCTTACATTTTGTAGGTATGGGCTGTTCTCGCACAGGCTTTAGAAACAAAATTTTATCGAATTAAATTAAAACAAAAAAAAATATAATTATTTCAATTCAATGTCAAGTTTAAAAATAAAATAATGCACATTATTTTCCTGATTCTTTATTTTCATATTATTTTTGCATATTAATTAATCACTTTTTTATTTCTTTTATGATACAAAATATTTTGTCAATTTTTTTTTTGTTAAATACATACCTAGTATTGATTAATAAACATCAGCCAAGATAATTTAATAATGTCACGCACATTTTTGTATATATTTACGGTATATAATAGTGTTCAATTCTAATTACAGGAATCATAAATAAAATAAAAATCTATGTAAATTTAGAAAAACATAATAAATAATAAATTAAAATAATTTCTATTTTTTTTTTTTTATAAATAATTTTAATTCGACATATGTATGCTTTGAGTATGCAATGCAATATATACGTATTCTATTCTCATTTCCGTATAGGTAATGCAAATTTTTGTATATGTACTTAATTAATATTCTCTCAATGGTATCTGTCTGTATTCTCTAAATTAAGGCAATGATGAACATAATTTTTTCTTTAATTGCTTTTGATTTCTCATTATTTATATTGTGTGATTATTCTAATGTGATATTGATCTAAATTAAATAAATAAATAAATCATATACTAAATATAAATATACAGTATAGTGTTTGAATGAAAAATATTCTCAAAAACACTCTTCTATCACTTGCGCTTTTGGTTGATGAAACAGTTCTATTCTAATTAGTATAGTCTCATCTATTTGTTCATTTTCTGATAAAAATCGAATGAAATTTTTGTCGACATTTTTTAGTAAAACTTTTTTGTAATTGAGATTTCGAACGATCGAAATTATGTCTAGTCGATCGAACATTTGCTCTATCGACTCAGTGAATTTGTGCATCATATTTTATGGTGATAGCTTTTTTACTGTTTTCTGCGTCACAGATTCATATCATATGTAGGATGAAGATTGGCAAAAAGATAGCTTTTTTAATGTCTTCTGCGTCACAGATTCATATATGATATGTAGGATGAAGATTGGTAAAAAATATTAATAAAATAATCTTTTAAGAATTATTAAATATTAAATTTTCTTAATGAACGTAAAATTTTTTATTATCCATAAATAACGTTTTAAGATTTAAATCAGAAGTAAAAGAAAATGTGAAAATCTATGAAACGTGCACTGACTGTAGAAATAAATTTATGTTTTTTTTATTTTTATTTCATAATTTCTAAAATAATAAAATAAATATTTTAAAAAAATATTATTTAGAAAATTATGTATAAATAATATAAAATTATTTATCTTTATTATTTATTTTAATTTAATACTAGGTATATTTATATTTTAATAATATTACGGTAATATAGAAGAATTGTCATACTAATGCAAAAGTCAAGGTCGAATATATATCGCGCGAATAGTTTTTTTCAATAATATATCTAAAGTTCTGGTTTGTTTTTTTTTTTTTTTTTAGATTGTATTAGAAAATAACAAGTAATTTATTTTTATTTTTATTATTAAAAAAAAACAAAAAAAAAAAATTCTAAATAGAATTAATTGCTTTTGATTAGATCACAATTTAATAATTTTTATATATATTTAAAAAAAATAAAAAAGGTGATTTGCGTCTTGTTTTTTTTTTCTCGCTCATTTTGAAGGTAGACTAGTTAATTATTTAATATTATTGCCGTCGATGCATAAATAACTAAGTAAGTAATACGAATTTCCCGCTCTTTTCATTTTGTTCTAGCTAATATGCATAAATGCGAAAAATAAAAAAATGAAAATAAAAAGAAAATTTTCTACCGTTAGAATTAAGTTTCTTTTTTTCTTTTTTTTTTTTTTTTTAATAAACTGGTTTCAATTTATGTTGTATGAAATTTTATAGCTTTTTCATTTATTACTTATGCGAAACACAGTTATAGGAATTTTTTCTTTTGTTTTTTTTTTACCGGGTGGGTGGATTACAAGGACATTTTCATTTATAAATTTTATATATATACATATATTTACTTTACTACCGTAATATGATAACTAGAATGTTTTATTTATGTTTTGTAAATAATATATTAAAAATAAAAATAAAACTAAAAATTTTAAATTTCGAATTAAAACCTTACATGTAATATCGTAATGTCCTATAATTATAAATTTTATTTTTGCAAATTTTAGTTTAGGAATTCAATTTCTAGGGTGAACAAATTCCCTGTGAAATGAGCAAAACTGGTAAAATAAAAAAAAAAAACACAACAAACTCAAAAAAAAGATACAAGATAATAATATGCAGATTTCCTATGAAGTATTTATTTTCGGATTGAAATTAAATGAAGTTCCATAAGTTTCTCGTTCAAACTTTGTAGTCGATGATTGACTTACTTTTATAATAAGTGAATGAGATTGTATTTTTCTTTATTTTTCATCGCCTAAGCTCTGTAAAATATTTTATATTTAATGTTATTCAATAAAAAAATAAAAAATTCTAAATATCTTCATGAGATATAAATATTTTATTCAATTTACATTTAGATTTATAAAGTTAATTTTTATATTCACTTCTGGAAAATTGTAAAGATATAGATTTTTATTTAACTTTCATACTTACATACGATATTTTTTTTTAATTTGCTGAGATAAGCTTTTAATTTTATTTATTTATATTTTTTTTGTGAACTTTTGTCGCAATTTTTTATTTTTGTTTATTTTTTTTTAAATAGTCTAATGAGTTATTTGAAATTATAATCATAATATTTTTGTTGAGTGAATCAATAATAATTATTATGGTTTTATTTTTTCGATAAGAATAATATTTTCCTATATGTAAGTATGCCAAAAGGAAAAAATTATACTATCGTAAGTCATTGAAGTGTAAAATTTATGTTGCCGAATATCTTTATTTTTTTTTAGGGATTTTGGGCGCAGTATTTTTTTTATTAAACTGCTCCAGTCCATGTACTGTACGTTAATATGAAATATATTAATTAAAAAAAATATAAATATTTAAGTAAATTTGTCTCAACTGGTCTAAATTTGTGATTTACAAAACTGCGTATATTATCATCAAAAAACGCGCATTTGACAACATTTTAATATACCAAAACTAAAGATGTTAATTGATCACTTTCATCGTTTGATCATTAAAATGTCGTGCTTTAGGCGAGTCGCAATTGCAAACAACTTTGAACTAGTGAGAACGCGACTTTATATGACCTACTATTTAGAAATTATAAAATTTCTGCATAATTTTATTACTTTTATTAATTTTATATTTTTAAAAATCATTTTAACTTAAAATATTATTTGACTATAAACACCATAATTAGCGTTATTAATTTTAGAGTTTGTACACTAGTGGAAGAAGTAAGTCGTCATTATAGTTAAACGTACAATATTTAATTTATAATATTATGTAATGTACGTGTATATTTTAAATTTATTTTAGGCCTGATGAGGTTTTAAATAAAAGCAAAACGTTGCCGAATAAAAAAAAAGAGTTTCAATTCCTCCAACTATTTAGGTTTCAACAACTTTTCATTTGAAGAAAATTTTTATCCTTTTCATAATTGAAATTCTTAAATAAATTAACTAGGTTAGGTAGGTAAGTAATACAAAAAAAAAAAAATGCATTAAAAAAAATTAAAAAAAGAAATTTTTTAACTTTGTAAACATAATTTTTAATCAAAAAAAAAAAAAAAAATTACATATACATTATATTAATTTTTTTTTTTTTTTTTGACATTACAATTAACTTTATCTCTGTTTTTTATCAGTTAAATTACAAAAAAAAAAAATTAATGTAAAATGAATAAAATTTATTATTATTTTGTTTATTTTTGTTTATTTACATATATTTTGTGTGATTCAATATCATGCGTCGCGTCATAATTTTTTTTTTATATTATTTATATCAAGTTCAATGCACATTGAACATAGTTTTAAGTTGTTGTTGTTGTTATTATTGTAATCTCTGCCTTCTTGTTGCTGTATAAAATGTAAAACGAATTATACTTAACAAAAAATATATATATTAAAAACCCAACGTTGCTATTTATGGTAGATAAATATAAATTTGATATATACGTAGATATGCTAAAGTATATATTTAATTGTATATTATATAGATATAAGTATAAATGATTTTTTTTTTTTTTACTAAACAAAACAAAACGTAAAAATGTAAATGTAATGTGGTGCATTTAGTTATATTAAAAAAAAAGAAGCAAGAAATACAAAAAAAAAAACGCATTGAGCTCTAATAGTTCGTTGCTTGCTGATAAATTAAAAATAAACAACGATAACAAGAAAAAAAAACTATGTAGTGCAGTAAGGGGTCGAAACTATAAACAACTATACGAGGGGATTTCAATAAATTTCAGACATTGTTGTTAACTTTTACATCCAAATTTTAATTTATATTGCCTGTATGAATTGGGTAAAAAATAATTTCTATAAAAAATCGGATTTCAAAATCAAGAATTTTTGTAAATTCAGAAAACAAAAACTTGAATCCTGGAGCATTTTAAGAGCAATAATTTATTTTGGAAGAAAATATTGTTCTTCAATACTTATATAAGATGTCTAGACAAAATAATGAATGACATAATTTTTCATTGATGATGATTTTGATAAAATGGAAAAAATTTGATTCCTAACAATGAATTTAAACGTCACCCTTTTTTTCTTGTTTTCCAGAAATTATGTTTTGGACCTTCAATAATTTCATAAACCTTCATAACTAACTTTAAACAAAAATATCCTTCAGAGAAAATATAAAAATTGTTGTCTGTTATCCTTGCAACTTGCAATAGAAAAATATATTTTACAATTGTCATAGCATTGATTTTTATAGTATTTTTATAGTATAAGAGCCAAAATAATGTAGTTCTGAAGAATTGGTATTTGATTAAAGAAATAAATTTTTGGACCTTTTCTCAAACATTATACAAAAAAGTTAAATTAATGGACTAACTAACATTAGAATTCAGACCCCTTGCTATTATTTTGAAAGTTTAAACTAAACTCTTAAATCATAAATAAAAAATGATGTAAACTCTGTTTAAAATAAGTCCATTTTTTAAGTTATTCTATATGACCATCAAATTCTTCTTCTGAAATGAGATTCTATACCATTTCATTATTCTATTCTGATTTTGTATTTTATTTAACTATATCATTATTGTGGTTTTAATTACTAATTAATTATTGTTTATTTTATATTGTAATTTTCATTTGAATTTCATCTTTTCGTTAAATAATTATAAAAGATTTTTTTTTTATAAAAATTCCATATTACTTATAAATAATGTACATAATACGAACAACACTGCGTATAGTGGAACAACTTGAAGACACAGTAACATACAAAATTTAATTATACAGATTTTATATATAATTTTTTATTTTTTATTTGACATCGTATTGCAATTAATTGTTCTTGATTTCATTTTCAAGAGATTTACCAATTAAAAGAAATTCTTCTCTTTTTTTATCAACTACATAAATATGTAAATAATAAATAATGTGCATTGCATTTATATATATTTCCCTTTTTCTTCAATTCAAAGATATATAAGTATAATGTGCATTTTAGTTATTGGATGGAATTCAAGTTAAATTTCAGTAATGTTTTCTGGACTCATTATAAATTATCGCATTGAAATAAAATATTTTACATATTTGAATTCATAACAATATTATAAACATTTATACAAAAATTTTTCTTAGGATGGTTTGTAATTGGAAGATTTTTTTTTATAACTACTACATATATGGAATCCAAATAACGATCCCTTTGAATGCTTTGGCAGTGTTGACTTAAACTACAAAATTACTGAATACCGACGCCACACTTCAAAATATACTTTTTCTTTATCAATTTCATTTTGGCTACAAGATGAGAATCTGGGAAAGAAGCTTCAGAGATTTCATTTTTTGAAAATATTTTAAAAATGGAAAACATTATAAAAATTAATATAATATCGATTCTAAGGAATATTGTTTAAACCCTACTCTTTCACAGGACACTCAAAACGAGTTATGGGTAAAGGTATTTTAAAGCTAAATGTGAAAAAGATTTCCCGTATACTTCATTTATATAATCCTGTCTCCATTTTCGGCGTAAAATAAAAATTATAATTAATAATTTTTTGTTTTTATCCCAACAAAATCTGACTTCATTGCTGTGAGGTGACCATTTTAATTGTATTACAATTTATTTATTTTTTTATTCTTATCACCCTAGATACATGGTAAGCAGACAATGAAATCTTATGTTGATTTTAATTCTTTTTTATATTATATATTTTTTTTTAATTTTATCACAAAATAAATTAATATACATAATGATGATGACGATAATGTTAATGACCTGAATCAAGGGCGTTTTATAGAACACAAATTGAATATATCTGTGGTTGATCAAAAAACAAAACTTGGTACTAAATCAAATGTTTTATGTTTAATTTTTTTAGTTAAAGAAGTAACGATGAAAAAATTAAACTGGGTGATAATTCTATTTCGGTGACATAAATAACAAAAAAAAAAAAAATGTTGTCTTGTGTGTGCGAGTGGAAGTCGTTTAATAGCAGGCGACATTGAAAAAAAAGAAAGATAATGTAAAAAATAAGAAAAGTTTAAAAACCTTAGAAAATTCCTAGAATAAATTTCCAGTTTTATTAGAAAACAAAAAATAAAAAAACATTTTTTTTATTATTTTTTCCTTATAAATTTTTGATATAAAATTTTAATTGGAATAGGTGATAAGAACTTTTCCAAGATTTTTTTTTTGTTTTTGATATTTATATAAAAGATCTTGGTTCGTCGGTATGATTTTTTGAATTTTTAGAACATCAAATTTTAGCTGAAGATTATTTAGAACCTGTTGACTACGCTTAAAATAATCATATGCAAACCAGATTTAAAGAAGTAAAGGAGTTTAAGAAAAATCTACAATCAGTTTGTTCAATAAAAAAAAAAAAATACAGACAAACAATATAAAGATTGTTTCTGAAGAGTTTTCATAAATTTCCGAAATTATTAAACATGATTTACCAAGTATTGCACAAATCGATTCGATACAAAATCTAGATAAAGATCATCCTGCGTTCAAAACTTTTCTTTATATACCTTTTATATTATTCCAACTGAATTTTGTTAAGGTCAATCATATTTGTCATATATTAATAGTAAGTTTTTTTTTATTTCAAATTCAAATCAATTTTTTGTTATTATATTATTTTTTTTTAATTCTGTTGTTTCTATGTTGGTAAGATATTGCTTAGATAAGCTTTTTCAATTTATGATATTATTATTCAATAAGTATTTAAAATATTGTATTTTGTAAATAAATAAAAAACTGGAACTATTTTTGTGATGATAAATTTGATGTGTCTTGCCTTATAATGTACATATCGTCGGTCGGCGACGCAAATCTCGTAAGTCTTGTTTTTTACAAAACGTGTTTTTTTACATATTCCTGTCCTTTTTGTTGATCTGCGTCGATCTACATTCATAAAAACTCTCTAAATATTTTTTACGCACTTTTATTGTGGAAAAAAAAAAAAAATCGAAAATTTCGTTCGGGAGCTTTTCTGGCCAAACCTTGCACATTTTTGAAACTAAGATAATGTACTAATCTTCGTAAGAAGCTACAGATTTTATTCAATCCATATCGCTTCGAAATTGGCCAATCTTAAGCAATTTTGTGCTAATTATAATAATAAGAATAATACAGTTTTTTGTGTCTCCTGTAAAATTTTCAAAAACAGACTTACGAGGTTTGCGTCGCCGACCGACGATATATTCCTGTCTGAACATAGATCTTGTCTCATTTATTTATTTAGATATTGACATATATTTATAGATATTGTCATATATTTATAGATATTGTTTATAAATTTTTACTTTCAATTTTTTTTTCATTTATTCATTGACACATTATCATCATATTGTACCAAGAAATTGATTGAAATTTTTAAAAATTTTAAAATGCCAAATTAAATATAATATTCAAGGCTAAAGAGTCCCCTGTGCAAGTTGCCTTTCTGCCTAGACTGATGCAATAACTTTTTATTAATATTAATTCAAAAAAAAAACATTTATGTATAAAATATTTAATATTTTTGTAATGTTCATTGGTAATAATAATTATAAATTTTTTTTGTGTAGGTATTTAGTATGTGTATACAAGTAATATGTACCTACTGTTCAATGAAATTATATAAGGATACATTAATTTTATTGCATCATAAGTCTGAATTTACTTAATTTTGTACTATATATGTAATAATTTAATAAAATTATAATAATAGTTTTCGAATTTTTTCTTAAGCCCCTAATTTTCATACTTTTTAAGCTATAATTGTAAACTCTTCATGGTTTTGATATCAATCGCTTGATTAAAATTTTTTTCGTTTAACTTTATGTCATTCTCATCAGTTAATCTTTGGATTTAAACTAGAAAAAAAAAAAATCTGAATTCCTAAAATAAAAGAAAAATCTAGAATTAGTTATGTGTGTAGGTTTTTTTTGTTTTTTTTTTTTTTTGTAAAAGAAATTGAAGTCTACATGAAAAGTGATTTCCTAGTATACACAATTTTTAATTTATTTTCCATATCCTAACTAGATAAACATTTTTTTTTTATCTAGTTAGGATATGAAAAAAACAAAAAATTGAATGATATAAAGTAGAGAAAATTTATATACATATATAGAGAAATAATTTTAAATAAAAAAAATAAGAAATAAGGTACCTAATAATAACCTTGCCGGGTGTATAAAATAGTATAGTTTAAAATAAATAATATTGTAGGTACTGAACTATAAATACAATATACAATTTGTATGTTATGTATAAATGCAAATTATGTACAACATATGTATACAATTTTTACATTTTTTTTTTTTAAATATAACATTGGCCGTGGCCATGGACTTTTTACATAATACAAGGATAAATAAACTTGTGTGTACCTACAAAATATAATTTATATATATATAATTGTGTTTGTGTATTCGCAAACATTTTTATATACTTATATTTTTTTTTAACGATTTTTATTTTAATTTTTTTTTCTTAATTTTTTATTTTTAATTTTTTTTTTTGTATTTCTGTAAAAAAAAAGAACGGAAGTAAGGTTAATTGAAGTATTAAAATGATTATAATAAATTAAAAATTATTTAGTTTTTTTTTTTTTTTGTTTTTTGTTATTTTCACTTTTCTCATGTCAAAAAGGGAAAAAGAAATTAAATTGTCCATTTATTCAGACATAAATTATGGAAATTTAAGTATACTATGAACAATAATACAAAAAAAGAATTTTTGTTGAAAATAAAATGAAAAAAAAAAAAAAAAAACGAAACCAACAATGTAATTAAATTAAAATAAAATTTGGTGTTAAAGTTTAATTTTGAATTTAAATGGGGTGAAAAATCTTAAATTAAAATTCTTTAATTAGTGTATAAATTGGCAAACTATACTGCTGCACAAAGGGACTGCGCGCTGACAAATTAAAATCTTAACAGAGAAAGTAATAAAATTAGAAGTAATACACCCTGTCAGTTTGTAAGGCTTAATCTCTTAGTTTCATTTCAATATTTATTAGTATACAAATAGAAGTTGAAAGATCTCTACAAACAAGTATATATGAAGATTTAATTTGCAAATTGGAAAATTTTCAATATTAACACACTTACAATACTTTTAATGTATTATTTAAGTTAAAGTTGAATTATGTCACTTTGACATTTTGCAAACATTCTTTTTATTCGATTAACTAATAAGAATTTAGATCCTTTAAAACATTTATATTTTTAATTTATCATTAAACAAGAATACAACTCTAATTTAAGGTTAAAAAAAAAAAGATTCAAAAATTTCGGTTAAAAAAATATGAGTTGGAGGTCAAAAATGTATTTATAATTTTCTCGATGCGTTAAAAAAAAAAATTCTCATTTTCGGGGAAAAGAAAATTATTTATCTTTTGAATTTTCTTTATGATTCATTGATAAATATTAAAATACCTTTTCTTTAGAAAACACTGTCAATAATAAGAATAAAAAATTATAAGTAGGTTCCTGTACTTAGGTGTTGTTTTTTATGTGTTAATTACTTTATTTGATCATTCTTATCCACCTTTTTTGCAATATACAAATAAGATCTTAAGGTAAATTATTTTATAACTCTATACTGGAAAATTTTTGCTTCAGTTTGTCGTCTAATATTCTTGTTTACTTTTAATTATCACATTCAGATTCTTCCAATTTTTTGAGATCCTAAAACTGTCATATGCCGGTACTTAAAATAATCATATCAATTTTAAAACATCTCACATGGCTTAATGAAATAAATTTAATTAAAAATTAAAAAAAAAAAAATAAATAAATAAAAAAGATATAAAATTTCATAAATAATTTCGACGACCTTGAATATGGAAACCGAACATAGAATTTCATTTTAGAAAAAATAAATGTAGAACAAAATATTTATTTCTTTTTCTGTTTTTTTTTTTTCTAAGGTTCCATTAATAAAGTGTCATCTTTCAATATAATTTGAATAATATTATAAAAAAAAAGGACGTTTAAAATTTGTTACCCTATAGGGATTTTATAAGAAGATAATTTTCCTTTTTTTTTTATTATATATATATATATATACATGTATACATATTTTTATTTTCGTACATACATTATCGTGTATATTTTTGAAGTAATTAATTTTTCGTAGAATTCTGTCCAGAATAAAATATTTAAAAAATAAAAATAAAAAATTTAAAATTAGACAAAATAAAGGTGTACATAATATGTATATGAATCAAAATTTGTCAATTCGAGAAAATTATATAAAATTTGTATTTTTTTTGGAAAATTTCATTATTATCTATAATTCCAAGGATAAATTCATTTTTCCGAATATAATTGAAGCTTCTTTATGAAAATAATAAAGTTAATAAAAATAAAGATAATTTCATACTCAAGGCCTTACAATTATAAAATAAATACTAAAGTGTGTAGGAAAGTGGGATAATTTCATGGAAAATTCAGACTTCATTATGATAAGATAAGTAGGTTTTAGAAACAATATAATATTTATGTATCATAATAAAATAATAAACTTTTTATCCAATATAATCAAATATATTTGATTAATGCTCCAAGACCCAAGCTGTAGAATACAAAATAAAACAGTTGAATGAAATTTGGATAGAATTTAAGCTATATACATATTCTAGCGATGAGAAAAATAATTTTATTTTATATAATAAAAAGTTTTAATTATCCCAAGGGTTCTAATCTAATTGTTATAAAAATAAATCCTATGCAACAAATCCTATAAATCAAATATTTTCGTATATAATTGTTTTTTTTTCCACTTATCCTTATATTACTTTC
This sequence comes from Hybos culiciformis, assembly GCA_964007475.1. Classification (NCBI taxonomy): domain Eukaryota; kingdom Metazoa; phylum Arthropoda; class Insecta; order Diptera; family Hybotidae; genus Hybos; species Hybos culiciformis. The sequence continues at coordinate 47,302,751 of OZ023274.1, read as the reverse complement.
GACTGATTCTAGTACTTCAATTTTACAGAAATATAAATACAATTAAATTATTTTTAAAATTAAATAAAATCTATCAGAAAACGTTGAAAAAAAAAACACGTTGAAAAATTAGCTATATAAGAACCATCTATAAAGTTATAACTAAAACTGCAATATATTCTGGCAGTATGTGCTGAAAATCTTCCATTTATTATTAAATACATTATTTAAACCCGCCCAAAAATATATAACAAATTAATTGTAGCAAAATTTGCTGCTCGAAAATTAAAATTTTTGTTGTTTTTTTCTATCAAAAAATTAACAGACTTCTATATTAAAAAATTAAACTATCAGCCACTTTTTCCTTGTTATGGACAAATAGTAAATTTTGATAACGTCATTCACTAGTTCGATTTGAAATATTTACATAGCAAAAAATATTCAGAAAATATAGCTGCTATCAGTTTTTAAGTATAAAATTTCATTTCATATTTTTAACAGATTCATTTTAAAATTGTGGTTATTGCCTTTATACGGTCCATATATTTAGTTATAACTATTATAAAGAAAAACAAAATATTTTTTTATATACCTAGTTGATTTTGGTTAAAGAGCGAGTAGCTTGTGTGTGACTGTGCATTCACAATATAACAAAATTTATATCATTGAAAATTTAAAGTTCATGGTTATAGAATATTGGAAATTTTCACATTTGTTTTTGGAATTACATTTTATTCCAATAAAATATTTATATACAAAAAGAATATGATAAAAAAAAAGGACAAAATTATAATTTTTCATGAAATATTCAACACAATATGCACTTGTTTTACTACATATATATACACGTCCTATACTATTTAGTTAACTGGGCAATAAGAGTTGGAGGTCAAGGCCTTTATCCATATTGTTCAAGAATTCTTAGAAAAAAAATAAATAAAATTAAAGCATGTAATAATGCGATATATAATATTTATAAAATGTGCAATTAAGCGATAGGCCGGTGATAATATATTTTTTTTTAATAATTTCTTCGAATTCCTTAAAAAAAAATTAAAATAAATACTTTATAAGGCTTAGAGAACAAATTTTCTTCACCACTGAATGATGGAGATGAGGCTAACTTTTTTGACATTTTTAATCTCTCTTTAATGCAAAGTACATTTCATTAAAATATATTATTAAGCTAGATTTTTCTTAATGAGATCAATTTCTATAATGCTTCAGCATTTGATACTGAATTTTGATTTAATATAGCTTACCTTCAATTCTTTAATTTATTAAAAACGTGTTTTTGATTTGATTCGAACACATATGCTAAGAAAGATATTAAATTTTTTTTAAGGATATTTATGGCCCATGGTCAAATTTAATAATTTTTTTCCCCCTTTCCTTTGACAAGTTCAATTTATTAGATTTTCTTTAATAATTTAAATTATTTATTTATAAAAATATGTATAAAAAAAAACATTTCAAAACTAAATTATAAAACTAAAATATAAAAACTATAAAAGACATTGCCCTTGGAATTTTTTTTTTCTGTTTTAAATATAAATATTTATGTACAGTAAATAGATATTTTATATATATAAAATGCATTTAAGGTTGAAACAAGACTAAAATATATAGACTTATATGTATAATTGAAATATAAACATATTTTTATAATAATAAATGTCTCTCCGAGGAATGCACTCGCTACAGTTACACTTTTGCTACTATATATTAAAAAGCAAAAAAAGTTATGCGCAAGCATAAGTGCAAGGCCATTAATTTTGTATTAGTTTGCCGGCTGCATAAATAAAAACAAAAAAGCTGCATGCATACACAATAAAATGCATTTCAATAAAATTTTTATGTGCATGCAACTGAGAAAAATGTTTTTTTTGTATCCAAATGGAGAATTGGGGAAAATCTACAATTTTTATCTTTTTAACGATACTAGCGCCAATAAAAATAAATTAAAATATTATTTTTATAAATGCATAAAGAACTAGTATAATAATTGAAATGCAATATTGCATTAGATAATAATAATCAGATGGCGTTTACAATTAAAAATATAACGTCTAAGAGTTTTCAAATCAAAATTATTAAAATTTATAGCTGCACATAATTTTTAAATATTTCTTAGGCAAAATACACTATTATTATTTAGCTAGTAGAAAAAGTATTCAGTTTTCAAGCAGCGATCTGAAAAGCGCACAAAAAAGATGAAAAAAGATCGTTCAATATCATTTTATTAAAGTTAATATTAAAAGAAATAAATCTATTTTTCAAAGTGAAATTAATTGAAAATATAATTAACTTTAGTATGGAAAAATTTAAAATATTTTATTAATTTTAACTTCGGTCTACATTTCTAGGTCTTTATAGTTCAATTAAAAGTACATATAAAATGGCTTTCTGTACTTTTTTTTTTCATATAAGAAAAACATGAATGAGAAGAGGGAAATCTATTTTTAGCTACTTCGCAGTAGGTTCTATATTATCTATTCTATATAAACATAGAATATTATCTATTCAATATTTTTATTTCATATTTTTCAATTCATTTTCAATTAAGTTTTTATTACGAAAAAAAACAAGAAAAGAAAAATCATTTTCTTTATACATTTTCCCTTATATTTCCCGCAAAGTGATAAATATTATAAATATAAAAGTTACGTACAAGAAAAATTAACTTTTTCTTTATTTATTTATTTATTTTTTTTTTTTTTATTACATAATATTAAAATTAGGTTCCTTTTTTCTTGTGTTATATTTATATAAATAACACTACGAAAATTTTTGTTCTGAAATACCTATGTGTGTGAAAAGTTCAACTGGAAAAAAAAAAAAATTCAAGGTCAATCAAAATGAAAAGCCTACATTATATATTATATATGATAAATAAGAAATAATAATAATAATAAAAAATGATAAAAACCTCAATATTATCTTCAACATCTGTTTCTTCTTTGCTATATACAATTATCTATATGAAATCAAAAATTTCTTTTCGATTATAAAAAAAAAAGAAAATATTATTATATCATTATTTGAAGTTTTTATTTTGACACTTACGTATACCTAGATATTGTATTTTAACAAAATTATTTATTTTCTAAGTTTGAATTTTTTAAATGTAAAATTTTCTTCATGTCTAGCTCATCATCATCATTATTGCTTTTGCTGAAAAAATAAATTATTAAATTTTTATGTCATTTCGATCCAGCCTAAACGATAAAATTATTATAGATTATTATTTTTTAATGAAAAATTTTATAGATTTTTTTGAGAATATTTTTTTTTAAATTCAAAATATTAAAAAAATTCTTCGTTTGAAATTTTTACATAATTGTTTAACCCTTAGAACTGATAATGCAAATGAATGAAGTTCTCAGCTTTAGTCTCATTATAACGATAACGATACTACGATATATACTTACATGTAGTTAATAATCCTTAATAGCAACCCAAAACTGTTTAATATGTAGGTGAAATTAATAAAAAAATTATAATAATGATCTGTATAACACTTTCAAAATAATCCCAAATTGTTGTAGGAACCTTTATTGGGTATCTTTAATTCCCCACTCAATCTACATAATATCACATTAATGACACATTTTTATTATTATTATTATTAATATTATTTCATAAATCATATTAATTATAAGGAACTGGAATTCGTATATTGTAGAAATTTACTTTTTTTATTTTTTATTGATTCTGAAAATTAAAAACTTGTATTCAGCCAATTTCCAGCTCGAGTTGGAAATCGAATCGACCACTGAACATTAAGTATAACCACTGAACATTAAGTATGATACTATTGTAGGCTATGATGGCGAAAAACAAATTATTTTTACATTTCATAGAATTAATAGAAATTATTTACAAAATGTTACTCTGGTTGATATATTAAAACAGTTCAGCCCTGCGATATTTAATATTTTTAATATAAGATCTTGTATGTTTTGTTATTGCTTTAAATACAGTAAAAAGTAGTTAAGTATATCTTTTTAAGTTTATTGTCCTTCAACGAATCAACGAAAATTCTACATTTTCTTTTTTCCATTTAATAGATAATATGATTCATTGAACTTCATCAAAATAGAACTTGACTTTTTCGTTGCTTCTTATTATCGAATCTCGTAATTCATATTACATTGTTCTAACAAAAATATCACAGATAAAAATTTAATTTTCAATGCAAATGTAATATGAAAAATATTCTTAATAAACATTTTTAATTAGAAGAAAATTAATAATAATTTTATTCGTAGAATACTGATAACTTAATGAAGATATATATTTCTTAGAAACTAAAGCTTTATCAACTTTTTTTTTTTTTAGCAAAATGCTAAGATTGTCAAACTTAGTAGTAAAATGACTTATTATTTGGTGGAAAAATAATATCTTCAAAATATTTTTTAAATATTTCGTCAAGATTTTATTTTAAGTGATCATTAAATCAGCTTATTGTTTAAATTGTTGAAAGTTTTCATAATTTTTCAAGGCTCAAGTTTCCAGGTGAGCGATATTCCTACTTTAAAGCGCTTCGAAATGGGAAATATTAAATATGGCGGAGAAGTTTCCGGCCCAGAGCAAAAGTGGTACTCGATTATATTCTTCGTAAATCTTGACGTTAACTCTTTTGAGAAGAATAGTTTTTAATTTTTGGAATTGTACACGGATTGTATTGCCAAAAAGTGGATTCAATTTCAATTCCTTATAGTTTTCCATGCTGGCAAAGGTTTTTAATTTTTGGCAGGTATTCAAAATGTCACACACTGAATGTGCCACAATTTGTTTGTAAATAATTTTTAGGAATTTTTTTTTTTAATTTTAAACCATATGTTAATGTGAATTTTATATTTGTTTACCTATATATTGAATATTATTATTATTATTATTATTTTTTCTTCTGAACCTTGAAGCTTTTCCGCTAGCAGGAAAAATTTTCTAAAGAAAAAAAAAAATTCAATCTACATGTGCGAATAAAAAGGCGTCTTTTTAGTTTTTTATTTTCACAACATAATATTTTCATTTATTTTTCCTTTTTTTTTTATTATAAGGAAGAATTTATATAGAATAAATAAATAATGTGAAATATTTTCTTTTTTTTTTTTTTTCGTAAAATTCAAGGTGAATTTTATTTATACATAATAAAATAAAAAAAAAAAAAATTATTATGTGAGTTTTTTCAGTATATAAATCATTTTGAATTTATAAGCTATAGAGAGAAAATAAATTATTGTGAGTAAGATTCAATTAAGAAGATTAACAAAAAAAAAAAAAAAATAGTTCAAAATAAATTTTCAGATTTAATTTTTTTATTTATTTTTATGAATTAATTCAAGGTTTCAAATTCACAAGCTTCAATAAATTTTTAGAACAAATTAATTGTTTTAAGAAAATATATGTTTGAATCAGGGACCAAAAGTCTGTGTCGACGTCTCTGAAAATTAAAAGTACCTACACTCAGATTAATATGTAGAAAATAGATTTCTAACTAATAAAACTTTTTAAATGTTAAAACTAGGTATGTTAACTTCATTTGACCAGAGGTAATTTGACTATTTTGGCCTGGAGACCTGGAGTGTAAATCACTTACATATCAACGGAAAGGGCCTTTCTCTCCAGCCTAGTCACGATAATAACAATAATTAGTCACAATAATTATTATGATTTTTTTTTTACTGAAAAAGATACAAAAGTTATTACAAAATAGTTTAACGACATTTGATAGGTATATAATTCCAAAGAAAATATTTATAATGTTTTAAAGAAGCTTTAACACAAGGCGATACTCAAAAAAAGCTCAGGTGTTGTTGTGGATATAATAAGAGGTATAAGTTTCATGCCCTTTTATATGATTCCAGCTTGGAAATAAAGAATTTTAAAATATCTATACTCATATTACATATATGTACTTTTATCTGAAAAAGTTCTTAACACTTGAAAAATGAAATTATTTTCTTCTTATTTTTAAAAAGAAAAGAAAATATTTGTTATTATTTTTTAATCTTTTTCTTCCTTTTGTGGTAATTTTATAAGTATTGTATATTAGTTAGTATATATAGAATACTTATAGAAATTCATATAACATTTTTTTCCTAAATGTTATAATTATTTTCATTTACAGAGCGAAATTAATACATGATTTTTATCTCATTTAATAAATAAAGTAATTAATTTTTAGAAAATCATTTAAATAAATATTTATAACAAACATTTTTCAAATAAATTTTTAATTTTTGTTCTAACTTTGATAACTTATATGTATAATGTTCAAGGCGAGTTCTCACAAATCGATTTTTGTAGATCGATTAAAGTTGACTTGGAAAAAAAATGAATACATTTCAATAAATATTGATAAACTAACACGCAGAGTTTCAGTATTTTTTAATTTATGTTTGAATCATAAAATTAGAATGAATCAAACTATTGTTGATCGACTAAAAAAAAAAAATTCATCAACTGTTTTGTCTCTCACGATAATAATCATTTAACTTTAATCAGTTAAGAAAAATCGAACATATGCCCTTAACATCTTGATATTATAATTTTAACTTAAGTCAAATCAGAATATTTTTCTATCACTTCAAATTATTTAAATGATGACAATTTATTCCCAAACAACAATTACTCTTATCTATAGTTACATATTTATGTTTTATTTCGTTGGTTTTTTTTTTGGTGTAATGTTAAATGCGTAGTATCTGAAAATCTCTCTATATTGTATTATATTATTTTCTCTTCACATTATTATAATATTATTTTCAATATTAGGCTCATTTTTATTAAAACTTTTTTTGGTTTGTTTCTTTTTTTGTTTTTCCCTTAAACCGTATTAGTTTTTCTTATATGTAATTTCTTTATTTTGTGAACCTTTTTCTTTATTTTTTTTTCATAGCAAAGAAAGTTAAAAAAAAAAGAAAACACCAAAGACGAAAAATTCGTACAAAAAACCCTTAATAAAAACCAAAAAATGATGTGCGTGTGTTAAAGATTATTCCCAATTTTTCTTCTTTTTTGTTTTTTTTTTCTTTTATTTATTTATTTTGATTTCTTTCTCGGCAGCGCGCTGTAGAAGATTTTTGTATCTATTGTCCTTGACACAGAGTAACCTCACAAATATACCCAAGTTTATATTATAAAAATTATTTATATGTATTTGTTATTTTTTGTTTATAATGTGAATAATTTTTTTTTTATTAAGGGTTTGTCAATTTAGGTATTTAATCTTTTTGTTCGAAAATTAATAATATTTGTTAAAAAAAAAAAACAGAAAAAAAAAAAAACAAAAGAAAGGACGAAAGAAAGCTTTGAATAAATATTAAGTTAAAAAAAGCTGATTCATGAATTTACGTCAATAATAAGTAGTGAGAAGTGAAAAATTTTATAGGCTTTTAATAAATGTCACAATATAGGTTCAAATTATTATAATTTTATTGTAAAAGGATATTAAAGGCAATTGTATAATTATACAGTTTAGATAACAAAAACTTTTAAGACATAAGATTTTAAGTTTAGGTGTAATTAATGAAGAATGAAAATAAATCTATATTTCTGACTGAAATGAACCCAATACTACGTATAGTGTGAAACTTATTAAATAATCAAAAAATTGATATTGAAAAATAGAGTAAGAACAGAAATTTCAGGATCATTCAAATTCATTTAGTTTTTGAATTAATATGTACTGCCAAAATTGTAATTGACAATTTTTTGAAGGAACATGAAAAAAGATAACTCTTAGAAATAGAAGTGAATTAATAATCAGGGGTGGAATCATATAACAATTGGCACCGGTCGACAATCGACAATTGTCACAAATTTTAACAATTGTCGACTTTTTGCTTCATGTAATTTTAAAAGCTGGAAAATTCATTTCTCATAATATTATTGAGAAATTAACCAAAAAAATTTTAAATATTTGTCGACCTCGTTCATAAAAGCGCCCATGTCGACTTCTTTGCTTCACGTAAAAAGATCGCGAATTTTCGTTTAATCGTTTTGAAAAAAAAAAAATGTAGAGAATTTGGCTAAAGTGCAGATGAGTGTTGAGATTCGATTTCGCTGAAACTTGGTGGGGAGGTAGAGGCGGTGACCAAACCCCCAAGTCCAAGAGGATTTTTTCACCCTCCGTTACGGAAATATGGCCCCCAAAGTTTTCATACATACCAAATAAGATTGTTCCGAAAAAAATTGTTTGGATTTGACATTCGGGGCACCTCATTTACCCCCTCTCCAGAAATAGGGCAAATAGGAGCAAAAAAAAATTTCCTGTATATGAGACATATGAAAAATTTTGTGGGTCATATTTCCGAAACGGGGGGTTTCGTGGAAAAATCCTGTTGGATTTCGAGGTTTAGTCATCGCATCTACCTCCTCCCGAAATTTCAGCCAAATCGACGTTCATTTACTATAGAAACGACCAAAAATTAGCTGTCGTCTTATTTGATAGACAATTCACGATAATTTAAATTATAGGAAGCAAATTTTTTTTATCGACAATTGACTACAAAATTTTAGAAAAGTCGGTACACAATTCTTCGCTTTTCCTCTACAAATTTAACAAATATTTTATAAATTAAGGTTTACTTTATAAACTAATTATCCTTTCAAGATATTTATTGAGTTTTACTACCTTTTTATTTCAAAATGACGATGATGATTAGATACGTGAAGCATAATTTTCATTGCCCATAGAAATTGATCGTGTTTGAAATTGTCGATTGTCACAAAGACTACAAAGTTACATAATTCCACCCCTGAACATATTATCTAAAAAAAGAGATGTATTGAGCACACTATTTTGAGTGACATACTTTTGTTGGAGTAGAACGTCGCGAACTTGAAATATATTAAGATTACATATCGAAGTGTTCAAATATAATATTCAAAAACCAACAATTTTGTTCTCATTCAAAATTCCAGGACAAAAATAATGAAATAAAAAAAAAATTTTATAGAAAAGGAATAAAATATTTTTAAATCTTCTTAGCGATACATCTTATATTTGGGTTGATTCTTCTAAGAAAGTCCAAAATTAAACAGGATTATTTATATACTGTCTTTCATTTCTTATATTTCTCCGAATATTATTATTTTTAAAAAAATTAAAATAAATTAATAAATACATTTTTTTTTATATTATTTACCTTTATTTTTTAATCGGAATCTACAAATAAATACCAAAATTAATCCATAAAAAAAAAAATATGTCAAAAAAAAACTCATTCAACATTTTCCGCCCTCAGTGTGTGTCATTTAAATTTTTCTCGCTTTTGATGCGGACCATATATTCAAAATACAGGGGAGTTATTCTTATATTTTCTTCTTCTTGTTATTTATTTTGTATATGTAAAAAGAAAATAATAAATGTAAAATATTTTTATAGGAATTTTTTGAGGTTCAAAACAAAAATGAAAAATGAAAAAAAATATAAATCTAGATGTATATATAATTTGAAACAAACAAAAAAAAAATACATTAATGGGGTGTCGAACTATCGGTGTTTGCGAAGGGCAATTGAGACTATAATACAACAGCAAGGATAAAAAATAATATAATAAGTATTCCTCAGTATAAAAATAGAAAAATTTTGTTTTCACAAGGGATATAATGTTGAATATTAACGTGGGTTGATTTTTCTTAGGAAAATTATTTGATTTTTTTTTTTTATATTTTTATTTCGGATAAAAAGAATAATTTTTTTTTTTGTCCAAATTAGGCTATACCGTTTCAATGCCGCACAGCACTAAGATGTATTATATAAATTTAGAAAATTATAAAAATAAATTAGGTTTAACAGAATTCCATTTTTAGTCAAGTAAAAATACTTCCAAAAAAGAACAAAATTTGAATCATTTTCCAAATATAAAATTGAACGCAGGGTTTTGTGGGAAATATATACGTGGAAATGGAAATATATACGTGGAAATGGGAAATATATACGTGGAAATGGGAAATATATACGTGGAAATGGAAATGGAAAGAAATCTGATTTAGTTAATAAATTTTTTTAAAATTGAATAACTATACAACCCACTCTAAATTGTACTTTTTTTTTTGTATAACTGCAAAAGAAAAATTAAAATAAATTTCGAGTTTACGTGTTTAGAAAATATGAACTTATATCTAAATGTGAAATAAATTTGAATTTTAAATTTGCTTTTACAGCGAATTCTGTAATAATAATAATAATAATAATAATAATATGTTTACTATGTACTTTAGAACAAGGATCAATGGACGAATTTTATTTTGTTTTCATTAGAATTTATATGAATTTCTTTTTCCAAGCCCTAAAAAAAATTAAAATTACACCAGTCTGGAAAATACATTGAACTCAATCAATAATTTTGTTGAAATTTCATAGAATTTTAAACAAATAATTGTAAAAAGAGGTTTGAAAAAGGATTAAACTTATATGGATAATCCGTGAGCTTGGCAATTAAAACAAAATTTAAGTCCTTAAAATTTTTATTCATGGTAAAATATAAATTTATCAAAGTTTAATACTGCTTTGGTTTTGGTTCACAAAATTATATTAAAATCTTCAACATGATTTTGAAAATTAAGCTGTTTAGTTTTCGACCTGTACACAAAACGAATGCGAATCTAGTTTGAAGAAAATTTAACATTGGAATTTCATCTGATGCAAGATGAACCAGTTGAAACAATAATTTTGAATATTAAAAAAGTTTATTAAGCTTATTTGTTAATATTCAAATAATATGATTCATCTTTATACATAATATAATTACGATTTTAGTTCTTGAACAAATTTTAAAATATAGAAGTCAAATCGTTGATTCGTGTATTATAAAAAAGAAAAAATAATTCAAAAATTAAGAAAAAGAAAAAATCAAAGTTATGAAAATTACATGCGAATGAAATTATTATGACAAAAATAGAAAAAAACTTTTTTTTTTTTTTTCATCTTAATAATTTAATCATAAAATATTTAAGTTAGTTAAATAATATAATATTATATATATAAACCAATTTTTCTTTTTTTTAACCTAGCAATTTATGGTATTTTTCTCGGTGTTATTCACATTTTGCAATAAGGACCATCTAAACATTTTCAACAAAGTGAATGGTTTTATTTTAAATTAAGATTCGATGAAAATAGAAAAAGATTTTCACAATCGTGATAATTCCTATTATTTTGTCAAAAAAAGCTCCTAATCTGCTTAATGATGGACAATCTCAGATTAAAGAAAAATTTCGAAGACATTTTGCGTTTATCTATATGATTATTAACTTTAATATATTATTGGGCTCTAAAGTAAATTAAATCATATTTAAATCACTATTAAATTAAATAAAATCAAAAAGTATTCTGCAGATCTAGTTTACAATAATAAATTTGTCAAAGAATTGGAATCGTTTATTCGTCTTTTTGGGAAATTGTCGTTTTTCTTATAAAAAAACTGGTATACTTTTTAACATACTTTTTTTTTTGTTGCTACTATTATGGTTTGAATAACAGCAGGGTAAAATTTTTTATGTAAAAATTAGAGAACTATAGGGGAAAAAAATATATATATTTCGTAGGTGGATGAGAATTTTGGTATTTTTATATATTTTTTATGTAGAGATAATGAATTTAATAAATATTTGGGTTACAAAAAAAAAAAAAGGAGGGCAATGAACTTTAAAGGACATTTTCATCAGTTACACGTTTAGGAAATGAGATATTAATTCCCCTGCCTGCGGAATACGGATTAAGGTGGTTATTATAATTCTTCGTTTATAATAAGCTTATTTAGTATTCCAAATTAACAATTTCTAATTTCTAATAAAAAAATTAAATTAATTGCATTTTGAATTATAATGTTTCAATAGATAACACCAAAAATACTACCACAGATACACCAACCAGATAGTCTTTTAAGTTTGTCGATCGATTAATTTGATTTCTTGTAGTAAATGTAACTTTTTTTCCTCAACCTTTATATGACAAAGTCAATGGAACGAAACGTATTTAGTTTAATTTTCAAATCAAGTTTTAAATTCATTTTTCTTGTATTAAATAATTTTTAAGAATAAGGTTCTAAAAGTGTCAGTCACATATGACCGGACTACGTTTTTAAGATTTTACATTTATATAGCTTTATTGGTTTCTCTTCGAAGCTTTTCAACATTTTAATATAAAATTCAAATTGTTTGTAAATGAACATTTTACGCTTGTAATATGTACGCTAAGTACACAAAAATTTATCAATCAAATTCAAACTTCAAGATAGTAAATTTTCTTAATGCAATTTGATGTAAAAAATATTTTAGAAAAAAGTTAATTATTTTATTTTATAAAAGACTACCTATAATTCAAATAAAATTATCCTGATCTGATTCTAATAAAGTGACAAGTTTCTATATTTCTATTATATAAATTTTATGCGCAAATTATAAATTAAAATAAAATAAATTAATCATACTAATGAATTTATTTTGAAGAGAAATAAAATAATAAAAGCTTTGCTAAAAAGTAGCAAAAAAATTAACATTCAACTTAATTTTTTTTTTCTCAAATTAAACTTGGGTTATAAGTTAGTTAAGTTTCAAGCGACTTTTTATTAGATTTAAAATTTTTATTAAATTCTAATGTTAATTTCTTTTTCGTTAAATAAAATAAAAATATTATATTGATTATAACTTTCAAGAGCCACACTGAGAGAAACAATTTTTTTAAATTTTGGAATAGCAATTTTATTCATGAAATTATTCAAACTTCTTTAAAATTAATTTTGATTTTTGATTCTTGTCAGTTTTTATGCAAACTTTTAAATAGTAAACATTTTAATTTGCTTGATTTCCTTTAGGAAAAAAACGAAACCTGTTGTTTTCATAATCAATAAAAACATTTAGTGAATTTATAAAATATAGCGACATCTAGTGAAATTATATCGAACTCAGTGAATATACGAAAAAAATGTTCATCTGTTAGATATCTTAATTTACAAATAATTTTAAAAAGTCGTTTAAGGCATTTGAAAAACATAATATTTTTTGAAACACAAAAATATAATTTTATAAATCTTAAATATTGTGCTTCAAATTTTGATATATTTTTATTAAACAAATACAACTGAAACAACACAAGGAAATAAAGCTTAAAAAGTTTTTTTTTCTGTGTTATTATTATTTTTATAAAATTACTATAGATATGTGTAGTATTATATATACATTATACATATTATTTTTTTTAATAATAATAATAATAATAAACACACAAAAAATCAAAAAACACAAATATATTCTAAGAATTTTATTATTCGCATATATATTAAAATACATATAAAAAGTGGCTCCATTTTCTCACTTCTCATATATTTTTTCCACTTGGCCCAGATATTCTGAAGGTCGAATTTTATCAACGGTCGTTCACCTTAATAAAAAAAAATATGAAATATATATGTATAAAAATAAAAACATTATACAAAAAATAAACTTTGAGCAAATTTTCTGCAGTTCCTTTCCTCCCCAAAACATTTGGATTCTTAGAGAGCTTTTACCCACTTTTGGGGCTTTTTTTTTTTAAATATTAGTAGATAAGCTAAAAAAAATGATTACATAAACTTTGTGATAATTTTATTCAATTTTTTTTTTTGTTATTTTGGATTCTAATGCGTAAAATACGAAATATTAAATAAAAATCAATTTTGTTATAAAAGACATTTTGATGGAAATTAATTTTATATCCTATTCTGACTTAAAAATTTAGTTTTTTGAGTTGTTAAATTGATAAATATATTTAAAATCGAATGGATAAAGTCAGTGTCGTTGACAGGCGTAAAAATAAGATATTGTTTTGTTATCCAGGCAAGCTAAAGGCTACCTTTATGAAATAAATATTGAAAAAACAAAAATAATTTGACTAATCATTATTATATAAATTGTTTGACAAACTAAATGACTTTCCTTTATTTTTGACAATTCTACAAACAGTGGAAAAAAAATAATTAAAATTTCTAAACTTTTTTTCCCTGATAGCAAGTTATTATAAATTACGATCGTGAAAATCTATCGGAAATCCTATTCTTCTCTTCAATTAAGAGAAAATAGAAAACAAATTCAAAAAATAAACTTTGAATTTCTTAAAAGTAAAATTTGACAATAACTCCCTGATTCCTGATTCGTTAAATAACAACCTTGAATAGAAATGTCTTTTTGGTCAAGTCAATAATATAATATTTATGGGATAAGCTATTGTTCGGAACTGATATATTACATATATTAATAAATATATATTATTATATATATTAATAAATTCATCAACACATTGGCTATATTTTGCGATTTTAGTAGTATTACTAATTACATACTATTATATAATTAATTTTTGACTAATTGATGCCATTTTTCAACTTAATGTCGTTTAAATGAAACATAAAATTAATAAAAATAAATATTAATTGGTATTTTATTTCAGTTAAATTTTAAATTGATTTTTTGTGTGTTTTTTGTGTAAATATTAAATAGGTATTAAAAAATAATAATAATAAAAATAATTATTATTTTTCGATATGGTTACAAAATAAACAACAATTTTTGGTGTTTACAAATTAGAATATCCATAAACTTAATATTATAAATTATACTTTTATAGACTTATCTTTATATTCCAGAATAAGCAAATTACTTATCATGTTTATTGGCTGTTATGTTATTGGCTGTTTAAAATTTTGGTGACATTTTATTGTTTTTAAAGCATAAATCTCTGATGTTTTAGTTAATCAATATTGTATTTATGTTATTTCTAAATTTCTAATAGTATAAAACATATCTAAGTTCCTGCATTCAATAAATCTTAATTTCGAACAAAAAGCGTTTTACTATTAAGTAAAAAACTTGATAAAAAACAATATCTTATACATAGTTTGCTTGCTTTGCGAATAAATGGTCAACTCAATTAAAAAAAAGAAAATTAGCTTTATATTGATCTCATTTCCTAAAATATTTGTTAAGCTTTATATAAGAAAATTAAATTATTAAGATATTTGACACATTAATTATGTGTATATATAAGCTTTAGAACATTGGTTCCCAACCTTTTGAAATATTTGTACCCCTTGATAATGATTTGAATCTTTACGTACCCCTAAAAAAGAGTGCATAGAGGTTATAACAAACGGAATAAAACATTTTAACGCACGTTGATTAGATACGCCTCGCTTTGTTAGCACCGAAATTGATCTAGCATCATTGTTTCAAAATCACTGCGAGTTTTCATGTTGTTTCTCAAGCCAATAGGTTCATCTTTTGCGTTATCATTATCAGTGTCAACAATCTTGTCTAATGAAATTGTGAAAGCGTTTCTAATCCAATTATCGACATTAAGATTTCGTTATGAGTTTTAATATAATTTTTTAAAATATACACAATATACACAATTCACAAAATTTTGGAAAGAAAATTAGATTTTGAAATTATGTGTAAGCCGTAAAAAGGATATACATATATTTTTTTCAATACCAACAGTTCCACGTACCTCTCAGAATTGGTTAACGTACCCCCAAGGGGTCCATGGACCCCAGGTTGGGAATCTCTGCTTTAGAAGAAGATTATATATAGTATTCCAAATTCTCTTGAAATTGAATAAGATATGTGTGAATGGGATATAGAGATATGTTATCAGAAACTATATCAGAACATTTTCGTTTTTTTTGAAACATTTTTATTAACTATAAATTTAATCTCTTGTAAATCTATTAAACAGAACATAAATAAAAAGCTTTCATATGAAGTTTATTAATTTTATAATACATATATGAAGTGCACAAGTGTTTTAATATAGTGGTCTTTTATTTTATATTTGTTAAAAATTGATAAAGTGTCAATTGAATAGTTTCACCCAATAATGTTTTTTTTTTTAGAAAAGAATTTTAAAATAAGTTTCTTTTTCTGTCTTATTGAAAACTAAGTTTAGGAAATTTTTTTATTTTTAAAATTGGAATAGCTATTTAATATAATATGACTTTTGAATATATTTTAGCTAAGTTTTTATTTTAATTTTGTTCAGACTTACTTAATTCTTAACACAAACTTTCAAACTACAAAAACGAAATTAAAATTTTGACAGATTCATATGAATTTATAAGTCTTCTGATGAATTTATATGTCTGGTCTGTTCACCCATTAAGTTTATTCATCCGGTATTGGTGAAACTGGACTACACGATCAATATCAGATTTTTGCTTATTCACGAACAAGACAAAATTCCAGGATTAAAAAATGTCCATCGGAATCTAAAAAAGCTTCAGAATTATATAAAAAAAATTATTATAAGCTTATTATTCATTAACAAATAAAATAAAAAATAAAAAACTGTTTAAGCTTTTATTCTTCAGCTGATTTTATTCTCATTTTCTCCTCTATATTTATATATTTTCTTCATATTTCTACAATAATGTTGTTTGTATTTTTATGTTGTTTTTTTGCATTATTATTATTTTTCTTTAAACCACAGCTGATTTTTCAGCATACTACTAACCCATATAATTTTTATTTGAATTCAAAAGTTCTCTTCTTAGATTTTACATTTTGAGGGGTGTAATGAATGGAAATTGTGTTTTTTTTTTTTTTTTTTTTAATTTTCATTTTTCATTTTCAATTTTTTTGAATGCATGCAGTTTTTAAAGTTTCTGTTAGTTTGAAAGCAAAAGTCTTTGGTATTTTCAAATGCGCTGCATATCGCACACATTTTATTTAGAAAAGGGCGCCAAAACATAATTATTATTTTTTTTTTTTGAATCAAAGGGAAATAATGATTTTTGAAAAAAGAAAATAATTTTTGAAATTTAATTAAAAAATCATGCTTAAATGTAAATAAAATTAAAAAAAAAAAAAGTTACATACTAAAAACTATGCATAAAATAAAAATTCAAACATCAAGCAGACATAAACCTTTAAGAAATTAATTTTCAAAAATGTACCTAGAAAAATAAATTAAAAAATAAATAAAATATATAAAAAATAAAAAATTAAACAACAATAATGGTTTTGTGATATTAAATTAAATTAAATTAAAAAAAAATTTTAAATTTAAATTTAAAAAAATTAAATAAAATTGTAAATAAATTTTTAGTAGAAAAAAAAAAACAACAAATTCAAAATTTTCCTCAAAATTTTGCGGTGCCATAAATATAATTATAATTGATTTTTATGTTTTTCAAGTTAAAAATTTTTTGGGAAATTATTAAAAAAATTTTCGAAAGTTTAATATAAAATTTCAGTTTTCGTTTTGTCTCTTTGTGATATTAGAAAATATTTTAGTCAAATATTAAAAAATAAAAAAAAAAATAAATAAATAAATTATTATTCAAAAAAATATTAAAAAATTTAGCTAAAAAAAATATTTGTAATTATCTCAAATTATTTACTAAAAAAAAATTATAAAATGACAATTGGCAATCGAGAAGATTTATTTTCTGAATATTATGAAAATGGTGAATGTCAAGTAAATGATACTGAAAGATTGATTGGAAGAGTATTAGCAGGTATCTAAAAGAAATTTTAATTAATTGAATTTTAAAATAAATAACAGCCGAGTAAGGGAGCATTTTTCAAACATTATTCCTTAAATATCCGACAATTGGAAAATATGAATATTTTTTGCTTTGATAAGTTAGTTCAAACCCGTTAAGATTTTCGTTTCCATGGCTGAAGTAAAATTTTGATTTTTAGAAAATTTGTTTAGGTAGTTCGAATATTATGCATCAAAGACCAAAGTATGGACAAAATTTAGCACAAAAGCTATAATTTTTGATTATAATCACCTGATGGCAATCAATATTTTTTCAAAAAAAAATTCTTAAATCGATCTAACGTACAAGTATCTGGGAAATGACGAGAGATCATTTAGAAATTTATGATATGAATTTATGTTGTAAAATCTCCAAAATCATTCCGAGATGATTATAAAATCCATATGAATAATCACAATACCACTTCAACTATAATATCAACTTAAGATAAATTCCAAACTAATACATACGGATATCTGATTTTGAAATTTTTGAAAAAAGAAAAAAATTTTTATTTTTATTTGAATGATTCTATTATCACCCTATTTTTTTTTATGAATTTCTATATTAAAAAAAATATTATGTTCTATTTTGTTGCTTAACCTATTACACTATGAATTTAATTATAATTTTTATATTAAGTATTATTTACATATATAAAAAGCATAAAAAAAAAACTATATTATTTTATTTACAAAATTATGTTGAAAAAAAAAAAAAAAAATATATTATTTTTTTTCTATTCAAACCAATACTTGTATAAATTTGGGTTAATATAAATTGTGAAGTCAATGACCGTTGAAAATTTCAATGCTGTTTTTCCTAAACTTTAAATGAAACTGAAAGCTTAATATTATGTTTTTTTTTTTTTTTATTATTATTATTATTATTTATTCTTCATAGATTTCTAGATTGTTAGATTTTCATTTCGTATTTACAGCTTTTAATTTTATTTTATTCAAGCAACAAAAAATATGTACAAAAGCTTTGCCTTTGTTTTTTTTTTCTTGGAATAATAACCAAAAAAAGGAATAAAAAATTAAGAAGAAAAATTAGAGAACATACTTTATTAAAAGCTTTCAATCTATTTTTTGCATAATAAACTATGTTAGATAAATATATAAGTATATATAACATAAAAAAAAAAATTCAGCACGTGGGTTTGAAACTTTTTTCTATCTACATAAAGTTAGATTTTTCCTTTATGGGGGAAAAACTTTTAAATGTGTTCTAGAACAGTGGTTTCTTCTTCTTGCTAAATTTTTTGAAGATATGATTTTTGTGGAAATTGTTCAATTCTGACTGAGTCCAATATTAAGTTGATGCCAAGAAAAAGTCCTTCCTGTTCCTCACATTTTTTTAAATTCCATCTAATTAAAAAAAAATCGTGGAAAACTCAGTTGTTCGAACATATTAAGCATTTGGCACAATTTTATATGTTTTCTAAAATGTTTAGCCCTGAAGTTTATGAAAAAACAAATGAAAATTTTTTTGTTTGTGGATTTCAAAAGTATATACATATCATTATATAATTCATATTTTAATTTTTCATAATTTTTATTGAAACTACAAAAATTCAATATTATAGTTTTTCTAGCTTATTTCCTTAAATTTAGGCCACGGATCTTACCGGTCGTTGCACTTTTTTTTTTTATTTTCATAATATCTCAATCTAAATTCAAATAAGAATAATAAAAAAAAAGCTTGAAATCTTAAAAAAAAAAAAGCTCAAATTTATCTGGTACATTTGCTGTAATTTTTGCAAAATAATTTTAAAACAAGTGAATTTTTTAAGGTTTGATGAATTTTTATGATTCTTTATAAATTTAAGCAATAAACTGTAACTATTGTAAGAATACAAAAACTTTCGATAGATTTTATTAATATAAATTTCGAAGAAAGAATGTTTGAATTTACTTTTACTTTAAAATCTAAATAAAATATATCTACGGTATGCCTAATAAAACTTCTGATTCAATTATTCAGAATTCATGCTATAAACCAGTGTAGGATTAGACAATTTAGGATGCGGTAAAAATGAGTGTGCTTATTGAGAATGATTTGTTTAATCACAGAAACTTTTTTTCATCGCAGAAACTGAAATTCAAACTATCTAATTTAAATCTATAGATTTAAATCTATCTATCTATAGTTATAAATTCCTTAAATTATGGTCTTTACTACAAATCTATAATAAAACATCAATTTAATAAAATGTAATACAGTTTTTTTTTTATATTTATATATTTTATATTTATTTGTTTTTTTTTTTTCTTTATAATTTATATAAGTTGTTAATGAATGAAATGTACAGCAAAAACGATATAACCAACCCCCTTACCCAGAAAATAAAAATTAATTCCGTCACTGGCAACAAAAAAATAATGTATTTTTTTTTTTTTTAGATAGATAGAAAGCTTTGGCCCTCATTTGAGGCTGATGAACGATGTTGAACTTTAATACTGTAGAGAGAAAAAAAAATTATTATTTTTTTTTATTTTTTCATTCAAATTGTTGCTACGATATTTTTCACTTGATTGAAAAACTTTGAAAATAATAAAAATGTTTTCCAATTTTTATATTTTTTATTTTTTTTTTATTTTTTTTTAACCTACATATTAATTGAAAATAATAATAAATAAAAAAAATAAAAATTAAAAATAACGTAAAAATATGCAAAGACTGACTGCGAATATATAATATTAAAAATATCTTTTATTTGTTTTAGTTTTTTTTATTGCATTCTTACTATAAGCAAAGTTTTTTTTTTGAAATAAAGAAACATTTATTAGCTTAAAAAAAATAAATGATGACATTAGAACGTTCAATTGTTAAATTTCAATGACGTTTTAGTAACGAATTATAAGTTACCTATATTCAATTTTTATTATTATTAATATTTTTTGTTCATGCTAAACCTATGAAATATTGCACTTTTAGCATTGAATTTGAATATAATGAACATTATAATATTGAAAAAGCTTTTTGATTTTTTAAATCAAAAAAGACAATTTGGTATTATAATTACGGTTATGTTGCTGCACACCTACAACATATAATTTTTTTTGCAATCATACCTCTCTTTGTTTATTGGTTTTTAACACCGAAATTTTAGAATTTTCTAGCTTAGAGTAGGATGCTGCAGAACGAATTTGATTTTGAAAGCTTAGACTTTATTTTTGGGTACAAATTAATTTTTAAAATCTCCTAAAATACAGACATTAATTTTATATTTTTATATGTACACTAGCTGTACCCGCACACACGTTGTTGTGGAACACACGTTTTAAGTGAATTTTTTGTTGTCAGATTTATGAACAATTATAGGAGCTAGTTATTTTATAAATTTGGAAAAATATCTAAGAATAATTATTATTTATCATTTCTACTTATTTAACACTTAAATTGTATGTAATCGAATGATATCCTTCCCTTAAACAGGTTTCCAAACCAAACCAAATTTGTGTTTTTATGAATTTCCTCTTTTTATGAATCAAATTTGAATGAAATCGGAAGAACTTTTGCAGTGCTCCCCGGGAGGGATTTCTGGGCACAGGGTGCCATTCAAATTTTAAAATAGCCTATAACGACCCCCGACCTGACACAAAGACATGGTGTAAGTTTGAAAACGATCGGTTGAGCGGTTTAGGAGCCTATTCGGAACAGACAAACATACAAACATACAACTTCGGTTTTATATATAGACAGTAAACTTTGTTTTGTTGTTAATTTGATATGGGAGTCCCAAGCATTATTTGTTCCTCTTTATTCACAGCAGTCTCTATCTTTCTTTCTTGTCCTCCACATTCCACAGAATTTTTGACATTTTCAATCAAATATCGCTTTACAATAGAATTCCATTTTAATGCTAGAAAATGTCTAAGAAATAAAAATTAGTGTGTACATTAAACATGGTAATTTTTGATGTTAACATTCAAATTAATATTAATACAGTATATAATAGAAATTAATAAATTCTAATTATATTATCGACGCAAAGCCAATGACCTCTAAAATTAACTTCAAATCCTTTTTATATATCCTTTTTAAGTTTTTGTTGATTTTTCCTTTATTCGTCATATACATATTAATAAATTATTACATTTTCTTTTCCCAAAAATCTAATACAATTATACCCTTAATGATAGTCAGTAAATGTTTTTCTTTTGGCATAATTAGATT
This sequence comes from Hybos culiciformis, assembly GCA_964007475.1. Classification (NCBI taxonomy): domain Eukaryota; kingdom Metazoa; phylum Arthropoda; class Insecta; order Diptera; family Hybotidae; genus Hybos; species Hybos culiciformis. The sequence continues at coordinate 47,281,059 of OZ023274.1, read as the reverse complement.
AATGAAAACAACAAGTTTGTTTTTTTTTTATCATTTTTAAGATCCTGTCAAAAAAAAATAAAAAAAAAAGTTGTACTTTTTATTGGTTAAAATAAAATTAATAAAAAAATAAAATAGAAAGCTTTTATTAACAAGTTAGGTGAACGCGTGTACATTAATTTTCTTTAATGTATAGTAGGTATATTATATTATATATAGTTTTTTTGTAATGTAAGTATTATGAAAATATACATATATAAAAAGTGAAGAAAAGTTCAAATAAATTATGTACATGTACAATTTTCTGACATAAAGTTCATAAAGTAGGTCGTTCAGGACATTAGGTCAATGAACGTATCAAACTTTGAAGGCTGTTTGTTTATTATATAAAATAAAAATTTATATACATATTTATATATCTGTATATTTTTTATTTGGAATATTAAGTTTTTTAATTAAAACAACAATACTACATATATGTAATACTTGAGAAATTCAAAAAATAAAAATAACAATACAGAGAAAATGTTTAAAAAAAAAAAACTAAAAAATGATTTTTTGGGCTATATAAAAAGAAAACCAAAAATTTTTATACCAATTTCCAAAAATAAAAAAAAAAATGTGTGAGTATTATTTTCCTATATTATTAATTCAAGGATTTATAAAGTTCGGTTTTATACATGTAATTTATGAAAATGGATATGTAGAAAATAAAAAGATGACGACATTTGCAATTATGATTGATTAAGATTTTTTAAACTGAATGAGTTTTTTCAATTTCAATAATTTAAAAATGAGAAATACTTTGTGACAGGTCACTGAAAGTTTTGAACATTTTTACAGCCGTATATAGAAAGAATTTCTGAGCCGAACCGAAGGACGCCAGTATCAGAAGTTTTTATACATTTGTACTCAAGGGACATACCTGTAGCATGATTCAAATTAAGATTTTCAGCAGTATCGATGTGGTTTATTAGATATGCTTGTGAAGTCGATGACAAGGGAAAAAAATATATGCATATATAATGAATGCATTTAATATGTACGAGTGCTAAATATATCAGCGCCATTGAAATTTTCAATTACCCCACAAAGCAGAGATAAATTTTGCAAAAAAAATAATGAATTTTTTTTATTTACTATTTTTAATACGAACTACAGACGTAAATTACAAATAAATAAAAAAAAAATAAAATGAAATATACATATATATATTTTTTTTAATTTAGGTCTGAACATAATAAATATAAAACTAAAATCGCGATAACCATCAAACTTTTTTTATGCTCAAGCACAAAAGTTAAATGCACTTTTCAAGAACATTATATTTTATATTTTTCATTATTATTATTATTATTATTATTATTTTTTTCTTTTAATAATATTTGTCTAATCAAAGCAATTTATGTAGCAAAAAAAAAAAAAAAAACATTTATTTATTTTATTTTTTTTGCAAATAAAATTTATTATTAGAAATATTATACTAGTATATAAATATATATGTTTATGTTCGAAATTTAGGACAAAAAATTTATTTTGCGAAAAAATTATGTATTTAACTGTGTGTAGTAATTTATTAAGTTTTGGACAGAATTGGACGTAATGCGAAAAACTCTTATAGGGTGAGCAAAAGCTGTAGAGAAATTGTTAAGGTGTATAAACGAAGTTAGATAATATCATTGAGTAATAATATTTATAAGAGGGTCAGAATTCATACAAGTAAACTTCAGAATTTTTTTTTAAAATAACTCAAAAATGATGAAAATATTTTCAATGTATTGAATAAAAATTTCATATTCAAATGTGTTTATTCTTAATACAATAATAAAAATAATAAAATTAAGAATAAATACATTTGAGTTTAAAAAAATGTTCTCAATACATGGAAAATATTGTCATAATTTTTAAGTTATTTAGAAAAAAATTTACTTGTATGAATTCTGTCCCTCTTATAAATATTATTACTTAATGATAATATCAATACGACAATATCATGACAACTAATGAAAAAGATGCAACTCGAATTTAATCTATGTTCGCATCAGAAATAGCTAAATTTTTTATCACTTTACTGATTCAAAATCTGAGTTGTGTGGACAAATTTCTAGTAATCATTATGTGAGCTCAATATTATTGTAGAAATTTGGACATTAAATATAGTTTCAAACTAACTAATATCAAACTTTATTGATGGAATCAATTGTTGGCATTTTCTTAGTTTGAAGTCCTAAAGCTCAATTTGTTATGCGGGGTAGATAATCAATTAAAAGGAACAGTGCTATAAAAAAGCAAACAAAACTAAGAAAATGTTTATTCAATTTTATTTTATTTATATTTTCATCCGTTTTATAATAAAATAAAATAAAATTAATTATATTTTTTTTTACTTAAGAAAATTTACAATAATTATCACAATTTTTTTACAAATAAAAGTTATATCTTTCACTTTCATATTGCTTGTGATGACGTATGTACAGAGTGTTTTGATATTTAATCATTATCATATCAATATTTAAAAAATAAAAACTTATATTTTGATGGTAACCTATTAAAATCTAAAAATTTAGATTTTGCGCACTCATTGCTAATAAAATCACGAGTATGAAAAATGAAAAATAAAAATAAATGTAACCGTCATATATTAAAAAAGGCGAATGAACTAAATTGACCTCTTTTATAGATGTAAAAAAAAAAAAAAATTATTTTTTTTTTCAACTTTTATAACGTAATTTATAATATATTCAAATGCTATGAAATGAAAATGTATAAAAAAAAAAAAAAAAAAATGCAATTGAATAATATTTTTATTTGCAAAGTTAATTAAGCTTGTTTAGAAAAAATAAAATTTGTAGAAAAAATACACATCTATTATAAATATATAAAATAATTTATATAAAAAAAAAAATTCATTGAAATTGACAGCATTTTGATTTTGAATTCAAATAATGTATGATGTTAGCTTACAGGGGTTCAACCACAATTAAATTTAAGATTCAATATTACTCTATTGTTAATTTTAGGCTTAAGTGAAGGCATATTTTTAAGTCTTTAAATATTGAGCCACTTTATTTTTATTTGACTAAAAAATAAAGTATATAAATCCAAAATAATCATTCTTCCTTGAGCTATTTTGACGAACAGACTCTGTTTCAAAGTATGTCTTGGAACTTTGAATTTACCAAAATCTACATATCTTTTACATTTATCATTTCATATTTGAACAGTACCCGATCTGTCAAAAAAAAAAAAAAATTGTCCTAATTAATTAATGCACAATAATACATATACTATTTTTTTAGTGCATTTTCATTTTCAATTTTATTTTCAAATAACTATATGCATAGTTATGTATAGCTCGAAAAAAAAAATTTTACCTTCACCGTTCTTATATTTCTGTCTATAAAAGTATGCTATGGATATTAAGTGTATATAAATATATAAATCTACCTACACACTATATATTATGTATATTATTTTTCAAAACTTATATAGAAAAGTGCAAATAAAGTCATTGCACTTTTGCATAAAATTCTATAAAATGACCTCGAACTAAATTTTCAAAATGTACATTTCATAAAATAGAGAAAAAAACAATTTTTATAATAAAATATATATATTTTTTTTTAATTTTTTTTTTTTCCTTAGCATGAAAATATACAATTGTTATATCTCTCTATGAGGTGGCTCTATAAATATATATACTTCTTAACATTTATATATTTTATTTTGAATTTTAATAAAAGTTCTGAAGCTATAAAAAATCTTTTCCATGTAACCCCGACTACTTTAAAGTTATAGTTTATGTTTTAAAAATTTATTATGTATTCCCATAAAAAAAAAGTTTTTTTTTATTTTAAATTCTGACCAAATGACAAAGAGCAATATTTTATTTTGTTTTTTTGTACTAAATATGGTTTTTACATTGTTTCTTTCAAGTTTAAAATTCAAAATTTTCATATTATATCTTATATAATTTAACTATCTGAAAGCATCAAAGTTATATAGATCGTTGAATAGAATTAAGTATGCCAAAAACTTTAATTAATTGTTATAAAGGATTCAGGGTCAGGAAATTGAAAAAACTTTGACACACATAATATGTGTAACCGAGTTATAAATAATGTTTAAGTTATTTGAGACTTGGTTCATACACCGTCTACTCCTGGAAAATTTTTGATTCAGTCCAGTTTTAATTATGTTTGAGTTGCAATATGACATGTAAATAAAATGTTTGTTCATTCAAAAATTAGTTACCCCTGAATCAGAAGTTCTCTTCAATTTATATCGTTTTTACAAAGATAATAAATATTGTTATTTGATAATGTTAATTACACTCCTCTTATTCACATTTACTTAATGGACATCATTTTATTAAAAATTATTAAACTTAACTTTGTTTGTTATTTAAGATATTTTACAAACATAATAATTATTTGTTAAGTGTTCGTTTCATTGAAAAGTTATATATTGGTTTTAATTAATATAATTATTATGTATGCGACTTTGATGAGATTTGCTATGTTCAAAAATATGATGTTTTAATATTTTGCTATTAAAAATGAATATAAAAAATTGCTTTTGATGTAATTGACTAATAAAATTAAGTTTTATTTCATATATGTAGGTAAATAAATTTTTAATAAAACTTTACTTCCAGACAAAAAATATGTTGAAAAAAAAAAAAATGGATATATTTGCAACAAAGAATATTGTATCAAATAATAATATGAACAAAGAATTTAATGGTAGTTTTCAATTAAATAGTTAGATATGCATTTATATCTAGATATTGTAATATAAATTTTATGTGACGTTATTGAACATAAATTAACTACTATGTGTACATGTGCAAATTTTTCCACAAAAATTGGGTTAGAGTTGAAGGCTAGTGCTTTGAAATGAGTTCAGTCGTTTATTTTGTTTTTTTTTATATTATTATTGTGAATAATACACAGATATTATATAGTGTAGTACGATATGAGGTATAAATGTATATTTTTTTATTAATTTCATGTTACGTTGAATAAATATATAAAATTTTTCATTTTTTTTTTGTTTGTTTGTAAATATAACTCTTCAAAGCTATATTATATATATATTTTTTTTTTCGTCCTAAATAGAATAAGGTTAGATAAAAATTTTCTTTGTTTTGATAAAAAAAAAAAAACTTGTTTTGGGAAAACAAAAATTTATGATAATTTTCAAACACTGTAAAGTAGAAAGGAGGATTTATTACGACAACAATATAGTGTCAAAGAAATGTCAGATTTTATGCTCTGAATTAGTTTAGTTTAGAAAAAAAGCTTCAAAACCCAAGCTCAATTTGTTTCAAATAAAATTTCATGTAGGTACAAATTATTTTTTATAATTAATTAAAAGTTTTTAATAATTTTAAAATTAATTAACAAAAAGTAACAAAAAAAAAATCAATAATTTTCTTAACATTTTTTTTATATGTTCTATATAAGTCCTATATTCCTGTCAGTATCAATATGATTATACATTATTAAAAAGTATCTTTTGGGTTTCTTTTTTTTTTTTTTTGCATAGGACTTGAATTAAATAAATTGGTATTTGAATAAAGTTGATATTACAAAATTAAATTGGAAAGCTTTTCATGTGCATTTTAAAATGCACAAATGCAAAAATTACACATAATTTTTTTTTACATGCTGCTGCTGCAACACAAAAAAAAATTCAATCGCGTTGAAGGTCGTACATTGCCCTGGTACGTTTACCCCAGAAAAAATATCTATATTTAAGTATACATATAGAAAACAAAAATGCAATATTTTTCTATTTAGTAGAAAAAAATAAAATAAAATTCAATGTAACATTCATTTTTTTTTTTGTATTCAGACATACTACTACTAAATGCTTTTTTTTTTTTTTGTAGTTTCTATGCAATGTTTTCAAGTACCCACTTCAATATTTTAAGTGATTCTTATGCTTAAAATTGTTATTAATTTTTTTGTTTTTTTTTTTTTTTGGATAAAACTATATCATTTTATCATTATGGATTTTAATTCACCTCTGCTGAGGCTGTAACGAAAATTTTCTAGATTAGAGATTTAGATACATATAAGTGTGATACTTAATATAGAAAACTTAAAAACAGATGACATTTAAACAATTTAGGGTACCTAAATAGCATAATAATTATTATTAATAACATTATGAACTTACAATCGGAGATAATAAAGTATTAGACCATCAGCGACATAAAAAAAACAACAAAATTTCGTAGGGTTCAGATTTTGCATGAAAATACCCACTTAAAAATGTAAAATTGATTTGTAAAACGGGACTAAAACAAATTTTTATTCAATCAAATTTATACAATCAAATTATGTTTTTTTTGTATTAATCCTATTTTACAGGCCAATCTTAAGGTTGTCTATACCCAACTAGCAGATTATTCTTGTAGATCTTGTAAACGTTACGACCTTATTTTTCTCCGTGTAGTTACTAAAATACATAAGCTTTCTACTAAAAGAATCGAATTCTCTTATAAAGCTAATTTGCTAGTTGGGTAGGGATTTTAATATAGATTCATATATTTCTTATGTTTTTTTATGCTTATACGAAACTCTTTTAAATTCTTTTTTTTTTGTAGAGGACCTGAAATTTATATCGGTGTTGATTGGAGACTTATTAATACGTCCACCACTATGTCACGGTTGAAGATGTGCTTTTTTCGGAAGTTCTACCTTTTTTTCCAATAACTCATAAGCAAATTCGTAAAGTTTATATAGATAAAATGAAAGTGTATCTGACAGTATACGTCCATTTTTTTCCATATAAACTTTTAAGTACCCATTGCGACATTTCATCCTTTTATTATAAATCTGCGATAACCCAAATTAATTTGAAAATTTTATCAATATACAAAAAAAAAATGTAGCTTTGCAACTTAAATTTATATATAAAAAGATTACCTTGAAATATTTTCCAAAATAAAATTATCCTAAAAATAGCATCTAATTCGTTGTTTTTTTTTTCTCAATTTTTTTTTATGTAGGCTTTGTTTTTCAATTTTTATTCCACGAAAATGAAAACGAAAAAAAAAAAAAGAAGAATTTTTTTTCTGTTCCAAATCTATGATTATGCAAATTTTTGAATGACACATAATAACGGTAGAGACATTTTTTTATGATCAATCTTAAACAAGGTTGAAAAAAAGTGTATGGAGACACTCGTTAAAGCTTTTTTTTGTTCATATTTTGGACGTCATTCCATTCAGTTTTCTCATTCATCAACTTTTTTTTTTAAACTTCACATACGGCTCGCTCAAACAATGCATAGATTTTATGTTTTTTTAGAGAATTTTTAGAGGATTTTTAGAGCGACCCTAAATACCTATAAATGTAATACGTCTGGTCGCAAGAATTTACCAGTAATATGAAAGCGACTTGAAAGAAATTTGTCAAAGTGGTGAAACAAAATCATAAAGGCATATGGAAATATTTTCCAAAAATAAAATTGTTTACATATTGGCAAAAACTAAAAAAAAAAATTGTTTATTTAATTTTTAAAAAAGATAAAACTTTTTGATTTACGAAAGCTTTAAAACATTTATGTAATCAGAAAATTTTTTAAAACATAAATGTGCAGAAAAGCTTGAATTTTAACATTAATTTTTATATTCGAAAATAAATTAGTTCCAAACTTTACCACTTGGCGCTAAAATCATTTTGTGGAATTTTATGATATTAAAAACATACAAGAACAAGATACACAATCTAAAATCCATTTTATTATGATAAAAAAAAAAAAATAAAACATTATGAGAAGAGAAAAGAATTTTCTTACAGATATTTAGCAGAACTTTTTTTCTATGTATTTTAATTTTTTTTTTATGTAATACAAAAATATTTAATACCTGTGTATATATTCTTTCTTTTTGGTTTCCTTATTTTCTCCAATAAAAATAATTTATTTTCATAATATATACTTATTCTTTATTTACCGGAAGTGTCTTAATATTCGTACACGAGTTAATACTATATACAAACTTTTATAAAATTATATCACCTGTAGATTTTTTTTTTTTTATTTTTTAAATTACGTTTGGGTTTGTGCTCAAAAATGTCGTCAGCAAAAATTAATGTTATATTCTAAAATTTTACTGGTTGTCGAAATTGATGACTGCGAGATATTTTCTGTGATACCGTGCTCTATATTTAACAAAAATTTAGCTTCAATTATATAATTTTTGTATATGTTTCGTATATATTTTTTGAATTGTCGAAGACAAAACAGATGCCTTACGAATTTCTAAATGTACGAAAATATCCACATTATGTGTACTTAAAAAAGATTAACCTAAAAAATAAAAAATATATATCGCTATTATATTTCATGTATAAAATTATCAACCCATTTTGAACTTCATGTTACGATTATGAAGCTGAGGCCAACGGTGATAGCAGCAAAATAGAACAGCGTTGTTGGTATGTACAGTGTTTGGGTGGCAAGTTGTGAACTGGGAAAACAAAGCAGTACAAATAGTTTCCGACATAAACAGCTCTGTTAAAAATCATGTTTAATTAGTCGAATCTTCAAAATAATGTTACTCAAAGAGATATTAGAATAATATTTAATTAGATTTTATGTTCTATCTTAACTTAAGTTTTTTTAGCGTTATTAATATTATTTTTATTTGAAACATACTTAAATAACAAATTTTTCGCTGTTAAAAGATTAAGAGATACGCACAAAATATTGTCAATGACATAACTTTTAGTATTAGATTTTAAAAAAATAAATTGTGCTGGAATATGGAGATGAGATAAAAAAGAATGTAAAACTTCATTTTGCATAACCTGACCTTTCAACCGTAAGTTATCAGCAAGCAGCCCTGATTTTTGAAACTTATGCCATCATCATATCATTCTTTCATATTTTAAATTTCAACTTAATTGCGACGTTTCTTCTATCACCGACCAAATATAATTAAATTTTTTCACTATGGACGGATTTATTTCACAAAAAAAAAAAAACAAATTAAAAAGGGGGTAAATAATGTATTTCATAATAAATGTACACAACATATATTGCATGAAGATAGAAGAAGATCAGGTTTTGTTTTGTTTTTTGTTGGGTTGTACATAAAATCTATTAACGCATTTATATTTTTGACCCTCTTCAATTTATATCGAATTAAATCTTTTAATCCTAACAACGACGATGATGATGATGATATTTAACCATAGCGCAGAAGAGGTACGAAGTTTAGTAACCTTGAACTTCATAAAAAAAATTATATTAAAATAAAAAAAGTATCTCATATGGCCAAATTTTTAAAAGCTTTTTACATTTGTTTTTTTTTTAAACAAACAAAAAAATTAAGTATAGAATTTAAAATGCGTATTTTTTTTTTATTTTTTTAATATTAATTTTTGGTATAAACATATTATAAGCGAATATTTTAATTTTTTTATTTAAAGCTTACTGGTACAGAAAAAATTAACAAAAATTTCAAAACTTGTAAAATTTTTGATATAAATAAAATTTTCATGTTTTAAATATGTTTAAATAGACTTAATTTACAAGCTATTCAAAGATTTATTTATTTTCAATAGAGTCAATAGAGTATAATATAAAAGAATTTAAACGGCTATTAGTGAAGATCAGTGACAAATCTACCATTTTGCGGCCGTCTGAAGCTAAATATTTTTAGTTGCATTAACCACCAGAATGTTTTCAACTTCCGCTTTCATATATTTTCTTCTTTACATTAATAAAACTTGCCAGAATTATTCAGAACTAAAATCCGAATCTTTATTCAAAAGTGAATTTAATGTCCCAAGTCTAACTAATGCTAGCTCTTAGATGAAATATTTCATGTATATGTAAATAATAATAATAACTAAAAAAAACCAGCTTATTGACTTTGAAGTATATTTTGAATCGGGGCTCTTTTAATATAGAGAACCTAAAGCTTCAGCTTCATTACCGTGTATATTCGTTACTAGGGAAGATGTATATTCGTTACTAGGGAAGATCAGTATGTCTAGTGATTAAAATCGGATTATTTTTTGTTTCTTATATTATCCCTTTGGGACATTATAGTATATGTATAGTAATAAATTTTGTAGGCATAAAATTGAAACACAAAAATACCAAAAAAAAATTTTTTTTGAAAGAATTTTTTTTTTTCACACTGTTTTTTAGAACATTTATAATATTTTTAATGCCATTATTCTATGTCAAGTTGTTTTTCATAAAAAAACAGAATAAAATTTATAAATGTATAGACAATATTTTTTTTTTCTCATTAAGTTTAAATTGGTTTGGCCTGATTATTTTATTTTTTTGTATATTTTTTTAAATTTTTTTTGGATGTTTGTTCAAAAAACTGGTTAATTTTCAAAGAAATTACAGAAAAAAAATTTTTTTTTTGGTATATTCAAAAAGGAATTTTTTAATAGTCTTTTTTAATAGATTTATTTTTGTATATATAAGAAGAATTAATATAAATTTTATGACGTTTTTTTTTTTTATTCTTTTATTTGTTACAACTTTAAATAAGATAGGTATGTTGTATATAATAATTATAAAGTAGGAGTTTGAACATTTTCATGGACATATAAAAAAATAATAATAAATCGAACTTTGACATTGACAAAAGCTAGAAACTTGTATAATTAAAAATTAAGAACAACATAATTTTAATTCTTATAACTTTTTATCTTTAATTTTGACCATCTTCAGATTCTTCTAAGTTTTCAGTTTTTTTGTGAGCAAACAAGAAAAATCAGTAGAATCGATTAGTTTTCGACAAAAATATTTATTATCTAATAAAGCTTGTACATGGATTTGATTTCACTTTAAACAAAGTTTCCAATAAACCTCAATGATGCAACTTGATGACAACGTTTTAAGCGGCCAAGGTTCCAAATTAATATGTATATAATTTAAAATTTTCTTTTGATATTTTTAATGGATTCTGATAAAAATTAGTATATGGGTCGATATAGAAATCGATTAAAGCATCCTGAAAAAATCCTGACCCAGGATTTGCATTGGGAGCTGAAAGCGGCTTTCGAAAAGTATTAGAAAGCGAAATGTTGAAAAATAAGGCCCCAATCGTCATTTATGCCTACATATATCTTCTTTTTTTTTAACTTTTGATATGAGTGATTTTTTTTTTTTTTTTGATTTTATTCGTTCAGAGACCTTTTTTTATTTCTGAAAATTCTTAATTCTAAGAAAAAGCTTCTTTCGCTTTTATGACCTTTAATGGCCACACTTTAATTATTCTGCTTATTTGTAGAAAAAAAATATTGGTCATGCTACCAAAAAGACTATACAGGTATACTTAATGGTATAAGGTTAGGAATGAACAAAAAAAAATTTAACATAAAAAAGAAAATGAAAAGAACTTAAAAAAAAAATATATATATATATTTTTATGTTCTTTAAGAAAAGTAAGAGTTCGTTGAACTTCAAGCAAACAACTTTATTTTTTTATTATTTATTTATTTATTTCATATACTTATATTTTTCTGCCTTTTTCCCTGATCAAAAATTGAATAATTTTACGCAACTTTATAATAAAATAAATATATGTAAAAAAAATCATCCGAAAACAGAAAAAAAAAAAAATTAAACAAAATTTAAATTATTTTCATGATTTTAGAACGTGAAAAAAGTTTCAAAAGGTGAATGAAGAATTTTAAAATTTTGTTTTAATCGTCGTTTAAATTGAATTAAAAAAAAATTTATATATATATTTATATTCTTTTTTTTCGTTTTTCATTTTCATATTTTTTTATTCTTTTAAATTTTCGGTTTATAAATTTCCAATTTCAAAATTATTTGGATTTAAAAAAAATTCTTTTTCTAATTTTGTGTGTGCTTTTAAAATGAAGAACTTGAACTAGATACATAAGTTATAAAGACAGATAAAGATAAAGGTGATTTTCAAAAAATGTCTACATGGCAACCCATGTATAGTCATTAAGTTATTGCTTATTTTTGTAAAGCAGAAGTCGAAGCGTAGGAGTTTATTTTTGTTATTTTAAATCGAATTACTGATTTTAATTCAATAACCACAGAGTTGATTTAAGTCATCAGCTGAAAAGTAAAACAGCTGGTGATTAAGATTACTTTTTTTTAATACTATGTATATTTTCTGAGATAATAATATATACACGAACATTATGTTAATTGTCAAAAAAAAAATGTATTAATCATTTTCATAAGTCTTATAAATGCTAATTTTCCTTTATATTGATCCGATAATATCCTGTTCCCATTTTAATAAAAGTTCTATTCTATTTTTATTTTTTTTTTTTGGTTTTGTTAAGGTAGTTAAACTTGTTAGAAATAGACTTGTTTAAATTTTTTTTTTATGTATAGTTGTCAGACCAGTCTCGAATTTCTAGGATGATTAAAACTATATAGATTAAGTTGAAGAGAAGGGTGAGAGAGACTTCATATACATACAAAATGAAAAAATTATCATAAACTATTCTATAATTTTAATATTATTATTAGGGAATAATATCTACAACCATTAATAAAACTTTTTTTTTTATTATTATTATTATTATCTCTACTTAATATGATATGATTTATAAATGCAAATTATTTTTGCGAATAATTTTTGGAAAAAAAAAAAAAAAAAATTAATAAAAATTAATTTTGTTTTATCAAAAAAAACCTTTTTATTTATTTTTTTCACATATGTGTGCTTTTTAAATTCGCACATAAAAAGTAATGCGTAAACATGACAAAAAAATAAAAAATAAAATAAAGCAAAAAAAAAAATTCTTCACAATAATAAAGTTCTCAACTCTCAACGTCAATGACCGACTAACCTTGAAAGTTTATTTTCAAAAACTCGAAACTACCTAAATAAAACATACTATCGTTATTATTATTTTCTTTACCAAAAAAAAAAAAAATTATAACATAAACAGTATACATATAAATATAAGCATAAAGCAAAAAATTACATAGGTGTATGATTTTTTTTTTTTTATTAAAAAATGTTCAAAAAAAAAAAATAAAAAATTCGTTATTCGGTTACCAAATCACCGAATTTTTATTCTCTCTCTGTTAATCTTCGCATAAATTTTGAATTTTTTATTTTATTTTATGTAGGTACTTTTATTAGAATAATTTATACAGTATGCGTAATTTTATTTTTTTAATGAAAATGTTTTCAGAAATTGAATTAAGTAAGTCAAGAAAGTTTTCAACAGTTTTTTTTTTTTTAAAAGATTATCTAAAAACTTTTATGTTCGAACTTTTAATCAGTTTGAAAATCATTTAGGTTGGAAAATTTTAAGGTTTTTATTTATCAAAAATTATAAGATGTTTGTTTTGATGAAATATAGGTATGATCGGCAGCATAAATTATTTTGATAAAAGATTGACAATTTACTTGAGATCATTAAACGTTCTGTAAACAAATACGATGAATATATCGATGACATTAAAATGTGCCTGCATATATTATGGAAGACAATAATTCTCCACATAATTTTTATTCTGTCTAGAAAGGATATATAAATATATTGCTAAATATCTCAATAATCAAATACAATATATATAGTTAAGTAATTTATACAACTTCTAGACTTCTAGGTAATTACCAAAAAAAATTTATATTTTCATTTTTATTATTAACAAATTGATCATCCTTTAATTTGTATACAGCAGAACAAGCGTCGGCAAGACTTTCATCAACTGGGCCAGATGCAGATTTTTCAATTTTTTTGTGAGATTAATTCTTTCATTTACTTAATTTACAATTCGTAATGCTACAACAATAGCAGCCCTTCAGAAAATTTGGCGATCAATATTTAGCAGAAAACAATATTTTTAATGCAACATTTATTGAATAATGCAAAAAGTTGTAGTAATAGAATTTTTTTAAAAGCTGAATTATATAAATATGAGGTTCTGAATGGAATTTTTGATAGTTTTAATTTTTTTTGCTGTAAAAAAGTTAAAAAATTATAAAAAGGCCTAGAAGAATAAATCAGGCCGAATAACAAGGCGGCAATAAAAATCTTGGAGGGCCAAAAAAGAACACCGAATGGGCCGTATCTGGCCCGCGGGTCGTATGTTGCCGACCCTTGCAGCAGAAGATGACATATAAGTTGACATCCCAATATACAAATTTAAAATTTTTAAAATGTTAACTTGTCATAAATATTATGATGTTAATTTTCAGGAAAGAAAATAATCTAGAAATAATCTCGAATGACTATATAAATGATTATAAAATTATGATAAATATAATAATAAAAAAGATAAATACAGGTCGACATAATTAAACATAATTTTTTTTTTTTTTTTTTCATATATGTATCTCAAACCAAGTATGGATTAACAATAATACATATTTTTTTTTTTTATTATTATTTTTAATTATTTGAGGGTTAATAGACTTTCTGAGGTCTCTTCTAAATAAACTTTGTATATATATTTTTATTTTTAAATAAGTATGTTCAAAATTTAAATTAAGTTATTTTTGTTATTAACAAAATATATATATTTGTAGTTAGCGCGCATTGAGAGACATCCTTGAGAAGATTAAATTTTTTAATTTTGTTATAATTTTTGCACAAACAAAAAATTCTATAATAATAACAAATATTAAAAATTATAATTTAGAAATATTAATTTACTTTGAGATTATATATATAAAAAAAAAATAGATAAAATAATAAAAAATAATTATATTGTTAATTAAAAAAAAATAAAATTTTTAAATATATATTTTTTGCTATAACCACATAAATTATGTATATGTATAAATTTTCATCATTGAGATACAAAAAATTTTACTATACCAACAAAATAAGATAAATAAAAGATATTAGAGGAAAAACAATCTTTAAATTTTTGACAGTGTAGATTTGTCAATTTAAATTTAAAAGTTCAATGCAATGACAAATCATATTATTATTATTATTATTAATGGATTTTATTATAATTCAATTATAACTAAAATCTTAAAACCAGGGCCCTAACTACTATGGCTTTTAGCCCTTATTTTTCTAAACTTAGGAGAAGGGGAAAAAAGTAAAATATAAAATTTTACTCGTTTCCCCTTAACCTATTATTAAATTGGAAAGCTTATCTTTTGAATACATTTTTTCCAGTAATATATTTTAATTTCTATTTCTAAATTTTTAAGCTAGTACTTATATTTTATCTAATTGTTTGGTTACTTTTAAGTAGTGATTGATTTTAACAATATTTTCTTTTTTGCAATCTTCTAGGAGTTCTGTTGGTTTTGTATTGTTAAATATTTGTATTCTGAAGTTGTTGAAAAATTTGCAATCGTTTAAAAAGTGGGTTACCGATAAGTTGGATTTGCAATAATCACAAAATGGTTTAATTTTTGGACTATTTAGTAGGTATTCGTGGGTGAGTTTAGTGTGCCCAAAACGTAGTCTGATGAAGTTTATTAGTTGTTTCTTGGTGCATTTTGTTGGGTATAAACTTTTGATGCCATTTTTGTTTATTGCTGAATAGAAGTTGTTAACACCGTTCCATTTCTCTAATAAATAGTTCTCATGCTTTTTATTAGTTTGTTTTTTAATATCTTTCTCCAATAATTCCAGGTGTTCGAAAATAATTGGAGAAATTGTAGTTAATTTTACGGCTTGGTCAGCCATTTCATTACCTTCTATGTTGGCATGTCCTGGTACCCATATTAGTTTAATTTTGTTGTTGAATTGGATCAGCAAATCCCTGATGTTGTTGATTATCGGCATTTTGCTGTTGATGTTTTTAATTGCTTTAAGTACCGATAGGCTGTCTGTGCATATTAGGTGTTTGCCTTTTTTTGTTGTCATTAATTTAATGGCGGTGTATATCCCTTCCGCTTCAGCGTGAAAGATAGATGCACTCGGATTTAGTTTAGCCGTTCTTATTATGTTTTTTTTGTTATCAACAATTGCATAGGCTGTATTATATTTATCTTTTGTACCATCTGTGAAAATTAACGACCAATTTTGATTTATTAATGGATTTACTATTTCAAGAAATAGTTGTTTATATTTAATGTTGGGTGTTGAATCTTTTGAATGGTTGGCTAAGCTGCAGTTTATGTTATGAATATTTAATTGCCATGAAGGGTACTTAGGATAGTATTTTGGTATGCTAAGAGGTATTTCGAGATTGGTCGCTAATGCTATTGTTTTGCATATTGTTGATTTTATTTTTGGCTGCGTTTTCCTTTTTAGCATTGCTTTCATATCTTCTTGTATTGGTGAGGCATATGAATATTTGATTTTAGCTATAAGCCTGCTAGTTAGAAGTTCACATCTGTCCGAAATGACAGGTAGACCAGCTTCTTTCAGCATGTTAACAATTGGAGTAGTTCTGAATGCGCCAAAAGCTGCCCGGATAGCCGCATAATAGGGGCTTTTTATTAGTTGTAAGTTGGTTTTGGAGCAATTTTTGCCATATATCGGTAACCCATAGTCTATTTTAGATAATATTAGAGCCTTAATTACATTAATTACAGTATTGATATTAGCTTCACTATTATTTCCTGATATCCATTTAATAATATTTAATCTATTGTTTAATGATTTTTTTACATCTGTAAGATGAGCTTTCCAATTATATTTATTATCGATAGTGATTCCTAGTAATTTTAATTGGTTCACATTTTCAATAATTGCATTGTTTATCTCAAATTGGTAGCCGCTGCAATTTCTTTTTCTGCAAATATGCAGATGTTTACATTTACTATTTGATATTTTAGAGCCTTCAGTGCGGGACCAATTTTCGATTTCAGTGAATATTGTTTGCAATGTTAATTTAATTTTGTTTATGTCTAAAATTTTAAAATATAATGTTAAGTCATCTGCATATATACTGTATTTTATAATTGAGTTAAATTTAGAAATTATAGTATTTAAGTAGTTGAAGGCAATTAAAAAAAGCATTACTGAAATAGGTGATCCTTGCGGGATCCCATTTTCTAAAGGTAGGATTGAGGAATATTCGTTGTTAACTCTTGATTTGAATTTCCTGTTGAGCAAGAAACTTTTTACATAATTTATTATTTTGTTGCCAAAACCAAGGCTAATTAATTGAGTGCAAATTGTGTGTATACCTACTCTATCGAATGCTCTTTCGAAGTCAATCGAGAGTATAGAAACATGATTTTTTGCTGATATGGCACCGCAAATAAAGTGGTCTAAATGAAGCAGGGAGTCTTGCGTGCCTTTTTTAGGTTTAAATCCTACTTGATTTTTGTCTATAGTATTCGTTTTTTCGACATACCATAGTATTCGATTTGAAATAATTTTTTCAAGTATCTTGCTCAGACAGGGTAAGAGGGATATCATTCTGTAACCTTCTACAGAATCTTTTGGTTTGTTTGGTTTACCTAGTGGAATTATAGAAGCAGTTTTCCATTGTTGTGGGATGTGACCAGCAGTGAGAATATTATTATACAAATTGCAGATTCTAATTTTTATTTCTTTTGGTGAATTTTTTATCATCGCATATGATATGCGGTCTAGGCCAGGTGTGTTACCTTTTAAATTGCAAAGTGTGGATTCGAATTCTAAAAGATTAATGTCCACCTCTATTTTTTTCGCACATTTAGATATATTTTGATTTAATATAGTATTGTTGAGAAATTCTTTTTTTTTTTCTTTGAAATCATTTGAGAAATATGTGTCCTTTGACAAATTCGACCAATGTTCTGCAAAAGTTTGCGCTATTAATTTTGGGTCTGTTAAGCTACTGTTATTAGAGTTTAGTATTGTAATTTTTTGAGGGTCATAATTACCAGATAAAGTTTTAATATTTTTCCAGATTTTTTGAATAGGTGATTTAGGAGAAATTTCGGAGGTAAATTTATTGAAAGCTTTATTTTTAGAAGTTTTTAAACTTAATTTGAATTTAGCTCTATTTTTCTTAAATTCTATTAAGTTAATAGATGTTGGATTTAATCTGTATTTTTTCCAGGATTTATTTCTAGCTTTACGTAATTTCTCTAATTCGTAGTTCCACCATGGAAGTTTTTTTTTGATTTTGGGTGGTGAAGATTGTGGAATAGAGTCGTTAGCACTCATTCTTATTAATTTATTGATACAAGCCGCTTCTTTATTTATATTAACTTTTTCCTGTGGAAGAAGTAAAGAGTGGTTTTTAATCAAATTTTTTTGAAATTTGTCCCAGTCGGCACGATTTAATAGGTATTTTGGTAAGAACTTTATCTTGGAACAATTAGCTGGATTAATTATTTTGATAAAAATTGGAAAATGGTCGCTGCTGTGTAATGAGTCGGAGATTTCCCAACCACATAGAGGGGCTATTTTAGATGTGCATAGTGAGATATCGATATGTGTGAATGTATTGTGTGTTGAGAAGTGTGTCGCTGAGCCATCATTAAGTGTAATTAAATTCTTTGCATTGATGAAATTTTCGATTGCTACGCCTCTTTGGTTGCTTTTTGGTGACCCCCAGTATGGGCTCCACCCGTTGAAATCACCTAAAATTAGAAACTGATTTTGATCGTTATTAATTAATTGTTCTAAGTTGAAGCTTGTTAAAAGTTGGGAAGGTGAAAAGTAGCAAGAGATAACTGTAAAACTAGGTGTACTGGAGATTATGGCCGAAATGGAATCTGAGTTAATATTTGTAAATTTATGGGGAATGCTTTTTTTTATTAGGAGACCAACTCCTTGTTTTGCATTGGTAAAAAATGGAGAATTTGAGAAAATGCCGTCATAATTTTTAGGTATGTATGCTTTTTTATTAAATGGTACATGCGTTTCTTGGATTGCAATTATATCGGGGTTTTGTTCCTTAATTAGTATTTGCAGTTCACTAAAATTGTGTTGGTAGCCTTTAATGTTCCACTGTAAAATTTTTATAGACATAAATAGGAATATAGTTATAGATTTTATGATTTTAATATAATATAAGTTATAATGCAACAGATAAAATGTCTAATTTGACATTTCGTCTTGATCTGATGTTAAATTTAAATTTGAATTAGGAAGACTAATTTGTGAGAGTATGTTTAATGATGGTTGATTTGAATTGAGATTAGAGTTTTTGGGTAGGGTTTCATTATGATTTTGTGGTTGATAAAAATTGTTTAAGCTATTAGTTGGTTGAAATATGTTCGAATTAGAAATGTTTTGCATGAAATTTTGAATTGGCTTTGATTGAATTTGTGTTGTGTTTTTTTGTGGTATTGAAGTTTGATTTTCTTTATTATTTTCTTTGTTAATTTCTCTTTCTATTTTTTTTTTAACAATAATTTTTGCTTCTTCGATAGAGGTAGTGGGAACTGTTTTTAAATTTATGTATTGTGGATTTTTTTCGATGTATTCGGCTGATTCCTTGAACGATGCTTTATTTATTGTTTGATGTTTAACAATTGCTTTTCTTTTTTGTATTTCGGGGCATAATTTGTTACTTGCGATATGTTCATTTTTGCAGTTAATGCAGCTTATTTTTTTGCACTCGTCTGGGTTGTGGAAATTTTCTGAACAAATTTCGCATTTCTTTTCAGACTTGCATCTGTTTTTTGTATGGCCTAGCTTAAAACAAATTCTGCATTGCATTGGATTTGGTATGTAATTGTCAACAGGGAAAATAGTGAAGCCAATTTTTACTTCTTTAGGAATATTATAGCTGTTGAAAGTGAGGATGTGTAGGGGGGTGTTTTTGACTTTACCATCGTAGTACTTAGTTATTTTCTTGCATTCGATCACATTTTGATCGCGCATTCCATCAACAATTTCCGATTCCGTTAACTGGGTTATAATTGGGGCAAAAATAACGCCCTTGCTGTAATTAAGAGTAGGATGGTACTTAACTTCAACTTCGCAGACGCCGGCTAGAGATTTGGTTTTTAAAAATTTTTGTGCTTGAGTTTCATTACGAACAAGTATTAACAAGTCACCTTGTTTTGTAAATTTCGCGTCAATAAAATTTTGCACGATGCCTTCAATTGATTTTGTAATTAAAAATACATTATACGAACTAAGCGGTTTTTCGGCAACTTTGCTTTTTATTACCAAGTATTTAGGGTTGTCTTTGCTGTTGAAGGTATGATTATTGCGATTATTTTGAAGAGTGAGCGGGGGGAAGCTATTGAAAGACTCTAAACTGGGACTTTTACCATTGTTTTTTTTCTTACGTATCGGCTCGTCATCATTTAGATTCTCCAGAATCTTGTAATAGTTAGAGCCCCTCGCGGGGTCTCTCGCCATCTTAGAAATTATTTTCTATTGGTGTAGAGTTGTTGTATTTAATCAAAATGTGCTTCTTGTGAGACAATAATTTAAGAATAAAATTAATTTAACACGTTGTACTCTATTGTCTGTAGAAACAATATAATTTTATATTTTATTTTTGCCTATGATCAATAAACGATGTGTTATCAACGAGAGATTGATAAAGACTGTGACAAATCATAATAATTTTGGTTTCAAATAAGGAAATAAATTATAAGTAATTTTTATTTTTTTGCTTTATTATATGTAAATAAAAATGTCATAAGTACAAGTATATTATTATTATATGATAATAAAATTATTGAAACGAAAACAGATGTTTTCGAATTTATAATTCTATTGTTATATAAAAGATTCTACTTATTGAACCTTGAGAAATTATGTAATAAGGACAATAAAGTCAAACATTATTTTAGTATTTTAAATAGAATATTGTGTTCATTTTATTCAATGAAAATATATATGTTCATATTATACATGAGAGAAATAACTTAGAGATATAAGTCACTTCTGATATTTTACTAATATTGTTAGCAAAAAGCGAAACCTATTTGAATATAAATATAATTCGCCAATATCTTTTTGTCTCTGATAGGTCACATTTATGTTTATTTCAGGATTTGAAATAAAATTTCCAAGGATTTTGTTTATTTCTTTTGACAGAACTAAGTACTAGGTTAGGTTAATTAGTTATAGTTATATTTAAGTCTTTGAAGCGAAAAGATTTTCGTGCAAAAACGTATTTAAAAGTTAAGTGCGAGTTTTTTGTTCTGCTGTTTTATAAAATTTGTGTAGAGAACAATTCAAGCAGTTCATTACATTGTGCCTACATTTAAAAAGTTTATACACTTTTGATCTTCTTCATATTCATTACAAAGGATTAAAGAATAAACCATATATGTAATTTCTTATTTAATAATTTTTTCTTGTATTTATATTTCAAAATCATTGTAACATAAATTTTGAAGAAATTAATAATTTTTATTCTTTTTATTTATTTTCAGGTAAGCAGAATAAAAATTTTAATAGCGCCAGGTGTATTGGTAAGAAATTTGAGAAATTATATTTTATATATTTTTGTGCTGTTTGCATTTTCTTCGAATTTTTCGTTTAAAATATTTTAAGTTTGTATACAAAATATATTTATGTATTTTATTATATTTTTATAATAATATTAATTTCAAATAATAATGAATTTTAAAAAATACATATATGGTCGATTTTTTTTCTCATGAAATTAGTTCAAAGTTATTATAAAATCACAAAAAAAAAAAATTGTCTAATTAGCATAATTTTACTTATTTCTTTTTTTTTTTGTTTTAATTCTAAGACAAGAAGAAATTTTGTTTTTTTTTTATATTCATTTCATTTTCTTTTTAATTATGGGTTAATAATCCTATTAAAAAATCAAGGGCATTTATAATGATTATGCTGTGGTTGCATTATTAAATTAAAATGGTGTTATATTAAAATATTGGTCTGTATATAAATTGTGAATATATACAAATATCAGGATTTCTGATGATTGAATAATTTTAAAATAATTAAAAATGAAAAAAAAAATAAATTTTCTTACTTTACTTACTTCTTAAAGACTAAGTATATTTATTGGAATTTAGTTTTTTGCAAATTGAATCTTCATTATTTTTTATTTAAATTCTGATTTTTATCATAGAAAATTATTTGAAAATTATAATTATTTGTACTCTTTGAGAAAATCAAAGTTTATACTTATTACAAAATCTAGATTGTTTTTAAAAAATATAATCTGGAAAAATTATAATTTAAAAAAAATCAAAGCAAATTATTGAAAACTACTTATATAAATTCGCATTTCATTAGTTTTGAAAAATGTTTTACGTAATCCATCAGCGAAAGACAGGCGAAGAAATGGTCAGATAGTATAAGTGGCAATTTTTATCATTTACAGTATAAAGCAGAGTTTATATATGGCAAGTAACGAAGATTCAGAAAATTAAAAAAAACTTTGAATTTTTCTAAGGGAATTCTGAGGCAACCCTGAAAGTTAAGATTTACATAGATTGAATCAGGCTTTATACGTGTTTAACGAATTTCATATGTACATGAATGAATTTCCATCAATTTTGATTGACTTTTAAATATTGAAAACAGTAAAAACTTTTCTTTTTTAAAATCAAAAAATAAAAATAAAAAATTACTAAGATTAAGTATTATGGGAAAATTTATTTATTAAAACAACACATTGGAAAAATAAAATAGCTCAAATTTAAACCTATTATTCTTCTGAAAAATAATATTAAAAAAAAATAAATAAAACCAAAAAAAACTTTCATACTCTGTTGAAAAATTTCAAAGTATACATGTAGAATTATTAAATTGCATTTAACAACATACCTTGCATTTTATTTGAATGAAAATTTGAAATATAACAAACTAAAATAAAATAAAAAATGCAAATACCTAAGTTAACTTCAATTTTTTTTTTTCTGTTGTTGTTGCTGCTGCTCAATAAAAGTCTTTTACACGCGAAAAAGATCAACCGCGAATTTTTTTAATGCATTTTTTTTTTTTTTTCTTTTTTTTTTGTTTTTATTGCAAAAGTCAACAAACACATATTTCGTGTCATTCAACTCTTTTGATTTTTTTGTTTTCTTTTAATGTTAAACGAAAAAAATGAATTTTTTTTTTGTAATAAAAAAATTTTGCCTCAAAGTAGGTAGGTATATACATAAACATACACATAATATCTAAAATTAGAAGAAAATGTTTTATTTTTGCATTCATTTTGATAAGATTTTCCATGTGAAGTTCAAATACAAAAAAAAAAAAATTAAAATAAAAATTAAAATAAAAAGAGCCGCAAAAGAATTTCATAATTGGAGCATCTGGTGGCGTTTAATGCATATAGTTGGTAGCTGGTAAAGAAACATATCAATTAATAATATCACCTGTAATTGTATTCTATTTAATACAGATGTTCGTTCCAAAGTATATGGGGTTAGTATTTGAAGCAAATAACCAAAAATCCAATTACTAGCTAGAAATTAAAAAATCTTTATATTTAAAACCAAGTTAGTGTTATAGTCATGGTCGAATAAAAATCAACAGATGAATCGTTTCGCATTGAGCAATAAGTTGAACCTCGTTACTCAAATTCATATTTAAAGAAAATGTATAAAAGAAAAGTCAAGTATTCAATATTTGCCTGTGTACTAAGAATCTGTAAGCTATAAACTTTCCACTACAAAAAAAACTTCATTCTACAATATAATTTATCATTCGATCGTCATGAAAACAAAAAGATCAAAATATGTAAACCTAACATCCGAAATTTTTTTTAAATAATATTTAAATTTAAAAGAAATAAAAAATCATAATATTGATGCCCATTATTTTGTAAAAAAAAAAAAAAAAATCTTTATGCAAAACTTCATTTAAGGATTTTTTTTAAATTTTTTTATTTTGATGAATTAAGATCAATCTGTGTATTATTTCTTTTTTAAGTTTTTACGTTCATTGCACTAAGATTTTCAGATCAATGCACTCTCTTGTAATTGTTTTTGCTGCACATGTTTAGGCAGTTCATATTTGAAATAATTTCGCATAAAGAGGGAATTTTCAAATTAAATTTATATTATATACAGTTTTAGTTCATAATAAAATACATATTTAAAGTTTTCTGGGGGCATATAAATAAAGTTAAATTGGAAGTATAAGTAAGTTTTCTTTAATTCAAGTTAACTTCAGCTTTGAATAGTTGATTCACTTAACGATTATTAGATTTTGTATAGAACCTCTTTCTGCGAATAGATCACGGAAAGTAAAAATGCCAGCTAATGGTCAATAATTAAGAATAAAAATTTGCTGAGTCCCAAGCAAGATCATTTGATAGTATCATTATGATAGTATTACATTATGCTATATGTACCTACATATATATTACACATTATTATTACAAATTTTTTTTTGACAAAATTTTCAGTATCGTCTAAAATTTCTTTGCTCTTTTAATTTTTAATATTGCATCTAAACGGCTTCTAAACAATCACGACTTGGCAAATTCGATTACGAATATATTATAGACACCAATGCACTATTAAGATTATGGTATGCTGGAGTCAATGGGCGGTATGAAGAATTCAGATATCATGACTGCAACCCTGACATCTCTGGTATCGAATGTTTAGAAGAGCTTTCTATGTACAAGAATTATTTCAAAATTAAATTTTTTTCTTTCATTCTAAGACCGTTTTCAAAGTTTAAGTTATTTGTAAGTTGTAACAAACTTTTTGTTATGAAAATTGTGGTTTTTCTTGTTTAGTATACATATATTTTTTGTTGTATACAACATTATATGTATTTTTATTTTATATAAATTACTGAATGATTTGTTGCAACTTGCAACTTCGGTCAATATGGCTCTGGTTCATTGCCATTCTTTTTTTTTTTTTGAATATTTTTTTTTTCTCGTCGCTTCAGAGAGAGAAATGCATCACATAATGCAATTATTACCAAAAAAATTTGTATGTTTTTTCGATGTTTAAATTTTAATAAAATTTTTTTTGAATTTGGCGCAAATTGAAAATAGAAATTTTTATGTTGATTAAAGGTGTTTTTTGTGTTTAAAATATGTGTAAAGGGTGGTGGTAGAAAAAAAAAGAGTGAAAATTTTGATTGCGGGATTAAAGTTAAATTACAATGTTTAGGTGTTATTGACTCCTTTAATTTTATAAAAGATTTAAGTTTTATATATTTTTTATTTGAGAGAAATTTAATTTTTTTTTTTACTTTTTTAACTCACTGAAGTATATACCTTACAATATTGTATTATAAATTTTTTTCTTATTTTTTTTTTTTAATTTTAAGGTAATTTAAAATGAGTTCAGTAAACTTATAGGATTATTTTTCTTTGGAATTTGTTTTCTTCTTATTAATAAACACGCGAGCCGCCGGCCGTAGTCGTAAATTGTGATACTGGTTTTCAATATTATTACTTTATTTTTATTTTTTTATTTTTTGTACAAAAATATATTTATTTATTTATTCTTTTATTATTATAAAAAAAAAAAATTAGAAAGTTAAGGTCAAATATTGCAGATAAAAATAATTTACTATAGATACTACATAAAGTTAAGTTAAAATAAATTTTTGGGGTGAATGTATTAAAACAAATTAATTTTTATGTGATAAAAATATGCTATCGGATAAGTTTAAACAATTATTGTTTTACTTTTCAGTTATATGAAATAAAATACCCTTGTAATTAGAATGGTGATAACCTGCGTAAATTTACATGATGCAATATTTAACTTCCTCAGCGAACAAAAAATTTAAAACATTAATTGCGAAACCACAAGAATTGGGTTCTTGTTTGATATTAACTTCCAAAAACACAAATAGGAACATTCAGTATTAAGCTTCAATATCTTATTTTTAGCGTCCATAGAGCTTGTTGAATCTACATTCTACGTACCTTTAATGCTTTAATAACGTTTTTTTGTATTTTCAATTTATAAAACATATCAACTTAATCTATTTCCCTTCACATAAAATGAATGAAATTCTTGAATTCTAAAATTTATATATAAAAAAAAAAAAATTTAAATTGAGGAAAAAAATAAATTATTTATGTTATTCTAATCCTTGAAAATTTATTACCTATATCAAAGGAGTTCATTGTCATTTTGCGTCACGTTTTGAGTTGAATGAAATTGTGCCAAATGGCTTCTCACTACATTACAAAAAAAAAAAAAAGTTAATAAACTCATTCAGAATTGATGTGAAATAATATGTACCAGGGTCAATATTCTTAAAGGGGGTCAATTAAAATAAAAATTCATGCGATCATAATAAATGAATTAAGTGTTTTAATTGCATTTGCACTTAAATTATTAATAATATTAATAGAAATTAAGTTAATAAATAATGCAGAAAGCATATAAAAATAATTATTATATTTTAATAATTTTAGGGATCATATCCTCCATTCAATGCAATAATCCTAGAGATATTTAATAATGCTCGATTAAATGCATAATATGAACCTGTTATAATATTGAATGAAAGAACTTAATATTTTCACATTTTACGCCTTTTCTGAATTATCATTATTAATTCAATTAAATTCCAAAATATAAGCACATCTAAATCAAAGTAATATCACCTTTATATATTTAAGTGCTCGTCATTCAACATTTTTACAGTTTTCGGAAGTAAGTAGATTTTTGAGTTTCATTTTGTATCACGTAATGTCATTTGAAATACTATTGAATCCTTAGCACTTAAAACTATATCGCTGCTACAAGGGACAGTGTCAAAAATCGTGATTTTAGGCAAATAGAAATGCAACCGACGGTATCTAGATTAAGAAAATTATCTAACCTACAATTAGAGGAGGCCAAGAACTGGAGACGATTCAAAATCTTCAATTTTTTAATTTTCCTCAAGTATACGTTGAAAGCTAACTAAATAGAAGAAAGGAATAGTAATTACAATAGCAACTCTCTCAACGCTCTATAATTATAAATCTCAGCAATTTTAGATTCCTATATTAAAGTGAATTGAAATTATGTATATTTCTATGCCGACAGTATACAGTAAAATATGATTTTTAATTATTATATTTCAAGCATTTCTATATGAGCATGAAGCATTCGAGTTGTACATAATTTTATTTTTTCTATGGTAGTGTAACAACCTTTTTTTTTTTTATTTTTTATTTTTAGTTTTACATAATATAAAAAATATTATGAACATAAAAAAAAAAAAAAATCGATTTTCATGATGCGAATTCTAAAACTTTTATTTTTTCTAAAAAACCGCGGAACTTATTAAATATTCCATTCACATTATAATTTTGGGAGAATTTTTATTAAAGTATTATACGTATATACATAGTAAATGACTATAGACGTCTCATAAACATAATAAGAATTTTTTAATTGTCATTATAATTGCTGCTTTACATTTTTTTTATTGTTTTAAATTCTATAAACTATGTAGAAATAACTATGTTTTTTGATATTTCAATGACTCATAACTTTAAAACTATTTTATATTACATTAACAATATTCTTTAATATACATTATGCAAGGCAGATCTGAACTAGTGCCCTAAGTTCTGGATAAGTAGTCGCAAAGGCACTCAGTCTAACATTATATTACACTGAATTTTGACGAAAAAGAGATTGCAGTCACATTAGTTTAATATCAATTTAAATTTAATTAATTTTCTAAAATATGTGTTCATACACATTCTGATGGTTACCAAGGTATCTTAAGAATAAAGAATCTTAAACTGAAAACGGACCCCGTACTCCATTTATGAGTTACTATTCTATATTTTTTCTATCCTACTTATTGATCTATGTAATATAATTTTTGTGTAGTAAATTTTGGATAAGTTTTTGATATAACTATGTTCAAGAATTTGACACAAAAAATCGAACACTTTCAATATGTCTCAGAATAAAGTTAAAAAATGTTGTTAATTTAACTGCAATGAAAATAACATCTTCGCAGTTGCGTGTCCCTTTCTTTTAGGTATCATCATCCTGATTTTAGAGAGGTCTAAATAGTTTTTCAAAACATTTTATTTAACATTCACCATAATTGCAATAAATTGATATAAATAATTTTATTGTTTTTTTTTTTTCAAAATTATGTTTTATGCAAAAAATGTTACTAACAAAAAAAGGTGAAACTATCAATTTTTTATTTTTTTTATTTTTCAAATTAAAATTGGAAAAGTGCATTTTCTTCTATTGCCAAAAAACTTTCTCTCTCAAAAGAAAGGAAAAAAAAAAAAAACAAAATTAAATTTACAAAATATTTAATGGTTTTTTGTGTTTTTGTTCATTCACCTTAATAATAATAATAATAAAAAAACACACAAAAAATGCATTTGAAAGGTACAATTTGCAAAAAAAAATTGCAACATTCAATTGATATGGGATTAATTTTCTTAAAATCAAAAAAAATAAAAAAATTGGATAGGATGATGAACTCTTTTTTCTTTTTATTTTTATTTTTGTGTAATTTCCAACATTAAAAAAAATAAAATAAAAATAAATAAACACGTATATATATCTAAATGTCTAATAAAAAAATAAAAGGGGGAATTGGTGGTTATGTGATCAAAATCTTCGCACATTTTATGCTTTTTTATGCAAAAGTTCAATAAACCTCTTTTCAGCATTGCATAAAACTGCACACAAAACGTTAAAAGAAAAAGTTTATTATTGAGTTATAAAAAAAATATATAATAGAGAGCAAGTTTTTATGGAAAACAAAAAAAAAACACACAATTAATATATTTTTTTTTATTTTGTTATGTCCACCTTTGCTAAGAATATCAAATAAAGGGCCGAATAGTCCTAAAGTCGAAAAATCTAATACTATTTACAAATTTTGGAAAGATTTTAAAGTCAATAAATGACCGCTACTAAAATTTTCAGATGGCATACTACGAGCTTTGGAAATTGTTTTCAGAAGATCACTCTAAGACGAGCGTACATGATTTCTTCTAACTGTCCCACTTTTTATTTCTTCAAGTTTGCACTAAGAATTAGATAAAAAAATTAATGTTTTAATCAGTGTAACCGCCTGGGCAAACTCGAAGCGACGGACGCGACGCAAACGTTAATGACTTTAATGACCATATAATTTTACGTTAGCGTCATTAACGTCGTTATCGTCGAGACTGTTCGCGCCCATATATTTTCATAGATTTAATATTTCTTACGTCATTTGCGTCGCGTCCGTCGCGTGTGTCACGTCGAGTTTAACCAAACTATAATACTTTATACTTACTTAATATTCTGATGAACTGTGTAAACTACAAGTAACTTATTTCATATTTAATCTATTTTAGAGTACTCTATTTTGTTGCGAAAAAAATTAATAACAAGAGGGGCCTGGAGAATTGTGCAACAGTAACGTAAAATTTCAGCCTAAAAAATTCATAAACTTTTCTTGTCTAACTATCTATATATATTAAATATGCATTCGAACCCGCATCACAAATCTTTATGTACTGCTTCTGAACACATTTATGAACCGATTTTAGTTTTTTTTATGTAAATTTACTTACTAATGTCAATTGTAACAAAAATAAACTGATTTTCTCTAAAATGGAAAGAGTTTGTTTTTTTTAAATATATTATTTTGTAAAAAAAAAGAAACACAGAAAGAAAGAAAAACACGAGAAACAAAATAACGCCAAGTTGAAAGGGATTTGAACTTGATTGCAGCAGAGAAAAAAAAAAAAAAGAAATTGCGCCTGATCGTGGCGGCTCAGATGAACTTTTATTTTTAATTTTTTTTTTTTTTTATATTTCTTTACTGGTTTATTTGTTAAGTCAATAATGAGGTTTACTTGTGTAATATTTCTGTTTCAATGGAATGAAGTTTAATATTGTTGTAAAATGATCTCTGATGTGTAATTTTTTTTTTTTTTTATTAAAAAAGGATATTGAACTTGAAATATATTTTTTCAATTATGTATTTATTGTTTTTAATAAACAAAAAAAAAAAATTAATATAAAATTTTTTAATGATTTTATATGTATTTTCCCCGTTAAATTATATATATGATAATTATTTAAATTATTATAATTTTCATAAAAGAAATATTAAACTCGAATTGAACTTATATAGCTTGAGTGTCATCACAAAAATATGGTAAATTAAACCATAACTTAATCCAGTTATTTGAAGAGAATAATGACTGCGTTATATTATATAATATGCAATATATTTACTTGAAAAATGCATAAGATGTCAGTTAAGTTATGAATGCTATTCGATGTTTAAGCGAACTGGTTTTTCCACCCTCAGTTTTAAGAACTCATTTGAAGTTCTTATTATCTTTTTATATTTTGGTTTATAAAAGGTTTATAAAAGGTTTATAAAAGGTTTGGCTTCAGATCCATCAGTCAGTCATTCTGTGACAGATCAAGACAGTTATATGACTTTTAACGGTTAAGGACTCAATTACGATTAAGAAATAAAAAGATGGACTATTAGAAAGTAGAACTGATTATCTCATTGCGTTTCATTCACTCAACTGCTTTCAATCTAAATACCATAAAAACGAATTTAAACAACAATTTAAAACCGATATTTTATTTTTATAAAGTTCAATCAATGCCTCTTTTATTAATTTGAAGTTTCTAGTAAACATACTTAAGCAATTTGCAATATATTTTTCAAAACCATATATTTAAGTTTAATGCCTTCTAAATTCTAGTCTATTGAGAACTTACGCAACACCAGCATTTCATTTAATAATATGTATATGTAAAAAGCTGAATTTTGTTTCAAACTATACTATACCTACATATCTTTTTTTTAGCCAATAACTTGATTTGACAGCAAATATAATTGTGTCATTTTTTTTGTTTTGTTGCAAGTATAATTAGTGCTAATTAAAAATTATTTTGTTTTGTTTTTTTTTTTTTTAAGCTGCCTACCGGTGTCTAGTACGTACTGGACTACTGTTGGTATAAACTGGACTACGAGAATAATGACAACCTACACAATGTTGAGAAAAAAAAACTAATTGAAACAAACTCAAAAAAAACAAAAACTTGAATAATAAATCTTCCGGAGACAATATGTTAAAAAAATATGAATTATTATATGTATATAATTTTTATAAAATTCATTCAAATATTTTTATAAAAATAAAAATTTATATATCCAAAACTTAATATAATTAATTTCATATTATTTTATTCGCGAAAAAAATGTATATATATATTTTTGCTAATCATTTTCATGTCAAAAACCTTTTTTAAGGTCGACAATGATCTTCTTAGATCAGGAACAAAAAATAAAATAAATAAATTTGAAGTTCACTATTATATTCAGTACGATGGCATTATTTTCATGCAAAGATGGTTAAATTTTTGACAAAAAAAAAAAAACAAAAATTATTCTATATAGTTAGTGTTAATGAAATACAGAAAAAAAAATCCCACTCGAAATATAAGTTTTATTTTTTGCAAAAATCTATTTATTTTGTCAAGAAACTTTATTTTTTTTTATTATGAAAACATTATGATGATCTTATTCTATTATATTATCATTTTGTAATAAAAACCATTTAATGAAATCATATTCTTGTTTTTGAATCATGAGTATTGATTTTGAATTTGATTAACGAAAAAAAGTGGTGCTGACAAGAAATTTGATATGACAAAAGTTTATGGACTTATTGAAATTAAATGTAAATGTAATTATTGGCGTTTTTTGGCCGGCAGAAATTGTTGGCTATAAAAAACTACTCAATAAATTTTAAAATAACAAATTTTTTGAATCTAATAATTTATAAATCTTTTCCTGTATGCGTTATATAAACCCACTGTTGTCCGTTGGACCCATTTTGATGATCATAATATTTCGAAGCAAGAGCTATACCCCTACCAAATTTAATTAAAATAAATCCAGCTTTTTTCTCTCTCCCTGTAAAAATTTAAATCACTGTTAAATAATACAAAAATATGGTTCTTCTAACAAAATAGAACCAAACTAGTTCAAATGATTATCATTCATATAATTCACACGTGCGCATATTTTACCTTTACAATGACACGCAAGGATGAAAATTTTGTGCGAAAAATTTTAGTTTGGCAAAAAAATATTTTTTATTCATGATTTTTTTTTTATTTTTTTTTTATCATTGAGTAAGTTTGTTACACCTTTGTATTTAACTTATCTTTTGAACTCTCATGGTTTTCCAGATATTTTAATTTATATAGATATATATATATGTATATATACATTTTGCACAGATCTATAAATTATACAAGTATATATATTTATATTCAAAAAAAAAAAAAAGATTAAAAATAAAACTAATGAACACTTTCATGATCAAATTTTTTTAAGTATTTGTTGTTTGATAATTTTTTGATACATTATTATGATAATAAAACATATGATGATTATTATGTTTACGTAATTATTTTTTTTTTTTTCATTAAATAAATATATGTATAAATATTTTTAAATTTTATTACTCATAATTGATTTGATTAATTTATTATAAAATTGATTTCACTTTTTTGAATTTTAATGTACAAGTTCTTAAAAATTACAGTTTAAATTTTTCGTAGCTTGATATTGTTGAGGGAAGTGCGTTTATTTTTAAAAATATAATATATTTTCTCTACATTCGATTAGAAACAAAAACTAAAGGAGTAATTATGAATTACTATGATCATTTTCTGCTGCTGTTGATTCGATATTTATATATTCAAAAATATGATTTTCGTAATATATTTTTTGATCGATAGTACATCATAATAACTCGTTAGATATTTATTTTAATATGAATGCTCTAGCAAAAGATATAGGTAATGACAATGTGGATTTATTTTGACATCAATGGAACATATCATCACACTAGTTTTATCTTTGACTCGTAATCGAATACTTGTTTATTCTACAATTTTAATTTTTATTTATTGATAATAATTTTTATATGCCGCTTAGGTTCCTATTATTGGCACATTGGACCACACTGTAGGGGTTACTATATAATGACGTCTCTCTCCAAAAAAAGATACTTTTTCTAATAGCATCAATGGAATCGGTTTTATTAAAAAATAGTTTTTAATGTTTCCACTTGAAGTTCAGAGTCAGTTTTTCAGTTCCAATTTTTTTTTAATAAAATTATTAAAACTTTCATTATCCTTCTAATGACTTCAAATATAAATTTATTGTTCAGTCGCTCACTGATTATTTTACACTCTATATTGTGTAATTTATGTTATTTTTTAATCGTGTAGTGAGATTTAAAAACATAATAATTTTTCAATAATTTTATTTATGTTTTAATTTGTTTGTTTTTTTTTTTTTTACTGAAAAGGGAAAATTATCACACATTCCTACAAATAAAAATAGAAAGAAAAGTAAAAAAAAAAAAAAAAAAGTTTTTCATTTTCAAATATCGTTTTCCTATCGCTTACTCTTTCAATGGATTAAAAAAAAATATACATATTTTTTTTTTTTTATATCTGAAAGATACTTTTTTTTTTCTTCGATATTCCATAATTCTATATAAAATATAATATTTTCAATTTATTCTTCACTCTCACTTTATGTGTTCTCATTTTAAATATACACTCTCTTTTTTTTTTTTAATTTTTTATTCGGGGATCTCCGACATTTCTGTATCGTTAGGATTGTTGTTTTTTTTAATTCATATATAAAATATACAATTCCAATCCCGTCCCGATCCCGCATTATCAAAAAAAAAAAAAAAACAAGCAAGCATACACTAAAAAATATCTGTGGGCAAAATTTGAGAGAATAATTCTCTTTATTTGAATACAACTTTAATATACTTTATTAAAATATTGCCATTGTAGGATTTTGGTTTTACTATAAATTTTTTTTTTACTATATAGTTAGATGAATTTTTTTTATTTTTTTTATTTTTCAATGTCTGGTGTATTGTTTATTATATTGAATTTTGTATTTTTTTTTTTTCTAGTTTCCAATTCATATATGAAAAAAAAATAAAAAAAATAAATTTTATAATTTTCCTTTCATTCTCAATAATACGATAAAATGTATTTTTTAATTCATTTTAGTTTGTTATGTCGATCGATTTAGACGTTACGCGCGCGCATATTATTTTTGATTATTAAAAAAAAAAAATAAAATAAATTTTGTTTTTTTTTTTGTATAACAATATTTTTTAATTTAGGGAAATTTTGACATGCTCTTGAAATTTTGATAAACGGTTTTACATCAAATTTACATATTTTCCGCATAAAAAAAATTTCTTTATAGTGTCATCGAAAAAAAATAGAAAAAAATTAAAATTTATTTTCCAAAAATATTTTAAAAAAATAATAAATATCAAAACAATAAGGTATATTTTTATATAAAAAAAAAAATTATAATCTGTGAAGATAGAATTGTTTTTATTTTTGGAATTTTTTTCCCCCTAAATTTAAATAATAAAAATTTAAATTAAAAACAAATTGATTATTGGGAAAAAAAAAAAACAAAAAAAAAGGTGAAAAAAAATATTTATCAATAGTTAAGTGTCAAAAACAAATTTAATTAAAAAGAAAAATTTTTCAAATTAAAAATAAAAACAAAGAAAAAAAGATTGTGAATAATTTGTGTGAGTTATAAAGATAAATCTTAAAAAAAAGTTTATTTTATGTGAATTTAGAAGAAAATTAAAATATATATTTTTAAAGTGAAAAAAAAAAATAAAAAAAAAAATAAATTATTGAAAATTTTATTCAAAAAATAAAAATAAAGAAAAGCATAAAATTTTGTTCACAATTTTTTGAAAAAAAAAAAATTATTGAAATTTTTTTTTTTTTTCAAATTATTGATAAATGACTTGTCGCTCTCATTTGACAGAGGACAAATTTTTTTTTTCAAATAATAATTTGAAAACATAAATTTGGTATTTAAGAAAGATTGGATACCTATAAGTCAAAGAAAAAAATTATAAAACAAGTTGTAGTTAAATCTACAGAAAAAAAAAACATTTGAAACTGATAAAAATAAATTCGTGGATAGTTAGTTGACAAAAAAAAAATTAATTATTTAAATATTAATAAATTTTAAAATAATTGTAAATTTCAGTTTTCGGTTACTGTGACAGCTGAACGTTTCAGAATTCTGTAGTTATTTTAACTACCTAGTTCAATCAGATTCACAGAAAAAATACGCAGTTAAATTAATACAAGTGTTTAAGAAAAAGAAATTTAGAATTAAAAAATACTAACAAAAAAAAATGTGTAACTAAACTTTATTTCGAATATATTATATCAATTATCACACAAAACTATGTTAATGACCGCCGATAGTTCTGAGTCCAGTAGCAATTCTACTGTACCCAGTATAAGTATTATTCCCAATAAATGTCCTGCATCAGCTACATCTGTAATTCGAGTTCAAATTCCTTCGTGCACGACTGATTCAAATATTCACCATCGTACTGTATCGACATCAGATTGCACACATATAATTGCTCCAACAGATGTTATTAAAAAATTTCCAATTAATCATGAATTTTATAATACTAATAATACTGTTGTTAAAATGATTAAAACAGAACCAGCAACATCATCAAATGATTGCCAAGTTGGTAATAATTCTAGACATCATTATGACATAAATAATAGTAATGCTAATTTAACGATAATTTCTCGAAAAGTACCACATAGTAATGTAATTTATGTGAACAGTAGTAGTATAACAGGACCAACAGGTTTGCAACAACAACAACAACAGTTACCGCCGCCTCCACCACCTCCGCCGCCGCGACATCAAGATAATGTGATAATGATACAAAGGTCTTCTGGTTCAGCTTGCAGCAGCAATATTAATCAAATTAAATCTGAAATGCTGAACATGAATAATAATAATTGTCAAAATAACATGAATAATAATAATAATAATAATAATAATATAAATTATAATAATAACAATAATAATAACCATCACAATAATAATTGTAATAACAATAATATTGTAAGTACTAGTGGCGGCAGTGATTTGCAACAGCAACACTATCGAAATGGTAGTAATATTCAAGGAATACAAAATCAACAACAAAATAATGTCATTGTTGATCAAAGACCATTAACTCCGGATTATATTAAAAGTTATCCAGTTATGGATACAACTGTTGCTAGTTCAGTTAAAGGGGAACCCGACTTGAATATTGGTAATATTTGAATATTTATTTGTTGTTAGAGAGTAACTTATACTTATAATATACAGATACCGTGAAAAAGGAATCAGTTTCAAACTTATTATTTTTTGTGATAGAGTTATATAGAGAATATATTAATACCTTAAATCGCAGCATAAATTATTTTTTATCATCACTTTTAATTATATAAATAAGTCTTATGATTATTATTACCTTAAGTGTCGTACCCAGGTTTATTATTAAAATTACATAAATAATTCACTTTCAGTTGAAAAATTTCACTATTTAAATATTAAGTTTTTTTTTTAAATTAAACTTGAACATATTTAAAATTTCTTTCAAATTTTCTTATGCCAATAATATTTTGTTAATTTGCCAAAAATGAAAAGAAAAAATTGTTTTTCAATTTGAACACTACGTAAGACATAATATTATCGATCACGTTAATAAAAAAAAATTAAATATAGATAAACTATGATCTTGTCTAAAATATTAAACATGAACATAAATGTGCTTATTTGTCTAATTTTATGTTATTTTATTATGTCTAAAAATATTTTAAATATTCGAATGAATTTTATAGTATTTTTCGTCTTCATATAGAATAGAATTTTCTTTGTGGTTTATCAAAGGTAACACGGCTAATTTACTAGTTTGCTTCCGCCTTCAACTTAAGTAATCGTCATTCGAGTTCGAAGAAGGTCTTTTTTGTCAATCAAATGGAAAAATCTGTCGTCCTCAAAATTTGAGCGCTGAGAGTTGTGAAAAGATATATACTATAAAATATTCAATAACAAGCAATATAGAGCAATATATAGTAGTCCTTACTATCGTTGTATGACATATTATACTCTAAAGAAACTACACTCAGCTGGCATAAAATATTATATTTATATAAAATTTATAATGAATTTTAAATTCTTAAAAAATATATAAATCTAAAAATTTATATAATAAAATCGAATAAATTATGAAAAATCAAAATAAATAATAAAATAATGATATTGTGTATTTATATTGTACATATATTGAATCTTGTTTAATTTTGTTCTTTATTTGCCTAATTATGTACTTTAAAAAAAAAAACTATATCTGTATATCTGTATTCACATTAAAAATAAATATAATATATATTTTAACACAAACACAATGTTATCAAGATCATAAAAAAAAAAAATCAAATTTACATATGTGTTGTGTATCTGAATTGCCAAAAAAAATATATATACCTACCTAACAAAAAAAAAAATCTTATTGTCCAACCTTGACCTTTAAAAAACACAACGCAAATTTTTTTTATTTATTTATTTTTTTTTTTTTCAACTCTCAAAATCTCTTCCACCTTTGAATAATAATAATGAAATAAAAAAATAAAAAAATACTAATAATCAGAAAACAGCAAATTATATGTACACAAAATAAAAAAAAATTTTTGTAAACAAATACGGATGCGAGAAAATCCAACCACTTGCAAAATTTATGGCAAAAAAAATAAAAAAAGCTTAAAAAATATATACTCACTAACACAAAGCGCGGCGATCATATCATACAGTATATACATATGCTATGTTAAAAAAATTATGTTAAAGAACTTTTGGGAATCTTCTTTTTTTTTGATTATTATGTTCTGAGAATATGAAAAAAAAATTTATTGTACATTTTTTCATTTGTTTTCTGTCGTATTTCAGCTTCGTTGATTTTTCGGCCAGCAAAAAAAAAATTAAAAAATTTTTTTTTTCCTTCAATTTCTTTAACTCCAACCAAAAAACAAAATGTTAATTATTTTAATTTTAATTAAGAACAAACATTGTATGCATCTTCAGGACTATAATTATATTTTCAAGACCATTATTATTATTTCATTAGTCATTACGCATTGTCGTCATGATGATGTAGTTGGCAGCGTTATCAACTTAGGGGTTTTCCCCCCTAGATTTAGGCGTTTTTTTTTGCTGACAGAGGGATTTTTAGGAGGTAATTTGTTTCAAAGGTTTTTTTAGGGGGTATGATGTATGATTTTAAAAACGAAGATTTAGTTGACATTTGTAATGTTGTTGATTGCATTTTATAAGATACTTTATCTGCTAAATTTATTAGAAATAAATAATTTTATTAAACCATATAATTTACGATGTGCGTTATAGTTGTTATAATATCTATAAAAAAATTTAGGGGTTTTTTATGGGGAAATTTTATTTTTTTAGGGGGAAACATTTGAAAAGGTTGGTAACCCTGGTAGTTGGATGTACGTAATTGAATAATTTATGAAGCTGCACGCAACATGGTTAGTTTGTACAGAAGCTAAACACTCTGCTGTTTGATATAAGAAGAAAAAGATTGTTTGTAGCGTGTAGTAATGAAGGACTAATGTATATAATTAATTAGTATAAAAAAAATTCTTACTAAAGTATAGTTAATAGTTAGTATTCTATATAGATTATAATAAATTTTTAAGGAAGAATTTTTTTTTCTTAACAATTAAAATAAAAAAAAACTTGTATAGTTTCAATTTTTGCCTCCAAAAAAAAAATGTTTAAAAACATAAATTCATTAGTCAAAAATTTAATCAAATATACGTATGTAAATATATCTAAAATAAAATCATCCAAGTTCAATTTTATGATTTATAAATATCAATTCATCACAATGACTATTTACAAAAATTAATTTAAATATTTCCTAGATATAAAAAAAAAAAAAAAAATATTAATTTTCGCAAAATATTTTGTTGTTTTTATTTAGTTTTTTTTTCAAACAAAAATATTTCTTCCGCAAAACAATATAGCCTTCCTGCTATTTTCAAGTTTGAATCATTCATAAGTCGTTAACCGAAAACTATAATCTAAAATAAAAAATAACAAATAATAAATTAATGTGATTAAAATGAAATAAAAAAAAAAAAACAAATTTTACAAATTCAGCACACCTTGTCTGATATAATTTTTTATTAATTTAAATACGTAAAATTTTTTTTATTCAATTTTTTCCAAAACAAAATTAAATATGCAAAATAAAAATGCATATAATAATAAACCTACAAAAAAATCAAAAATATCAAGATAATCTTCTTGTTTTGCCAAAAATTAATTTCTTTCACTCTAAAAAAAAAAAATAATTTGATTTTAATTCAATTATTCAATTCAATTTAATGTTCGAAAGTTTGTGAAACGTTTTTCACATTATTTTAAAGATTTAGCAATTAAGATTTATTAAAGTATATTTAGGTTGCCCAAAATTCATTGGCTACTACTGACGTTTTTCGTGTTTGTGATAACGATACTTGCGTAGAGGAAAAAATGTAAAGATGTTTGGATGATCTTGGAGTAACGATATTATTTTATTTTTGATCCCTATGTACTATATTAGAATTACAATTAAAGACTAATTTCATTTTCTTTGCTCTAATATCATTAGGAAAAATATTAAATTTAATAAATTTTCTCAGCATTTTGGATTACTTTTATTGTTTTTTTTAGGAGATATTAAATATGAAAACCTTAAAGAAACAAATATAATATGTGTGTCTCTGCCAATTTAGAATTAATTTCTATTCAACTCAAGGATATTTCCGCAAAAAAAAAAAAAATCTCAAAACCTTCACATATCACTAACAATAAAAATTTCTAAGAATCCTAACGTACCACTAAGAATTTACTAAAGAAATATTTTTACCAAATTGCCAAGTAACCTACCAAAATTAGTTTTTTTGAACATGAAACAATTTTTTACTTTTTTTTGTATTAATTTTATTTGACTTTGAATAATCACATGCATTTCTATTAGATAAATGTTTAAATAATCATGAAATCACGAAAACAGTGTAATAAAACATAATAACAAATATAAATAAGAATATATGACATTTTTGATTAAAGGTTTTCCAATTTTTTGAAAAAAGAACCTTTAGCTTTTTCATATCAAAGAAATTCACACTAACTATATATATAACTATATATAATGTGAAAACAAACAACAACAAAAAAAAAACTTTGAACTTTAAAAATTTAAAGATTTTTTGATGGTCAAGGCCTCTTAACAACAAACATACATGTATGTTAAAATGTTACTATTATGCTTCTAAAAATAATTTTTAAAAAGGTTAATAATATCGAATCATGATAAATTTTTATTCATATCTGTTTTTTTTTTTTTTGATAAAGTGCAATGAAACATGTTTCAAAATATATGTTGTATGTGTATATAAAAAATAATTTTTAAAAACCGAAAGGTCAAATTTAATTCTTAATTTTTTGATTGAGAAACGTGCTTCTGCAAAAATTAAATCATTTATAACATAGTTTTTCAAAAAAAAAAAGCTACCGCACGTTTTTCTTGAATTTTATTTATGTATTTATCACGTTAAATTGGTGAGATGGAACAAAAAAAATTACAACATTTAATCACAATTTAAGATGTTAAAAATCACTAAATTCTTTCACAAACAACATTATTATTAAATTTAATTAAATGGCCCGCAGATAGGGATATTGAGAACAACTGCGCAAAGTTTATATAAAACTTAAACTGCCGAACTGAAAATTTATCTAGATTTCTTGTAATTTTTTTCTTATTAGTTAACAAAGTTACAAAATGTGAGTAAATTTATATGTGTTTTCTTTCTTGATTTATATTATTGAAATTAGTTTTAAAAGCCAATATGAAGCCAATTAGTTTTAAAAGCCAATACTTAGCAATCTTATATGGGCAATAATAGCCTGATTGTATGAAATAATTGAAATTACATATTAGTTTTTAAATATAATTATTATACTAAATAAATTAAATATGTAATTAATATAGTAATATTAGAATTGAACAAAAATTCACTAATAATATATACATTTTATCAGATTGAATGTTTTTTTTCCATACCACACTATTTCAAGTTCAATGTGCCGTGCATTATTCATTTTGATATCAACTTTTATTCAATTTTCTTGTTGTTTTTTTACTATTATGTTCATAATATATATTATATTTATTTATATTATAAAAAATGCATTTTTTTTTTTCATTTCATTTCATTAACAAGTAGACGAGATAATAATAGAGATTTTACCATACTACAATGTATATATATATAATAAAATTTATTTATATTTATTTTATTTTAAAAAATGAAAAATGAAAGCAATCCACAGTTCATATACTGAAATATATAATTTTTTTTTTTTTTAATATGTATCGATGATGATGCGGGGAGCAAAAAATAAAATAAAGAAAAATATTATTTTTCATTTATGCTGCCTGCGATAATTTTCTTTTCATTAATAATAAGAAAGAAAGCCTTTCTTTTTTCACTCTCTTTCTCTGTAAGAGAAATATGTTAAAAATGATAAAAAAAATATATAAATAAAACTAAA
The DNA here is from genome assembly GCA_964007475.1 of Hybos culiciformis. Lineage (NCBI taxonomy): Eukaryota > Metazoa > Arthropoda > Insecta > Diptera > Hybotidae > Hybos > Hybos culiciformis. The sequence goes on along the minus strand of OZ023274.1, from coordinate 47,239,798 downwards.
AAAAAAAAAGTTATTACATAACTTTCTTCATTGAAGAAATTCTTTATTTTTTTTTTTGTATTTTGTTTTGATAACTTTCTTCGTTTTCTTAAAATTTTTCTTCTTTTTTTTTTTACTTGTTCTGAACAACATTATTATTACATAATCTCATTTGATCATGAAAACATGATAATGACTTTGAAAATAATAATACAAAAAAAAAAAAACATAACATTTCTTTTTTAATGGAGAAATGTTTTTTGTTAAAAAAAAAAATTTGAACTTTTCAATTCTGAATGGAAAATTTCAGTGATGTGTTTTTTTTTTTGATATGAAAAGAGTTTTCCAAAAAATTTTACCAAAAGCCTTTTGATAATGTTTTTTTTTTATTTTGGCTACAGAAACAGATAGCTTAGACTTGAGAGAAATGTAAATAAACGCAATATAGCCCAAAAAAACTTTTCATTATTGATTAAATAGAGTAGTACTTAACTATTATTGTCCTGATGATGAATTATTTTTGAAAATAAAAAAAGAATTAATTATGAAAAACATTGACTTTTGAAAAACATTGACTTTTGAAATTATATATATTATGCATTAAATTAACCTGAAAGAATCAAATTATAATATTTATCATAAATGGGAAAATTAAAGAAAACTAAAATCCATAACAGTGTTGGGAAAATAATCATTTTATTTCTTTTTTGTCCAAAATTTGTTAAGTTTTCTTAAGTTTTATTAATTTGTTTTTCATTTCGATTTGGACTCTTTATACAATCAATAAAATTATTTCGTGCACACGGAAATTTTTGACACTTTTTTATATAACAATAGAAATTTATAAATATTCAAATTATTTATATTCAAATGACATTAATGGTAAGGTGACTAACTATTTTTTGTTCAAAAAGAGTACACTTTACAAGTATTTCATATGTTAAAAAAAAGAAGAAAAAACTTTATTTTCTTTTAAAAACATATTTTTCTTCGGAGTGGATTTTTTTTTGCTAAATGAGGATGTTCGTCTAATAATGTAACCACATACGAACAACTTTCATTTTGCATATTAAATTTGAATTTAAGACGGCAGATAATGTTTTTACAGAAAGTTGCGATTTCTCACTGCTCCAATAATCAGTCCCTAGTGAAAATACCCTTTCAACAGCAGCTTTAGTGCCTGGACAACATAAGGAAATTTCTATTAAAACTTTTAAATTTTCATGTGGGATATGTTCTACTCTAAAATGCCGAAAGATTTCTACCCATCTTTTTTTTTTTTGTTTTGTACAAATGAGTACTTTCAGAGTACATGATTTGAAAAGAGTACGGTTTGCGAAAAAAGAGTAAAAAACTCAGTAAATGAGTATAGTTGGTCACCTTATTAATGGTAAATTTCTGCAATAATTTTAAAAATGTAAACTTTTAGAAAATTATTTTTTCTCAACCATTAACTTATATAACAAACAACTTGCATCAAGGGTTCAAATTTGAAATCTGAAGAAATTTTAACTCAAAAAAAATATAAAAAAAATGAGACGATTACTATATTACCGGCTCACGGTAATTGTATTTTTTTTTCGAAGTCCTTTTGTAAACATTATTGACAAAAGTATTATTTCCAAATATCTCAGAAAAAAATATTAACTTTAATAAAATAATTTGATCCTTTCAGGTTTGTTCAAAAGAAACAAAAATAATTTATTTTTTTTTATCCGAGCTACATAGAAAAAATAATTTTATAACTTTAAAGAAAAGTTTTTTACGAAAAAGTATTCATTGTATTTTATTTGATAAAATAATAAAATAAAAGGCTTTAAAAAAGCCAAAGGATTGAGGAGATGAAATTTTCCTGAATAAGGGTACTTCATATAAATAAGTCATATCCATACTATTAAGTACTACTAAGCCTACATTTAAAAAAAAAATAAAAAATCCTTTTTTTTTTATAAGAAAACTAAGTTCACGAAAAATAAATATAATTTTTTTCTTACTATTGGCTACTAAAACATAACTACTACTACAACACTATATCATCAACGTTTGGAAAATTTTATTTTATTAATATTTTCCATTTGATAAATTTGAATGCAGTTATATGCTCATTTTAATTCCCCTTGTAGCGCATAAGATATCATATATACAATAAACTTATATACATAATTTTTATGTTTTATTTTATGTTAAAAAAAAAAGAAGAAAAATGAAAATAAAAATGAAAAGTCAATGATCTTGATTATGCTTACAACAATGTGCTTGCGCGCATTGATCTGCAAAACATGCTCACTCAGTTTTTCTTACGTTTTATTTTTTCTTTCTCTCGTCATTATATTTTATTTAAAAAAAAAATTATAATAAAAAAATACGATAAATTTTTTATTTTATTCATTTTTTTTTTCTTCTTCTTTTTCTTTACAACACATAATTTTTCTCTCCAATTATTTATTTTTCTTTTTTTCTTCTGAAAAATAAAAACTTCATTTCCCACCGGCATATATCTTTAAAAAAAAAAAAAGCAAGCAAAATATATAATATGGAAAAAACAAAAAAAAAATCTCGTATCTTAAAAAAAAACAACGAAAAACATAAATATGAAAAGAAAAATACAAATAAATAAGGCAAGGCCAGTGTCCTCACTGGAAAAGGTGAATGCGCTTTTACAATGCATTTCAAAGCATTGAAAATAAAATAAAATACAAAAAAAAAAAAAATGAAGCAAAACTTGGGAATATATGTATATTTTTTTTTTTTTGAATAACTTTTTCATGAACACAGAAATCTCTATCTTTTTTTTTTATTATTTTAATTCAGTTTTCATTATATAGTATGTATATTATTTTAATTTCGCTATAAATTTGTTCTAAGTCCATTGAACCAGTTGTTTCAGAAATAAAAAAATCATTCAATTTGAATTTGAAAACCTTTGTGATTTTTGCTATTTTGTCTCGACTTAAGTTAATAGAGTCTTCTTCAAGAAATGCCTTATTATTGGATTTTTGGTAATACTGTGCAAACTTTTGTGGATATTTAATATTACTATGAAATGTAAAATCCAAATTAGAGTTATTAAATTTTTGTAGTCAGTATTCTATTCAATTTTAATTTTACAGATATTTGATTGATGTTATCATAGTTAAAGGTTAAAATAATTCAAAATCAAGATTTATGATGATGAAATTTGAACAGGAAAAATTATTCATATCAAACTCGATATCTTTTGAAGAAAATATATATTTTAATAACTTCATTATTATGGTTAGAAGTATATTAAAGGTTCTAAAATGAGATTTCATTCCAACATTAAATTTATAATTTTTTTTTTTACATCAAAAATTCGTATTTGTGAGTTTCCATCATTCAAAAAGTAAGCTTCTCTAAATAGTATAGAACTAAGTATAATTTCATAAAATTCAACCTAATTTTCCACTCTGCCATAAAAATGTCAAAAATATATCACTTTTTTTAAATAACTACATTATTAATTTTCCCCTATTTTTATTTTTATTTTTATTTTTTTTTGATGATTGAATTTAAGTTTTAAAGAAGCGCAGCCATAATTATTTTATAAGCTAACAACAATATAACATACTTATAAATTAAACCACATAATAATGTACATAAATAAAATGTATATTTTTTTCCCCAAAAAATAAATATAATATTGACTATTGAGCATGATGGAGTTTTCATTATCGAATCGTTTTTTTATTTATTTATTTTATTTATTTCTTGCAACGTCATAGTCTTTAATTTTTTTTTACATTTTATTCTGGTTTCATTTTTTAAGAACATTATAAAAATATAAAAAAATTCTTATTACATTATCTTGTATTTATAAATTTATATTTTTTTCTGTTTCTTTTCTCTGTGTTTTTATGCTGCTCATCTTGTCCTGGGTCAACCAACTTTTATTTATAATTTAATTTTTTTTGTTTCTTTTTTTTTTTTGTTTTTTTTTTTTGTTACATGTATGTTAGAAATTATGTTTATTCTTCTAAGAATGAAGAACAATAAAAAACATTATTATGTTGAGTGGAGATAAATATTTGATTTTATGTTGATTTAAGATTTACAAAAAAACAAAAAAAAAAGTGTATCATTTGACAACAGTGGAATTTTTTTTGAGCTACAAATACACTTATTAATGGTTTTAGAATTTATTTTTTTCTACATGAACTTTTTTTTAATGGAATTTTTTTTCTAACAATATGCTTTCTAATAAATTTGAAGTATTTATAGAATTTCATTTAAAAATTTTAATTAAATTTTTTTTTTGGTAAATATTAATTTTTGTCGGAAATTTTTATATTGAATATTAAAGTTAAAACAGAGAACCGTCGTCATAGGAAATTTTTAAGTCTGCATTATAACGATATTATATGGGGCCGGGCGTACTTAAGTGCGCGGTCAATATTATGTATATAAATAATTTACATAATTAACATTGATGATTAAGTTTATGTAAATATTTTCTTCATTATTTTTGTTTTTTTTTTTCGTACTATACACCTAAAAATAAATTTAGATTATAAACATTAAATCGTTATAAAATTAATTAAATATTTTTATTTATCAATATTTTTTTTTCAGAATTTGATGGCACAACTGTGTTATGTCGTGTTTGTGGTGATAAAGCTTCTGGTTTCCATTATGGTGTTCATTCGTGCGAAGGATGCAAAGTGAGTAATTTTTGTCAATATATTTGCATGCAATTTTAATCTTAAAATTTATACGTCAAATGAAATTTAAATATATACGAAATTAACTAAATTTAATTGCAAAATTAAATAAAAAATTTAATACTGTCAAAATAAGCGTAGAAAGGTGAATCTGATTTGTTGTAAGCTTGGATTGTGCTTGAGTGTACTTTTTCAAAAAGAGATTGTTTGTAAAAATATTTTTTTTTTATTTAAAGTTGTAAGTTTTAATAAACTCTCATCTAAAATAGTTTTAAAATATGAATTACATATTTTGGAAATGATAAAAAGATTTAAGTTCTTATAGTTGTTGTTTACTAAGTAAGAGACGAATAAAATAATTATTTCAATAGTTTACGTAAAGATTTCGTTTATCTACAAAACTTCATCAAAACGAATATTATTATCTAAATCTAAAATCGTTTACTAAAAGTCAAAGATCGAATGGAATTGTGCTTTTAATTCAATTTTTGATAATTATAAGGCACAAAATTTGTAAATTATTTTAATCCTAGATGAAGTTTAGGATACAAACAAAAAGTTGACAGAAGTCTTATTTGTTATATATACGCAATAAATATCAATTTAAAAATAAAGGGACCCAAATAGGATGTCCTTAATTTAAATCGATCCTCAAATTTAATTTTTTGCGCAAAAACTGCATAATTACAATTCAGATAAAAAATGGGGTCTGGAAAATTTTTTTTTTGGCATAGAATCTATTCAAAATTACATAAAAAAATAAATATGTTTTTTTTATATATTTTGAGGCAATATGTTTGGCACGTGAACAAATTTAATACTTCCGGTTTTTTTTTTTATAATTTCTCATTTTCATTTATCTTGAAATCTAAACATTTCGAACACCTGAGTTTTTTTTTTCTTCCTTTCGTTTCTGTTCAATTTCAATTTCGGTTAACTTAATACAAAATTATATCATCAGATTTCGTCAAAAAAAAACACACTTTTTTTTTATATTTATTTTAGACAAATAAATAAATAATTTAATATTATTTGTGCATTTTTTTTAACCTCTAATTTTTTTTTTTTTAATTGAAAGTGAAATGTGATGATCCACATTTGTAGGTATGCTGTTCCGTCAAAAAAAATTTTTTTTTTTTTATTCCCTATTTAAAGGAAACTACATTTCTTTTTTTTGTGTTTTAAGAACCGGAAACAATATTTTTTTAACTAGTTCTAAAATCCATAAAAAAAAATTCACACTGAAAGAAAAAACAGAAATCTCTTTCAAATAATTAAAAAAAAGAATTTTTATATTATTTTGATTTCATTTATAACTTCTTTTATTTTTTGTTTAAATATAGATATTTTTTTTCAGACGACGACGACTTAACCTTTATTTGTAAAAAAAGAAAAAAAAACAATTTAATACGCGCAGATAACCCTTTTTGATTGATGCTTTTTTAAAGAGGTATATGATTTATTTTTTCGATAAAATTTAAAAAAACCATAACAGAGCAAATTTATTTTAGACATTCAAGAAAATTGAGATTGGGTTAAAAAAATTTCAGTTTAAACGATTCAAGCATAAACTTTATTAAGCTTACACATATGTTTGACAATTCAGAATTCCAGTCAAAATAGATATGGAAATATGAAGACTACAAGAATGCCTATGATACAATTTTAAATTTTTTTTTTACCTTTAAACCTATAAATTGTAAATTCGTAATTTAAATAATTAAAGTCTTTAATCAAATTGAGTTGTATTAATATTAGTTGGGTTTCCAGTATTCAGTATTTTTCAAATTTAATATTCTTCGAATATAGATTATAAACACAACCTCGCATTTTAGGTATTATGCTATATACTTATCAATCTATGTATCTGTCTATCTATCTATCAGTATATTAAATCAGCATTCAAACTATTCATAAACAGCTTTTTGTACGCTACTGACCAGATTTATGGATCGATTTTCGTTTATTATTTTTAAATCAGAATATGAAAATTTTGTTCTTGTTTAATGTAATTGTTTATAATCAAAATCAAATATTTTTTCGCGAATTTCGATCACGATTTTAATAAAACACTAAATATTTCCATATTATATAAATTATATTCATTACTTTATGACACACTCTAATTTATAATATACAAACCATTTTAATAAGAAACACAAAATAAAAATTTTACTGACATTGCCCTTGAATTAAAAAAAAAAATACAATTTTTCTACCTTTTATAAAAACTAACAGGCAGAGTATAGTGGTGTACTTATTATGAGCCTCGTGCTGCTGCTGATATTATTATGTTGATAGTTTTATATCAATTCCTTTATGGTTTTTTTTTTATGTTTTTTATGTATTTAGGTTTTTAATTTTTATGATAAAAAAAAAAAAAATTGCGCGCGCAGACAATATAATTTTTTGGTAACTTATTGTACATAAAAAAAAAATTAATTTTTTTTTTATTTGATTTAATTTTTTTTTTTTATTTATATACATAATATTTTTAATTTAATGTTCTATACCTTTTGTTAGAATTATTAGATATTTTTTCTTTTTTAATTTTATTATCTTAATGTAAATAAAAAAAATTGAATATAAAAATTCAAGGCTAGAACATATATACAGGAATTATTGTCGAAGTCTTCCGGTTCTTCAAGAATGAATTATAACTTAAAAAAAAAGTATGTATGTTTTTTTTTTTTTTTTAAAACATAATATAATATTTAATAATATAATTGTAAATTGATACCGGTAGGCACAATTATTGTTAATTATAAGATCACGTCATCAATAAACTATTAATTTCGTTTTTTTTTTTTTTGTAGCCAAATTTAAATTTTTAAGTATTTTAAGATAGTTATTTGTATATGAGTTAATTGGGATTATAATATAAGTTTGCCAACTGAATTAGTATGCGCATAACATTGAAATGAAATCATTTTTTAAATAGAATAGAGTATCTATCAGATTATAATTTAACAACAAGATTCTAGGAAAAGATCATCTTACGTATCTTAAAATACTATGCTAAATGATGATAAGATTTACAATTTATATGCTCTGTAGTCAAAATTTATTGAAGTGTAGAATTTTGGTTAACAGAAACTAATAATTTTCAGGCACTTTATTGTATTTTTGTTCAAACAAACCGAATTTTTAAATTTTTGAAAATTTTTTTTTATATAAATTGTATTTTTAACCATAGTATTGTATTTTTGTTCATATAAATTTCATACCAATTTATTGAATTTTATAATTCGAATTTTAAACCATTTTATTAATTTTTTTTTTTAATACAAATCGAAATTTAAGTTTGATATTTTATTTAAAATATTATTATTACATTATATTGCGTAATTGTGTTGTTTCCAGTTTCACGCCAAATTTTGATTTAATAATCAAGTCAAGTCATGTCAATATAAAATACGTTGTTTTTGGACAATTACCATAAATAGTGGCCAAAAATTTTCCTAGCCAAATTAAAAATTTTGAAAATTATTTTATATTATAGAACATATGTTTATATATAAGTCAATGATCTGTTGTCCTTCAATTTGCCCTATTTAAAAAAAAGATACATACATATACTAATAAATTTTTCTAAATATTTGGTATTTTCTTTGATATTATGTTTATAAGTATGTATATATATATCGTCACGCTTAAATTTTAAAACCAAATTTAACAAAAAAAGAATAAAAAAAAAATCAAGTTTTTCGGGTTGATTTTATATGTACATTATATGTACATATACATACAGAACATGTGTATATCTATATACTATTAATAATTTATGCGTATTCGCAAAATACGCGTTTTTTTAATGAGAAAACAAATTTTTTAGATATTTATTTGGCCTCGAAAAGTTTAAAAAAGTTCAAGGTTTTTGAGCAAAAAATTTCAATTTTTTTGAAGTATATATTTAAAAAAAGATTCTTATATAATTATATAAAATTAAACATTTTAGGCCACACGAGTTTAATTCATTTGAAAAAATTTGAAATTCTGTATTTAAACTAGGTACATTGTTTAATTTCGTTAATTTAAGTTTTTAATAAAAACTCCCTTTCATTTGCATATCCTCAACTAGTAATTAGTTGGTTAAAACAAAAAATAATTTCTGATATAAGAATTTTATTGCGAGAATACTTTTAAATATTTTTTTTTTTTTTGCAAAAGCGGTCTAAAAATATGAAAAAGTTGGCTTTTTTTCTACTTAAATGTAATGAAAATATGAAACATTTTTTTAAATTTAAGAGGCTCTCCAATTAGGTTCTTGGCGCTATATTGTGATAATCATAAATATCTTGAACATTAAGTTGATTAACAATTGTCACGAGCGAATTGACTGGCTTAAGTTTATCTTCGAATTCACAGAAATATATGAAGAAACAGACGATTTTAAAATTTTTCTGCTGGTTATGTGATTACAATCCGCAATTCAACAATTCGACTTTTAGGGTGGTCTTCTCGCTTTGTGATTACAAAAGGTGTTTTTTGAAATTTTTTTCCGTCTACTTAAAACATAATTTCACATACTTAAGGAACTGCAAACAAGAACTAAATTTAAGATCTAAGAGACTTAATACATAGAATAATATTAATTTGACAAATGAACAGACAAATGAGCTCTTTTTCTTCTATACAACAGAATGAAATTATTCGAAGTGTTTTATTTAACAAAGTTATTTTTCAATTGTTATAACAACTGAGAGAGTTGATTGGACTTCCTCGAAAATGTGTGTTGTATGTCGTAGCGATAATGGAATTTTTCACATATATTTATATATAATAATCAACATTATAATTAATTTATTTATGTAGATAGATTCTGACAGAAAAGAAGTTTTTTTTTATATAACTTTTTTTTTTTTTTGTTATAGGGAAGTCACCTTCATTTTGTCTATTGACCTGCATAATATTGTTATCTATTTAGGGATAATTTTTATTTTTATTGTTTATTATTAATTTTTTTATTTTGTTATATGTATGAATTATAAAAACCACGAAAACAAATTTTGACCAGAAAATATAAATATAAAAAATAAATTCTATACAAAATAAATGTATATTGTGATTATTATATTTTTATATACATGTTTTCCAGAATTAAAAATTTAAGGGGTTCGAAACAAGAGAGTGAAATTTTGTTTTTTCGTTGTACATTAAAAACACGTAAAGAATTAACGTAAAATAAACATTATATTTTTTTTTATAGATGTACATACGTATCTATGGTGCGTATTAAAAAAAATAGATGTAGGTAGGTATATCTATATAAAATTTTTTGGGACAATATAACATTTTGTCTACATATTTATTTCATTTGTGAAATAAAAACCTGCTGCTGTCAAAAAAAATAAAAAGAGGTGAAAATAATGGTAGTGTTGTAAAATAAAAGTGTTAAAAAGTATTCAGGCTTTTGAAATGTCTCAGCTCTAAGCACTGCTAATTTCCCGATTTCTGCGCAAAAATCGTAATGTAACTAATCTTTTGCATTAGTAAAATTTACTATTACTTAAAATATAGATCCTAATTGTAGTATATATATATTAGATATAAGATAATGAATTACTAAACCATACATTATAATTTGGTAGATTTAAGATATTATGTATATAAATATTGTAAAATATAAATTGTAAACATAAAAGCCGCAATTAATTTAAACTTTAAACTTTTGAAATGTCAAACCTTTTTCGTTTGATTCAAAGAATTTATAATTTTTCGCTACACAAATCTACAGTGACCCAGTGACCGTCAATTGATCATTTAAAAAGACGTTTGATGCAACTTTTTTATCATATTTAATATAAAAAAATTTTTTTTAGAAAAAATTTTGACAAAAATCATTCTAACTTTTAAATTTTTTTTTATTTCTACATCGGATTATTTCTTACACATTATGAATTTTTCTTGTTCCGTAAAAAAATTTCTGTTGAGAGCCCAAAAAAATAAGTGAACTGATTTATTTTACAATTTTTTTGTTCTTAATTGATTTAAAAATATTTTAATTAAAATAACAAAAACTAAAGTTACTAAATTTGAGATTTTGAATAAAAATTTATTTGAAAATCTACTAATTGGTGTTTGTAATATTTCATAAGTGATATTATACAAAAGCACAAAGGATTTATGTTCTACTACTGCTATGTACACATTTTTATGTTTGAAAAATAAAACAATTATTAATTGGAGACAAGAATATTTAAATAAAAAAAAATTAAAAAAAAAAACATGAGATCATTTTTTTAAATTTTTGACATTCGATTTGAGTACTTCGTGTATGATTATTAACCTTGAAATTATGAAATTATTCTAATAGGCCTTTAAACTAATTTTTTCTTTTTTTTATTCTAAATTTAAAAAAATAAAATCTATTTTACGTATTTTTTTTTTTTTAATTTGTGTCAATCATTTTTTATGTGTTTACTTTTATGTCCTGTGTGAGGGTGGGTGTACAAAACAATGCCTGCGTAAGTGAAATATTGAAGTAGTATGAAAATTAATTTAGTATTATCAGTTATAGTTATTTTGTTATTAGTAACTTCCTATTTTCATTCAAATTATTAAGTGCAGAAAATCAGAAGTAAATATATCAAAACAGGGTCTATATATATGTAGTTTTGATAATAAGAACTGAATTTTTTTTATTTATTGATGCAATTTTCTATCTTCTCTTGAGTTAAATTTTTGTTTCAACAAGAAAACTTTTGGATGCTAGAAACAGTTGCAATAGAAGGTCGAAATCAGTGCTAATATTTTTCTAATAGAATCTTGTCTATTATACTTATTTTATCCAGATTTGACCTAAACATCGACGTAGATCCAAAACTATACTGAAGTTAGAAACAAAAAATCTGAACAAAGGACTCGTTTTATAACATTGGCACACAATGAGAAAGATTTTTTTTTGTAAATTTACCATAGTAGTTTCAGCATATTAATCTGCATTTTCATTTATTATCAAAGTAACAATTCTTTAATCACACACCAAAATATATATTAAAAGTTGAATTTAAGTAAAAAAGTGCGTCATTAAATCTTTTAAATAAAGATTTCCGTTTTTATTACTAAATTTTTTATTTTTTTTTATATTTTCAATTTAAACTGTATTATTATGTTTGACATTGACATTCTTGGTATATGTACTTTAAAAAAAAATAAAAAATTGAGATATATCTGTTTAATTATTATTTAATTTTGGTATCATAATGATTTTTATATGTATGAATGTCCCAAAAAATTATTAACGTTTTTAATAATGTATAAAATTCAGTAAATATTTTCTAAGTGTTCAAAACTAATTTAGCCCTCGTAAATAACTTCAATAGAGAAAATTATTTAAAAAAAAATCATATTAATAAATAATTTGGCCAAATTGTTGCACCCTATTCGATTTTTCAGCGATTCCCTAGAAAATTTGATCTATTTAGTTTCTTTCTCAAGTCCTTTTTTTTTTTCTTAAATATTTAAAAAGTTTGATAGAAGTTTCTTGATAGCATCGTCATAATTTGATTGTTTAAATTAAGCAAAAAAAAAAACTTAGTTCTGCAGGATTAATTTTATTCAGAATGAAAATTTTTACAAATTATATTTGAAAAATTAAGTTTTTTAAACTCAATATGTTTGCCAATCTTCAAGAATTTCCTGGCATATCATTATTGGCTCAGTTAAATAATATTCACTGTTGATGAACACCTGAATAACACAATAAAAGAACTAACCATGGAGATTCATATTTAATATAATTAGTTAGTGTTGTTGAAACAAAAAATACCGGAAAATAATTTTTTATTTATTTTTATTGAAAAAAAAAATATATATTTTTTTTTAAGAAACAAAACATACAACGGCAATGATTTAAGAAGTTATTTTTATTTTTTATGATTAAATGAAGCCATGATCTTTACTTAGCAGTAAAAGACTCTCAATGGGTTAACGTTTTTATTTAGCCTTAAACCTTTTTTTTTATTTATTTTTGTTGTTTTCATTCAATATTTTGTATAACACTTTTTAACTAATTTATATTTAACACCATCATATATTTGTATAAATATATTTATTATATGGGAAATAAAATTATATGCGAATAATATCAATTATTACACTTTTATGTTGAATGCGAAAATTTTTTAATGTTGTAAGGTTGAAGAACAAAAACAAGGTTGATCTGAGAAATTAAAAAGATAAAAACAATAAAATTGTATTGGAGACACGAGAAGACACATCAATAAAAATTAAAACAGTTATTCTTCAACATTATTATATCCTGATGAAATTTTAATATAATATTTATCCAGTTTATTTCTCAATTACAAAAAAAAAAAAGTTTAATAACGATTTCAATTTTAATATTTTTTTTTTTTATTTTTTTACTTGTAATGAAAAAAACATTTTTTTAAAGCTTAAAAATATGAAGGAAGAAATCATAAATTCAGTGTTACAACATACAATAATCCTATACAGGTAAATCGTTAGTTTTTGAAGCAAATTATTGGAAATTACAGTTTTTGAATTTTTAGAAAATTTTGTTACTCAAACTATCAGAAGAAAAGGCTACAAACCAGGGGCGGATTTAAACATTTGCTGCCTTTAGGGACTATTAAAAAAATTTCGAAAAAACACATTTAACTTCAACATATTTATATTTTCTTTCTCAACTTTTTACTTAAAAATACATTAATTATATCAGAAAATTAAATTTCTGCCAAAATGTTATATATCATTCATACGACCAAAACTTTTATGAAAATTTGCCGCCCTGGGCTCGAGCATAGTGTGCATATTTGTAAATCCATCACTGCTACAAACATAAATAATTTTACAAAAGAAATAGTATAACTTTTATGGTTAAATTTAGTGTAATTGTAATTCCTAAACTCTCTGGGCTCTAAAACAAAATTCTTACAAATATTAAACATGCTTAATTAAAATAAACATTATATTTTGTGTATATGATGAGTTATGATCATGCTAACGATTTCGCGGTCATTAAATCTATACTATAAATATCAAAAGTTTTAACTCCTACTCATTACTATTATTTATTGATTTAAAATAAAAAAAAAAGCAAAATATTATATTGGTTCCGCATTATTTTATTTTAATTGATGGCGTTAAAAATTTATATTTTAATAAAAAAAAAAAAATCAATATTTTTAAATTTTCAATGCAACTTCATAAAAACTTACTTATGTTTGTATTGGATTTATCAATGATAGCTTTAATAATTATTATATAAGGTAAATTTGGCGAACTTGGTACTACATATAATCAATTGCGATTAGATTGTATAAATTTACGAAAATCTATTTTGATTAAAACATATGTATTTCTATTTCCACTTTTACGATCGATGACTATACGCAATTATTATTAATTACAATTAGGAATAGATTAGTTATTAATGTTTTAGAATTTCAGGATTAATTCTAAAAAAAAGTGATCGTTTGATGATGCAGTTAGCACCTAATTTAGTGTATTCAAAGTTTTTAGAATTTTTTTATTTGCTCGTACGAACGAGATATTCTTCACATGCTGAAATAGAAGAAAAAGATGCATGAAATGTACCTATCCAAAAATCGAAAAAAAATCTTTACAACTTTTCTAAAAATCGCAATTCGATTGGAAACCACTTATTTTTAATTATACATGAAAAGTTGTTGATTAAAATATAGGTTCTCGAAGATGGGTCAAATAGGCTATTTTAATACAAGATTACCATGAAAAAAAAATAATTAAAAGCATTATTTCTATTAATAAATTGTTATATAAAAATATTTTGAAGTTCTTTCATCATAATCTCAAATTACAGATTTCTTCGAAAATCTATTTTTTTCTTTTCATTAATCTTTTTCGGTTCAGATGCCCCTCAAAAATTTCTTCTTCAGATATTTTTCGTTAGTGTATATTTTAGAAACTGACATAAATTTTTGTTTCTTTTTAATTTATAAACTAACTACACACGCATAATATTCTTCTTCTCCTGTACCTTAATATGTCATACACTCTTAAAAACAAAAAAAAAACACAGAATTCAAATACCTATATGGAAATTTTCTATAAGAATGAAATAAATAATAATAATAAAAAAAAATCGCTATTAATACGTAACGCTCGCGGTAATTGACCAACTCACAAAAATATATTATACATAATATATAATATATACATATATTTAATATAGTGTGAATGAACTCGTTCAATGTCAAATACAATATTCATATTGTATGTATATATAAATTTTTCATACTATACTCACTACATAAAAACACATAAAAATATTGAAAAAAAGTAATATATGTATATTGTATATTTATTTATATACATATAATAATATTAATATATACAACATACATTATACAATATTATTTAATTTTTTTTTTATTCATTTTTTATATACATACATACTTATATAAAACATTATGTTTAGGTTTTTAGCGCGAATATGAACAATATAAAAAATAATAAAAATAAAATAGAGAACAATTTGATAATATGTTATGTTTATATTGTGTATGTATGTGTATGAATTAAATATAAATTAAAAATTTCGTATAAATTTTTTTTTTATAAAATATAAATACAAATTAATGATAAAATTTAAAAGTAGGTATCTTGTAAATAAAATTATCGGAAAAAGTTTAAGGAAATGTATTAAGTCATAAAATTTTATAAATGTGAATTATTACTGAAGAAGTTTTTAAAGAACGAAACGATTTTAGATTTTTAAAACGAAAATCTGTTAAAAAGTTAGAAGCAGTAAAAGACCGAAATACCAGAGTGTGAATCACTAAAGTATCTTAAATTTGTTGATTATCCCTTTTGTTTTTTTACATTGAATTTGAATTATAATAATTGAAGGGTTCGGTGGTCCAACAACTTGATATACAGCTGCATTGTATATACTTTTTTCAAAAACAAATACTTGATAATCATTATTTTAAAAAAATATGAAACACAGACAGCAAGATAGAAGATGACAAAAAATTTAAATTTATCAATAGGTTGATTTTTTGATGAATCCTTGATTAAATAATATGTCTTAAAAAGGATCTAGGAAAGGATCGTCGTAAAGGGACACATAATGTAATAAATAGAAAGAAAAAGGGACACAGGAAAACTATTTTTCAATCAGTGAAATCTCTTGAAAAAAATAATGGTCATGTCATGTTATTGCACTATTATAATCCACTCACATATACACTTACTATACATATATACGCATAGTACAATGCACATAATGATTCTATTATCGTGATATTTTGTACAACTTTTAATTGCATTCAATGAAGTTTAATGCATTTTTCATCAACTTCAGCGTACCTATATGTGATAAAATGCAATTTTCAATGTTACTGCCCTCATGTGAACCCATATTATTATTATTATTATTATTAGTTTATTTCATTTTATTGTAATTCTTTTTTGTTATACAATTCTAATTTCATTGAATAAATCGAAAACACATATAATATACAACAGAGATATAAAATGCAATTTGAAGGGTATTCTGTTAAAATAATATGATAAATTCAGATTATTATCAAGCAAAAACTCATAACTTTTGAGGCAAAAAAAAAAGTGGTATTAAAGCAAATCTAAGAAGCTAGAAGCTAACAAAATAAGATTATAATATTTCATATACGCAGGTGTACACTAAACTTTGAGAAATTGGAGGTTTATCATTTAAACAGTTAAGTCGGGAAATTAAACTTTTATTAATCTGACTCAAAAAATTTGAGCTCTTGTTAGTGATTTAAAAAAAATCAGGAACAAATTTTAAAATTAACACAAATATTTTTCTACTGTCCAAATCTTCAAGTGTGAACGCAACGCTTTTAAATTTAAACTCAACATAATTCATATAAACTCAACATAATTTATTTTTTTTTATTAAAAATAAAAAATTTAAATATGAAATCCTTTCATAGGAATTCCGTATATTTTTTTTTGAACGTCAATAAAATGCATAGGATTATAATAATAATGTATATTTATGTTTTCGTTAACCCTTCAAACTCAAAATGTTTTTTGTCCCTGTCTAAAACATTTATGTTGTATTATAGAATTCTGAAATAATATAAATATGTAAGTTGTTTTTCAAAATAATATATTATATGACTAAAATATTTACTTCATTGGTGGAGTGTTTTTTTTTTTTATGTGAAAATAAAGGGCTTACGCGTACTACATATATAAATTTTACATTTGCCGGTTATGTTTAATTTTTTTTTGGGGTTAATGTCTTTTAATGCACTTGAAATGATAGAAATTGATTTGAATTTGAAAAATATTCTAAATGAATCAAGTTAGTGTAGTTTTAGTTTTACTTTTAGTTTATTTTTTGTACTACATATTTTTTTTCAATTAACTTAATTTTTTTAATTATTCAACATTAATTTTAAATTCTTGATAGTTCGTAGTGTAAAAACGCAGGTATCAATTTGGTTCACTTTAAATCTTAATTGCCGAAATTCCTAACGCACAATTGCCTATCAATTGTGACATCTTTACATTCAAGGACAGAAAATTCTTGCTCACTATGTTATTAAAGAGAATATGATTTTTGTGAAAAAGATCTTTTATTGCATTATGTAAATGGAATATGCACCTGTTAAAAGTTGATATTTTTATTAACTTTATAGGAAAATTTTTTAAATAAAACACATATTAGAAATTAGAAGCTTTTAATTTCTCTGGTTCTATAAATTATTTCCCAATTAATCGACTATTAGATTTTAAATTTTGTCAACTTAATTATAATTATTGAACTTTGAAGCTACTTTTTTCCAGCTGTTAAATCTTGATCCTTTTTATTTTCTCCTAATTCAATAAACATTATTTTACTTAGTAACGAAGCATAAAAAAAAGTAACAAAATACCTACCTAACTTTTTTTTTGCCTTTTATTTTTGCTTGAAAAACTTCAAAATTAGTTTCCTGATGACCAATTTCATGTAAAAAAAAAAATTATTGAGGTAAAAAGAATAAGAAAACATATAAAAATATTATTAAAACTAAGTATAATAACCCTCCTTATAAGAAAAAAAAAAAAAGAAAAAGAAGAAAAAAAAAAAACACAGAAACAACAAGAATGCTTCAAAATGTGGATTTATGCTTGGGAATAATACATACATTTCAATACAAAAAAAAAAAAAAAAAGAAGAAAAAAAATTATACAGGTCATTCCACTTTGAATTTAGGACATCAACCTCAACATATTTAGGTTATGCGATGAACAGAAAATATAATGCAAAAGAAGAAGAAAATATGGATAAAAAATTTTTATGTATGTTTGTACATTACAACATAAATAAATATGAATGGGTTTTTTTCCATAAGATAATTTCTTAAGAATATTAGGTATATAAAAAAAATTATATTTACATGTGCAAAATATTGCACACAAGTTTTTTTTTTATACACATATATTTATGTATATTATTAAATTTTATGCGTTGCGTATATTTGCAAATTATAAGTTTTAAATTAAATTTGGTATCCAAAAAGATAGAAAATTCATTTATTGGTCGCTTTTACTTAATAAGCTTTTAAAATTAGCTTTAAAGCTAGTTAATTTGATATTTTGTTGATAACATTTAAATTCTCAATATTTTGCTTGGAACTACGAATCATTTCCAAGCAAAATATTGACAGTACCATAATAATGAAAATTAAAATTGGTCGTCAAGCAACAGGAGCTTGTATCTATTTTTGCTGGGTCTTAGACACAGAAAAATTGAGCTTAAAAACTAATGTTTTTTTTTTACTGATTCAAAAGAGTTCAAGAACCAAGACAATTTCATATTAATAATTTCCATTAAAAAAATTTAATTTTCAAATCACCTGCCATTATAATATTCAAATAAGTAAAGGAAAAAAAAATCTTATAAATAATACCTATACACATTCACAGATTGTATTTTCTTACAAAAAAAAATCTCAAAAAATAAGTGATAGCAAAAGAGCCTAAAGCTATGCAAACAAAATAAAATCAGTATCTTTCTGATTCAACAAAGCTTTGATTTATGTTTTCAAACTTTAACACAAGATGGACTAAAAGATTTTCGAATGTCGAAAAAAGCTTCAAAAGCAAAATAATTATAAAATACTTTTCTTTTTGTTGTGTTTGTGTTGCATGAATGAAAATTTTTTAAGCTTTTATGCGTCAATATCATGTAATATCATGTACAAAATATATTATTCTCGTGTAGTGTGTAGCAAACACATATGAACAGTTGCACTTCTATATGAATATAAGATACTTGTATCTGAAGCTTATTTTAACTTTAAAAAAAGCTCATTTTTGCAATATGTATTTTTTTTTTGTGTTTTGTACATATTTTTTTTTTTGTTTTTTTTTTTTTATAAATAAAGAAATGAAAATTGCGGACGAGGACAAAGAGCAATAAACTTTATCAATGACGATAACTTTTATATAGTTTTTTTTTTTTTCTGCTGCTGCTCTAAATTAAACATTTTTAAACATAAAATATATATGTATTTATTTATTTTTTTTATTTTTTCAAATAAATTACATTATGTATAAAAATGTTTATGATCTGATATAAAAAAAAATTATATATAGAATTTATTTTTTAAAAATTTCTGGATAAGATAATTTACAAATGAAATTGATTTAGATAAATTTTCGAAAGGTGAAAGGGTTATATTTGTTTAGAGAAATTTAAATTTTATTTTTATGTTTTTTCTATTTAAGCGAACAATGACTCACAAATGAGAAAAGGTTGAATAAGAAAAGCATATTATTTGGGGAAAATGTTAAATTCAATTTGTCGCAAATTTATTTATCTATAAAAGGCTTATAGAATTGATTAAATTTACTTAAAAATTTTATTAGGTTTATGTGGAAGAATTCATGATTCATCAATAATATTGCCAGGTTAAGTACCAGATTAAGTATCCTTAAGCGTTTACATTATTTAAGTGACTATATTTGACTTTAATGTCCTTTGAATGAAGATATCTTCGAAACAAAAACCCTGGTTTTTCCTTCTTTTTAATTTGAAAGATTATCTCGAAGCTCATATTAATCGTATTTTTTACAGAATTCTCTTATTACTGCATGCGCATACTTAATCTACATATATTTTAAAGAAGTTCTTACATTTTTCAAAACTTTTAACATAAATATCTTTCAAGTATTTAAATAGCATTTTGACTTAATATTTTTTTACTTTTTTTTTTATTATAATAATAATAAAAATAAAATAGCGCGATATAACACTTAACTTATTTTAAAGTTTTAAGGGAAAAAAAAAATTTTTATATTAAGGAAAAATTTCATTTTTTATTTAATGAGGTCAAAAAAGGGCAACGATCTTTTTAACAAAAAAAAATATAGAGAAGTAAAGAAAATAGTTCAAAAAAAAAATAAAATTTCCTCATAATCATTATTATTATATTTTTTATGTAGAGAAAAAAAAATGTTTGTACTATTTAGTTTGAAAATTAAGCTAAAGCATAGAATTTTTTCAAGCTTTTCCGGGTAGGTACATTATACAAAAAAAAATAAAAAATTCAAATATTTGTTCCAATTACATATATCTAAACCTCATTATTTACGCATTCTTTGTTCATATCGTTTTTCATTTTTGAATGCTCAGTCCTGCAACGATAACTTTTTTAAACAACCAATTTGTAAAATAAAGTAAATGGGCGGCATATTATTTCTTAATATTTTTCAAAATTAATGATACCTAGGATTATAGTTCAAAGGAAAAATATGCAATATTATATCTCAGTTCAAGGCTTTAATCAGAAAAAAATCTTGGAAAATGAAATATGAACGGTTCAATAAAAATTATTGACAGTTTAGTTCAACACTATCTCTTAAATATAAAACAATTTTGACCTTTTTCCATCTTTTACGAAGCTGACAGTTCATTTGAGGACATTTTTAGCATAAGTCTTTAACATAATATTCAGTTCGTTATTAGGGGTGTGTTCAACTTGTAAGTGCGATAACATGATTTAAGTAAAACTTCAGCACTCACAAATAATTACAACGAATTTCTTGAACTATTAAAAATATATAATTTTCACTTTGCTTCAATCCAATAGGGAATTGACATTAAACATTTTAGTCAAATTATATTTACATTAATCTAAAAATAATATTACTATTTATTACTACTGTCTGTAAACAATATTACATTGATTAAGTGAAAAAAAAAAAGAATTTCTACTTTAAATTGATATTATTACAATGAAAGTTTATTGCCCTTTATTTTATATAGTATAAAGTTTCATTATTTTTGTTTTGATTGTTACATTGTTTATAAACAATTTTCTACTTTCATAACAATTTAATAATATACCTTTCACATTTCTGTTATTATTATCATTATTATTATATATATATTTTTTTAATAATAATAATAATGCTCAATTTATGCTTTTATAATAACTAAATTAATTATAACAAAAACAAAATTTCCCCCAAAAAAATATATATTTATGTTCATAAAAATAATGATACCTATGTGAAAAATTAACAATTTTTTTTATTTTTATTTTGTTTACTTTTTTACTTTATGTGTGTTTTTTTTAATTTATTGAACTTTGATAAACAAATAATATAAAAAATTTTAAGAAATGCTTTTCTTTTGATTAATTACAACAATGCAGTACATTTAAATAAATATTCTGTTTGAGTTCAAAGAATTTTTAATATAAAAACCTTGATGAATAAATATTTTACACATTAACTTCGAAAATATATATATCAATTACCAAGGCCTTTGGCTTTGTGAGTCACAATTTTTAAGTTCAATTTGATTCAGCCCGTCTAAGTTTATTTTTAAGTAATCAAGCAAGAAAATGAATTATGCGTCAAAAAATCTGATTTATCAAATAATAATGCTCTAATCAGCATCAAACTTTAATGGCACAATTTATCATAACTACCATCAAAAATAAGAAAGTTTATTGAAGAAAAAAGAAAATTTTAAACTTGAAATCGATTTTTGTAGAAAGGGAACAGAATTTTCCTATAATCTCTATAAGAAGAATTTCATATAACAAGAATATCATAGATTAAATTTTTTTTCACTTAATTGATGTTTGATGATTGAAAAAAGGTTGAAATTGTGCAAGGAAAAATGAACATTAAAACTGAAGAAAAAAAAAATTTGTATTTTTAATAAAAATGGGGAAAAAAAAAATGTAAAAATTAAAACATAATTATGCTTAAAAAAGCATAACTTTTTTTTTTTTTTTTTTCAAAGCCAATGAACTTTTCAAACAAGAAAACAAAAAATGTTTATGCTTTTCTTTTTGTTTTTTTCCATAACAAAAAAAAAAAGAATTATATAATTTTTGTATTTTCTACAATACAAATTTATGTGAAAAATAAAAAAAATAAATATTTTTATTTTTATACTTATAAAATTATTTTTCTGAAAATTCAAAAAAGGTAAAAAAAAAAAAACCGCGCGAAAGTCAATGCACCAAGCGGTACTTTCGTATAGAGAGTTTTTCCACCAAATCAAGAAATAAAAAAGAAAAAAAAAGAAATGATCGCATTATCGCTAAACAGGTTGAATCAACTAATTTTTATGAAATTTCTGAAATAAAAATTATATAAATTCATAACAAAGAGCTTACATTATTTTTTGACTCATAGAGTGCATATGTAATTATAATTATGTACATGAGGTTTACAACATTATTTTAATAAGTTTTTTTCTTTAACTGATCTGTGACTGTGATTATGTGGAGAAAAAAGTCTTCGTAAAACTAGAAATCATATCAATTTCGACTTATGAAGATGACAATTTTTTTTTGCTTAAAATTAGCTAATTTTTTTTTGTGATGTTCAGAACAGAGCCAAATCATAAAAAAATTTAAGGAGGTTTGTTTTTGATAGTAAGTAATGTTTAATTAAAAAAAAATATTCCTGTTTCATGTTTTATGTACTTCATTCAACCAACTACTGGCCAGTGATCATAGAGCAAAAAAAATTGTTTCTTTTTTTGTTTTAATCGCAGGAAATTAAAGTATCAGAATATTTATTATAATATTTTATTTATCAGATGGATTATTAGTCACATGGACAAAATTTACAAAAATGATATAAAGTGTTTACGTGCTTTTTGACAACTTCCGTAACATAATGTATATATTTTTTTTTTTTTGGTATAAAATTGTAACTAAAAGTTAAAAGAAGAAAAATTTATTTAAGGTCATTTGCCTTAAGGATTTTTTTTATCGTTCAGGAATTCCTTTTCCACAGAAAAAAAAATGTATAGAAAAAAGGTTTTTGTGCATTTTGGCGCCGCACTTAAAAACTGTTACAAGCTCAATATTTGGGAGATTTGAGGGTGTTTTTTTTAAATAATTGTAATTTTTTGAAATTCTCTTTAAATGAGAAAAATGTAATAAATCTTAAGTAAATTGAAAAATTACAGCGTCGTTACAACGTCGTGACAGCGTTGTGCTATAACATTTGGGAGCCCTGTGTAGAACTGAAAAAGAAATTTTTTTTAATTTTGCTTCTACTTAAATCGATTTGGTATGAAAGTTTGAATTCTTTGAATTTTTTTGTAGTTGGAGAATTTTTTGTATAGTCTATTTAATATTTTGCAACCCCTCAAAGATAAAGAGCACAATGCGATTGCCCTTGCTGCACATGCATCTAAATTACATCTGATATCTGTATCATTGTTTTGTGCTCCCCATCATCATCGATTGAGATGTATCTTTTTGTTTCTCCAATATTTTTGATTTGATAATGTTTTACAGGTTTAGTAAGTAAAAGAATAAAAGGCAAAAATTAAGAGAAGTCAATGACTTAATGTTTATTATTATTATTATTATTATTGTTGTTATTTTTTTTCCATTTCGCACAAACAAAATAATTGTTATTTTGATATACTTTTATGATCTTCTTTATAAATTTTAAATATTTACTTTTTAAATTTAATTTTAATTTTTTTATTTTTTGTTTCTTGTTCTTCTTTTTCTTTGAAATACTAATATTGTGTAAATGAAATTATCAACAGATTTACGCAATTAAGAAGAATATAAAAAAAAAACCCAAAAAAAAAAATTAAAAAATATTTTGGGTTAAGCATGTTAAGTCTTCCGTTACATTTTTCCAACTTTTTTTTTTGTATAAAATTGACATGATTTTTTTTTTGTAAGAATCATAAAAATATGTTATCTTTTGTCAAAAAACTGGCATATTTTTGTTCCTGAAAAATAAAAAGAAAAGGGTTAGTTAAAGTTAAGTTTTTACACGAAATCGAGTTTTGACGTATGGTTGCCCCACCAATATCGAAGTCAAAAGTTCAATAGTTCGTTTTTTCTTTCTCAATATTTGAGTTTTTCAAATATTTGAATAATATATCGATTTTTCATAAGACCACAAAATCATTTGTGATAGATAAAACGTCAGAATATCTCCGGTACCAACTCATACAATTTTCAGTCATAATTTATCCAACAATTAATATTATGCCATAGAGATTGTGACTATTTTCATAGGATTTGTGACCATTCTGACTGTATATCTAAATTTCTATCTAATTAACGTAACAGCTGTCGAGGACACTAGTTCTTAGTGTCGCAGCCCCAGTCTGTTCCAGTGTAATGGTTTGGCAGTTGTTATGCAATTAGGTATGTGAGATTATGAGTTGATTCGATTTCTATTTTGATTTTAAAGTATTTATTTTCTTTTTCTTAAGGTTTGATACAGGATTGTTACAATATTCAGATTTAATTTTTTTTTTTATCATCGTTTTTATTTTTTATAACAATTCAAGTTTTTCCCAATATTGCCTTCGACCAATAGCTTTAATTTTTTACTTGCATCTCAGAACAATCTTAAAAAGTTAAAAAAAAAATTTAATCATCAAAAAATCATAAAAAACAAAACTCATAAAAAAGCAACAAGACATCACGTTTTTCTAATTTTAAAATGTGATAAATAAATAAAAAATTTTTGCAAAAACAAAAATTAGGACAATTTTCTTATTATATTCACATATTATTTTTAGTAAATTTATTTTTGTTAGAAATATCAAATATTTTAATAAAACAACTTAAAATCGAATTCTTATGTGACTCATTCATACACTGCATATATCTTATATAAAATGTCAAAAAATCTGACGAATAAATAAATATACATAAATAAAAATATGAACATAATAATATTAATAAAAAACTGTTAATTTCCTGATTGCGCACCAATCGTCGTCGCCATTCTAAAAAAAAAAATTGATATTGGTGACTCATTTATAACCAGAAAAATTTATTTTTGATTGCCTTTTAATTTTTTTTTAACTCTCTCGTAATGTTGCAACTTCAAATAAATAAACGAAAAAAAAAGGCAAAAAAAAAAACAAAACATTACTTAAAACATATTTTCGCAATTATGTAATCTAAAACTGGTCCTAAAATAAAATAATCTATGTTTGTTTTTTTTTCTTAAAACAAGGAATTTTGATTTATAATCACTGCCAACCGGTATAAAATTTAACCCAGGTGTAATATTAATCTTATATTATTCTTATATGTACATTATATACATATTTAAAAAATAATAAAAATTCATTTAGTAAAATAAATTACCAATAAGTAAAAAAAAAATTTTTTAATTTAGATATTTGCATTTGCATTTGTTTGTGCCCTAAAGTCTAATTGTTATTTTGGAAACTAGGTATATAATTACAAAAGCTAGACTTATTATAAGTTTGAACCTTATAGGACGTATATTATAATTTTTTTCAAAGTCACCTCGACAACAGCCACCCAAATACCTTTACGGATTAAAGATATCTTATAGTTTTTTTTAAATAAAATTCAATAGAATTACGCATGAAGTTATCTCATTGAGACCAACAATTTTGAATATTTTGTTGTATGATAATATTTTTTATTAAAATTTTATAGTATCCACGATATGCAGCGCTTACGCTTTGACATGCAGTTTAAATGAAAATTTGGTTATGCTTTCTTGAATTAAAAAACTTAAACAAGAGCTGAAAATTGTAAAAATTATTAAAAATAGATTTTCTTAAAATAAAATATATATTAAAAAATTCAACATGTTTTGACATTTTTGAGAATGTTCATAGAAAAAGAGTATTTTTTTATATAGTATCATCAAATTAGACATCTCATATACTTTAATTTCTCTGCAATATAGTATCTCTATATTAGTGCAGCTTGCACTTCCTGATTCAATCATGCTAAAAATGTGTTAAATTTTATTTTGCATGATTTTTTTTTTTTTTTTTATAATAATTTATTTATTTGACATAAAAATAATTATAAAAAACAAAATATTATAGAACTACTACTAAAAAAAAATTACCACGCATAAAATATGATGACGGAAGCGTAGCTAATCAAATTATAAAAATAATTTCTAGTTTTGTGTACGAAAAAAAAAAAAATATTATATGCATACCTACAAATAATAATCAAATAAAATCAAAAAAAGGCGAATAAAAAAAAAAATAAATAAAATAAAATAAATAAATTCTAATCGTGATTAGGATTTTTAATTTCGATGCACTGCCGTGCGAGTTCAACAAATCATCACGGTACTTTATTTTATTTTTTTTATTTTTCTAACTTCTTCGTTGCACATGCTCGAAGGTAGCAATGCGTGTGGTTGGGTTGACACGTTTATTTTTCTATAACTCTTCTATAAAACATTAAGAAAAATATACATATATATATAAAAAAAAAACATTAAATTGGAATTACTTTTATTTTGTTCAGTACATAATTTTAAAATTTTTTTCATTTAATATATTTATTTTTTTTTTTTAATTTCATTATTATTATAGACATATCATGTTTTGAAAAATGCAATAAAATTACATAATTTTGTATGCAAAGTTTGTTAATTTTTTTGCGCACAGTTAGTTTTCTTTTTTATGCGCAAGTAAATCGTCATTATTTTAATAAAAATAAAATTAAAAAGAAAACAGAAAAATTGGAATGCATCGAAAAACATCATCAAAAGCCATTGCAAGCCTGATAAGCTCAAGTTTGAAAATATATCCCAATAAATAAAATAATGTGGCAAGTTCTGTAGTTCTTAGAGTCTTTAAAGAAAAATTTGTTAAAAACTTAGCAGAATATGCTTAAAATATTTTCTTATACAAGAAGTAAGTACCTAGTTTCTATTTTATTCATATTCAATATGCATTTAATCAAGAATTCTATGTACTTGTATCAAACAAAAAACTTAGATTCCTTCTTCAATGGTCTAGTCTCGGTTTAAAAAGAACCTATTTAAACTTCAAAACTTATTATTTAACTTGTATTACTACAGCCATTATGTAGTTTTTAGTACATTTTGCTAAGTACCTAGCAAATTTTGCTATAAGTACTGTAGCAACACAGATCCGATAAATTTTTCTACAAAAAAAAATTTTGTTATTAGAAAATTGAAAAAAATAAGAAGAAAACAGAGTCAGATCTAATTAAGGTGCTCAAGAAGAGTACTTTTATGTTTTTCAAAATCATCCTATGGCTTTATTAACATTTTCAGTACAATCTGTTTATGTTATCAGAAATCGCTTGAAGGTTTTTTTTTTTTACAAATAGTATTATAGTAGTTATAATAACCGTTGCAATAATTTTTTTTTTATTATTATTTTGGTTTTTTTTTTTTTTTTTGTTATAAATTCGAAAGAAAGGCGCATATGGAAAATTTTTCATTTATTTTGTATCTCTAAAATAACTATTTACATAGTATGTTACATTGTACATAGTATAGAATAAATAGAAGATATATTTATCTATTTATTTATTTTGAATAAATTTAAATAGGTAGGTAAGGTTTTTTTTTTTTACAATTCAAGGAAATCACAACTAACTAACTGTTAGAATTTCTGAATAAAAAACATTCATACATTTATATTTTATAATGAAAAAAAAAAAGCAATGCAAAAAATAAAAATTCTAAATATCAAACAACGACGACATTTTATTAAATGACGTATACTTGCTTTCTTTGACTACATACAGAAGATATTTATGAATTTTGGTCAATGACCGACGACGACGTTATTTTAGAAAATTTAGGCGCGTAAAGGTGTTAAAATAAATATTGGTTAAGAAATATTTTTGTGTTTTTTTTAATTCTTAGAATAAAACGGGAATGAAGTAAGAATCATTAATTTTATTATAAAAAAAAAAAAAATTAAAAAAAAAATGTTTATCTGATATTATAACTAGTATATAGTATTGGCTCAAGTTGTTGGTGTAGGTCCGGGTTATAAAATTAAATGCAATTCAATTATGTGTGTAAATAACTAAAAAAAAATAAAAAATTGGAATAATAAGTAATAAATTTTCGAATATATATGTACATACCTACATTTATATAGAATTAAAAAAAATAAAATAAAAAATGAATTGTAAAATATAGGTAAAAAATATAATATAAGTTTATTGACACTGTTTTGCATAAATAGTATAAATTTTATTTAAAATTTTTTTTTCTATATATTTTTTATTTAGTCAGAATTTAAAATAGTTATACTAGTCATCGTTAACTTTTTGCCGCCCCCTAGAAATAACATTCTAAATCCTTGCTTTTAGCTTAACAATTATATGTAAAACATAAAATGTCTTAAATTCCATAAACTAATCAATATCCTCCTAAACATTTATGAGAGTTGTACAAATTTCCCATATTAATTACAATACAGCCCACGATATCTTCACTGAATTTTGAAATATAGCATTACCCTGAAAATGTAGACGAATATCAATGAGAAAAATCTAAACCTTAATAGATTGATTCTGTTTATTTCATAGCAAGTACAGATATGTTTAAAAAAAAGATATATCTAAGCATGATATCTAAAAACAAAATATTAATTTTATTTCTGCGTTTCCGATAAATATTTTTTACATATAAATATTATGCTTTTTTTTTATGGGATTATAATTAGAAATAATAATAATAATAATAATAATTAGTCGCTAATTATAATTAATAAAAATGATATTTTTATTGCTTCAGTAAAATGTTTTTACAAGATTTAATTGCCAGTTTAATTACAAATGTAACATAATTTTCATTAAATTTGTTATAATTTATTAAATGTTTTTTTTTTTTTTTGTTTTTTCTTTTTATTCAAAAGATTATTTCATGTTGCCAAAAATTTTGAATCTTCTTAATTCAAGAAAATATATATATATATATATAATTATATGTATTACTATTAAGTATGTATATAATTTAAGAAATTATTTTTATATTATTTGTATTTTTCATAAAAAAAAAAAACCCAAAAACATAATTTGTGTTGAAATTATAAAATTTTTGAAATGCAATGAAAAAAATTATTTAAATTTGCTCATAAGATTTTTTTGCACTTTTAAGCGCCCACCAAATTAACATAAATCAAAATAATATTTGGCTTACAAGTTTTTAAAAATATTATTATTAGATATACTTTTTTTTTATAGATAGTGTAATGTGTGGAAAATTTTTTTCTTCATACCAAAAAAATAAATAATAATAATGAACTTATTTTTTCGTAATATTGGTATTTTTTGTGTTGTCTGATAGTTGTTGTTGAACTTAATCAAAACTTCAATGCATGTTTAAGGAATTTTCCTAAGATACAAGCAGCACCGGTATTAGTTGACGATTAGAAATTTTTAATATGAACATTAAGAATATTTATAAAATTTAAATAGATTTTGAAAATAGAATAACGAACAGGAAATTAAATAATTTGTCTATCCAATTTAATGTCTTAATCATGCTTTGAATAATGCATTTTGAATTTTTCAGATATATATATACGGTATATATATTATACTATTAAAATTATATGCATATAATATAATAATTCTATATTTTTTTTTTTAAATATGCCAATTAAAATTAGCCACACATTTTAATAAATTTTTTAATAAAATTGAATTTTTTTTTTTTTTTGTAAACTGGAGAATGAATTCTATTTCTGATAATGTTCGCTTTATACAATACTATCAAAATAGTCCCCACTTTACACAAGCTATTATAAAATGTGCTTCGAAAATCTATTTGATTCTTATCCATGTTGGGGCTTTCAAATTTAATAATTTTTGATTTAAGTAATATGTACTATATAATAGTCGAAATGCATTTCATATATAGGATTCCAAAAAAAAAAAACTTTATATAATAGTTCAATAAACTTTGCGAAAGGTCATAAATATTCTGAAAAGGAAAAATAATTATTAGTCCGAGACAAAATAGTTTTTTTTTTTTTTCAAAAAATCTTAAGAATTTTACATAAAGTCATTAAAATGAATATATTGTACATAATTGTGTACACATATTGGACTCATTTAAAAATGCAAATACTTTTATAATAATAAGTATATAAAACCCTTTTCTCTCACAGCTGCACCATATTTTTTATTTTATTTTAGTATGTCCAAAATAATAACAATTAATCATAATTTTCAATTCTTTCAAGCATTAAGGTTCATTTAGTTTATTTTAAACAATTTAGTAAGTCTTAAAAATCTAATCGAACTTTTGATACGGACTTTCACATGATTCACAACTTAACATATTTTCTCTCAAAGTGCACTGCTTCTATATTCTAAAAATAGTTTTTAAAAATTTGAGTTATTTTAATTTATTTCGCATCTATGAGTCGTTTCTATGTGTGAAACAACTTCATCAGGACTTTTATTTTTTGTGTAAATAGTTTAATTTCAGATTTATTCTTTTATACATGCAATATTGTGAAGGTTTATAATATATGTATACTAGTACAAGCGCATATGACATACCCATAAAATAGTGAAGGCAAGGCTAGGAGCGCAAAAAAAAATAATTTAAAAATGATAAAATTGAATTTGTAATAAATTATTTTTACATCAATAAGACAAAATTTTGAATGATTTGCATTTGCATGCAAAAATGCATTATAAGAAAAACACACATTTATAGATTACGAAACAAATACACTTGGGTAAAAAAGTGAACGCAAGGATACCCCGTTTTTTTTTTCTAGTTTTTCGTTACATTTTCCCTCCACTCATAAGAGTAGTCACATGTGTGTGCAGATTTTTTTATTAATTTTCTTGATTTAAATATATATATATAAACATATATTTTCTTCATCAAAGTCTCTATTTTTTGTATAAAAATATAGAAAAAAAAAATAAAATTTTATTTGCAGCGCTGAAAATTTGTATTTTATTTTTTTTTTCTGAGATATGTGTATGTTTCGTACATGTGATGGAGGGAAATTGGGTGGCAAAGTAGTTAGATGGTTGAATGAGATTGAAACTGATTAAAGTGCATTAATATTATACACTTTAAGTGAGGTTAATGAACGACAAAGAACACTGAACTCCTTTTTTTTTTTTTTTTTTTATAATATGCATTTGATATGTTGGAATGTTGGTTTTTTTTTATTTTATATATTTTTGTTAAACTTAATTTATAGATTTTTTTTTTATTTAATTTATTTTCATAGATTTTGTATTCTAAGAATAGAGTTAGTTTATAAAAAAAAATTTTTTAAATATGGAAAGAAAAACTATATTTTGAATATTATTCGTGTGATTTAAGTTTAAAATTATAATACTTAGGTACTTATAATTAATATACAGTAGTTTAGGTACCAGCCAATTACAAATTTCAGTTGTATTTCAAATTTTTTTGAAAATTAGCTGTTTTCTTGGATTTTGAATTTTTATTTCGAATTGGGGGTACATTGTTTTACTTTGACCACAAAAATTAAATAAAATGATGATTATAGGTGAATCAACGGAATCTACTGCATTTTGCATAAAATATTTACAAGAATTTTAATTTATTGAGCCCTTCAAACTTATAATTCATAACTTCATACGTATATATTACCAATATAGAAGTTAGATTGAACTTAATTACTACGGAAAAAGTTGTTAAATCCACCACTTTTAAAATTTCGAAAATTCCTTAGCACAGTGTCGTCACACATATCAGATTTTGTTTTCAGTAATAAAAGACGCAATTCGATTAAATAGAGTTCTTAAATGATATCTTATTCTAATAATTTTTGTTTTTATTTTATTAAGTTAACATTTTTGAGAACTCACAAGCTTACTTAGAAAATCATCTTAACATATTATCATATTTATGAGCGTTAAAAAAAAGCTTATTTTATGATCAACAACATTATTTAATCAACATAGTATCTTTAATTTGTAATCGATTAGCTCCAATGTAATAATAGTTAGGATTAAATTTATTTTATATGGATTTAATTAACTATATAATGATATGTTATAGATATTTGTAAAATTATCATCATAATATGTTTAGTTTGTAAATGACAAGCATATTGGCGCCCAATGTATTACTCCTCACATAATAAAGTAAAGCACGGCATTAATAAAATTAAGTTATAATATAATTTTTTAATATAATATATAATATAATTTTTTAAGAAATTTTAACTAATTTTTTTTTTTAATTATATTTATTAGATTAAAATAAAATACTAATAAAAGAAATAAATAATTATATAATAAAATTGGTTATCAGGAAATGCAATCATAATATTGCAATTTTATTTATAACTGAGCTGCTCATAATATGAAAAAAAAAGTAAACTTCTATAAAAGAAAAGTAGAGACTTATATTTTGTTCGTCAAAAATAAAATAAAAAAAATAAAAAAACAAAATAGAAAATAGAAAATAGAAAACAAAAAAAAAATAGATTTGAGAGGCTATTTTTATGCATTATTATATGTTCAAAATACAGTTTTATTTTATAGGGCAATAAGGAAGTAAAAAGCAACATACTAGGAAAATAATGTTTTTTCTTTTTCTCGTATTTCTAGAATGCAATTTTTATTTTTTATTATTTTTTCTTTTTTTTTTGCATATAGAACACAAAAAAGAAATGAATTAATGAAGAAAATAGAACTCTGTACTCTAATAAATATAGTACAGAGTGCAAATAAAAATTTTTCCTAATAAAAATTAATTTTTTTTCTATTTTCATCTGCCTGCCACAGAAAAATATTTAAAGCATAGAATAAGAATAAGGGTTTTCATGCTTTTATACTCATAGATTTCTTATTATTGAAGATAAATTTTAATTAATAAGTTTTTTTTTTTTTTTTTTGTTTTAAATCGAACTTATTATGAGGTTCAGATTCATTGCAATTGATTAAAGAAATAAGATTTATTCACTCATAAAAATATGAACTATAGTGAAATTCAAACTCGAATGACGTATGATTATTGACTCATTATTTCACTCAACTAGAAATTTAATGTAGTAATAATATTTTGTTTAATTGAATTTAATATATTGATCAGATTTACTTAATAATTTTATAGATAATTAAAAATATTGAAATAAAATTTTCACTCAAAACAAAATGAGTTATTCACTCATAAATATGAATTTATTGAGATTCAAATAAGATATTTAATAATTTTATTAATTTTATAATATAAATTTAAATTATCTCTGTATAATTTGATAAAAAAAAATTGCATATTGAACTTCGCCAATAATTACATCATAATTATTTTTGAGTGAATTTAGATTGAATCAATCACTCAAAGTAACCAACTCAAAGTAACTTAACTCGAAACATATTTTTCTAAGAGAAAACTCAACAATATTGTGATTCCCGAATGCAATGTGGAATAATTTTCTTTTTCTTTTTCTTGAATTTTCTCATACATATTTTTAAAAATATACATATGTATATCTATATATTTTTTATCCTATTTTTAATACAATTTTTTTTGTTTTTTTTTTCTTTCGCATATTTTTTTAATATACATGATATATGTATAATGTATATTCATTGTGCAAATACTCAAGAGAAAAAGTTAAAAAAAAAAATCAATCAACTCATCCAACTGTGTTTTATATCAAAAGGGTTATTGCACTTTTTTTTCTGCTGGGAATAAAGCGTGCAAAAGCATTTTTCTGTGCTATTTTATTATTATTTTTTTTTTCAAATTGCACACAAAAAAGGTTAATGAACGATGTTGATGATGATAAACCAAAACATATAATATACTATAATAATTGTAGCATGAGAGAAAAAAGCATATAAAAATAATAATAAAAAAAAAATTAGTGAAAACAAGGAAAATTAGAAATAAAAGCATAATTTTGTTTTTGTGTCTTATAAAAAAAAAGTAAGAAATTTCACTAGAGTTCATTTTTAACACCATTTTAACCACAATTTATTTAAAAATTTTGGTACATAACACTTCTATACAAAACTATTTGTTTCTTATAACTTAATAATAATTTTATCGAATTTTCAAATATCTATTCAATGTGATATGTAGTTTCAGTGAAATTAATTCTATTGATTTGAATTTTTTTTTTTTCATTTCGAATTTTCCAAAATTTTCCTTTTTTATTTACTTAAAAAAGAAATTGCATTTTAAGGAAAATTACGAACATTAAAACTTAAAGCCCCACGACACTTTTTAAGGGTTATAAAACTTAAATATTATAAATTTATATTACTTCTCTAACAGAAATTAAATAATATATAATAAATATATAAAATAAATAAATATATAAAAAAAAAAAACAAAGATTTTCTGCTACATGCCTTAAAAAAGTTTACAAAACTTGTTAAATGCATTTTTGCTTTCTCTCAAATTTATATATATTTTTTCTTCTTTCAAAAAGCAAGAAGAAAACCCATAAATTATAATTATGTATTTTATTATATAATTTAATATATATATATTAGCATTATAATTTCAAACCATATTATTTTTACGTTTGGTTTTCGTTTTATGTAATTTGCAATTATTTAATAAAAATATAATTAATAATGTTGTAATGTGAAATTATGATTTTTTTTTTGTTGTTTTCTTTTATAAAACAAAATGAATGAAAAAGAAAATATCACAGAAATATGTGTTTTATTTATTATTAAATTTATTTAATGAAGTCCAATAAACGGAAGTAATGATGATGAGTTTGAAAACATGAAGAAATGCTTTATGAAAATATTAAAAATATTTATTTATATATTATTTATAAAATAATAATATGTTCAAGTGAACACATTTTTATTTGCGGCTGAGTGAGAGAAAACTATAATGTTTAGGATTAGTGTGATATCTGGAAATTGAATCAAGTTCAATTATTTTTGTTCAATTAATTTTATAATGAATATCTATAAGTATGTATATAGTATACATTATATGTAATAAATATGTATAAATATGTGTATATTATATATTAAACTCCAATAATATCAATTTTAATTTTTGCACTTTGTTTAATAAGCAAAAATACTTAAAAGGAAAAATAGTTTGTCGATTCGTAAATGTAATCTTAGAATTTTATTTCAAAATTTCAGTTTTTAACTGGTATATTAAAGGTCATATTAAAAATCAAATTTCGTTCGCTACTGATGTATATGTGAATAGACCATAATGCTTCATAATAATTCATACTATATGACTAGAATTTTTCCAAATAATTTTTAATTAATATTATTTTATATTAATTTTAAAATCTAAAATGTGCAGTACAAGTAAAGGTAATAAATTTTTTTAAAAACATAAAAACATAATATTATTTTGAACATTATCGCTAATTTTTATATTTTTTTTTACTCTATCCCCTATATTTTATTTTTCTATAATATTCTAACCTTTTTTCATGCATAATTTAATAAAACTAGGCTAATATTCTAATCTATAATAATAAACATAATATTAAAAAAAAAAAAAAACATGGAAAACTACACACCTGCTGGGTTATCGGTTATCACACTATATATATCATTTTGTGTACAAAACAAAAATTTTGTTATTTGAAAATATATAAAATAAATAATATTGAAAAACATAGCTAGATAGATATATTTAAATTATTTATTAATTTAATGAAAATTAATTGGAAAAAAAATATGACTTCAGATATTTTTCTAAATTAACACAATAACATTAGGTAGGTACAACAAACTTAAAAAATAATGAATAATTTTCTTATAAAAAAAAAAATAATAATAAATAAATAAATATGTATATACTTTTAAATATATATTAATTTTATTTGAAATTTAATTTTTTATACATAAAAATATTTTATTTTTTTTTACAAATTACAAATAAATTTATTTTAAATAAGCTTTTTATTTATTTACACACTCTCTGCCTTCCCTTCTTCTTCGTGCATTTTGATATAATATGTACACCATTATAATAAACAACATATACAAATTTATTTATTTATTGTTTTTTTTTTTTTTCAAACCATAATTCGAAAAAGTAGTAGAAGGTAAACTTCTATCACTTTAACTTAAAATAATAATAATAATAATAAATAAAAAATTGTACATTCACCCAACCGTTAAATATAAAATGTACAAAAATTTACAAGTAGTTCAGTTGTACAATCAAATCTACATTTTTAAAAAATGTTGTATATATGTATATTTATAAGAAAAAATACAACATATATATATCTATTACATTATATTTATATTTTATTTTTATATACTACACATAGTTATGTGTATTATGAATGTATATTTGATTATGCAAAGAAAAATGAACTTTTAAAAGTTTATTGACCGAAATTTAGGTCAAAATACAACAGTCCACAACCCCTGGCTGAAAGCAACAAAAAATATAATATAAAGGTTTTTTTTTTTTTAGTTCCCTTATTTTCTACATTGAAAATGAGAGCAAAATATTTTCTTTCTTTTTTTTTTACTTAGAAATTGATTAATAAAAAAAAAAAAATAATGGAAAAAAGAAAAACTTTTTCTTAACTTTTAAAAATTGATTTTTTATAGCGTTTTTTTTTCTTTCTAAATATAAAATTTTGTAAATATATAATATATGTAATTATTTATGAGATTAAGGTATCATTGAAAGAAAAATGATTATGAATTTTAGGTATTATTGCGATTGAAAGTATCGTCAGCTTATACAGTTGAATTAAGCTTTTTTTTATGTGAAGTGATATTTAGTAAACTAATATAATTAACTGCCATTATATGAATAAAACTGATAAAACTTGCACCCAAGAGAATAGCGTAACGATTATTATTTGAATCTAGCTTAAATTTTTGCACTTATTAATGTCAGAATCTCAAATTTATGTCCAAAACCAATCCAAGTCTAAAAGCACTCCTCAATCTGATATTTGAAAATTACTGCTGTCGTTTTCAAATAGTTTGGAAAATTAAGAAAAAAATAAAAGTATGAAATTTATTTATTGATGTCATCGCGGTTTATAATAAAGTATTAAGAAAAATATATATAGAAGAAAGGATAAAAATAATAAGAAAAATTAAAAACAGGAAATTTTTTCAGGTTAAAATAGGACGTTGAAAAAAAAATTTTCTTTGGAACAATTAGAGCGTGAAAAATGATACTTATCGGAATGGAAATTTTAGAAAATAATAAATTTTTGAAAAATATGTTTTTTTTTTAAATAAAATTTTCTATTTTACTTTAAGGTTTTTAGTTGTTGTTTTTTTTTCTATTTAAATGATAATAAATTAGTAAACCTTTTAACATGATAAAAAAGTATGAAATCTTCGAAAATTTGTTAAATTTTTGCTTAACATTATTTGTCCAGTCCAGGTACCTTGTAATATTTCTTTCAGAAAATTATTAAGAATTCTTTACAAAATGAATTTAATATTTTATGAATGATTTTCAAAACGTTAGACAATACCAGAGATCCCAAAAAGAAATATTAGGTATAATGAATCTTGGAAAATTTCAGAAATATGTATTTCAAAACATAAAATCCTTTGCTCTCCTTTTCCATCCTTTAAGATTACTTCTTATCAATATTTTAATTGAAAATTAAAAAAAAAAATTTTTCCATTCATAGTGATTTTTATCGATATATTTTCCTTTTCATTCAAGAATATTTTCTTTTTTTTTTTCCTTTTTTTTTTGATAAAAAATTCCAGAATATTTTTTATCATTCAATATAATCAGGAGTTCATAAACAAATACAAACATTGTATGCTAAAAACATAATAACTTTTTTCCCTAAGATATCCTTATTTTTTTTTCCATCCTGAACAATTATGTAAAACTATATTATATACATATATATAGAATATTTATAGAGAAAAAAAGCTTTTATCCTGAAATTTTTATGTTGACAAACTTTTTTCTCCATATAAGACAAAAAAAAAACTTCGCTGTTAATTTTCTAAAAATGAAAAACCACAAAAAAAATTGTTTTTCATATTCAAAATATAAAAAAATTGATTTGTTTTATTTTTTTTATTTTTATGTTTGAATTCATAAATCCCATAATTCAAATTTGTTATCTTTTTTTTTTTCTTCCAGCTGCTTAGAAACTAATTCCACCTACACAAAATTAGAAAAATTACCATATTTTTGTAACAGAAAATCATAAAAATTAGGTACACAAAAACAACAAATTTTATTCTACCCACTTTTGTATTTGAGATTTTGGAACACAAACTTTATTTCTCACAAAAAAAAAAAAAAACATAAAAACCAAACGAAAAAAAAAAAGAAAAATTTTTCCATCTTATTAATTTTACCCAACACCCTACAATGAAAATAAGATTATTATTATTATTATTATATTTTTTCCATCCCCCATTATTATGTTTTTTTTTTTTCAATGTAATTTGAAGGGAAAGAAAATTTTTATATGTTACACAATATCCATTTTATTAAATTTTCCATTTATTATATGTATGTATGTATACAATATTAAGTTCATTGTACAGTTCAATGTAATTTGCTGTAGCTGGTAGTATAATCTACAAAACCTTTCAGATAAAACTTATTATCGACTGAAAACTTATTTTAAACAAAATTTTATATGAATTGAGGCGGCTGTCCTTAAAGTCTGGTTTAAAGTTTTTCATTACATAAAACAATTTTTTTACAGTCTTCGAAAGGATATTTATTCATGCTCGTTCATTTATGCTCCATCTAATATGACTATGATATTTATTTTTTTCGTAGTCTATATAGACATTAAAATAACTAAAACTATAAATTTTCCTTTTGAACCCTTATCAGGTTAACTTTAGGCTAATGGAAAATTATTTATTATGCATACTAGAAAAAAAATATTTTACAACAAATTTATATATAAAATTGGTTGGTATGAGAAAAAATTTTCAAGAACTTTTTGTTTTACCACAATTTTTTATTTTTCTCATTCCCTTTTTTTGTTTTTTTTTTTTACTAAACATAAATGTACTACTTATTCCTTAAAATTCTGATAACTCGGTTGAAACAACTCATACATGTATTTTTTTTAATACTCATTCTTATAACTAGAGACCGGAATTCCGTGCAATTGCACCTTTTTTTTGGGCATTTAGAATGGGTTAGAACCATAAGATCTATCCGAATCTTGTAAAATGAAATATTTTGAGACCCATTTTGTGTTGCACGAAATTGCACGTTTTGGGGTACATTGCACGAAACTGCACGTTTTAGATTTTTTGGCAAAACAGTGCACGTTTTAAAGTTTTTGGAAACAATTATTTATAAAATTAATAAAATTTAAAAAAAAATACGTAAAGTATGTATGTTTGAATAATAATTTTTATTAAAACGTTTTTATTAGTTCACTTTGTTGTTCGGTACAAATTTTGTAATAAATTTTTCAGGCACTTCTAGATGAGATAGAGGCTTGAAAATTGGAGCATAGGTCAGAAATAGATGACAATGCAACATAATGTAAAAATTATTGCGGTTCCACGGTTCCATCCATGGTTTCACTGATTCTCAAATCTTGCCACTGTACTAATTTGGCTGAAATTTTGAACTTAACTAGCATTGGGATCCGAGATGGTTATAGAATATTAGAAATTTTGATCCGAGGCCCCGATGAGGGGGCTACCTTAGAAGCCGGTTTTTGAATTTTCGTATATTCCGATAAAATGTTATAGCGTTGGATCGAAATACCTGGATTAAAGACTGGATATCGCAGGGCCCCCAGCTGAGGTCCCAGGACTTCGGGGAAGGGGCTAAAAAGCAAATTTAGAAATTTAGGATTTCATTGCTTTAGCATAGATATAAAAATTTTATGTTTTTATTTATGGCTTAATTCGATTCAAATAAGATTAAAAAAGAAAAAATAAATAAATAAATAAAAAAAAATAATTTAAAAACAACGTTTTTATAACGGAATAAAATAACTAAAAAGTAAAAAATATAATCAGATAATAATTGACAACCTCATACCGATTTCCCTGAAAATTAATTCTCACGAAAAACGTGGGGCGCCTAAAATTGAACATTTTTATCAATATCGTTTATCACACGCGCCCCACGTTTTTCGTGAGAATTAATTTTCAGGGAAATCGGTATGATATTATCAATTATTATCTGATTATATTTTTTACTTTTTAGTTATTTTATTCCGTTATAAAAACGTTGATTTTAAATTTTTTATTTTCAATTTTTTTTTTTTCTTTTATTGCTATAAAGTGATTTGAACAAAAAAAAAATTTTTTTTGGGAACTTATTTTAAGAACTCTATGTTTCAAGATAAAATTTTACTTTTTATTAGTGATGCAGCGCCGTATATGATAAAAACAGAACAGCCGCTATACTTTGAAAAAAAAAATCGTTTTATCAAATTGTATTTCCTAAATATTTTTGTTTTCGATTTACCTACAGGATTTTAGGCTTTCAAATTTTTTATTGCACGTTTTTGCACGTTTTGAGGTTTAAATTGCACGTTTTCAGATTTTGACTGCACGAAATTCCGCTCTCTACTTATAACTATACAGTATTTATGTATTTATTTACA
The DNA here is from genome assembly GCA_964007475.1 of Hybos culiciformis. Classification (NCBI taxonomy): domain Eukaryota; kingdom Metazoa; phylum Arthropoda; class Insecta; order Diptera; family Hybotidae; genus Hybos; species Hybos culiciformis. The sequence continues at coordinate 47,199,367 of OZ023274.1, read as the reverse complement.
TTATGTATGTAAAGAATTTCATATGTGCACTGTTTTTAATTGGAAATTATGTCATTCTATAAAGTTGAAAAAAAAAGGGTCATATGGGTTTTTTGACCTAAATACAGGTCATAATCATGAAAAATTTCACTTGAAAAAAGGGAAAAATGTTTTTTTCGATATAAGTACATAATATATAGTGAATATACAGAATAATATTGTGAAAATAGGAGTTTGTGTAATGTAAGATTATATTCTAAAAATATGTATATATGGTAAATTTATAAATGCAAAAATCCTCTTATCAGATAGTTCCTTCTGAAAAGTAATTTATATTCGTGTATAAAATGAATTAATCATATGTTATTTATATGCATTGCTATGAAAGTTGAGTATTAATTAAAAACAAGTTGATCATTTAGACTTCCTAAAATTGTTATTTTATTTATTATTATTATTATACATATATTAATTATTAGAGTTTTTTACAAATTTATTACTTTTTAAAACTAGCCTAACTAAACATTAATAATAAGTATAGTAACATACATCTGCGTTACATAAAATAGTGCTTTAAAAGTTGTTAATAAATTTTTTCCTCGATAATCTTTAATTTTCTAAAAGACTATATTAAAATTGTATCCACGGTATGTTGCACAACGAATAGAATATTGTGTTAAAAATAATTGTCAAATTTTCTAGCATTGTAATAATTTTAATCAATTTTCCATTTCTCATTATCGAAATAAAATATAATTTCGCTCATCATCACTGACTATTGCTCTAAATTTAAGCTTTTTTTTTTTAGTGACCCAGTATTAAATTGTGTTTTAAGGAAAAAAAGAAATATTTTTTTTTAATTTTTCTTAAAATGTAAATGAGTCAAATTTTATAAATTCTTCTGAAAGTAGAACATTATTATAAGTATATTAACATTTTTGAACCATTATTTTATTTTTTGTTTTTTTTTATGAAAATTGGGTTTCCTTTTAATTTATGTTTTTTTTTGTGTTTTTGCAAATTTTAGCAAAAATTACTCAAGTGAAATGAAAATAAAGAAAAGTTTTTTCCTCAACATTTTTTTTTTTTTGTGGAAATATAACTAGGTACTTACAAAAGCCTTCTTAGTTTTTCCTTGATTAACAAAAAAAAAACACTACAAATTTATATAAATCAATCTAAAAATAAAAATAATCTATATTTTTAATGCAATCATTGTCAAACATTTTTTTTTTTTAATTTTAGTTAGCCTAGAATTGAAAATTTGGGTCTTTGATAATTTTCATACTATATTATTTGTATATATATGTACAATCAATTGGAGATAACAGAAAATTCGCATTAAAAGCAAAAAAAAAATATATATGTTTTATGAATTAAAGTTAATTAATAATATACATTTACTTGACAACAACACATGTACAATCGAAGTTTGACATACAAAAAAAAGCACACACTAAATTTTATTTGCGCTAAATTTGATTTGCTTATCGATAAAATAATAAATTTTAGCATAAATTTTATACCTCTTTTTTTCGTTCTAATATTTTTGCAAAAATTATTTTCATATAATAGTTAAGTGTGTTCATTTTCTGAACATATTTTCAAATATCTGTCTGTGCATAAGTATAAAGTGTTAGCTGTCCATTCAATAGTTAACTTCGGGACACATTAGGACGATACTTAGATTACATTGCAATTCAAAAATATGAGTATATGTTTATTCTACTCGTCAATACTCTCATACTATACTCTTGACAAATTTATTAAGAAAACACTATATAACTTCAATTTCTAATTTCAATGACCTTTGTCATTAAAAAAATAATCGATTTATCATTAGAATATAACTATTTAATATTTTTTTTATCTTTTTATTTATATAAAAACTTATAATATCTATGTTACAACATGATAAAATATTGGTTTATATTTTACAAATTTGCATATATAAAGAGTTAATATAATAAACAGTCATAATAATGATATTAAGTGGTTATTATTATTATTATTGTTAGTTATTCTTCACAACTTCATTTTTTTTTTTTTTCGTTTAAACATAAATTTTTCTTTAAAAAAATTTATTTTATTTTAACAAAGCATAAGCATTATTTTATTCAAGAAAAGTCTCAATATGGAATGAAAGAAAAAAAAACAAAAAACCTATAAAAGAATAAAGATCATTAAACTTTAAAGAACCTCCAAACTTCACACTGAAGAAGTTGTATTTGTATGTCCAAATGAAACATAAAAATCCAGAACAAAATAGAGGTTGATGAACTTTTGCAAAAAAAAAAAAAAAATACAAGAATGAATAAAATTGTTATGTTTTTTTTTTTTTTGTACATAATTTGAATTTGAAATAATAACCATTTTTATAATTCTTAGAATAAGTTGTTTAAACTTAAGTATAATATTGGGCATCGTTAGCGAAAGATGATTGAAATTTGAAGTTAAAAATTTATATATATAAAATAAACCTTGAAACTATAGTTATTCTAATCATTTCATTATTTATTTTTATTTTATAATTTTAATACTTCATCAGGGCTCAAATTTAAGTAATTGAAGCTGTTTTTCTTTCATGGAACTATCAACATAAACCAAATTTTCAAATATTTTCTTTTATTTTCATCAATAATGTATGTAGTATGTACATAAAATAATTTTCCAAACATATGAAAATAACCTTCAACTAAAAATTACCAACAAAAAAATTTAATTTTTAATTTTAAAATTGATAAAAAGTCGATTCGTAGCTAATAAATTTTTGAAAAAATAAATTATTATTATTATTATTTTTCTTGTTGGATTTGCCTAATGGTTTGTTTGTTATACATATATCTTCTGTGTATAATATATTTTTGGACAATATCTGTTCAGAACAGGGATAAACTGCATAAGAATGACGTCAATGATGAGTATAAGAAATATGTTGTTGAAAGTTCATTGACTTTTAAGCACTGGCTGGTGCACTATTCAATAAATACTATATGATGGTATATAAGCAAGCTTATACATAATATTCAATATACATACAATTATGTATAATAAAGAATATTCTATTTTTTTTTATATTTTTTTTTGAAAGTTTTGTTATATTCTGTTCTCCAGGAATGCAATATAACCTCGATTTTATTATTTTTTCCCATTCTTGTTGTTGTTATAAATAATAATAATAATAATAATAGTAAAGGGAATTTTCCATCTAGAAAAGAAGATATAGTTTATAGTTTTTTCGTTAGCATGAAATTGTTTTTTTTTTATTTTAATTTATATGAAATACTTGTTTTTGTTTTGATATTATTTTCTATATATAGTTTTTTTTTTTATTATTTTTAAATATATAATATAGGTAGATAGGTATATTGTGTATGAAGAGGAAAGTTTATCTGGGAATTTTGAACTTTGACCCAATTTTTTTTTTAAGAGTTTTGAAGTAAAATATATATATATAAAAAAAAACCAATAAGAAGGAAAATTTACATTTCGTACCAAGGGTAAAAATTATGAGATATTGGTAATTTAACTGAGAATGTTATTATTATTTAGTTTTAATTTTCTATCTATTTTTTTTAAATACTTTATATTGAACATAATTAAACACGGTTAAGTTATACAGAAGCTATAATATCCCTTAAGTCTTATAGGAAGTTCAAAAATTGGGTAGACATTAATTTTGCGCCTTTTCGATAAAAGTTGAAAGTTCAACAAGTGAGCATGAAATGAATTGTTATAAATATCGTATTTAAGTTCCGCAGCATATTCTTTTCGCTGTTATAAATTTATACTTTCTTATTGTCAAAAATTTATTAGTAAAATAAAAAAAATAAAAAAAATTATTAGGATTATGTCACAGTTATAATATGCCTAAAGTTTGCATAACATGTTAATGGATATATACCGCATTTTACTCCTTAGTGTATTATATTCGCTGTTTACCCATAAAATTATCTTTCTTACTGTCAAAATGAATTACTAAAATTTAAAAAAAAAGTAAAGGTGTAAGTTTCAAGCTTAAATTTTAAGTTTGAAGACAAGTTTTTATTCGATATTACTTTTAAACATATATAATCATTAGATATATAAATTTGAAATGATTTCACCTAAAAAAAAAACAAAAAAAAAATTACAATAAATTAATGAAAAAGTTTCTTTTTTATTTATATTTATTTTTTACTTTTTTTTTTTTTAAGAAAATTTATACCAAATCAAAACATAATTTCTCTTCACAAAAAAAAAAAATAATAATTTTATAACAAAATGCTACAAAAGTTCAAAAACCTTTATTTCATCGAAAAATTTCACCTTTTTTCTATAATGTATATTATGTTTTTGTTTTTTTCTTTCTTTTCTTTTGATAGTTATAAAGTTAAATTAATTTTCCTACAACTTAAAAAAAAATTAACCAAAATAAAATGATTTTCTTAAAAATATAAAACTAAATAATATTAAAAAAAAAAAAACAAATAAATAATAATAAAATAAAAAAAAGAAATCGTCATAATAAAGCAGTCATTGTAACAAAAGACAAAACAGTAATCATAATCATCGGTCGTTGGCCGCAGAAAAAATATGCTGTGATTATTTTTTTATTTTTTTTTCTTCAACTTTCGCTTTCATCGCCTTCACGCTTGAAGTTAAAAAATAAAAAATAAAAAAAAAATTAATAATAAGTTAGCTGCGTTGCTCTGTGAAATCATATATATATTTTTTTTTTTTGAAGCCGTAATGGTAGCAATAAATATTAAGCGGTAAAATAGATAAAGCTGCAAAAAAAAAAATGTATTAAGATGAAACAGCGCACATAATACAAGATATTTTTATGAAAACTGAATCTTAAGCGCCAAGAAAATAAAAAATAAATAAACAAAATAAAGAAAAATATTTTAAAATTTCCATTTTATTTTTTTTTTCTTTAATAAATTATTCATAATTAATGCAATTCATTTCAATTATTTTTCTTATATTTTTATTAAAATAATATTTATTTGTATAATTTATTTATTTTCTTTTTAACTTTGATATTTAGGTTTTTTTTTTGTACAGAATTATTATTTAAATTGTAGTAAACGAGAAAATAAGTCTAATTGGCACATAAATTTTTTTTGCTTTGAAAGTTGACTATTTAAATTTTTGAATTTTGGGTTTTGGAATTAAGAAGTTAAGCGAAGCTTCTTGATTGCATTTGATATGCTTCTTGTGCTCATCATTTATAATATTTTTCTTGTAATGATTTATGATTTCTGTTATAAATAAAAAAAAAAAAATTAGCATATAATGGGAACTTCTTCAGGGCTAAAATATATCATAAGGCTCATTTGGTCAATACGAAAGAAATTTAATTATTTTTTTTTATTTTTCGGTGAATTCTTGAAAACTGCTCTAAACATGAAATCTACTTAAACTTTCTGAAAGAATTTTCAAAAATTGATTCAACAAAATCTATAAAATTATAACATAGTTATATTTGTTTGTTCAGAGGGCTCTGTTTGAAAAATAAGATAAATTTAAAAAATTGAAATCGTCTTTAATAATATTGAAATGAATGACAAAATAATAATAATAATAATACCTTAAAAAGACGATTTTTTTAAAACAAAATAAACTATTGACAATAATTAAAATAGATGATATAATATATATAAAGTTTTAAAAGCTTTAACTTAATAAAACTATATTTTTTATTTATAATTATTATATACATATATATATATATATATATATTTATTTTTTTTCTTAAATCAACAACATTGCAACCAATTAACATAAAAAATAAAATATCACGTTATTACACAATATATCAATCATTATTTTATATATATTTTGTTTGTTCGAAAAATATATAAGTATATATATAAAAATAATATTAAAATTAAACGTTATAAAAATAAAATTTATTAATTGTTCCCAATTCAACAAATCCCTCAAAAATGTTTAAACACACGCATGAAAATTATATTATATTGTACAAAATAAAGTTAATGGACTCCATAATAATATCATAAAAAATAATAAAAAAAAAAAAAACAAACTTATTTTTGTTAAATATATGCTTTGATTGCATAAGAGCCTTCACGTTTCTACTTAGTTTAAAAAAAATATATAAAAAAAATATTTTTTTTTTTTCTGAAAAATAAAAAAAATATATATTTTTTTTTAAATCGTAGATATTCGTCACTTTATGTTTTGAATGCAATTTAGCTGCAAGTTTCATGTTTTCATAATTAAAGAAAATAACAGTCAGTACTAGGTATAGAATATAAGTATTAGAGGAAATAGGTTGACGGACTAGGATGTACAAGAAACTGAATACAAGAATATCCATTATTTAGAAATGACAGATTTGTAAAGTTTCACCCCATTATTTTTGGCCCGTTTTCTATCAAAAATGAAAAAACTAATGTAAGCTTTCATTTCATTAAATGTACGTCCGTTCAATTTCGCGCCCGACTAAAAGATTCTATCTTTTTGGTTTTCGGAGTCAGAGACTCTCAGCCAGCCAAAATGTCTAAAAAATTTTCATATAACTCTTTTTTTAACAAATTCAAATTTTAGTATGAGTATGAGCAAAGATAGATGTCGATTAGAAGAACTTATAAAAGTGGTTACATTCTCTGTAGGCTTACCAATATTTTTTTTTTTTAAATTATACACTAAAAGCACAAAAACACATAAATAACGAAATCCTGGCTCCAACTGCTGAGTGGTTTTTTTTTTTTCAATAAATTTTCAACATAAAATGCTTAAATTTTTAAAAATAATTAATTCTGGCTGTTGTAATGCAATGTCAAAGTATGTATTTTGTTCAAAACTGTATAGTTGTGAGCTCACAATGTACATTTATATTTTTTTTTTTAATATGACCCCTTTTTTGCGCGCTCTGTCTATTAACAAAAATAAAAATATATTTAGACATCAGAGTGTACAAAAAAAAAATAAAAAAAAAAAAAACAATTTTGTTAACCTAGAAAAATGTTATTCAACTGCAAATATATAAATGAATAATATTCAGTATTTCGTAGAAAAATATATATGTACGATATGTAGGTACATATATATATTTTTAAAAAAATATAAAAATAAGCTCGATAGCGATTAAATGCGTTAACTGAATTTTTAGTTTTTTTTTTTTTTAAATTTTGATAATAATATTAATACAAATCAAATAATTTGGTTTTTTGAACCAGGACAAATGTGTGTTATATAACGAATTTTTTTTTATTTTTTTTTTTTTTGACTTTGAATGCCAAAATATAAAAATTTTTTTTGTGTTTTTATTTTTGTGAAAAAAATTAATAAAGGTTGATGATGTTGTACAAATTTTCCATGAAAAACTAAACTATATGTGTTGAAACATTAGATGACTTTAGAGATACATTTTTAATATTAGTTTTTTGAAGTTTTGCATTCTTAAATACGAAGATCCTTTTCATCGGCTTAGAAATAACATGTCAATATCTCATATTAATTGCCATATATGTGTTTATTGTATACTATACACTGTTACATCATATAAGTTATTATAGAATAGTAATCTCAATATTGTGTAAACCCTTGATGTGTTCAAAATTTCTCTATGAAGAAATCTCTTTAAAATTTTCAAATTAATTAATTTTTAAACCAATTTTTTGTTACATAAAAAAAAAATTCATCTTAAATAATATAAATATTTAAAAAAAAAATTATAATAATAATAAATTCAATGAAATAAATAAAATAAAAAAAAATTAAATAAATTTTTATATAAATAATTTTTTCTTTAAAACTAATGTGCAATTTTTCCCTCTCACTTTTAATGCAAAACTTGATTTCAATAAAATAAAAAAAAAAAAAATTACAACTTTACTATACACGAAAAAAAAAACTACCTAACTATATTATATAAATATATGTATCTGCTATGCTACAATTAAAAAATTTCAAATACATTTGCAAAATTCTTCTTGAACTCAAGTACACTTTATTGGAATATAAAAAAAAAAGAAACAATTTTTTTTTTATATAAAAATTTTCAATATAAATATATACATATATATTTTTTTTAATATTATTATGTTGTATCTATATAAAACTATGTACATTCAATTTTTCTTCTCAAATCTAGATAAATAAAATAAAAATAATGTGTGCTTTTTTTTTCTTTCATCAATTTAGTATTTTTTATTCCCAATGCATTTTTCATCTTTTTTCAATTCATGTAAAATAGTAATTTAACTATCTTACTTTTAATTTTTTATTTTTTTTTTTTTGCTTCTTTTAGTTCGATATTATTTTGTTTTAAATGCCATTTGTAATTTTTTTCAGTATATACAAAAGATAATAATTATGACAACTTGTCAAATTATTAATTAATATCTATTTATATTGGTTAACGTAATTCGCATCAGTTGGTGTCGTGATGTTCATTCAAGCCAATTTTGCTAACAACGGCCGAGATAGCTAAGCGGCTTCCATTTAAGATACAAGATCGAATCAAATAGGTCAATTGAATATCTTGAATTTTAAAACTCAAATAAAAACAAATTTTGAATAAAAATTTTGAAAATTTAATATTAATTTCATCTCAAGGTTTATTATTAAGCAAGCTCAAAGTGTCAAAAAAAAAAAATACTACTCTGTGATAAGAGCTCTTATCCCGTCATAAAATAGACAATGTTGTCAATATTAACTAAAAAAAAATAATTCAATTTTATTGAATAAAAATTTTTCCTTGGAAAAATATATATTCACTTAATATTTTATCAAAAAAAAAAAATAAAATTTAATTCTCTCAAATCCAAAATATGTGTACAAAACACACATTATATACTTTGCGAAGAAATAAAATATAAAAAAAAAAAAAACAAAAAAATTTATTTGTTATAGAAAAAAGCCCCAATTTTAAGTTTTTTTTTTTTTTTTTTATATCATATAAGGTTGTTAACCGAAATTTAGGTCACGACAATGGAAGTTCGTTGAACTGAGCTATCGCTATACTATTTTTTTTATTTTTTTATTTATTTTTTTTTTTTTGTATAAAGCAGAAAATATGTGCCAAAAAATATTCGAACAAAAACAGAAAAAAAAAAAAAAATATCTTTATAATTTTTTTTAGATTGTAGAAAAAAAGATACACACAAACAATATAAACTCAAAAAATAAAGGGGAAAACGCGTTCACTTCACAATGTAATTTTCGAAAAAAAAAAAAAAAAAAGAATAAAAACTAGTTGTTTTTCTCCCAATTTAGACTTTTGGGGAATTTTTTCCCTTTTTTTCTTCTTTTCTACTATGATTTTCACAGATATTCTCTCTCATACATACATTAAAAAAGATTTGAGAATTTTGAAATTTAATTTCCCGCCTTAATAGCAGGGAAATTTTTTTTTTTTTTTAATGCTCATATGCAAGCACATTTTAGTATATAATATAATAGTAATGAAATATTCCTTTAATGGTTGACTATATTCAGAAATATTTGGGTTTTTGATGTATTTTATTTTTTTCGTATCTAAAATGTGCAGAAACAGATGGAAATGAGTAAAAGAAAAATCGAATATAAAAAAAAAAATTGAAGAAAAAAAAATATATATAATTTTTCACGTTTTTGTACCTGAAAACGTGCATTCTTTGTTTGTATGTTTTTTTTTCTGTAATTCAAAATAAAATAATAATATGGAAAAAAACATAAAAAAAAGAAAAAAAAAAGCGCATTAGAATGCGAGATAAACTTTACTACTGTTTGTACAACTGGTTCACTGCTTTGCTAAGGTGATTGACCGTTCATTCTGGGTTTTTTTTTATTTTTTTTTTTTACAAAGTGCAATTTGATTGCAATATTTATATACGTATATATATGTATCTATACAATATGCATGCTGCTGAGAATGTATCTGTGTGCACATGCAGTGCAATGAACTTTATTTGCATCATGGCTGCAGAAATTGAGACTGATTTTTTTTTTTGTCAATTTTTTTTTTTTTATTTTTGCTATTTGAAAATAACATAAGAAAAAGGAGGCGGAGGCGGGTGAAGGAATAGAAAAAAATTGTAGTTTTTTTTATTGCACATTATTATTATTTTAGTTAATTGAAGAGGGTAATTGTGCGGCGGGGGATACAATTAGTAGAGGTTAATTCTGGTCGAGGTTCTTTTTTTTTTTTTAAGTTGTTTTAAATTTTTTTTTTTGGTTTTTTTTGATAGAAAAATAAAATTTATTATGCGTTATGAAAATATTAGGAGACACAGAAAAAAAAAATAATTAAACTTTTAAAAGAATTTTTATATTTGTAATTTAATATACTAAGATGGTAAGACTGTGCTGGCCAAAGTATATACTGGTTCTAATATCTTTCAAAATATTATTGTCATTTATTATTGTCATCTTCATAATATTATTGTCATTTATAACGAATTTATTACTGTCATTTATAACGAATTCATATACCTACTAAGTACTATCGCTCTTAAAAATTCAGCTAAAAATTAAAGAGGACCTTCGTATCTAATTGATCACTTAAATTATGTGAAGATCTACAACCAATGAAAATAATTTCAGATTACAGAGAATAAATACCACGACGGAACAACAGTCGATTGCATATAAGACTGTAAAAAGGGAGTAAAATTGATATAGATTCAAGTGTAGAGTCCCGTACAGATGATAGTTAGGGAAAGAAACAAAAACAAATTTAAATTTAAATTAATGAAAAATATATATTAAAAAATTGTTTTTCTCTGTGCATTGCATTTAATAAAATTTTCTTGTTTTCACAAATTAGGTACCTAATATTCTAGAAAACTTAACCAAACGGAAATTGAGAATTTAAAATTTTAATTTTTCGAAAAGAAATCAGATTTTCCTAATTTCTCTAGAAAAAAAACAAAATCATATAATAACAAATTAAATTTCATATTAAATTTATGTATATTTTATTTATTTATTTTTATTTTTCTTTAAATAATTCATCAGATTCAATTTTAAAATACAAAAAAAAATATATATACATATAATAAATGATATTTTAATTTAAACAATAGAATAATATTTATAAGAGATTCTAATAATTATTTACTTATATCATCAAAATTTTCAATATATAAATAATAACATGTAATATGTAAAATAATTGACGTTACAATTTCTTAGATTAACTAATTTATACAATTCCTTTGTCAAATTTTCGAATATTGATGATCATGTTTAAGAATTTCAGACTAATTGCAGATAATATATTTTATATAGATTTATTACATCAAGAACGAAGTTTTGATTCGATTTCTATCATTTTTGTATTTTTTCCATCCTCGTCCAAATGAATAATAGTTAATATTTGATACGATAAGCAAGATATCAATTCTTAACTTTTTAACAGATTCATGAGACACAAAAGGAAAATTACAAATATTTTACGAAAATCTTTCTATTACTAAGTTCTTTGTTGCAGAAGTTATTAAAAAAAAAAAAAAATTTTTAACCATATTAGTCGTTTGTGTGAAAACAAGTTTATCGATGGCGCTTATTATTGCTTCGAAATTTTTTTTTCAATGAAATATAACCACTGATTTTCTTCAAAAATTATAAACATTATTATACATAAAGCTTTGCCAAGTTTGATCAGATTTCAATTATACCTAGTAGTTAAATAAAGCGCCAAATTAAAAAAAATAAAATTTCCATAAAAACATCCTAAAATTTCAATTTATTATATACCTACATCCTTTTAAAATTAAACCTAATAATATTTTCTTCTCAATTTTTTTTTTGTTTTTCTGTTATCAAAATAAATTCCACAAGTAATAAAAGGTACTGGGTAAAAAAAAAAAAAAAAAATATTAGCAACAAAAATAATTTTATTTTTGTTATTATTATACGAATTTTATTTTTAAAGCAGAAATAATAAAAAAAAAATCGTAATCATTTGTACTAATTTTTTTTTATTTTATTTTTTTTTTTACATTATATACGTTGCCTCCCCCCTATATCCCCCTATGACCCCTTCGTACTTGACAAAAGCAAAAAAAAAAAAAAACAAAAAAGTAAAATACTGGGCCAACAAACTTTGAAAACCCCAAAATTACCTACACTACAAAAAATAATAATATTATACAACTATAAAATAATAAATAAAATGAAAATAAAAAAAAAAATCTGTATCTCTTTCTGTACACAATTTATTAAAAAAAAAAATTTTCCCTTCAAAATATCGATTCTCTAAATTCGAAAAACTTATGTATGAGAGATACTTCTATCTTGAATTCAGCATTATTGTGCAGATGTTTTTTTTCTTTTTCGTATTTTAGTTTTACAATATATAAATTTTTATTTTTTTTTTTTCGTACTTGTGTTAGTTTCGTAAAAATAAAAATATTTAATATTTTTTTTAGATTTTAAATAAATTTTTTTTTTTTTAATTTTCAGTTTTAAGCTTAACGTGTTCATTATTGGAACTTTCGGTTAGTCGAAAATAATATATTTTTTTAGATTTCATTCGTAATTTGATTGTCAAATTGAACGGCGGTGTTTTCTGAAATTAATATTTAAATAAAAAATTAAAAAATAAAAACGGAAAAAATAAAAAAAAATTTTATTTAAAATATTTTTTTTAAATTTATTTTTCTGAGAAAATCGTCTACTGAAAGTTTCAGAAAGAACTTAATGTGAAGAAAAAAAATTAATTTTTTTTATATAATTTTCTTTTCTTTTATGAAAATTTCAAAAAAGTTTGAAAAGAAAAACGGGCTAAAAAAAAATTTTTTAAATAAAATTATATAATTTTCGGCTTAAAAATTATTGTTTTTTTTTTTTTTTTTTAAATACTCAGTCCGGCCTGAAAAATTTTGAAAAAAAATTTAAAGAAGAACGCGCGCCAAGCAAAGCATATTAAAAATCGCGCCAAATATTTTTTTTTGTTTTTTATATATATGTATACATATATATTTTATTTTATATTTTCATTGAAACGGCCTTATACTCAGGAAAATTAAAGAATAATTATTTATTGCAAAAAAAAAGAAGAAGAAAATTTTACTTCTTAAAACAAATAAAAAAAAATTTGTTTTTATTTCTAAAAAAAATAAATTGAAAAATTAAAGAATTTAGAACTTAAGTGTTTTTTTTTAAATTCTAAATTCAGTTGAAGAAAAAAAGTTACCCAATATTATTTTTTTTTGTCGAAAATAAAAAATTATTAAGATCAAATTTGTGTTATCAAAAAAAAAATAAAATAAAAAATATGTTCCTTTGAAGAAAAAAAGAAAAATTTTGTGAATTTTTTTTTTTATTTCTTATTTACAAAAAAAATTAAATAAAATTTATTACCAAGTGAAAAACTAATTTTAGTAGTCAAACTTTATTTACAAAATTAAATTAAAAAAAAACCAATGGGTTGTGCAATGCAAGAAATTTTAACTGATAATAAAAAATCAGTTGAAAATCAAACAAAAATGACTAATTTAAAGACAGCAACACAGCAGCAGCAGCAGCAACAGCAGCAGCAGCAGCAGCACCAGCAACAGCAGCACCAGCAACAACAATCAACATCACAACGTAGTACAACAAGTCAACAATTGAAAGAATCACATTCAGCATTAGTTAAATTATTAGAATCTGCACCAATAACGAAAAAATCATCATCATCATCACCATCTGCTCCAACAACAATGTTTGTTCAAACAAAACAAGAGCAACAGTTGCAACAAACAAATTTAATGCAAACAAAACAACAACAACAACAAACATTGACAAACAAATCAATGCAATTGCAAAAACAACATCAACATAAACAACATCAGTTAATATTAAATAAAGATGATGAACAAGTTGTTATGCAACAACAAACATTGTCTAATCATCAAAATCATCATCATCATCAGCAACAAATAATAAATCAACAGCAGCAATCACAAAAAAATTTATTATGTCAACAACAGCAAACATTATCGCGCCAACAACAAACAATTCAACAACAGCAACAGCATCATTTAACATTGCAACAGCAACAACAACCAATTAGAAAAATTTTAACAAATTCTAGTCCAATTGTTATTTGTACAATTAAACAACCATTAACGAATCAATTACAAATAACAACACAAACATGTTCTTATCGTAAAAGACTGAAAATGAGTAATAATAATAATATTAATAATGATAATATTAATAATAATCAGTTGCAGCAACAACATTCAGCTCAAACAAATAATAATAATAATAATAATATTACCACCAATAATAGTAACAGTCAAATACAAATTAGTCAACATCAACAACAAGAACGAAATTTTCAACAAATTGTCATTTTAACTGAAAAACAGCAACAACAACAATTTGATAATGAACAAACAATTAAAAATTGTGATGATAATTTAAAGACAAAAAATTTTAATTTAAATGAAATTTATAATAGTATTAATAATAATAAAAATTGTGAAAAATTAAATTTAAGCAATAATGATAATAACTCAGAATTTGATGTTAATTTGAATCCTAAAGAACATTTAGAACATCAAATAATATTAAAATCAACTGCTGTTGTTACCAATGGCAGTGATACAACAACAACACCAACAGCAACAGATGAACAACAAAAATTTGCATGTCCATGGAAAAAAATACGTTATGCCAGAGAATGGAAACAGCGTTCAAAACAACAAACATTAGAAACTAAAGAACAAAATAAATTAATAGAATGTGATAAAAATTTAGAATTTAAAAATAATAATAATAATGATAATTTAAATAAAATTTCAGCTGCTGATGCTGATGTTAAATGTAATTTAATTAAAATCGAACAAAATTCGATAGATAATATGATTTTATCTAATTCTTCTATTAATGCTACTTCTGCTACTACTGCTATTACTACTGGTAAACAGTATGAACAATTGCAACAACAACAGTCACAACAGCATCATCGTCGTGACAGCAGTGATAGTAATTCAAGTATGTCAAGTCAATCAAGTCAATGTACTTGCTCGTCAATACAATACAAACAAAGTTCTCATCAACCAAATGATATTGATGATGAAATTGATGATACTGATAAATGTTATTGCAATAATTGTTATCAATTATATGATTCTGGATGTGATGATGAAAATTGTGAATCAAATCAAAATAAAATAGCAGCAGCAGCGGATGGGGGTGTAAATTATTTATGCAAAAAATTTAATGAAAATGTTAAAACAAATGATGAAGTTCAACAACAAGAACAACAGCAACAAAAACAAAATAATGATAATAATGTACAAAATAATAATAATGATAATGTTAACATTAACAATAACAATAATGTGCGTAAATAATATCAAAAAAGTTATTGTTCATTAGAATATTTTGTTAAAAAGTTTTATATATTTTTTGTTTCTGGAAAAACTATAAATATTTTAAATTTTAAACAATTTAATTATTAATTTTTTTTTTTATTCGAATTTGCGCCGTTTATTTTGACAGTACCTATATAGTATCTATTAATTAAAATACATTTTCAAAAAGATATATAGATTTAAAAACATTTATTAGGATCTAATGAGAAAATTGATAAAAATCTTCTCTATTTGGAATACCTAATATGTCCTTCTTTATTTCATATTATTAAAAATATATTGTGTCTAGTATACGTTTAATGACAGTTTGATATATATTTTAAATATTAATTAAGTAAAATAAGTATTTTACAAAAATATAAATTTAATTTTTTTTTATTTATTATTTCCAGGGATTCTTTAGACGTTCCATTCAACAAAAAATCCAGTACCGTCCGTGTACAAAAAATCAACAATGCAGTATATTAAGAATAAATCGTAATCGTTGTCAATATTGCAGATTGAAAAAATGCATTGCTGTTGGTATGAGTCGGGACGGTAAGTCAACAAAATATTTTTTTTTCTTTACTCAATATTAAATATAATAAAAAATAAATAAATTTGAACCTTACCGAAAGTGCAGCTTGTCAAATTAATTAATATTTTTAAAATTCATTTAAGAAAACTTGGAGTTGAATGTTATTTTAATTGTATTCCTAAAAATCCCACTTTTACCATAACTTTCATAATTATACCCATCTAATAATTGAGCAAAGATCTTTTATTGAAAACTTACCTTAATAACATGTCAAATAAAGTACATAATCACGATAAAATAATTCAAAATTTTAATAAATCTCAACTCAAGAAATTATTTTATGCAATCATAAATTTTATTTTTTATGCTATAATTTTACTTATCGCGTTATGATTATCGAATTAGAAAACCAAAAAATTTGAACAAAATTAAATTCTTATATTAGAATTTCTATCTATTTCTATCTATTCAGCAATTCAAATTTTGGATAGAGATATAGAGAAAAAAAATTTTAAATTATCTTAATTACATAATTTCCCTTCATACATGCATTTATTTTTGTTTTATCGTCCATATCCATTGCAAATGCAATAATAACATAAAAATATAATATAAAACACAAAAAAAAAACAAAAATTTGTTTTTAAATTAATTTGAAATTTCAAATAAATAAAACAACATAAACATAAATTATACTGAAAACTAGGTGATAAACATAAAATATAAATATATATATACTATATGCATAGTTAATAAAATGTTTTGTTACACAATAATATTATTTTGTTAGATTCCCATATCATTCCAATATTTTACAATAATAATAATAAAAAATATATATTCTCTAAAATCCCTTCAAAAACTAAAACAAAAAACAAAAAACAAAACTAAAGTACAATAAATTGTACATCATGATCATTTAAATTTTATTAGAATATTTATGTACAGTACATTATAGTAAATATATAATACTACATATTTCTATCTTCATTTTACACTCTTAATATTCGAAATACATATTTCAAATTCAACTAATATTAATATTTTATTTCTCTTTCTGACTACAAAACTTATACATTTTCTATACATAATTAATTTATGTATGTTGTACAACCATACATATTTATTGGAATTTGTGTTATAGAGTGAACAACGCGCAACACTAAGTAAAAATAATAATAATAATAATAAAGAAAAATATACGATTACCAATTAATAGGGCAAAGGTGATTGACCAGAGCCCACACGATTTTATATATACATATAAATTTTATGTTAAATTATATATATATTGTACATATTTATGTATAACATAATCATTATTTTGCTGCTGCTGCTGCTGCTTGCTATTTATGCATAAATTGAACATAACATATAAAAAAAAAAAATGTACCTACATATATCTCTATAACACATAATAAACAACATAAATACTATGTATATTTTCTTTCGTCATTAAATAAAATCTACATAACATATAGAAGCAGAAAAAAAAAAAATTAAAAAAAAAAAAAAAACTTCAAAGTCCCTTACATAATCATGAAGAAGTAAATTTTTATTAATTTCTTAAGGGATTTTTATGATATATGTATATTTTATATTAATAATAAAACATAATATTATGCAAACAGAATTATAATTTCTAACATTGTACTGTACTACTATGCATGTTCTACTATGCTTACTTGTTGTACATTCCTCCTTGATTGACATATGTATGAACATTATAATATGTACATTTTGAAAAAATATAAATAAAAATTAGTATCTATGACATTGTTTTTTCTTTTTATCGTTATATTTTTAAAAATTAATCACGTAATTACCTAAAATTACCTTTATTATTATTATAATAAATTATAATAATATGTATATACTTAAATTATTTTTTTCAAATTACTAAATATCTAGGGATTTTTTTTTTTTAAAGGTATATTAATACATGTAATTTAATTAAAAAAAGCTGAGGCAAATTTAATTAAAAAAAAATTACTTAATATAAAAATTATATATTCTGAATATTTAAATTTAAAAATATATACCTAATTTAATTTTGAAAAATATTTCATACAAAAATAATCCACTTAGTGCAGAGAGTATGGGGCTAAAATTATTTTGTATACAGCATGAATAAAAAACACTTTAACACCTTCTTTAACCCTCACATGGTTTCAAGACTATATTCGGACCATTTCTATATTTGAAGTGTAATCACTAATAATTTACCTCGTCATTTAATATTTTCATTGATAAATATTTTCAAAGTAAAATTATGCAAATTTATGATTTTGATCTAATTTAAAAAAAAAAAACAAAATCCTAAATATTTATAATAGTAAAGAGCTCCAAATTTTTTATTGGACTAAAATTTTATTATTTATTTATTTTTTATTTTTTCAAAATTCCATAGAGAAAAGAAATATATATAATATTATTTCATAATACCTATTTCCTCAAATTCACACTAATTTATAACTCACAAAATAAAAAATAAAAAAAACGTGGAGATTTCATAATCAGCGTTTTTTTTTTTTATACTTCTTTATTATTTCGTATTGAGCCAAATTTTTTAGAGCAAAATTATAAAAAAAAGCAAAAAAAAAAAATAAAAAATTTTTTTTGATAACATAAAATTACACTACTTGTAGTATGTATAGTTAAAAAATACAAAAAAGAAAAAATAAAATAAAATGTGTACGAAAAATATGTGTAGAAATTAACACTGAGTCAAAAAAAAATTTATATGTATAATATATTTTTGTAAAAAAAAAAAACAAAATATATATATACACATCTGAATTTAGGTCAAATTCGGTCGTTGATCCTCTTTAGTTCATGATATAATTCTCCCTGACTTATATTTCCATTTAATTTCTTTCAATATAATAATACATATACTAAATTTTATATATACATTTTATTTATTTATTTATTTTACGAAAAAAAAAAGATCTACAAAACTAAAGGTTTTTGTTACATTCAAAAATATGTTACATACAAAATTACATAGAAAATAAAATTATGTAGAGAGTATACATACAATTTGTATATTTATTTTTATTTTGAAAAATTGTGCGTTTTCTTCAATTTAATATAACATTATATGTATTTATATGTGAAAAAAGTTTCAAAATTTTTATACATATACAAAACATAAATACATTTATTTTCTTCTTAAAGTAACACGACGGTATAAATTAATTTACATATTTGTTTTTAAATCATTACTACTTTATAACAAACTTTTTTTTTTTCTTTTTTTTTAATTGAATTAGAAACACATAAAAATCTTAAAAGACATTTATGTAGTAATGGGAAAATAATAAATGTAAAACATTTTTATGAGTAGGTAAATTTTTTTTGAATTTTAAATTGATGTAAATACCATTTGAATAAAAGTATCTTAATTTGAGCCTCTCAATTACAGGGGTAATAATAATAAAAATAAATATTTATTAAATTCAATTAATATGGTTTTTATTACAATCAAGTATTGTGTATTTCATATTGAATCTTATGTTTTGTACATAGTTACGATAAATAACCAAATTTTATTCCTAGATTTTACTGTGTATAGAAAGATAGTATAGATTTATGGGGTTGTTAGTGACAGAATAATTTTAACATTTAATCTTTTTTTTTCTTAACTAGAAGTTGTAACTTAATGTCTTATAGAGATAAAAAGTTTATGAAAATAGGAAATATATAAGAAAATTGATATTGTTTCGAAGATACATATATTATTTATATGTAATATAGATACTTTTATATTTATGCTTTCTATTAACTGAAAAAAGGAATATATGAATCTTTATTTATTTTTTTTTTTAGAAATTAATTTTCATTTATTGCGCAATCTCACTTAATAAGTAAGTTTTTTTATTTTTCCTGAATAAAAAAGAAAAACTTTTTATTTCATTTTCTTATTTTTCTGCGCCTATACCCAATTTAACCTATATATTATATAAAATTTTATATAACGACGAATGTAATATTATTTTGTAATATAAAATGTAACCTAAATTTTAATCACCTTGATGTTGTTTTTTGTTTTTTTTTGTACAGATATTGTTCGACTATTTTTAATAAAATATTAATAAAATGAAAATGCCTATTTAAGATTTAAAAAAATAAAAAACAAAAAAATAAGTTCAATTTAATTATATTTATATTTTGAACAGTTCATAAATAATTCTGCTTTTGTTTCAGGATTTTTAGGCCAACTCCCAAACTCATTTTTTAAAAGAACATATATTGCTTATTCGAAAATCCTTTGTATAACTTGAAGAATGAAAATAATCATTAAAATTCATATTGAGCAAACAGAGTGAGTTCAGGGACTAATTATAATTTTATTGAATTAATATCAAAATGTAGAAGAGGGATCTTATTTCAAAAAAATTTCAATGATCCAGTTTAAAAAAAAAAAATACAGATCAAGAGAAGAAGATATTAGAAAATTCACAGGGTTGAAGAAAAAAAAAAATAAATAAATTTAAAATTTACTTTTTACGTAGGCAGGCAATTAAATTATGTATTTTTCTTAAAGAATATAATCAAATAATTTTATTTTTTAAGTATATTATTTTAATCTGAATATTATGACACATTTATTATTGCTACAATGATTTTTTTTCTTATTTAATAAGGTTTTTCCTTGAAAAATTGAAAATATACATATAATAATAATAGCATTTGTTTTTTTGTATATTTTCTCTATTAACTAAAATACACAATTATATATATTTTAGTTTTTCAATGAACTAAATTCATGAAAAATTCATAAATAAATTGAATAGAAATTTATGTTTTGATGCTATATTATATTGCTGTTGTTATATATACAAAATTTTATGAAATTCTATTCACTCGTGAAATTTTCCTTGTATCCAGAAATAGATTTTTTTTTTTATTATATATGTTTCTTTTTTTTTTTTTTTTTACTATTTAAACCGTTCATAATATAAATATTCTTCGAAATAAATAAATCTTTCAATTTTGAAGGAAAAAATAATAAATGTATGTATCTAAATAAAACAGATCTAAAATGTAAATAGAGTACATTTCAATTTATGAATCAATAAATTTTTTCCAAATTAAGGTCAAATTTTATTTTTTTTATTTTTTTTTTTAATACGAATAACAATATCGTCAACATATAGAAAAATAAAATCATACATATAAAGACCTCCCAGAGATAAGAGTGTTCCCAATTGGATTTTGTAATTTTTTTTTTTTTGTAAATGAGGTTACAATGTTTGGAATAAGATGAGATTTTCAATTTATCTGCTATGATAATATTTTTTATTGTTTATAATAAGAAATTAGGTAGATGCAGAGTTAATCAGAATAATAATAAAAACATCACAGAAAAGGAAAAGGATCATTCATATAAAAATCCTCGAAATTAAAGTGGTCCTGTATAGTTAGTTGAATGCTCAAATTTAGTTAATTATTGAAGTTACATTCTTTGACATCTTATAATAACATACTTTGTATGTATAATTAGTTAGCTTGACCCATAAAAATTAATACTTGTGCAATACTCTGTTAAAAAGATCTTTTTTAAGTATGTACCTAATTTTTTTTTCCAAAAACATATTGAATACAATATTTTTCATTTAAGTTTTGACAATCTCTCTGGAAAATTATATTAAATCGAATGGGAAAACTGTAATGAATCAATATATTGAAAATTTTTTAACAATAAGAAAATACAAAATTCTTAAATTCAAGGATATTTCAAATTCTAAACTTTTTTACAGTATAAAATAATAAAACGTATGCGCCCTCAAACTGCAGAATAATTTCATTAATTTTCAAATAAACACAATATTAACTGAATAACTAAATTAAAATTGAAAAAAAAAATAAATAAATAAATATAACTAAATAAAAATTAGTGAAAAACTTTTATTTTATTTTTTATTTATGTAAATGAAATTTTATTTTGAAAATAGAAAAAATAATTTTGCCTACATGAGTAAAATCATGAAAAAGTTCAATGACCGCATACACCAAAATTGGGTCACAGCCATATTTATACAATTAATAAAAAAACTGTATATATAATATATATATAAAATAATATTGAAAAATAAACATTATATGTATAATATAAGCATAAAAAAAAATTTTTATCCCTTGCATAAACTTTTACACACAGAGTGAGTGCTGCTACCACCACCATTGTCAGTCATTTTGTATACATATATTTTTTTTCGTTGTAAAAATTATTTTATTATTGCGAGTTGTATGTTGCACACATTGCTAAATTTCGAAAACTTTACGCATCAAACATAAAAAAAAATATTAAGTTAATTTATTTTTTAACAACATCAAGGGGTTCGAAGGGGATGAATGAATGTTTTCTATTTTAAATAGGTACTACATACTTATTTTTATTTTTCGAAAACATAAAGTGGGGTAGTTAGTAGCAAAAATTTATGATTTTTTATATTACTTACTATATATATATATATTTTTTTGCATTTGAAGTAAGCTTTTGATTATTTTTTTTGTTTTTAGTGTGCGTAATATATGAAAAATGAAAATGAAAAACACGTGCGCACATTTAAAATTTTTCAAATTTTATTTTTTATTTTTTTACATATTATGAAAAATTTAATTACATACTTCTCTATGTGTATATTAATTTTTATATTATTTTTTTCTATTATTGTTTTTTTTTTTATTATTATTTTATTTTAAATTAAGCGCGAGGTTATTTTATTGTAAAATTTCAAAATTTCGTGTTTAAATTTATTTTTTACTTTTGTTTTAAAATGCATGATGTTTAAACTTTTTTTTTCGATTTTTTTTTTTTAATCTATTTTGATTTCGACTTCAGCTCTGTACATATCTAACGTTTGGTGATGTAAAATGTTCTAAAATATTTCGAACCCACTGGCCCATATATATTATTTGGTTACACAGTATATTAAAATTATTCGTAAGATATTTGTATCTAAGATTTCAAAGCATTCCCCATTGACGTTTTTTCGATAAACAAAATTCAAAAACCAAAAGTTAATATTTAGCACTATAAGTATGTACTAGTATATCGATCTGTACATAAAGCTTTGTATGAAATATAAAAAGATATGGATTTATTCTGAACTGATTTCTTTTTTCTTGAAAATAAAATTTTATACATAAATAAATTTGATTGATATTTCTGTTTTTTTTTTTTCTTTCTAATTTTATTCTAATTCAAATGAGAAAATTGAATTTTGAAATAATAATAATAAAAATAAAAAATTGTCAGATTTTCATTATACATAATATCCAAAAAAAAAAAATCATTAAAAGAATAATAAAAAAGGTGTATTGAAACAAAAAAAAAATATTTTGATACTCTTGTTATATTTATTTAATTTATTATTTTGTAAATATATATAAATATATGCAACAACACAATGATTATTAAATAAGACATTTAATGATTTCACACAAAAAAATAAATAAAATTCTCATTAGAAAAGTCTTTGAACTTTAATTAGGTTAAAATTTTCATCATAGCAAAAAAAAACAAAAATATATAAATAAAAATATATATACACAAGCAAGCTACATTTATAACAATTTTTATTATATGAATAATAATAAAATAAAATATACTAAACATTAGTTTAGTTTTTTTTTTTTTTAGAATAAATAAAAGTAGAACATCTTTTATGACTGATTTATTATTTTTCAGATTTTTTTTTTTTATTTATTGTAGAAAAAAAAAATTGAAAAAAGTTTGAAAATTAGAAGAAAAAATTAATTTTCTTGAGTTTTTTTTTTTTTTTTGCTTTCTTATCTCTTATTTAAAAGTGTTGTTTTAATGATTTTATTTCGAATTATTAAATAAATTAAAATTCGATTAGTGAACCTAGAAAAAAATTAAAGCAAATATATTTTTTCTTAATTTTTATATCGTCAGGCATTAGTCAAGCAAGCTAGCTGTATAGAATTATGTGTGGGTGTAAAAAGTATATCACTGCGCTAATTATTTAGATTATTTTTTATGAGTGTTTAGATTATTTTTAGGAGTATCTAAATTTTTAAACTATAGAAAGTAAATAAACAGTTTCCTTTATTTCGCCGTAGAATTAAAAAAAAAAAAAAAGATCGAATTTTTTAGTGAAGCTCGCAGTCTTTCAAGTTTTATAAGTTTGACAACAAATAATTAAAAATATTCAAAATAAAAATATAATTATTATAAGCCTCAGCATAAGTATTATAGTGCCTACATTTATTATTATGTGAATAGTAATAAATTTTATCCAACTTTAAAATCAAATAATGACACTTGAATGAAAATAAGTAATTTTCTCAAAATTGCTTAATGTGGAACCTACAATAATAATTTTAATAATTTTATAAGTTTTCCACTTTACCTAAACAAACAAAAAAAAAATCTATTTCAATTGAAAAAAGATAGTTACCAAAATAAAAAAAAAAGAAATTCAATTTCACTTTTTTAATGATTAAATATTATGCGTTTTTTTTTGTTTTTTTTTGGTTTACAAAGCTTTGAAGTTTTCATCAACATTAAAAGTATATTGACCTGTGCGTTAATATAGATTTTTTTTTTTGGTTTTTTGTTATATGAATAAGAGCTCTCTCCACCTACTTTTTTTTTCTATCTTTTATTACAAAATTATTTATAAAACAACATTAAATATGCTTCACAAGTTTTTTTTTTTTTTTAAACATAAAAAAAAAATCTTTCTCTTTTCACTTTCATTTAAAAAACCACAAAAAAAAACTAAGCGAAAAAATTTCTCAATATACCCTGGAAATTAATTTAAAAAATAATAATAATATTAATGTGGTTTGGGACTTGTAAAAAGTTACAACAAACAAAATATAGAAAAATAAAAAAAAACCACTTATAGGATTAAAACTTTTTTTTGTTATCGAAGTACATATGTATCTTTCAATCAAATATTTTAGTTTTCTATGTAAGAAAAATATAGTTTACATTGTTTACATTTACTTACAAGAAAATTATTCAGCAGGAAAATTTTTCCGGAAAAAATTTTCTATCAATTTTTATTGTGAATGTTAATTAACTTAATATAGTTATTGTTCTGTACAGTAAACTTTTAAATATATATTATTAACTTTAGATATGGTAAAGTAGATAAAAAAAGATAGATTAAAAAGTAACTTTAATTATCACTTAATTGACAATTAGATCTACAGAACGAATGAAACTTTAATAAAATCCTAGTCATAGTAAAATAGATTGAAATAAATATTGTCATTTATTATTAACTCATTTAAATAAATCTTAACTATATAATTTTTTTTTGTTTTTCAATAAAAACTACATTAAGTCAAAATTTGATCTAAATATATACTACATAAAAAGACAAGCTTTAATCTGCCAAACCTTATTTAAATACCCCTTTCAAAAACAAAAAAAAAAAAAAAACAAAAATTACTTCAATAATATAATATTATTACACAATATAAACTTTCAATAAATTGGAAAATATTAAAAAAAAAAAAATATCATAATTGAATTGTTGAAAACCTTCAAGGAGGTTATTTACCTTATTTTTTTTTCTCTTGAAGTTTTATTTTTTTATATTTTATTATTGAAACTTTAATCATATGTACCATTTTTTGTACAAGCATTAAAAAAAAATAAAAAAAATAAAAATAAAATAATAATAATAATAATAAAGAAACGTTTTATTTGAACAACAAAAAATGTGCAACCTAAATACCGAAATATAAATCAACTGATCAAAAAAAATAAATATATAAATAAATTTATAATTTTGTATAACATTTTAAAATACAAAAAAAAAATTCAAAGCAAAAAAAAAACTTTTGAACAAACAATATTATTTTATTTTTATTTTATAGTTTAGTTAGGGATTTTATTTTTTTTTTATTAAATCTTAATTTCCACCTGCTCTCTAATTCTATGTACACAATAATAATATTAGGTAGAATTAGTTTTGAAAATCATGAAAGTTTTAAATATCGAATTTTATTAAAATGTCATTGATGGTGTCAAACAATTCATATTTAATCTAACCATCTGTTGAATTAAGGATTTAAAGATTTCAGAAAAAAAGGAATTTGAAATTATTTAATTATATCCACCAACTTGTCAACTTAGAGATAGATACCTTTACATAATAGTACCTATAGATATCAACACCTCTAGCAGCAAATATAGAAAATTTGTTTATTCCATATTGTAATGTCAGAAAATATATGCATACTATAATTTAAAATTAAAGAAAACAAAATAGGGAAAAAAAAGTAAATAAATAAATAATTATCTGAACATATTTATTACATCAAATTTAATACGTAACAATTATTTACTTATTAAAAATATAAATATATATATATATATATAACATAGTAGTAATTTTTCAATAAATTCCCAACTACCCAGCCAATTTATATTTTTTATATATATGTACATAATATTATATTTAATTTACATGTTTATTTTATTTTATTGTGTTTTTTTTTTTTGTGAAATTAATGATAACTTTCATTTTTCAATGACTTGCGATCGTAATCGACCTCTGTATATATAAGATTCCCCGCGCATATTCATCTTCTCTCCTTTATATCTCCCTCCTTCACTCCCTCCATTCTATCAAGGTTTTTTTTTATATCTAATTTATAAAAAAAGTTAAACATATATTTATATACATAGATATAATATAAACTTCGAAAACTACTTCTTTTTCTTTCTAACTAATTTGGCTTATAAAAAAATTTATATTTTTATAATAAAAAGCTTTGAAAGAAAAAAAAAAAAAAAAAAAAAAACTATTATTTTTTGTTGAGCAATGCAAAGTTTGCCCGGTCATTGACTTGTTTCTTTATAAGTACACATTTAATTTCGAATTAAGGGGTATGAACAAAAAAAACAATTTAATGTAAAACCATGGAGAAGAAGGAGTAAAAAAATTTCAACATAACTATGGGGATACTAAGAAAATTTCAAATTTTGAATGTGGAATATTACATTATATATTTTTTTTCTTATATATGATTATATGATTTACGTAATCCATTTGAGGGGAATATTTTTTTTTTATGTATTTTATTAACTTAGTTTTTTTTCTTCTATGCTATTCATTTTTTTATGTAGGTAGGTATGCACAATCTTATGAATATCGAGAATCGAAATTTCGAAAAATAAGTAATATCAAATATATAGTGTATATAAAAAAGCAAAAATAGAAAAAAAAAAAAACAAATTTAATTCGAAGGTCTCATTTGTGTATTAAAAAAAAAAAAAAAAAAATTATAAATTTAAAACTAACACTATTGCAGAACAGTTTTTTTTTTTTTTTTCTTTTATCGTGTATATTTCTTGAAATACGCATATAAGTCAGCGACATAAATTCGGGTCATGCACGGTCATTCACCGTTCCTACATTTGGGTTCAATTTTTATTTTTTTTTTATAGGTAAAAAAAAATTGTACAAAAATCTAAGTAAATGCATGAAGAAAAAAAAAAAGAAACAAAAATTTCAGGGTATTTTTAATATAATAAAATTAATTTTTTTTTTGTTCCTTTTTATTTTTATTAGAAAATATTTAGTTAGATTATTATTATTATTTTTAATTAAATTTTATTACCATGTAATATTAGAATTTATTTTGAAATCACTAGATAGAAAAGATAGTACTATCTATGTAATGAAAATTTAGAATGGGAGTACTGAAACTTTTTAATTTTTGGAAATTTAAAGTCAATGATATGATGAGGAATTCAAAAATTAAATTAAACTATAGATAAATTACAGAAATAAATCGAACTTAGAAATATCAAACAATACGTAATGGATTATACTTAAATTACATAAAAATCTGAATTTAAATTAAGAAACCTTCAAAGGCACTTTAAATTTTTAATTAACAATAATGACAATCTATATTTAACGTAAATTTAACAAACATTTCCTACCCTTGAACAAGGAAATCTGATTTGAAATTCTGAAGTAACTAGTAATGTTGATGTAATCAGTTTAATTTAATTGACATAAATATATTTTTAAGCTTACAAATAAATACTACATTTTAACAAAAAAATTGAGTTTTCATTAACCGTGTTGTCTTAATCTAGAAAAAAACTATACAATTATAATTATGATTTGTTGTTTTCTTTTTTGGGGGGGTGAAATTAATAAAACATTAAAAACATATAAAATTAATAGGATTTTAATTTGGTTTTTTTTTTTTTTTTTTTTTTTTTTTTTTGAGAAAAAGCTTCTTTTTTTAACATTTTTCTTCTTGTTTATGTGTTAAAAATTTATAATTTTATACACAATT
Organism: Hybos culiciformis; assembly: GCA_964007475.1. Classification (NCBI taxonomy): domain Eukaryota; kingdom Metazoa; phylum Arthropoda; class Insecta; order Diptera; family Hybotidae; genus Hybos; species Hybos culiciformis. The sequence continues at coordinate 47,171,254 of OZ023274.1, read as the reverse complement.
TCTTTTCCTGGGATTTTCTTTTCCAAGCAAGCACATAGAGTTTTATATACCTATTATTGTGCAAAATGATACAAAAAAAAAAGTCAATGAACTCGATGGGATGCTTGAGTGGATTGACTGGTATTATAACAACACTGCTTTAAGAAAAAAAAAAAGTGAAAGTACAAGAAGAAGAAGAAAAAAAAAAAATAATAAAATTAATCTAATAAGAGATTTTTTTTTTTCTGAGGTCTTTGCACTTTTAATGTTTTATGTATTTATCTTCTTTTTTTTTTTCTTCTTGTGTTATAAGAAAAAAAATTATTTATGGTGATTATATTAGGTAAAAAAAAATTTATAATAATGACGATAATAATTTAAAAATGGTTTAATGGAAAAATTATACATTTATCTTAATTTGGCGGTAAACAATAGCAAAGAGAAAATAATATATATGACCAAAACAATGAAAATCTAATGAATAATCATAAATTTACTATTTTGTTTCTACAAAAAAAAAAAAATATAAAATTTGAAATATTTTTTTGTAACAAAAATTCCAAAAATTTCACTTCTCCACATCAATAGTTCGTTTATATAATATTAGCTCTGTTTACTGATAATCGACAGATAGTAGAAAAAAATATTTTAACAAGGATCGTATAAGACTGTGTGGACCAAAGATTTTAAAATAAATTATTCACATACAAAATTTTCTCAAAATTTAAATATTTTTTTAAAAATTATAATTCTTTATGTCTATAAATTTTCAAATGTTTGTATTGGAACGAAATTTATCCGAAAATCAAAACATAATTCTGGTCTTACAATGAATGGTTTTAGAAACGGTGGCTCAGTGTCTCCGTAATGAAAATTTATATTTTTTTATTATTAAATCTTTAAAAATAAAATTTATTTTATTTTATTTTACAACTTAAAATTCTTCTAAGTTTTTATGTTTTCAAACTAATTTTTGAAAATCATAAACTTTTCTCAAAAAGCTCAGAAGAAACAAACTTTTATTTCTCTTGAATTTCCGTGCTTTCGTTCTCTTAAAAAAAAAAATTAATGCTCTTAAAAGCTCGCAAAAAAAACTTAAAGCTTTTATTTTAAAACTTTTTTCTCTTTTAAAAATTTCTCTTAGAATTTTAAAAGTTTGAAAACAAAAGCACCTTAAAAGCTCACTCTGTTATCATCAATGAATTAAACAAGAAAAAAAAACACGAAAATTATACTTACAAATACGTCAGTCAGATTTCAGATACTTTTTTTTTCAAGATATTTATTTCTCATGAACTCAGAGAATTTTTTTTTTCTTCAATAATAAGAGAGAGAATATGAATTGTTGTTTCCTTTTTTTTTTTTTTCTGTTTTGTCGTACACACAACAACTTTACCTTTTTTTTTCATTATTATGAATTATTGAAAACTAAGCGGCATTTAACACGAGAGTATCTGAACGGATATAAAAAAAAAAATAAATATATAAGTTTTTTTTTCATTGTTGCTTTTCTGTTTTTTTATATATTTTAAAAACTCAAAGAAACATTTTCAAAATATTTTTACAGTTAGTCGCGTTTGAGACCTTGTCGAGTTTTGTCGTAAATTATTTTTTATAATGAAATATTTTTTTTTATTATATTAAATTAAAAAAAAAAATAAATAAAAAAAAAAAAGTTTCATAGAAAAAAATATTAAAAAAAAACTTAGAAAAGAAAAATTATTTTTTTTGAAAAATTATTAAAAAAAATTAAAAAAACCAAAAATTAGATTTTTAGAAAAAAAATTAATTTTTCCACATATACCTAACTAATTAAAATAAAAATAAAATAAAATAATAATTCTTTTTAAAAAGAAGAAGTCTTCAGAATACATTTTGGCGGGAATTTTCTTTAAAAATTTGAAACGAAAATTTAAAACCCGGTTTATAAGATTTAAAAATTTACCTAAATTAAAAAAAAAATTATCAAAAAATAAAAATTTTTTTTAAAAATTTTCTCAGTGTACCTGGATTTTAAATTTAATAAATAAAAAACATAATAAATATTTTATAATAAAAAAAAAAATAAAATACAACATAAATTAAATTATTTTTCACTGAAAAAATTGTATTTTAAAAATTAAAATAAAATAAATTTTAAATTTAAAATAAATAAAAAACTTATATGTAAAAGAAAAAAAATATTTTTTTTTTTTTTTTTTTTTAAGAAAAGAAAGTTCCTTTTTGAAAAATTTGTAAAAAAATAAAAATAAATAAATTTGGATAAATAAAGAAAATTAAATTAGAGTTACCAAAAATAATAATAATAATAATAATAAAAAATTTAAGAAAATTTTTGTTAATTAAAAAAGGAAAAAAATAAAAATTTTCTTTCCAAACAAAAAAAATTTTAATTGAAAATAATTTTAAAAGAAAATTAAAAAAAAAAAAACCAATCTGTGATTTGTTTGATACTTTTTTATTGTTTTTTTTTTTTTTTTGCTGCAAAACAAAAAAAAAAGATAAAGATAAAAAAAAAATAAAATAGTGTAAACAAAAATATAAATAAAAAAAAAATTATGAAAATAAATAAAAAAAAATTTATTACCAAAAATTAATTTTTACGTAAAATTACACACTGAAAAAAAACAAACAAACAAATACAACAACAAAAAATACTTAGAGAAGATTTTTATTTTAATTTGAAAAAATAAAATTAATTAAAAATCAAGTACAAAATTTTTTTTTTTTTCAAATACTTATTCTCAACTTTCAAAAAAAGAAAAAAAAATTATTATTAAAACCAAAACAATTTTAATAAATAAATGCTTAAAAATGAGTGAGGAATTACCAATATTGAAAGGAATATTAAAAGGGAATGTCAATTATCATAATGCACGTATGTATTTTTAATCAACTCCAAATGGCTTAATTTTTTTCCTGCCAATCGTCCGTCGTCGTCGTACAATGATTCAATCTTTTTTTTTTTGACATATAATAGCAACAAAAGTTAAAAATTCCAAATTCTATGAAACTATAAAACCAAAAATAAATACAAAATTGCAATAAATGAAATTTATTTATTTATAAAAAAAAAAAACAAAAAAAAAAAAACAAATGCAATAATATTTAGTTTTTACCTCAATTTTCCTTAATGCATGTTTGCATTCCATTCATTAAAAAAGATTTGCACTAATAATTTTTTGTTCGAAAAAAAAAATAAAAAAAAGTGGTGCAATAAAAAATTCATATGTTTTTATGTGTATTATATGATAACACATAACAACATATTTACCCTTTTAGCATATTATATACATGATATTACATATATAAAATACAATGTTAATGATAATGTACTATAATGAATTAAGGTCGTAATTTATTATTAAATTATGTGTATATTGAAAGATATTTAACAAAAAGGATTACCACGGTGAAAATATTGAAATTTTAAATTAATACTCAAGATTCATGAGTTTTTAAGTTTTTTGAAATCTTATGTCTTAACAGGATTACTATACTCTAGAATTATTTTTCACCTGGAAAATTCAATGATTTTATAACGATTTTTCACACCTTTCTACAATATTTTCTTCTTCTGATGGTCGTCACAAAAAAAAAAAACAAAAACAAAATCAATAAATTAACAAAATTATAAATTTTTTAATTATTTCCTCCAAAACTTTGGAATTATCCAGTTTATTTAAAAAAAAAAACTACCTTCCTTTATCAAAATTCTAAAAACCCCATAACTTAAATCGAATTCTTTCTTAATACATTTTAATAATGTTGATAAACTTTTTGTAATACACTAAATTTTTTCTTGTTCACCTTCCAAAAATAAAACACACATCAAAATTAGTTATAGTTTACTTACAAAAAAAATAAAATAAAATCATAATTGGGACACCACACATTAAATAAATATTTTTATATACATATATTTATATATATATATATAAAAATTTATTTACATTAAATTTATAAATTTATTCATTGTAATTTAACAAGGAAAATCAATTACTAACCAAACAGAAAATATAATATCTATATACGTATATAAATATAAAATCCAGCAACCTACTATTCTAATAAAAAAAAAACACATCATCTCTCTTTCTTTTTTTTTATTTCTGTTGTCTAAGAGGTCATGACCTACAAAGCGCATAATGAAAAACATAAACATAAAATAATAATACAAAAAAAAAACTATAACAAAAAAAAAAAAACTCTTTCCGACTGACAGTGAGTGTAAGTTAGTTGTTTTTTTTTTTTTTTTTTGGTATTATTATTAAATTGTATATTTTTTTTTATTTTTTAGTTTTTTTTTTTACCATATTTTTTGTATGGGTTTTAAATTTTAGTTTAGATTTGCAATGAAAGAGAAAGCAAAAAGAGTTTTCACAAATCAACACAAAAAAAAAAAAAAAAAACAGATTTTATGGAAAAGCATAAAATTGTTGAAATGAAACCAAACAACGAAAATAATACATTTTTATTGTCAGTTTTATTCAATAAAAAAAAAAAAAAATTAAGGCTTTCAGTTTTTTATTTAACATTAATTTCCATATGAATTTTCTAATTAAAATGAAAATTTCATGTCTTGTGTTATCAAGATTTTTGAAAAACACCAATTTTTTTTTATTTAGAAGTGAAACCCTTTTAGGACAAACATTTATTTTTTTTTTTTCTTTTAGATAAAATTTTATTGATTAGGTATAGAAAAAAAAGAAAAAAAGAGAAATTTTAATAAATATTCAAAGAAATCTCTTTGAACCGAAAATGTATAATTTTTTTTTTTTTTTTGAAGATTTAGAAAGGAGAGCATATAATTTTTGTTGTTAAAATTAATAATTTTTTTATTTCTTTTTGTTTTAATTTTATTTTTAACAAAAAGTGGTTTGTTACTTCAAATTTTCGATAGTGTAATAAGAAAAGTGATAGTGTAATATGAAAGAGTGTGATAGTGTGATCAAGGAAGATGTATTTCAAGGAAGATGTATTTGTAGAACAATTTTGTAATTCTAAAACTATTGAAATGAAAAATCTGCTCAAAAACTGAAAATATCTTATGCAATTATATTTTATCAATTCTGTTTATCAATATTGTCATTAAAAATTTTTATCTCTTGTTCTAAAAATCATAAATGTATAAATCATTGCGGGGAAAAAAAAAACTTTTTATCTAATCTTTTATAACCAGCAACAAAAAGAAACAATTTTTGTTTTTTATTTTGTTTTTGTCCTCATTATGCCAATACTGAAATATATACACATATAAGTGAAAATTAACTATAAATAAAGCGACTTTCAATTTTTACACATTATACTATATTAATTTGTTATTTTCATTTTTTTTTTTTTTTTTAAATAATAATAAATTTATTCATCATTGTTTAAAAAAATAATAATAATAATATTTTATGTTCAAAAGAAATCAGAAAGCTTCAATAGAAAAATATATGTATACTTATATATATATAAAAAACAATAAATTTCTTCTCTTCTTCTTCTTCTTCTTCTTCTTGGTTAATATCAATTTTTTTTCTTAATACCTTTTAATAATAACAAAATAATATCAAACTTTTTTTTTTGTATAAAGTTCAAGATGAAAATTCATCAAATCGAATTGTGTTTTCAAAAAAAAAAAAAAAAAAATAGAAAGAATGAAAATTAAATGAAAAAAAATTAAAAAATTAAAATAAATAACAAAAGATTTTAATTAAGAAAAAAAAAAAATAAATAGTAATAAATTTTACATGAATAAATTATTTAAATTTTCTCCAAAAAAAAAAAACTCAAATTTATTATCTGAATCAAAAATCGTGACTTTTTTTTTTATTTACATTTTCAAAAAAAAAAAAGGCTGTGACTTTTTAAAATGCACTAATTTCATTAAAATGATATTATTTTGTGTGTTTATTTTTTTATTATGGCCGCGCGCGCGTTATAAGCGCATAAACAAAAATAATCGTGGGTGCAAGCACAAAAAGAAAAAACGCGCTCTTTTTTTTTTATATTAATTCAGATTGTTTAAATTTTTTTTTTTTTTTTCATTTTATAAATCTTTTTTTAAAAATAAAATAAAACTTATTTAGTTAAATTTTTTAAATTTATATATTTCTTTTTTTTTTTTTATTCTGCCCAAAAAATCATTTTTGTGCACAAATTGTTATTAAAAATAAAAAATTTCATCCATAAAGAAATGGGAGAAAGTTTATTTATGTTTTCGAAGCGAGAAAAAAAAAAAAAAAAAAAACAAAAATTAAAGCCCTGATTTACTTTTTTTAAATTCATTTTTTTTTATTGTACAAATTTTCATATTTTTTTTTATTTTTTGGTAATACTTATAGTACAAATTTTTTTTTTTATTTAAAGGTTTTTGTTGTTACAATTTCATATATACATATTTATATCTTTATATCTAGGTAGATTTAAGTGAAAGAAATTATTTCCTCCAGTAGGTCAGATTTTTATTTTGTTTACATGAATCACAAAAAAAAAAAAACAAAAAAATTAAACAACTAACAAAAAAAAATATCTATTATTTGTCGGCTGTATCTTTTTTTTTTTTATTTTTTTTTACAGTCCGGAAATATATTATTTTTTTTTTTTTGATTGATTGCCCTTCAAATAAAATTTACATATAGTTAGTTATAGGAGAGAGAGAAACACAGTTATAATCGTTAATTTCCTAGTCTCTAGTGTGGTGTCAGACTGTGTTTTTTAGTGGCAGAAAAAAAAAAACATTATTATGATTTTTTTTTTATGCTCACATTGTTGCGATTTATATATATGTACAACAAAAAACATTTAACTTCCAAATGTCCAACAACAGTATAATAATATACTTTTAATATTGATTAAGACAATGACCTACTTTAAAAAAAATGAAACTTAAAATGAAAAAAAAAATGAAAACATGGAAACAATAACAATAAATAGTTTTTTTTTTTTTTTACATTAAATTTTAAAGAAAAAAAAAATTATTATTTATTTTATGATGATGGATGGAAAAAGGGCTAATTTTCATATTTTTATAATTTACTTTTTAAATGAGTTTTATAATTTTTTTTTAATGTTATTTTAATAATTAATTGATAGTATTATATGGAATTTTAATAATAGACTGATAGTATTATATAGACAGAGAGTATAAAACTTAATTAATTTTGAGAATCAGATGATTCAAAATAGAATTATCAATATTTTAATGTCACAATTAATTATAATATGAAAGACTAGGAATAATTGATAACTGAGACAAAATCTCTATGTACATTTAGGTTCAAAAGAATCCATAAGGCTGTTTTCCCAAATTATAAGTTTTTTCAATAAATGTATTTTCTTTTTTTTATATTTTTTATTTTAAATTTATTATAGAAAACATGTCATAAAAAAAAGATTCATAAAATTTCATACATTGAGCATACAGCTATCTTTAGGGTGTAAATTACTGAATGAATAATGCTATGTGTACCTATAAAATGGACATTTTGGTTAAAATTCATACAGAAAACATTATTTACTGCACCTGTTCTAGATAATAATTTATTTATTTTTTTGTTCACAATAATATTAACCTAAATATATATCTTGTGTGTATGTAGAAGAAAATCCCCTAAAGGAATTACGGTTACTGACGGCATAATTCAAAATTGAAAAAAAATAAATAAAAAAAAAAGGAAACATGTAATCTTATATGGTTTTATTGGTGTAAAAATAATAAAAGGGTGAATTGAATTTTGTATATATAAAAATTTTTTATTTTTTTTTATTTTGAATACTACCACCTGTCTAAAATTCAATTCACCACATTACAACTACAGTATTTTTTACAAAATTAAGAAAAAAAAAATAATAATTTAATTTTTTGCTTGAAGGCTACATATATTTACACACAAAATATGTGTAAAAGTGTGCCGCAAATTACAATTCAAGTTTTCAATTATATTATCAGCAACAAGAAACCTTATCATTTCCCACTATACAACAAAATATTATTCTCATCTTATCAATTTTTTTTTTTTTTAAATTATATAATTAATTGAATTTTCTTCTTTTTGGCAAGCTGCAAAGTCACACTACTTCAAAAAAAAAATATATATATTAATTTATTTTTTCAAGTAATTTTGTTCTAATAAGCTTCAATTGTTTTTCCTTTGCAGCGGTTCGATTTGGCCGTGTGCCGAAACGTGAAAAAGCTCGAATACTTGCTGCTATGCAACAATCAACACAAAATCGTGGTCAACAGCGTCAATTAGCAACAGAATTAGATGATCAACCACGTTTATTATCAGCTGTATTGCGAGCACATATGGAAACATGTGAATTCACAAAAGAAAAAGTAGCACAAATGCGTCAAAGGGCACGCGAATGTCCATCATATTCAATGCCAACATTATTGGTAAGTTTATTTTTTACTTTTATATTTTACATATATAGATTTATTTCAATTAAAATATATCTTTTTTTTTTATTAAAAGAAAACATTTTTGGTCAATGAAAATTTTTAAGTTTTAATTTTTTTTTACAATGATAAATAAATTGCGCCAAAAAACATAAATCTAGGTATATGAAAATTGTAATTAATTTTTTTTTTTTTGTCTTAATTTTTATTTTATTTTTCTGTTTAATATTTTTTTTTTTAATTTAAAGAAATTAAAATTTTTAAATATCTAAATAATTTTATTTACTTTTATTGTTAGTAACCTTTATAATAGTAACCTTATAAAACAGTTGTAGTAGTATTAGTAATAAGTAAGTCCATTATATTTTATTTTGATTTCATTAAGAAATATAAATTCTTGAAATAATAATAATAATAATATTAATATAAAAAAAAAATTAGTTCATTTCTATAAAAAAAAAAAAAAATACAATATTTTCATTTTATTGCCCTTGAAAATTCCAAAAGCGATTTTTTTTTTTTCGCCTCTAAATAAACATAGTATGTATAACAAAAAAAAAATATAATATCAGCAGAGAAGTAATAAAATGAAAGTTTTTTTTTTTTTATATTTCTTTAAATTTTTTAAAATAAAAAAAATATATATATTTATGTATTATTTCCATTATAACTTTGTATATAAATATTTTTCTACTTATAAATTAAATTCACGCATTTGATGGTTTTTTTTTTTTTGTATTTGTATATATTTAAAAAAAAAAATAAATAAAAAATGAAAGTAAATCGAAAAGAAAGTCAAAGAAAATGTATATATAGTATAGATAGTTTAATAGATAGAAATTATATACAAGGAAAACTTTTCTGTTTGGTTTTAAAAGTTATTAGTTCTTTCTAAATATTTGATATTTTATTTATTTCTTATAAGATCAGTGCATAGAAACTGAAGATAACGTACTATACTACTATTCAAAGCATAAAAACATAAACTAAATTAATAAATTGTAGTATTAAACTGAATTCAACAAAAAAAAAATTGTTTGTCTCTTAATGAAGAAGTCGAGATCATTAAATTTTGTTCCCACACATATATTCAGCAAGTTTATTTAACCAAAAATGAAATTCTAAATGAAAATCCCTGGCTATTTGAAACATTAAAATATTTATATATTTTCGAGGTTCATTAATAATATATTATTCGTTTATATTATTTTGTTTAAATTGAATATAAAAAAAAATAAAAAAAAATATGTTTTCAGGGCACAATATATACATATAATATATCATAGATTTAAAATATAATGTATATGATTGTATATTATTACTTTTATATTCCACACTTTTAATTTTTAATACTTTATGCTTGCTTTATGCTTTTTTTTTTTTTTAACTACATACATATCATTTAATGTATATAAATAAAAAAAAACCTTATCTTAATTTTTATGGTTTTATTTTTGCGCGTAGGCAAAATATATATCAACAGATGGCCCTTTTCGAGGTTTCTTTTATTTTTTTTTATAAATTTATTTTTTTTTTAATTTATATTAACTGTTGTAGTGTGTATATATGTAGTTTTAACATATCCAAAAAAAAAAAGTAAAAAAAAAAAGCTTTTTTTCTTTATTTTTTTAATACATTTCATATAGAAATTTTGTTTCATTTATTGCAAACATTATAAGATATTAAAAAAAAGCATATATAAAATGTATCTATATGGTACTATACATGAGAAACATGAAGAATTTGCTGAAAACGAAATCATACAAAAAATATATATTTAACCATTTTAACGGAAGTGCGTATAACCTCAATTTTTTATTATTTTTCTCTCGCATTGTACTTTAAAAAAAAATATATATGTATATTCATATAAATAAAAAACTACAACTAAAATTTGCAGCAAATTTTCATAAAAGTCATGAATATTATGGTTATTTTTTTTTTTAATGCTACATTGTTATAATGGGTAATGATAAAAATTTATAAATTTAAATTATGATTAACTTTAAATTTAATTCAACATTATTATTATTTTTTTTTTTTTTGTTTCACCAACAATTACATTTTAAATATATTTATATCCATATGCTTTAAATGTAAATATATAAAATATATATAATTTATTATTATATTTTTGTTTTGAATTTATATTCATAGATGTGAAAAAAAAAAAGTAACAGTCCAATGCAAGGGCAGGTCCCAAAAAATACGGTTTATACTTTATTATTTTATTTCAAAGTAAATTTTAAATGTGTACTTCAAAATTTAACCTTCATCCTATTTATTATATAAACAGAAAAGATTTTAAACCATTTAAATAAAAAAACCTATTTTTTTTTAGTAATTAGTTTTTTTTTTTTAAATCTGCCATTCTCAAATTTGTGTATATAATTGAAAATGCAAATTTAAAGAAATAGAAAATTAATTTGAATTTTTTTTTATTATATTTTCGTTATCATAGTAGTATAGTTTTAATTTGTTTATTTGATTTTGTTCTGAATGAAAATGTGTGCATAATTCAATTTGCCTGAAGATGTCAGGTTGGTAAATACTCAGATTCGACTCTGAATTATTAATAGTTTCTGAATCCAGAACCAACTGTGAATAAAATGTTTTTTTTGTGAAAGCAAAGTTTTTCCCGCCTAACATACTATATTCCTAATGTATACTGAATCTTAATCCTGAATTTCAATAAAAATACATATATTTTGAGTTTAAAACAAAAATTACGTAATCTAATCAAAAAAAAAATTGAGAAAATAACTTAATTTCTTTTGTAAAAAAATAAAAATACAATTTAAATTCTAACTTATTCAATAATTAAATTGATTCACTTAAAAAAATAAATATAATGTACCTACGAATAGAATTTATGTGTACAAAAGTAAGATTATGTTTTTTTTTTTTGATGTTATTATAAAATCATTCATCAATATAATATACAAATCAAAAATATAAACAATTTATGTATAAAAAAAACAAAATAACAATAAATAAATAATACGCAAATTTGGCCTTCGAAATCAATCTATCATCACTTGAACAATAAAATATTTATGTAAACATTATGTAAATATGTATATACAACATATAAATAAGTTAGTGTTTTGCGCTATAAAAATTAAAATAAATATTAAAATAATAAAAAAAAACTAATCTTATAACCGCAAAAATTAAAACACGCAACATACTATTTCTTTCTGTACATACATACACGTATGTACCTACATATTTTATATTTTTTATATGGTAAAAATAATTTCTAGTTTTTTTAAAAATGAGAGCGAGCACAGCCTTAGAATTCAAATTTAAATATATTATTAAATATAAAAATTTATTAAATAAAAATGTTCTATTGGATTCTCGCGATATAAAAGTTATTATTAATAACAATATAGTTATAGTATAACTAATAGTATAGAACCAGGAAATCAATAATATTCTTTAGTAATAAAAGCATGTATGTACAAATTCAATATAACGACGTATACTACAAGGAGGAAAATTTTTATTATTTTTTAATTAATATATAAAACAACATAAAAGATAATTTCAAAAAAAAAAAAATTAAATTAATTTTCAAGTTCTCTACTCGTATGTACAAATACGTCATTAATTTTAAAGGTCAATTTAGACAAAAAAAAAATTATTATGTATGTAAATAAAAAAAAATTATTTGCTAGTCCGCCTGCGAAATAATTTTCATATGAATTTAATTCTGCAAGAAAGATTTATTTTATTTAAATAGGAATAAGAACTTGATATACTTTTTTTTGAAACTTATGATTAATGATAATTATGATTTAATAACAAACCATCTTTAAGTTCATCCATTTAGTCACTCATTCGAACATTGATTAGATGAAAGTAGGCGAACAGGATCGAAACCCACATATTCATAATTTAATTAATATAATATATATTTTTTCTGCTAGTTGTACTAGTATATAGCGATGAATTGATAAAATGTATCATTAATTTTCCAATATATATTATATCAAAATTTATCTTTTCCGGGATTCTAATATGCAAAATTCAATCCAATTTTATAAGCTCATATAACAATTTATTATTTATTTTATCTTTTTATAGACTAAAAAAATGTAGATTTTCAATATTTCAAAGAAAAAAATTGTTGTTGCTATGGAAAATCCAAATAAAAGTATAATTTAATTTTTTTTTTTTCTTAATTTTTAACGAATAAAGTATGTTGAATTAATCCGTCCAATGGTAACAATCAAAAATTTAAAAAAGTCTAAATTTTATTAATTTTTTTTTTTATCATTTTAAGAGAAATACATAATTTTTTTTTTATGCAAGAATTTCGCCTATAAAAATATACATAAAGTTATAATTATTATTATTATTTTTAAATTGGCGCCAAAATTATTTATATATTATTTAAAATAAAAAAAAAATTGTATTTATAAACTTGCCAATAATTATTTATTTTAAAATTTTTGCAAAGATTTAATATGCGAACAAAAAAAAATCAGTAGTCAACATTAATATATTAAAAATGTTGAACTATTGAATTAAGGCTTTTTGAGTTTTTTTTTTATAACTAAATTTTCCAACAATATAACTTAAAAAATACATAAAATTATATTTTTAGAACAACTGAAAACATATTTTCCTTTTAAGTAAAATAAATATTCTATTCGAATAATGACAATTAAATTTTATGTGCATATATATATTAATTAGTTAATAAATATAATCAATGAAAATTTTAAAATATACATTTTTAAGTAAATTATCCCATTCTCTGCCCATTCACTTTGAAATAGAATTGCATTATAAAATAGATTTAAAAAAATAAAATAAAAATATGCATAAAATTTATGCAACTTTTTGCATTCATATTATATTTTATATTTTTAATTTTTTTTTTAAAGATGTAAGTAGTTCACCTTCAATTTACAGTTTTACCGTTAAAATAGACATATAATAAATTATATATAGATCTTAAAAATTAAACTGTTAGAACAAAATTATAATAATAAATAATAAGAAATTAAAATAAAATCATGTTAAATAATAAAACTGCTGCACCTCAATTAATAGAATTTTTATTAAATTACAGATAAAAATAATAATAAAATAATTTTCAAATAATAAAATCTTTTCTTTTTTTTTTTTACAATATACATATTATATAGTTTTCTTCATTTGCATTCTACCGTGATATGTTTTTCTGAATGTCTTTTTATTTTTGTACATATATATATCAACTAGAGAATAAAATACCGTGTAAAAAAAATGTTTTTTTTTTTGACGGTTAACAGGTATTTAAATCAACATTATTTCATATATTTAACAAATGCGGAAGTATTCTAGACGTGGCCTTTAATATTATAAGAACTTTAATATATATTATATTTAGTGAAAAAAAAAAAAAAGATAAAATAAATAAATATTTTGTAATTTTTGTGTTCATTACTTGAAAATAAAACTCATGTCGTAAAGGGCTTAATTTAAAAAAATCAAATTTTTAATGTAAAGTTCTTATAAGTTGTTAAGTTTAGGAAAGTTCGAATGCTAAAAATTTTGAACAGTGGATTTTATTATATTCCCTACTAATAAAACAAAATTATTTGATCTTGAAAAATTGTCAAATAATTTCTGTAGTTAATTTCAATTATTGTCGAGGGGTTAGAAAATGTATTTTATTTATTAAGTTCATTTTGTAGTTATGATTAAAAATCTATTTATACATAATATATACATTATCTATAATTTACCACGAAAAGCTCATTATACTTAAGTTCATTTTATCAAAAATTAAGTAGTATGAATTTTTTTTATTATTATTTTAATGTTAAAATATTAAATTGAATTGTCCTTGAAAATCCAAAATAATATACATAAATAATTTTCTGATATTTTCTACAAAATATGACAAAGTAATGTCATAATTTTTTTTTGTTTTTTTTTTTTTTCAGATTATATTATTGTTTTTTTTTTTTTTCTACTCTGTGCTTTATTGATGATTATAGTTAGAATATTTTTTCAAGAGAAGAAAAATATTATAATTCTTGTCAATGACAAACCAGAATAATAATAATAATAATATTTATAGTTATATGTATACGCATGCATATATGTTTATATATAATAATATTAATATTTCTTTCTATAAACTTAAATAAACAAAATAATTAAGTTTTTGTGTTTAAGGAAACGATTTGTACATATTTGTATGTATAATATATATATATATTATATTAAATATTGCTATTATTATTATTTAACATCGTAAAAAAAAAACATTTAATATTAAATCATCATTACTATTAGAACTATAATATTATATATGAGGTATAAATCTTATAGTACATACACATATTGATAATATGAAAATTATTAATGTAAACAATTTTTGTGTTAAAATGGTCGTAATAGTTTGATATTGATTAATTTAATTATCTGCATATTGGAAAAAAATACATACATACAAGGATAATTAACTTTATATATTAATTCTATTAATTTAATAATTAATTAATTATTCTGTTGTTTTAAGAAAATATATATTCTTACTACTAAACAATATATTCTGAACTACTGTATAAATTGTGGAATATTTTTTAATTTTTTTTACTAATAATAATAATAATATTTTTACTTGTTTTATTGTTTTTTTTTTTTTTGCTCATCAATGATATGATGTTGTAATGCTCTAATTAATCTTGAATTAGATTTTAATTCTAGTATAGGGAAAAAACAGTAGTTGTCATTGCTTTCTTTATCATGATGTTCTAGTTTTATTTTGATTTTATTTTGAATTAAATTTATCTTATAATTATAGTAAATAGTAGCATTGGTAAAATTATTATAATTATTATATACATTTGAAATTAATTGAATAAAATTTAAGTTCAATATAATAATAAACGATTTGGCTAAAACATTACTTTGATAATATATTATTTTCGTTGTTTCTTTTTTTTCATTCATGAGAAATGATTACAATTTACAATTAGTAAAAGTTTATTTTTGCAATTAAATATAATTATTTTTCACCACATCATATATATAATAAGAGACTAAGAGATTATATATATTATTTTTAATTAAGTAAATTTAAAAACTGAAAAACAAAACAAATTTCTCCCAATGGAATAATATACTACCCAAAAAAAAAAATAAAATAATTATAATCATAATAAAAATATATATATAATATACAAAAATAATTCTTATTTTACCAGAATGTTAAATAAAATTCAATGTCACCACAATATACACAAAAATTCAAATAAAATTCAATAATTTCAAAGGTCATTCTTTTTATTTTTTCTCCTTGATATTTTTGTCTTTTTATTTATTTTTTTTATCATATGAGAGGATTTTTCTACATTTATATAAATCTAAAATAATAATAATAATAATAAAATATACTTAATATAAAATAATTTTTAAATTCACATTATATTATTCTCTTTTTCCAAATTAAAAATAAATATAATAATAATAATGAAAGAAGAACACGACGAAAAAACAAGAAGATACAAAAAAAAAAGTTCAATGTCAAATCCCAGACTGCATTTTTCTTTTTTATTATTATTTTATTTTTAATAAAATTCAATTCATGAGGAAGATTTTCTTTTTTTGAATAAATATTATGTGTAGTTATATCTTTTAATTTTTCACATTTTAAAATTACCTCACAATTGAAAAAACACACAATATTTTTTTTTTTTTTCAAATGTTGAGTGTTAGACTTTGACTTTATCACCTTTAATAATTCTTCTAATATTATCAAGGTTTTTTGTTTATTTTAATTTTTCCACAGGGTATATCTATTAATATTCCCGATATATTAATTATAATCCCAAGTTATTTCATATTATTATCTCCCCCATTTATCAAACCAGAAAATTAACATAACACTTATACTTAAAACAAGTTATTTATTTAATATTTGTTTTTTTTATTTAACAATTTTCCTGTCAAATTTTCGCCATTCGTCCTATGCGATAATCTACTGTTATCTTAAGGTTCTCTGATAATTTTTGCATAAGTGTTTTTTTTTTTTGAACAATGCATAATTGATCTTGACAGCTTATTTCTGATGTCACTTTAAAAGTATAATTATTTGTTTGCTTGTTTTTTTTTTTTGTTGTTCTGGGTAAAAATAACTTCCTAATAAACAATTCGTCATTATTTTATTTATTTTTTGTTTTTTTTTTTTTTTTTCTCTGTGTCTTTTAAATATAAACTAATTATTTATATAAAAAAAAAAAATATTATGTTTGATTTTTTTTTTTTTTTTTTTTTACGTTATATACATCATTTACGACCTTGGCATTTGTTTCAATAATTTCAATATTTATTATTATATACATATATGTATGTATAAAATTGTTTTAATATTATGTGTATACATTTATATTAGATTTTAATTTATTTATTTTTAAAAGTTCTTAATAAAAAAAAAAAAAGAATTTGTTTTTTTTTTTTCTTTTCGTTTCTTAGAAAAATGTTAATCAATTTTTTTTATATATATATAATTTCTAAAAAAAAAAAAAAACATAAGGAAAAAAATGGATTAAAATTATTTTTTAAATTTCTTCTCTTTTAAGATTTTTCTCTAAATCGTAAAAAAAAGTTTACTAAATGCATGCAACGTGACTACGTGACTTAGAATTAATAGTTTTAAGAAAAATAATATTAAGAACTTGTAAATGAATTGAAAAAAGATGCATAAAGTTTCATATAAAACTTATTAAGTGTAAAGGTTACTTATTGAATCTTATTGATTGTATACAAAATGAAGTACAAATGTGTCAGAATAGCGAATGTGTATCATAAATAATTTGTATGACTTATAAAGATCGGAAGACTTCTAATATCTTCATTAAATTTAACCATACTGTCTAATAACTTATAAATGGATTAGGAAAAGTATATTTTGAAAGTATAAATTTAAATTTTATTAAATTGGTGATAATTATACTAAATACAATTTGATCAAAAATGTATAATTAGTTAGTTATCCAAATCGCGACGGTTATTGTTAGTGAAATTTCTTGAAAAAAAAAACTATATTAAATGAAAGTGATACCTAATAATTAACAATTATACATGTATATACAATTTATGTTATTTTTTTACCTATAAGGTGACATTTCAAAACCATAGGTCACCTAATATAAAAAATAAACAATAACATATAACAAAAAAAAAAAAAAATAACAAAATTATTGTAGGTTTCTGTTTTTCATTTGATTTGAATTGTATATTGTACAAAATACTTATATATATGACGTTTACGGACAAGTTAATGATTCTGACCATGATTTTATGATTTGTTTTGTCTATAAATACCGTTAATTTTTTTTTTGTTTAAGGTAATTTAGATTAATCATAAACTGAGGTTACAGATTTTATTGAAAAACATTTATACCTATACTATTATTTTTTTTTTTTTATCAAGTTCAGAATATTGAAATTCAATAATATTTATATCAAGAATTTATTGAAAAATATATTTATACAAAATTTTTTGTATATACATATTTATAAATGTAGAATATATGAAAACAAATTATATATATCCGAATAAAAATAATAAATATGAAAAATAAAATTAGATATATAATGACCCTGACATTGGACAAGAAGGTATAACGTGTAGTATACATAAATAAATATATATAAATTTATAAAGTTTAATTAAGTTATAGAAGTTGTCAAAAAAAAAAAAAAACTAAAATAAAATATTATAATAACAAAACTGAATGTAATGTCATTGAATCTTTAGGAAAAAAATAATAAAATATGTTTTAAATAAATAAAAAAAAATAATTTCAAACGATTATTTAATTATTCTTTTAAGTAATTTGTATTGTGTATATAAATTTGCTAATTTTCTGCCCATATAAACCTTTTGGTACCTCTACAGACCTCATTTATCGATCGATTTTGATAATTTTTGCTTTTAAAATGATGATAGGTACATAATATGACAATTTTGGGGCCCAAAATGAAAAATCGAAAAAAATATGATTCAAATGTAAATATTTAATAATTAATCCAAAACTAAATAAATATAAAATCTCTAAATATCCTGAAACTTTTAATAATGTAATATAATTGTTTTAATACGTAGAATATAATTATTATTTAAATTAAATAGATTTAAACTAGAAAATTATATTGTCCTTCAATTTAAAGTGTGTATACTCAATATTTCTCAACACGAGCCTTATAAAATATTAGCTGTTTTTTTTTTTTTTTATTGACTCACACAATCAATCCAAGGTTATATTTATAATGTACACTTAGAATAATTGTTTTCGCCGTATTTTTAAAAACAAAATAGAATATGTTTCGAAAACACGAGCATCTTCCATAGCATCTGCTATAGCATTTTATTTACCTTTCAGACTTTGATCAATACCAAATATATAAATTACTCGTGTAGGTACTTTTTTTTTAATTTTTTTTATTTACATTTCATGATATTTTTTTTATCTATCAAAATGAAACTATCTAGTTTTGCGTCATGGCATAAATTAAATTATATATTTATTGGGCGCACAAAATTATGGCATTTTAAATATATTTTCTATAAAAACTCATTTTAACTTACCTATATATAGATTGAATAATGAAAATTTAATTGTAAATCATGTAAAATAGTTCTTAATTGATTTTGAAAAAAAAAAAATTAAAAAATATTCATCTTCACTCTAGAATTATGGAATAAATTTAGTATATTAAAACATAATGACAAAATATGTACTTACTATGCATATCCCCCCCATACTACAGGATATTTCATTTAGATAGAACATTAAATGGACTATTGAGAATAGCATATTTAAATTATTTTAGGACAAAATAATAGTTTGACAAGAAGTAGTGGTAATTTTTAATTAATATTTCATCATTTCGTTAATAAACATTATCGATACAAACAATCAATATAACACTTGTCATAAATCCATAAAATACAATATAGCAAAATTATAATAAATTCTAATATTTTTTATTTTTATTTCTAATCTATAAATTTTTTCTAAATTACAAAAAAAGTTAAATAATTTTCTAACTTAAATATTTATTATTATTATTACATATATGAGAAATTCTAAACTTGATTTATATAATATTATTAAGTATATTTAACTTCAATGATGACCTTGGAAAGCTATGGGGAAATGTTTTTTTTTTTTACTATACTTAAAAAATATTAATAATAATAATAATGAAAAAAAAAAAAAACTAATATTCTTTCTCAATATAATAAAATGTGCTTATTTCACAGTTATAAAGTTACGTCGTACTAGCTCTAGACATAGTAAACAAGCTTTTTTTTTTTAATAAAATTTATTTGTCCTATGTAACATTTTTCCCCTTGAAAAGCAACAAATTTTTTTTTTTAACTAACTAATAATAATATTAAAATTTATTTTTATTTTTGCGCCCAGATACAAAAAATACCTTAAAAAATTATTTTTTTTTTTTTAATTTTTTTATTTAACTTAAATTGTACAAAATTTCAAGTTCATAGAGGATATTACTAATTAAGATATTTTATTTAATATTTAATTTTTTTTTTTTTTAACTTTTATATAAAAAAAAAAAATAAATATTTGAAGCAGCAGAGCAATAAAGTTGAAAAAAATAAATTCAAAATTTCTCTCCTTACATTTTGCTTTCTTATAAAATTTGGGTTTAGAAATTGTTATTGTAGTTTAAATATATGTAGTACATAATATATAAAAAAGTACATAAACAAACAAAATTTTTTTTTTATTTTTAACCAGTTGAATCAATTAATAATTTTTTTTTATTATTTTTTTTTATGTGAAAAAATTCTTATCAGAACGGCGCGAACAAAAAAAAATAAAAGTTAGAAATTTATTTATTTTTTTTTTTACTTTTTTATGTACATACATACATTTTTTTTTTTTCTTATCTGTTTGAAAAAAAAAAAAAAAAGTATATAAAATAAAAATAAACAAAAAAAAAAAAAACATATTTTAACAATATAAATAAAAATAATAAAAAAAAAATTATATGAAAAACGGCTTAAGGTTAAGGTCAGTATGACTTTGAAATTAGGGAAAAATATGAACAGGAGATTATGAAAAGAAAAAAAAAAAATTTATATATAAAAATATTTTGTACAGAAAAATAAATTTTATATATAAATCATTTTATAAGAATTAATTTTAAGAAAATTTTGACGTCCAACAGCTTAAGAAATATTGTGAGCGAAATTATAAAATGAACTTAGAGATTTTTATACGAGTGCGATAAATATTCAATTTTAGCTTTAGGTAGAAGAAACCCACATTAGAACTTAGTAAACTAATGAATTAAGATCAAAATTTCGAGAAACTTCAAAATCCAAAAATGTACGGGAAATGTTTGCTGTTCTAAGCTCACTTCGCTTAATATAAGATTTAGGTATAAATATATCTATATGTAAAACTATAAGTACTTACTTACAAAGTGAGTTTTAACTTATTTTAATATAAATGTCGAAATTAAATAATATTTGAAATTAATTTTTTTTGTACAATTTCAAGATCAAGGATTTATAACCTCATTAATAGAAAAACAATAAAAATTATGAAAATAAATGATAATTTTTTTTTTTTTTTTTCAAGATTAAAACAAACAAAAAAAAAAAAACGTATAATTATTTTTTTTTTTATTATGTCGCGCAAACGCTTTTTCGTTATCAGCATATATATATATATATATGTATTTTGTTTGTTGTCCCTCCCGCCGAAACATTATGTATAGAAAAAGCTTAGAAAATACGGAAAATATTTTTGAGACAAATTAAAAATTATTTACCTAATATAAAATGATTATATTGTTGTTCGTCATAATACATTTCATTTTATTATGTATATAATTTATTTATTTTTTTTAATATTTTACACGTGTTCCAAAGATTTTAAATATATATACATATATTATTATGATATTTTTTTTTATGCATGTAAATATTTATTAGGTAGATACGATATTATAATAATTTTCTAGGAAATTCATTTTATGTATTTTAATTAGTTTAATATATTATAAAACTAACATTGTAACAAAATATTTTATTTTTCTATTGTAATTTGAGAAGTTTAATTTTTTTTTTTTGTTTATAAATTTTTATTTGTTATTTTAATTAAAAAAAAAATAAATGTATTTATAAATAATTAAATATCTACTATTTTTTGAGATAGGGTCGTATTTTTATGGGATTGGGAGTTTAGGTATTATGTTCAAGGAGAGATTTTTATTTTATTTTATTTTATTTTAAAGATTAAAAATTTTGCAATTCTATCAGTTATTTTCTCTAAATTGATAAAAAATTTGCTGTAAAAGATTGTAATTTATTTAATTTATTTATAATGATAAAGATTTCGGTTTAATATAAAGGTATAAATATAATGTCATTGAGAATGTATGAAAGCTTAAAATTAAATAACTTAAGGTTTTGATTGTCAAAAATCTGTAAGAAAATTAGATGCATCTTAAAAATTTACTTATAATAAAGGCCTGTTGAAAATAATTATTTCAAGTATATCAGCATTACATTTTTTTTGCATTTATAACATTTTTTTAAATACTTTTCTTGGCATTAGAAAAAATTTGAAAAATTTAATAATTTTTAGTACAAAAATTGAAAATAAATTAAAAATAAAAACAGAAATAAAGAAACCACGTGTTATTTGCCGGTCGCTTTAACGCAAGGTCATATGATTATTATATCTCAAAATAGTTTTTTTTTTTTATTTGTTCTTGGTAAAAAAAACAAATGTATTATATACATAAAAATGTAATCTAAAATTAAATGAAATTCGCAATATATTTTCCCAATTTATTTTTAGTTTCATTAAAAACAGAAAATAGTGTATATTATTATATTCGCAAAACAAAATACGAATTTTTTGGTTGCTATACAAATTTATGCTTTCGTTAGCTTTTTTTTGTTTTTTTCTGTTCTTTGGTTTTATGTATAAAGTTTATTTTTATATTTTTATTTATGTTGTGTATAATGTTCATTATTATATATTTAAAATTTATTATGTTAAGTGGTGTAGTATAAATTTCCCAACCTTAAATAGTTAAAATTGTATCGTACTCTTTCTTAAAAAAAAAAAATAAAATTAAAAAAAACCCCCCAAATTGAAATTCATATGAAATTTTCAAAAAAATAAACTCCTAATTTAAAAATTGAGTCATTTTAGACATTATTATTTCTTATCGAGTTGTTTTGTTCAATTTGACGACAGTTTGTAACCTACAAAGTTGTGTAACATCGGACCCTCTTATTTTAGGTACCAAAACAAAGAATTTTGACAGTTAGATACCTATAAATTTAATTTCATATATAAAACATTAGAAGAACTTGTTACAAATTAAGAACATTTTATATCTGCTTCAGCAGCACTATAATTATTTACAAAGTTGAGAGGCATAATAAAAAAAAAATGTCTATGAAAATTTTCCCGCCGCATATTATTTAAGAAATTAATAAAAAAAATTATTTTGTGCGATATTAAATTTCATTTTAATAAATTTTTTTTTTTTCTCAAATCATTATTTTTGATGACAAAACAATTCACAAACAAGAACGTGATTTATCAAAAATAAAAATTCTAAATACAAAAAATTATGCATAAATTATTTTTATATAAATTAAAAGCTTATTATTTTATATTGTTTTTGTAAATTGAATATTTAAAAATGTCTTCCTCATTTCAAAGGGTCACCTTTTCGCAAAAAAAAAAAAATAAATAAATGAAAAAAATTAAATTAAGCAAAATAAATAAATAAAATATTATTTAAATAAAGACGAAAAAAAAAAATAAAAAATATAGTCACCTGAATCGAATAATTGTCGATCGGGCATTTGGGGGGCGCGTAATTTTTTTTTAATTTTTTTTAAGTCTCACTATAAATTTTTTTTTATTATTTCCCGCGTTGTTATTTTATTATGTTGTTTATCTAAAAAAAAAAAAAAAAAAATAGTGAGACGTTTAAGAGAGATGGTGCAAAAAAAAAAATAAAAAAAATAAATCCCCAATATAAGTTTTGAAAAATATTCTCAATTTGTTGCTTCTGATTTTTTTTTAATTCTCAATTTATATAAAGATTTTTTTTTTTTTAAGTATTTCGCGCTTCATTTTTTTTTTTTTTTTGAATTTTTTTTTGCTTATATTTCCAAGGTCAAAAAATAACTCGATACAAGGTCGTTATTTAAGCGCTGCTGATATACAATGTATATTGTAGGTATAAAATAAATATAAAAAAAAATAATAATAATAAAAATGATAATGAGAAATAAAAGAATAATTTTAGAATTGAAGACGACGACGACAACATATGATGAGATTTCTGGTTTTGGGAATTTTTTTTTTCTTCTGTCGTCGTCGTCAAAAAAAAAAAATAATTGTGAGGTTCAAAAGAATTTTTAGAAAAAAGAATTAAAAATTTGAAATTATAAAAATTTGCCAATTTTTATTTTTCTTAATTACATTTAGCAAATAATTTTATAGAAAAATAATTCATATATCATCAGGAAAATTATATACCTACACGTATATTTTTATTTGGCGCCCACCGAAAATGCTTGGAAGAATATAATATAAAGGAATTAAAATAAATTATGGCGCTAAGTTATGAGATACTTTTTAAATTTAAATATTCATTTTTCACTATTATTTATAAACTAATTAAACTAATTTCTATGTAAAAACAATAATAATAATAATAATAATATCATTTTGAATAATATTTTTCATTTTCCTAGAATTCGCATTATTTAATAAGAATCTTACTCAATTTACTTACTCAGAAATTTTAATCTACAATTCTACATGATTGAGTTAATTAATTTTAATTTTTATTATGTTTTCATTTTTTTTTTAATTTTATTGCGAATAATGGATTAAAAAAAATTTTTTTTTATTTAAATAATTTTAATATTTAAAGATCTTGATTATATGTAATGTAAATGATTCGAGAACATTTTTGGCGGCAAATTTAACAGGAGTCTGCATTATGTCATTTTCATACTAAACTAAATTATACTAATAATAAATTACGAATATTTTTTTTCTTCTATAATTTGTTTACTTCAACCTTTCAATTTATTTATTAATTTGAATGTATAGCTTTTAGTTTTGTTTTTACGTTTTTTAATTTTTTTCAGCTTTTATTTCAAAATTCTAAATTGAAAAATAAAAAGTTCTTAGAACGATTTGTAATATTATTATTATTTTTTTTTTTTAATAAAATATTTTATTATTTATTATTTATACATTTATATACATACATCATATACATATACCAAGAATTATTCCTATATTTTGACAATTTGATCGCAAAAAAAAAAAATAATAAACAACAAAAAAAAAATGTTGTTTTTTGTTAAGGTCATTTGAGAAATAAAATAATGAAAAAAAAAAAAAACAACACCTCCAATCGCCCCCCCCCCCCCCCCTCACTCTAATTTATATCTTCAAAATTAATAAAATTCTTAGATATAAGTATATATATTTTATTTTTTTGTTTGTCCTCGAAATTTGGTTTTTTTTTTATGTAAATTTTTTGCAAAGAAACAAAGCAACAAAACTCAAAAAAAAAAAATAAAGTTCTAGTCGTCTTCTATATAAACTAATCAAAAAATAAATACAAAAAAAAAATAAAATAAAACCGAATAGCACATAGATACAAATTTTTTTTTAAGAATAATATGTAGTATGTAGTAACTAATAAGTACTACACACATTATTATTATTAATATAGGATGACTGATGAATTTTTTTATGTTATTTTGAAGAAAATTTATATTTCCGTATTTGTGTTCATATTTATAATATTTTTTTGCGCTTATGCAAAAAAAAAAAAAAAAAAACCATAAAAATGTCATAAAAATAAATTAAAATCACATTAGAAATTTGTTCAAATTATTTTCTATATATATATATAATCCCAGTCCTGTTGATTATACAAAACTCTCAAATGCGATTTTTTTGTTTTTCAAAAAATTCTGTCAAACTCGAGATATATTTTTATGAAAAATTTTGAGAATGAATCCTTTTGGAAAAACCAATTTATATATTACGCTAAAAATATATAATAAATAAAATAAGTGTTATCGATCACATCTATTATATTATCAGTAGATAGATCAGTTTAACCAAAAAATTACAAAACAATTATTATCTTTTGGCATTTTTTTTTTTAAAGTAGGTATTTGTTATTAGAATTATTTCAGCATACATTATAATATACAATAATTATTAGAATTATAATAAAGTAAAAAAATTTATATAAACTATGTACTCAGAAGTTAATACTATACATAATGTATGTATATAGCAACAGAATAATAATAATAATAATAAAAATAGAATTTTCTTCAAGGTCGAAAATAATAATAATAAAAAAAAAATAAAATAAAATATCGTTATTTTTCAACCCCTCAGTTTTTTTTTTTTTTGTTACGAATTTCGTCTAAATTTTTTTTTTGTTAATAGTGGTAGTTTAAATGAAATAAAAAAAACTAAAACTTGTAGGTATGAAGTTAGAGAGTATTAAAAATATTTATTATAAAATTTTTATTTTTTTATTTAATATAAAGCAATGTCAATTTTTGGCGAATTTATAAACAAAATTTTCAAGGATATTATTATATAAATTTTTGATAATAACAAGCAATTATGTATTTTTATTTTTTTTTTTAAATTAAAACTAATGGAATTAAATATAATATAAAAAAAAAAAAAAATAACCGAAATTGTCAACAAATATATTAAAATTTTTATAATTGTAAACAAAAACAAAATAACTAGTAAATATGTTTTTTTAATATTTAAATTTCGTATATTTATATATATAAAATTGTTATTGAACAGTTTTGACTGTTTGAACTAAACTTTTCCGTCTAGAATTTTGTTGTTTTTGAAATTTCAAGCTAGAATTATCATTATTTGTTCTTTTGTAATTTAGCGCCATTCTTACAACAATTTTAATGATCAGCTGTCAATTTATTCTTCTAAACAAAGTATCTTAAGTTCATAAAGATACTTTTATCTATACTAAAAAAGAATTGGTTCATTATGAAAAAAATTATAAATATTAATTTAAAAGAGCATAACATAATCAATTAATTTTAATTAATTTTTCAATTATGAAAAATTACTAGAAATTTTTCTATTTTAAGAATCCGGTCAGTTCATTGACACTATATATTTTATGTTTGAACTTTTTGTTTTCGAATTAAATAAATATTTAAGCATTTATGTTTGTTAACAAAATAAAACCCAAAACTACATACACTTTTTTTTAGGCCTATATTGTTGTCAAGCTAAACATAAAAATTTTGTGTGTGCGTTTTTAGAATGAGTAAGAAAAATATTTTTATAGTATATATTTATTTTTTCATAAAATTCATATTAAGGCACGCAAAATTTTCTCTTCTATTCTTTTCAATTTAATTAAAAAACAAAAAAAAAACCAACCACAAAACATCATACAGAACCTTGAACTCTAGTTCGTCGACCTTGACGATATATTAAATGTCATGTTACTTAAAAAAAAAAAAAAAAAAACTACACATATTCTTCCTACTTCATGAACTCAAAGTATGTATATAGTATAAAGAACATTAACAAAAAAAAGCACAACATTAAGCTTTTTTCTTTTTTTTTTCTATAAGTTTTATATGTGTTGTATATCCAATTCTCTCATGAAAACTACTATGTATATTTAAAAAAACAAAAAAAAAGAATTCATTCTCATTCTTAGTTCACGAATAAATAAAAAAAACTAATAGTACAACACTCTACTAACGGTTAATGGTTAACTTTTTAAATCAATTTTGTAAATGAAAATAATTTTCTAGGTATAGCTTTTATCACCGGTATATTTTTTTGCTATAAAACTAATATCGATGATGCATGAATGGAACTGGTTTAAGATCATTTTTTGTTCTTTTTTAAGTTTAATTCAATAATTTTCCACTGTTATTAAACTATCATCAAAAATAAATACATTCTACTTGTTACTCTAGGACTATAAACTTACAAAATGACCAAAAATGTTTTTTTTTAAATATGTAGTATTGATTTTTAAATTTTTTTTATTTATTCAAAATAAAAATAATTTTTTTTTTTTATCAATTTACAGGCTTGTCCATTAAATCCAGCACCAGAATTACAATCGGAAGCAGAATTTTCTGAACGATTTGCTCATGTTATTCGTGGAGTAATTGATTTTGCTGGTATGATACCAGGTTTTCAATTACTAAATCAAGATGATAAATTTACATTGCTTAAGGCGGGTTTATTTGATGCACTGTTTGTACGTTTGATATGCATGTTTGATTCATCTATAAATAGTATAATATGTTTAAATGGTCAAGTAATGAGACGTGATGCTATCCAAAATGGTGCAAATGCTCGTTTCTTAGTTGATTCAACATTTAATTTTGCTGAACGAATGAATTCTATGAATTTGTCAGATGCAGAAATTGGTTTATTCTGTGCAATTGTATTAATTACACCAGATCGTCCCGGTTTGCGCAACATTGAATTAATTGATAAAATGTATTCGCGCTTAAAAGGTTGCTTACAAACAATAATCAATCAAAATCGACCAGATCAACCTGAATTTATGTCTGAATTATTGAAAACATTACCAGATTTACGCACTTTGAGTACATTGCATACTGAAAAATTAGTTGTATTTCGGACGGAACATAAAGAATTGTTGCGTCAGCAAATGTGGCATATGGAAGATGAACCAACATCCAAGAGTCCAAGCAATTGGGATGATCATCGAATGATGGTCGATGATGTTGCAAAATCACCGCTAGGATCAGTCTCGTCCACAGAGTCTGGTGATATTGGTGAATACCAAGCTCAAATTACAACACAAATTGCAACTTCATCTCTGGCCAGTTCAGCACCTCTTTTGGCAGCCACCTTATCTGGAAACTGTCCCATTCGACATAGAGCGAATTCTGGGTCTTCTGGTGAAGACATTGATCTTGTTGTTGGTTCACATTCGCACTTAACACAAAACGGCTTAACAATAACACCAGTAGCCAGATCCCATTCACATACAATGCATCACCATTTAAGCACGACAACGTCTGGAGTTCGTTATCGTAAACTAGATTCCCCTACAGATTCTGGAATTGAGAGTGGGAACGAAAAGGCTGAATCCACCAAGACTGTTAGCAGTGGCGGTGGTTCGTCTTGCTCAAGTCCACGCTCAAGTGTTGATGATGTTTTAGATGCGGAAGCTGCAGCTTCAACAACAAATAGTCATCATGCAGCCACAAGTTCTGTTATGATCAGCAATGGCGCTACAAAGCGACAAATAGTTGAAGACATGCCAGTTCTAAAGCGTGTCCTTCAAGCACCTCCTCTTTATGATACCAATTCTTTAATGGATGAAGCTTATAAGCCTCATAAGAAATTCCGCGCATTACGTCACCGTGAGTTTGAATCAGCCGAAGCAGATGCAACATCATCGACAACTGGTTCTGGTCAAACAACCGTTTTGGTTCAACAATCACATTCTTCGCCAGCAATTGGATCAAATTCTAATGGTCCACAACAGCAACAGACACAACAAACAATTCCACATCAGCAAAGTCAGCTGCATATGCATTTGACCCGGAATACAACAACCACCTCTACTAGCTCTAGTAATTACCATCACAGTAATAGTAATAATAACCAGCAACAATCTCAACCGCCACAACATTCGTCCCTATCTAGTACACATTCAGTTTTAGCTAAAAGTCTAATGGCTGAGCCGCGAATGACACCAGAACAAATAAAACGTTCTGACATTATTCAAAACTATATAATGCGAGATCAGCCCGCAAATGGTTTATTGGTTTGCGCGGCCGGCAGTAGCACTAATAATAATCAAGGTTATACATCTTCACCATCTCCAGTTGCATTAGCATCACCATCAACAACGACAGTTACTATATCATCCCCACCTCCAGTTAATGGTCACCCTCCCAGGTGGCAGGGTCACAGTGTTATAACAACTACAACACTTCGACATCAATCCATATCTCCGCATGGTAATAATAATAGTAGTGGACAAAATTATTTACAATCACCACATTCAACTTCAGTATCTCCTCCACGTCCATCACCGCACCAGTCACCGCGGTTACTTGAATTACAAGTTGATATTGCGGACTCACAGCAACCATTAAATTTATCAAAAAAATCACCTACACCACCTCCACAAAAGATTACTTCATTAGTTGCAGCAGCTCACAAATATAATACAGCAGCTGATGTTACTGTAACTGCAACTCAATCTACAAATTCAGCTTCAGCACCTCCAACAATTCATAAAGTTTTACTGGAGGCGTAACAAAACGTTTAAATAGCTTTTCTTTTTTCAAAAAAAAAAAATTTCTGAATTTAAAGAATATTTTTAGAACATTGGTTCATATCGTAAAAGAATTAATTTGATTAAATATAATAAATGGAGTAAATTGTAGTCCAAAAAAAAAAAAATTAAAAATTAAATTTTCAAAAAAAATTATTTAAAAACAACACATTACATTTGTTATTTGTAGAGCCAATAAACTTGGTGCTTTTGTGTAAAATTCTCTATGTAAATTATATACATTACATTTGTAATAAAAAAAAATCACAAATAAATTCCCAGGTGAATTATAAATGAGATTATAAATGTAAAAAATAAATAAAAATAAATTGCTGGAAAAAGATATAAAAAGTAAATTAAAATAAAAAAAATAAAAAAATTAAAAAAAATATTGCTTGTACAAAATACATTCATTAATTTAAATTTAAAACAACAACAACAAAAAATACATAAAAATATTTTTAAGTTTTAATTTTAAAAATGGTTCTCTCATTAAGTGAAAATTTAATTTTCAATAAAGAAAAATTTTTTTTTTTTTTTTAGAAGTTAGAAAAGTTTTTAAAATAATTAAAAAAAAAAATAATAATTTTTTTTTTTTTATTTTTCAAAAAATAATAAATAATTTATATCTTAACAAAAAAAATAATGTAAAATTTAATAAATTTTAAGTAAATCAAAATCATAATGTGTTAAGAAGAATATGTTGTAAATAAACAAAAAATTAAAAAATTGAAAAATTGAATGAAAAACTTAAAAAATTTATGCATGTTTAAAGGAAAAAAAAAAAAATTATATATTTTTAACAAAAAATTTGAAAAAAAAAAATTGAAAAAAAATTTATATGGAAAAAAAAAAATTATTTTGTAAAAAAAAGAAGATCTCTTCCTTTTTATTAATTATTATTATTATTATTATTATTATATATAAATTTTAATTTGTTATGAAAAATGATTTTATTAATTTTTTTTTTTTTTGTTATTCAAAAAAATAATAATATTTTTTTTTTAATTGCGCGCGTTATTTTAAGCCTGTTGTAAAATTTTATTATATATATATTTATATATATAAATCGTATGTATTTTTTTTTTTTTTTGTAAAACAAGAAAAGAATTATAATTTCATCAAAATTATTATTATTATTATTATTATTTTTTTTAGTCTTCATATTTTTTCATTATAATAAATATTTCCTTCGAACTGACAAAATGAATTTTCCAACTTTCGAAAAATGCAATTTTTGTTCCAAAACAAAGCTCTTATTCATTGTGAAGCATCGTTTATGATTTACTTCCACAATTTTAATTGCTCAAGTCAATTTCAAGCAAATTCTTCTTACTTGTCCAAAATTTGACAGATGTAAACAATAGTTATTCATAGATATAATAATTGATGAAAAACAAAAAAAATTCATTTATTTAAAAAAATTTTATTAATTTTCAATATTTTTTATCTCTGTTTTTTTTTTTTTTATATTTGATTTTTTATAAAGAAAATTATTAATTTTAGTTTTTTTTTTTAAATAAAGAATGTGAAATTATTTTTAGCCTATTTTTGCGGCGCATTTTTAATGATTGATTAAAAAAAAAAATTAAATTAAAATCAAGAAAATTAACAAAATTAAAATAATTTATTTATTCATTGTGTAAATAAAAAAAAAATAAAATAATTAAAAAAAATATATATTTTTAGGGTAAATTAAAAATGAATGTGTATTTTTTGACAAAAAAAAAACAAAAAGAGGGCATATTTAGAAAAAATTAAAAAAAAAAGAAAATTGAGAAAATTAACAAAAAAATTGTTATTTATTTTTTTAAATATACTTCTTATAACCTAAAAAACGTCTTTGAGTCATTTTTAAAATTGAGCATATTTTTCTATATTGCTGGTTTCTTTCTTTTTCGTTGGTAATTAATAAATACCAACCACAACTTCTTTTGTCATTTAAAAGAAACTTTCTCTTTTCTCTAAACATTCTCATTGGAAATTTTAAATTGAAAAACATCAATTGTTAAGTACAAAAACTATTAAAATAAAAATTTCGAAGAAAATATTCCAAAAAAAATAAAGAAAGCGATTAAAACAAACATCTTCAACTTCAATTACCAAACTTCAAAATAATAACTTAAAATACATCTACATAGGAATTGTCAACACTGAAACATAATTTCAAATACAATTATTTTTTTTTTCAATCAATGTCCTTTTTTTTCTTCATTAAATTTTTTGATTCAAAAACTTTCTTTTAAATTTAGGACTTCAAAAAAGAAAAATGCCCAAAACATATGTATAAAAAAAAATTGTAACAAAAAAAAAAATTGTAAAATCCAAAACATTCTTAATTGTGTATTTGTAAAAATGTTATTTAAATTAAAAATTAAAAAAAAAAAAAAATTAAAAATTAATTATTATATAAATTTTAATTATTTATAGAAAATACAATAGACTTTTTAAATAAATTTAAAAAATTAAAAAATAAAATTAAAAAAAAAAAAAAAACAGAACCTAATTAATGTGTGTAATATGTCCGTTAAAAAAAAAAATAAAAAGCAAAAAAATTGAAAAAAAATTTAAATAACATTTACATAAAAATTAAATTAAAAATCAACAAAAAAAAAAAACACAAAAAAATTATAAATATATTTTTTTGAAATTTAATTAATTTTTTCCCTGGTAAAAAAAAAAATTGTTTTCAAAAAAAATTAATTAAATTTGAAGTTTACAAAGAATTCAAAAAAAAAAAAACAAAAACTAAAAAAACCTAAAGGAATGAGTAAATGAAAAGTAATGGAATGTTATAAAATAAAAATTTATTATTATTATTAAAAAAAAAAAACATTATTGCAATGAAATTATATTTAAAAAAAAAAATCATTTAAAAACTCTAATTATTAAGTCAAAAGAAAAAAACTGAAATAAAGACAAAATTTTTTGTTGTAAAATTGCATCTTTTATTTTTCCTATTTTTATTTTTTATTTATTTTTCTTTAGTTCTCTGCAGATTCTTGATTTCTGATTTTTATTATTTTTACCCCCAAATCTGCACTAACCATCGTCATCGTTGAGTTTATTTAGAGGAGTTATTTGTTTTTTTCAATTCGGGCGTCAAAAGTTTTTGCCACTGTTAAAGTAAGAACAAGTGTGTTAAGAACAAGTGAACTTTTTTCTTTAGTACCACACTAGTCAAAGTTAATACTTATACTGGGAATCCCCTATTTAATACAAGAAAACTAATGCTTTTTATTATGGGTTTTCCTTTTATTTCTAATTTTTAATTTTTTGTCTGGAATTGAAATCTCATACATTATTTGAGAACTTTGACCAGACTAAACAGCTTCTTTTAAAAAAAAAATAATAATCCAGTAAAACGAGATTTTATGATGAAGTTATGTTATTTATTTTATATTAAACAAAAAAAAAAAGCAAAAATTTTTCGTCGTCTTTATAGAAAAAATAAAAGGGCTTAAAAAATTTATCTAAAATTAGACCTGCATTATTTAAAAAAAAAAAAATATCAGCTATTTATTAAAAATTAAATGTTAAATAAAGAATATTGAATTATCTAAAATTATTATATTATTAGAATCCTATAAAAATTAAAAAAATAAATAAGATCAAAGAAACAATAAATCCGGCAAACATTTTTTTAATTTATTTTTTCTTTTTTATCTTTAATTAAAAAATAAATTAATTGATTTTTAAAACGTAAAAGGTGAGCAGCTAGAATCACTATTTTTATTAATCTCAAAAATATTATAAATTTTTTTTTGGTTTACATTTAAAAATTTTAAAATAAAATATGAAACGATTGAAAATTATATAATGAAATAAAGCGGAAAACAGGCCAATAATAATTAATTAAATAAAATTTTGAAAAAAAAAAAAAAAAAAACAAAAAAAAAATTATGAAAAAATCTTAAAATTAAGGAAAAAAAAAACTTATTGTATTAAGAAAAAAAAAATAAAATAAAATTATTGAAAGAAAAGTAAAATGGTTATTTTGTTTCTTTTAAAACTATTCTCAGGGTGTTCAACCATATGTTTTATTTCAACTGATTCGCATTATGGATATTTAGCACTGGTACATTTGAAAAGCGAAGTTCTTCAATTATATTCGACTTCTCCAATAGATTATACATCTATCGAAAGAAATATTTGATTTGAAATCGACAATTTTTTCTCACATTTTTGAGATAGCTTTATCAAACTGTGTAAAAAGTAATAAAAAATTAAAATAAAACAAATTTTCAATAATTTCATCGAAATATATATTTAAGGACAGATTTTTGGACATTAATAATTTATTAACTATATAAGTATTTTGGTTACTAGTCAAACTTCATCTATAGAATATTGAATTGTCAAATTTAATCACTTACGAGATTTTTTTAGAATTATATATGTGTTAGAAAATTAAAATTCATCTTCGCAGTAGCATTAAAAGAACATGTTTAACAAGTTAATTGATTTTTACAATAATTTAAGATGAAAAAGTGTTCGAAAATATCGTCGGCTGTACATGAAGTAAAAAAAAAACAAAATTGTTGCTCAAGTCTATCATCATCATAATTAAGAGAAAGTTGTGGCGGAAAAGTTCACGAAATTCGTAATTATAACGAAACTGTTTTATTATTAGTCTATAGTATCTATATAGATTATTAATTTCTTTC
This sequence comes from Hybos culiciformis, assembly GCA_964007475.1. NCBI lineage: Eukaryota > Metazoa > Arthropoda > Insecta > Diptera > Hybotidae > Hybos > Hybos culiciformis. The sequence goes on along the minus strand of OZ023274.1, from coordinate 47,136,817 downwards.
AATGTTGGAAATTTATGCTACGAAAATCCGAGAAGAATCTTATTTTATTCGCTAAATCATCGTTAGATCACTTAATATACAGTATTAGTTATATTGCAATAATAATAGAAGAAAATAATTAATTGATACTCATTTATAACACCACATGGGCTTGATGATGAATATACATTTCATAGCTTTCTAGTTTTTTTTTTTTTTGGTTTAAATTTTAAAATCACAAACAAATATTTGATTAAGCGTAGGAATTTTTTTTTTTTTTTTCATACTCTGTTGTCCTTGATTTTTATTATTTTTCGTATTGGTATTGGAATTTTTTTTTTTATTTGTTTTAAAAAAAATAAAAACAATTATAAACAATAATTAGTGTTTTTTTGGCAAGCTGTTGATATTTAAACTCTTATTGTCCAATACAGAAAATTAGTTAAATACAAATAAGGACACAAACATGCGTAAAATTCACCAGATATTGTGTTTTACTTGAATTTTTATTCAAATTTTGTTGCTTTGCTATTTTTTAAGCTCGTTTTTCAATCGAAAATTAAACAACGTGCGTTATTTTTTTAATTTTCTGGTCTATCCGTTCGTATTATCCAAATGTCCCAACTTACAAATGCTTTATACATTATAATTCTTTGCTAATTTCATTTGCACTCTCATTCAGATAACGGTTATTTGTTGTAGAAGTCTAAAAACATGAAAGTAACATTTTTTTTGTCTCTAAAACTTGAATTAACCTGTGACGAAAAAATAAAAAATCAAAAAACCCTACAGTTGAAAAACGGGCAAAATACACTTCGAAGTCTATTTTAATAGTTTTTTCAAAAAGATTTTAAAATTTTTCATATTTCATCGAAACAAGTAAATAATAAATATTTCATAAGGTTTATCATCAACTCTCACACTGTTTCGGTACCCAAGATTTTCGTTCCTGAAGAAAAATATTTTAAGAATTTATTTTTATTTTTACACTATATAAAAATTTATATATCACACCCGTCCAATTCGTGATTATAGACTTTTTATTTTTGTCTGAAATTAGTAGGTCTTTTTTTTTTAAATTTTATTGACTATAATAAAGAAATTTTGATAAGATAAGTAAATAGATTTTGAAAATTTCTTCCAAATGAAAAAAAAAAAAAAATTATTTATTTAATTTCAAGGTTATAAGAAAAATTAAATATATGAACCTTTAAGTTTAGTGCCTCAATTAATTAAATTTTATTTAATTTTTTTTTTGGTAAATGTGTTGCTAATTTAATTCTTCGACTGGCCAAAAATTTTCGTCAAATATTTTAATGTATAAATTTATTTAATTTTTTTTTCCAAATGTTACCAACCACCTGAATATTTTAGATTTGAATAATAGTAACCTTTTCCGTTTAACAATTTTCGGGGCCTTAAAATTGATGGAGAAACAGTTTCCGCTTACAGAGTTTTGTTTTTATTTAATTAACATTGAAAAATAATAATTAAACAAGTTAAATTATTCGATAAACGATTAATGTGCGCTAAGCTTTTTTAAAGTAATTTTATTTTGTTTATATTTGAACATTTTTATACATTGTGTATATAATTTAATTTTATTATTATTATTTTTTGCAAATCAAATCGCAATTATTGAATATTGTGTTTTTAAATGAAATTTTTAATATAAATTTTTATCGGAAAAAGATTGAATCATGAACATGTGCCGATAAAAATTTTATATATTTATATATAACATTTTTATGATCGGTGAAAATAATTTTTTATTTCTCTTTATTCGCATATATAGGGAGAAATAAAACTATTGTAACAGGAATTTTTTTTAAATGATAATTAAGACTCATAAATTAGAGTGATTAACAATTATTATTCTATCTTTAAGGCTGCGGGTTTTGTGACGATAATTTCAGTAATTAGTTTAAAATTTAATAATTGCTTACACAAACATTTTAATATTATTATGTGTAATGTATAAAATAGTTTACGACTAGAATATGAAGGTTATCTACCCTCTAACTAACTATCAGTATATATAAAAATATGTACGTCTACTTATATACATTTAAAATTATATTGTATTCAATTTATAATTTTTATTATACATAAATACAATTATTTATTTATTTTCGCTTTTTCATTTTCAAAAAAAAAAAAAAGAAGTAAAATAAAAAATAAAAATTCGTAGAAATAAATTTTCTGACCTCGAAAGTATTTACTTTGAACTTGACACATGCGAAAATAAAGTATTAAATGTATACGTATATTTCTATACAATATATAATATACATAGATGTGCAAAATATAATTTTTAAATATAAAACTTTTTTTTTTTAATTTTAGAATCAACAAAAACAAAATTATTATGTTATATTATTTTCTTCTAAGAAGTTTCTTTTGCGTTCTTGACTAAATTTAGACTATATTTATAATAAATGATAATTTAGAGACATTCAGTGTTTTTTTAAAGCATATTAATCACAATAATTAAAGATCCGTTACTTAGTTTAACCCTGTATAATGTCTAAATTTGTCGAGTCAATTGAAAATATATATTATTATGTATAGGTATATTTGGATATAATTTAGCTTTTATAATGGCAATGAACTAACTAATTATGTTTGATATAATATTATAACAAACATTTCAAACACAGACTATTTATTTTTGTTGATAATCGTTGATTATGATGTGGGTTTTAATATTCGACAGATCTATCTAGGATTTTGTTTTCTGCAAAAAGAAATTTTAAATGTGAATGATGAAATAGTTTTAGTTTTGATATAGATTTCGCATATTTGGAATCAACATTAAATCCCATCCCAACTCATAAAACAAACATATCCTTTGTCGCTATATATGTTATAAAAATGATAAGAAATTCGATTTATGATTATTCTATATTAATTTTTTGTTCTAGTTATAGAAAATTAGATAAAATATATAATGTTATTACACATAAAATTGGAAGGCCTATTAAAACTTTTGGAAAAAGCGTCTTATGATTAATTCACGCTATAAAATAGATTGAAAAATTAGCTCTATAAATTGAGAACACGATAAATTCAAAAAAATTTCATTTAGATATTTATTTTTGATACAATTTCAATGTGAATCTGAATACTTCATCAGGATTTTGATATTAATAAGAGTTAAACTAAAATATTTCTAAATAAAACTTTATAAATGAATAGTACATTTTGTGATGGTATCTAACAATTAGTTATTATCATAAATCAGTTATGAATATGAATTTATAAAAACTAAAAATATTAATATAAATATTATGCCTATATTGTTTGTTTTTTTTTTAAATTTAGGTTTATTAATAATAAAAGGCATTTATAAGTTATATATAAAATATTTACGCGCCAAAAATTAATATATTTATTACAATTTTATTTCAACTACAATAGGAATTTTCTAAAATGTTCTACTATATATATATTCATTTTGTGTAGTGGAGGTTCAAAGAACGTAAATAAAATTTCAAGGTTGATAGATAAAAAAAAACATATAGTTTTTACGTCTAAGTTTTTTTTTTTTAAATAAATAGCTAAAAATTAATTTATTAATTAAAATACAGATTTATAAATTTCTTCATCATTGATTTCGTTTGTGTAATTTCAAATGAAATATTTAACGAAAAATTTGTTTAATATAAATATATTGTTGGAAACTTATGATCATCAGCTCCTATAACGTTAACATGCTCGTTATATAGTGTTGTATAGTGGTTCATATTCTTTTTCTCAAAATAAAAAAAATATATTATTCTCATAAAATACTATCTGAAAATGAAATAAAAAAAAAATATACAAATTTTCGATTATTTTTTTTGTTAAAATTTCTTAGACTGTGTTCATCATGATATAAATATAAGGTCTGATAATTATGTGGATAAAAATGAGTTTTTGAATAATTTTAATAAATTTTGAACTAATATTTTATGAATTTGTCTGAACAATAATAAAAATGAAATTGATTTCTTTATAGTTAGAAAAAAAAAGTTTCATCAAACAGGGAAGCCTCCAGTACTCCTCCAGTACTAAAGAAAAACATTGGTTTGTAGACAAATTTTTAATTTCTCAAGTAAAGAGTTATGGTCTTGAATTCATACAAAAATCCCACAGAAAAAAGTGCTTTCATTTTTTCTCGATATTTCCAATTTTTCGAGCAACTTTTCCAATTTTTCTTTCCCTAAAAACCTTGTTCGGATTATTACGAACGGTACAGCCATTTTCAAGAGATGAGCATACCAACAGCATTTAATTTTTATTTATATATAGAAGATAGATAGATAATATTATCTATCTGGATATGATATTATTTACCTTTCCATCAATTTATCAAATTAAAAAAAATTATAAAACTATAAATTAAAACTATTGTTAATCAGGAAAAATTGATGTTTTTATAGTTCAACATTTCTTTCGATTTCCTTATTCATCCTTTTTCCTGAAAACAAAAAACTACAAATAATTTTTTACCTAATAACTTTTTTTTATTATAATTAAAACTATTAAAGTTCAATATTTAAAAACTCAAAAAAATAAAATTAAAAAAAGTTTTTTGTATCTTTGCCAAATTGAAAAAAAAATTAATAATACTTATACGAACAAATTTTTTTTTTTCTTTTTGCGACATAAATTATTAATAATCTGTTAATTTCTTTTATATAAAAAAATATACATACATATGTATATTTTTTTTTTAATCAAATAAGTGTGATAAAAAAAAAATTATTAATTTACCAAAAAGTCTTAAAACATTTTTTTTTTTTAGCTTTAATCTTTCAAGGTCGTAAGATTTTTTTTTTATTTTCGAGGTTAAGAACTGAGAATCTGAAATTATGAAATCATAATAAAAAAAAAAAAAGAAGAATATTAATAAAAATCTCTGGGCTGAATAAAAAAGCAAAAAAAGAAATTCAAATATTATTCTTCTTTCATTTGATCGGGATATTTAAATTAAAATATACCTATTGTAAAAGAGATTAAAAAGGTAATTGAACTTAATGATATTATGTACAATAGTAGCTTATAAAATGTATAGTTATCAGCCGATTTATGCGTATTGTGTATGAATAACTATATATAACCATCTATAGGAAAGGAAATACAATGTTCATAGAAATTAATTTAAGTTTTCTTTCATACATAATATTCTGGGTGGACATTGAACTCTGAAAACAATTTATATCATTTACATAAGTATTTCTGTTAATACATTTACAATAAAAATTTAGATTCAAATAACTTCAGTTCAATCAAACCAATTTTCATATAGCACAGGCATAATTTGTATATTTCTGTATACGGGATAATTTTACTTCAGTTGTAAATTAATTTGTTCATCTCTTGATAACAATTCAGCTCAATGTTGAAAAAAACTAGATAAATACCTCCCGCGGAGTACAAACTTTTTCGAAGCATTGAATAATTTTTCTTTTAAGTATCTTCCAAAAATATTCGCTACCAAAAAAAATCTGCAACTTTTTAAATACTGAACTATTTAGTTGCTAGTACATATATAGTAAGCTCGATTTTTGAAATTTAAACTTAAAACTTTTAATTGTCAAAAAATCGCTCCTTTCCTTTTAACATAATATGTACTTAACTACAGTCGATGGAACGAACAAAAAAAAAGAGCCTATATTCTATAAATTGTTAAAACAAATAGTATATAATATTACTTTAATCATTGAATTTAAAAGGTAAAAATCGAATATCAGCGATAAATTTAATTGATTTTAACATTTAAATTCTTCTAATAATATTTTTAATTTTATTTTTATACAAGCACTTTAACAACTTAACTAAGGGATGATTATAAAAATTGAACAATAATAATAATAATAATATCAATAAGGAAAACAATTTTATTTCATTTTATTTGTTTGCAGAATGTGATAAGTTTTCAATTGAAGAAAAACAAAATGAAAATCCCTTTTTTATTTTTTGCGCTCTAGCTAAAATAAAAATCGCGCGTGTTATTTATGGACATTTTAATATAAAAATCAATTTAAGATTTTTCTTCCTTTATTTATTTATTTTTTTTTTTTTCATTATATTTTAAAATGAAGAAAAAAACAAAATTCATGAAATATTTACATATTTTTCATAAAAAAAAAAAATATGTATATATTTATATTTTACATTGCAATTCTATGGAAAATTCCTTACCTTATGTATATAAAACAAAAAAAAAAGTAATTGTGACCACTCATTCCTCCTGTATTTTGGTGATGAAAAATCATAGGAGTATTATTGGGGGTGTCATACGCGTGACCTTTGACATTGAGCTTTCAAATAACCCCTATCCTTGAAAATTGAAATAAACGAAATATAAAAAAAAAAAAAATGGTTATACCTATATAGTTAAAAGTTCAAAATAAGCTTTTTGTTTATTTTTTTGCCATGAACCCAGAGCTTTATTTGTTACAAACAACATTTTATTGGTTTTTTTTTTTTGTATTTAGGATGATGAAACGATTCTCCGAATTTTAAAAATAGATTTTGAGTTAATAGAAATTTAGTATGAAATAATAGCAATAATCGGTAATTTTTTGCTTTTTTATAATCATTGCACAGATTACCTCTCACTACTTAGGGACTGTTCACATATTACGTAACGCTTTTTTTGCCGTTTTTTAACCCCCCCCCCATAGTAACAGATCGTAACAAATTCCGAAGACCCCCCCTCCCCCAGAAGAATAACGTAACAAAAGTTAAACACTTTTTAAATTACTTTTTGAACAATTTTTTTATTCGAATAAACAAAACAAAATTCATTATAACTTAAGTTTTTTTTTGCGTGCATTAATATTATATTTAGTGTAATTTTTTTTATAAAAAGGAGGAAATTTGGTTACATAACATTTTTATAAACACCCCCCCCCCCCCCGCCGTAACAAACCGTAACAAATTTTCAAACCCCCCCCCCCCGAGCCCGTTACGTAATTTGTGAACAGCCCCTTATCGAAAATTTATTTAGTTCAATAACTTCAAATTTTCGTCCTTAGTTTGTGTTTCTTCTGTGTGTGTGGAAGAAATTTCTGAATGTTATAATTTTTTATTTTATTTGGTTTTTTTTTTCTCAAATAAACCTTGAATAAAACATATTTTTTATTTTTCAAATAGAATTTTTTTTCTAGAATTTTCTATTAAAAAATAAAGTTTAATATTATTGAAATTAAAGGAAAAAAATTAAAATTATAATAATAAATAAATTAATGAAAAAAAAAAAACAATTTTAGATTAAAGATGAACAACTAAATCAATATTTTAGTCTAATTTTGTGTGTTATTGATTTAGATGTGTTTTCTCTTGCCAGTTTTTAATATTGTTATGTTTACATAACTTTATTTTAAATAATATTTTCCATATTTCAAATTTTTCTGAAATTCAATCATTTTTCAATCATTTTGCCAATTTTTCTCAAGCCATTTCATATGAACCTTTTTTTTGTTGTTTTGTCTGAGAAAAATTAAACTGGCCTTTGTAATATTATTATTTTGTGTATATGTACTACAAAAAACTTTATTCGTTGTACGACGCTAAAATGGAAAAACAAATTATGTTGAGAGTGATGTTATTTTGTTCTCGAAGAAGTAATTCTGCCTACAAAGATATTAGAAAAAAAAACAAATGAAACATAAAAACATCTTATATATTTTTATTACGTACATATTCAATGAAGAAAACATCTTCAAGAAATTTACTTACATAATTTGATTATTCGATTAATAAAATAATGATAACAACATTTCATTAAAAAAAATTATTTCAAATCAAATAGTCAGAATTATTTTCTACGAAATATAATATTATTCCTATAGATTGTTGAAAAAATAAATGAACAGAATTTCTTGGAAAACCATGGACTTATATTTTGATTTTATTTACTTTTTTTTATAACTCATTTATATGTACAAGTAGGTACATTTTATATATATCTAGTATTCTAGATATATAAGATTATGTTGTATGTAATCAAAAAGGAAACCATAAAATATAATAAAAGATGCGCATAAGTCATAAAAAATTTGTTAAACAAAAAAAAAAACCTAAAGGACCAATGAATTTAAATTTTTATATTATTTTCATTTTGAAATAAAAAATAAATTTATAAAGGATAAAGTGAACGTGACTAGAAAATTATAAATTTAGTACTGTCTTATTTGAATATAGTTTATTAAATATGTGTTTACATTATAGTTTGCCAAATTAATGAAACCATATATATAAAAATGGTAATTTTTTATTTTTCATATGAAAATCAAAATATAGTATTCTTAAAGCTTTATCTATTATTTTCAAAGTTTTCTAATAGATTCACTTATTTGATCTGGGTTAAGGCGAAGGCAATCAATTAGTTGTTCTGGTTTCCATTCTCCAATACAAATAGCATATATTGTTACAAAAATCATAAATTTTTCTTCTTTTTCTTTTTTCTTAAGCATATTGAAAATTATCTGGGCCACAACAGGACCTTCTAATTTTTGACCATTTAATAATTCATTTTCTAATTCACTAAATGTTTGTTCTCTTTTTTTTTCATTTTCTAATTCACTAAATGTTTGTTGCCTTTTAACAAATGCTTCACCTACTTTTCTATTTTTTCCACCATAACATGCTGTGATTAAATCCGATAAGCAGCAACTCTCAAAAAATGTACATAATTTACAGCCGGGATAAAATAATTCAACAAATCTTATTATTTCCATTAATCCTAATCGAATTAAAGCAGCTTTTGTATTTTCACCGTAACCAAGTCCATCAATAAAACCGGCTCCAATAGCAATAATATCCTATAAAAAAAAATTAAATAATTTATTATCTTTTTTGTGCGAAATATTTTTTATAAGGACCTTTAAAGAGTTACATAATTCGACAACATCAACATCATCTACAACAAAAATTCGAAATTTTTTTGACTGAAATGCTTCCTTAAGAACTGGACCAGCCCGAATATCACGACATGCTAAAGTTGCTTGACAAAATTTATCTTCAGATAAATCATAGGCCAAATTGACACCCATTAACACTGAACATGGAATTTTCAAAATTCTATGAATAACATGTGAAATTAAATCAATTCCAACACCATCGTCAGATTTTTCAATGCCTTTAACTAATGATACTGCAACAGCAGTTGGTTTAATTTTTCCCATTAAGCTGGAGCAAAAAATTTCAACAAATTTATGTGGTACCGCAAATACTAAAATATCGGAGCTGAATGCAGCACCTACAATATCATTAATTGCTATCACATTATCTGGTAAATAATGGCCAGGCAAATATAAGACATTTTCATGAGTTTCATTAATAATATCAGATAATTGTTTACCATTAACATATTCTTCATAAACATACATATAAACTTCATCATTGAAATTTTCTCGCTTTTTTGCATTTTTTCCGATTATTTTTGCTATTGATGTGGCCCAATTTCCCGAGCCAATAATGCATATTGTTAGTTTTTCAGACATTTTGTATAAAAATTTAAGAAAAAATAAATTATTCAATTTTGAATTATTATTCCTTAATTTTGTCTAATAATGACAAATTTAAATATTTCTTTAAACATTTAATTTAAATGTTTCATAAACTAGTTCCTTTCTATTTCGGGAGCTTCTTCAGTGTTAGATTTGAAATATTTATATATAATCTAGAAATTTGGGAGTCCATTAACTCTCATTCGATCTTATAATACGTTCAGATATTTATTAAAAATATGTTAAATTATGTATGAAAGTTTGTGATTAACGTTTCCAAATCAATTCTCAACTTTGTTTTCATTCAATTCACTATTTTGATCAACTCGTTACTTTGAATCAGAGCTTATTATTTTAGAATTTTAGATGTTATCTTTTCGTTTTTTTTTTTTTTTGCCACTGTGTCTGGTTTATTGACGGAAAAAAACAAAAACAAATCTATGAAATAAATAAAATAAAAAATAAGAATTTAATAATAAGTCACTAAGTAAAAAAAAAGTGATGATAAATATTTTTGCTTTGTTCGGCAAAAAAAATAAAAAAATAAACAATAATAAAATATTAAACATAACCAATATTCATCTGATCGGTGGCGTGGTCGTCAATATACTTTGTATATCGACTAAAATTCTCAAAAATTATCCAGTTTAATTGATGTAAAAGATGTTTTTATTTTCTATCAGATCTTTCGAAAATCAATAAGATTTAGTTAACAAAAGTTTGTTCCATCTATAATACTATAAAATTATTTAAAAAGTTATTGTTTAGCAAGAATTAACCTTTCATATCAGATACATTTTTATTGACAATTTAGATAAGATGTAAGAATTTTTATAAAACTTATTGAAAAATTCTGTCTTACAGATTTCATGATCGAATTAAAATTATATAAAAATAAAATTTTAATGTATAATTTGTTTTAGAAAAATGTTTATCTGTTTATGTCTCAAACACATTCCATACTGTACTATCTACAATTATTTAATATTGAATTTAATTTGAAAAAAAATTTAACCTTTATTATATTAATTTAAAAAGAAAAAAAATTCTAAAAATATCGATTCACAAAAATTTGAGTTAACCACCACTGTCTTTTGTGTAAAATAATCTAAGTACATTTTTATATGATTTTTTAAGAATTTAATATCACGTCAACGAATGATGATGATTACAAAATAATAAAAATAATTCAATTAAAAAAATATATAATATCTATTTATTAATAAAAATAAATAATTTTTTGTTTATCATCACGTTAAAAAAAGGAAAAAAATTATAAAAAATAAAAATAAACAAAAATATTATTTATTAATACATTTTTAGTTAATTTTTTTATTTTTTCATGATTCACATTTTGAAAATTTTTTTTGTTTATTTCATATTTTATTTTTTTTTCGTCGCGCATATAAAACATACACTTCAAGTTGAATCATTTTGAGGTTTTAATTGTTAGTTTTTTTCTTCGAAATGGGATACTGATAAAATTTTTGTTATACTGGGGACGGGAATTACCAGAATATTTGTTAATTTATAACCTCTGTCTTAAAAATAACGCTGCTAGAGGGAATTATTATAGGCGTTAATTTTATATGTTTTCCTTGTCAAAGCTAAGATAACAATATCATTTTAATATTTATATATGTATGTTTAGTTCTGGAACATTGACATTGACATCATAATATCTTTGATGGAATATTGAATATTAAAATTTTTACAATATTTTTATCTTTTTTGTACATGTATACAAACACATATAAGAACTTATTTCTGTCTATACTCAGATTAATTTTGTGAGTGATACAAAATAAAATAAAGTTAACCCATGTTCATAATACTTGATCGAAGAAAAAATATACGGACTCAGATTAAATTTATTTTACATTGCGATAAATATTTTTGAAGTTGCTTGAATCGCTTCAGAAGCAAAAACCTTGAAAATTCGTATTATATTATGTGTTATATTAACCTCAGTTTCTGATATATTCTACAATTCTGCGATATATCAGCTTTTATTTTAATTAAATGTTTAATTTCTTTTCTCTTGAAAACAAAAATTAAAAATAAAAAATTTCCATAACTGAAAAAAAAAATTCGAACTTTAATGTAAGAGCTCTTGTACGCACTTTTTTTGATTATTATTTTAAAAAAGTTTTGAATAACATCAAATAAGAAAAACAAACTTATTATTATACATTTTTTTAATTAAAATTCAATTAAAAAATTTGCCTATTTCTAAGTTTTTTTTTTTTTTTTCTTCTTTTCATATAAGAAAACAAAAAGCTTTAATATTTCTGTTTTGAATTGTTATGAAAATAATCAAAATTATGTTTTATCTAAGTATGTATATAGGTATAAATTGTTGCAAGTTCCCATTGATTCAAAGATAAGATACACGAAGTCATATACTCTTGAAAGATTCTTATACTTTCTAATTTTTCAAAGTCAATAAGAAAGTGAGATTATTTGATTTTTTGTTCCAGAGAATTCTCCGTATTCGGTATGTTTGTTGTTTTAAGATCGTATTATGCCAAATTCTATACATATTAATTATTTTATAGAAATAATTATAGTTTTTATATAGATTATCAAATTTTTTATGTCAGATCTTTCGAACTACGAAATCTGAGAAAGTTAAAGTTTTAACAGAAGCTTCGTACTCTACTTTCGCCAAATTCAAGTTCGAAAAACTTAATTTTTAGATAGAAAACATTATATTGGAAAATAAAATTATATATATGAATATTTAGACCTATCATTACACTGAGAAAATATTAAGAAAAACATAAAGTACAAAAAACATTTTTTTTTTGATAAAAATTTACGCACAATGGTTTTTTATCTTTGAGAATATACTTTTTTTTTTTTTTAAATAATAAAGAAATATATATATAATTTTTTTTTTATTATTATTTTTAGGTAATTACGCAAACCCAAAATAAAAATAAAGAAAAAACAAAATAAAAAACACATAAAATAAATTTTTTTTTTTTTCATTTTGATATTTTATATATTTTTGTTTTTTCTGTGCTTTTTTTCGTTGCTACGTTATTTTAGTGTTGTGCTTTTTTTTTTCATTTATTTTGTATGCTCTGTGTTGAGAGGGCAAAGCACTTTTTGATTCGTACAATGACCCGATTTTCTGTTTATTCAACTTTTATAAAAATTGTATATATATATATATATAAATGTATACTTATATTATATATTTGTGTTTTTTTTTATATATAATATATATAAATTGTAACTTTATTTTGTTCATTTTATCAAAAAAAAAAAAGAAAAAAAGAAACCACTTATATAAAAAATAAAACAAATATACCTATACCTATTTAGTTTTTGGTACTAAATTTTAATAATTTTTTGTTTTCTTTTCTTTTTTTTTTTAGGTTTACAAAAAGGTTAAGATGTTTTATTTTGTGCGTTTGTTACTATATATTACCCCTTTTTGGTCTCTTTCTCTTTGTTTGCCCAGAAATAAAAAAAAAACCAACTAAATTTCTGAAGCCTGAACAACGCAGCTGAACAAAATTGTGATTTTGAATTTTGTTGTTTTTTTTTGGCTTTACTATGTAAAAAAAATATTTTTTTTTGTTTATGGGTCTGTGATCAAGTGGATCAATGCCTCTTCTTGGTTTTTCTTTTTAATAATTTTAATTTTTTTTTGTTTTTATTTTAATTTGTTAACAAAAATGTATATTATGTTGTATATTATAAGTGTATACAAGTTACATTAATATACATACACTTAACATTATGTTAATTTTTCTTTGAAATTTCTTAATTCTCTATTTATATGTTGTTCATGCTAGTGTATTGAGAAAATATTTGGCCATAGATGGGCTTAACGTAACCATAACATCTACAAAACCATATTCATGTTTCTATTCTCAAGTTCAACGAATTCGCTGGTTCAATTAAGTGCTCCAGGTTTAAAGGTATTGCAATATTTTTTAATTTTTTTCTCCAACTATACCACCTTTTTTTGTTTGAATAATTCTGACGTGGGTTTTGAAATACAATAACTCAAAATTAGTTAAATATTCATAGTCAAATTAATAATAAAGTAAACAAGCCACACAGATGTTACAGACGTCATCAAGAAAACATATTTTTTCATCCCAAATTTTTTCATCATAAAAATTTGTAAAAAATAAATAAATAAAACAAAAATTCCAATGTGTGTAAAAAATTTACAATTTTGAGCTTTTGTAAACGAAACTTTTATTTGGACTCAAAAATCTTGTATAAAAGTAGAATAAGAGATATAAAATACATGATTTAGTTTAGTTGATGATGTAGTTACAAAACTAACTAATAGGACCTAATAACACACAAACAGCTAAAATGTATAGAAAATCGATTCCATTTTTGATAATATTTATTTAATTTTTTAGTGACTATTTTTGATTACATAATTTTTGTAGTTTTTCTTAAAAATAAACCCAATCATAGTTCTACTATATTTTGAGGTAACTTAAATTGATAAAGGTAAACCGAAAATTCAACTCATTGTATTGTTTGCATAATATGTATAATGTGTCGAAAATTTAATAATAAGCTTTAAATTTTTTTTTTTAATCAGAAAATAAGTTCAAAGTATCACTCAAACAAATTCGAACAGCAACACAATAGTAAAAAGAAATATTAACTCAAAATTATACTTGGGGAGGTGACCTAAAATAGCAAATTAGACATTATTAATGTGTCAACTTAAGATAAATTAATATATAATTTTGTATTTTTTTTTAACTTATATTTATTTATTTGTTTTGTTTTTATCTAATTATCTTAAAAATTAATTGTTGTGCCTTAAATTAATATTTACATATGAACATATATATCTAACATATAATGTACTATGTAGAAGCTTCGAGACATTTCACTTAGTAACCGTATTTAATTATTAATAAGCCATTTATACATATTTACTTAATTTCTTGCTTTACTCCGATATTTCTTTAATTTTTTTCCGCTTTCTTATCTATAGACAAAATTTAATTTTTTCCTATTGTTTCTGCTGCTGCGACCTTTACGGAACCTTTAAATTGTTTTTGAAAATATATTATTATAATAAAAAAAATATTTGTTAACACTTGGACAAACTAAATTTAATATAAAATAAATATCACAAATTTTACTGTTTTTATTAAATATTTATCCTAAAATTAATCATTCGCATTGAACAAGGAATATGAAAAGAAAAAATAAACTTGAAATTATGAAGGTCATGAAATTTTTGAGTAAAATAATATTATTGAAAAATAAAAAAAATTATAAACATAACATTTTGACAGTTGTTATTTCGGCTGTTTTAAATTTTTAAACTTTATACCTTAATTCAGATTTTGTGATATTTTACCGTTATCAATTTTTTTATTATTTTTGTCTTAAAAATAAAAAACTACCTACATAGAAAATATAGCTATATATTGAGATGTCAATGATAGTATAATAAGCATACAATTTTATTTAAGCGTTGATAATAATCTTTCTATAATTATTTTGTTTTTTTTTTGATGTTTTGAACTCCAACAAATTAAAAGGCCAAACTGTAGTTTTAACAAAAAATTATAACATATAGTATGCATATATTGATCGAAGTTAAATAGCAAAACCAAATTTGACACGAAAATATTTATTTGAAATTTTTTTTGGTTAATTTTAAAAGTTTTTAAATTATAAATTCGGTTTTGAATTATTTCAGAACTCTAAGAGACAAAAAAAATAAAATATGTGTCTTGATGTTCCATCATCACAACGAATTTCAGGTTTTTCGGTATTATCGTAAACAATTTTTTTTTTTATTATTCTACTATCTTTGCGAATTGACGTTTAATAATGTTTTTTTTTTTTTTTTGAATTAGAGCTTGATGTCATCATATTAGAATTATATATATATAGGTTTTTTTGGCAACATCGTTAACTTTTTTTTATATTAAGAGTATCGTCACATAAATTATATATGTATGATATGAAATCACCATTATTATTTTGAAAGCGAAAACTGAAAATTTCTTTTTTTTTGAAGAAAAATTTATGTATAAATTTATCTACACAAAAAAAAAAATCATAAAAAGGTTAATAACCTAAGCATGAAATTTTATGTTGTACCATAATTTCTTGTAAATTTTTTATTTTTTATTTTTATTTTTTTTACCTCCTCCAAGAGACAAGGCAAGAGAAATAATCAAGTGAAATTTATTTTTATATTTTTGGTTAGTATTAAAGGAATCACAAAAAAAAAAACAAAAAAACATAAAACATAAAACTTCCACTTAACGAAAAAAAAAAACAAAAAAAAAACATACAATTTTGTGGAAAGCAT
This sequence comes from Hybos culiciformis, assembly GCA_964007475.1. NCBI lineage: Eukaryota > Metazoa > Arthropoda > Insecta > Diptera > Hybotidae > Hybos > Hybos culiciformis. The sequence goes on along the minus strand of OZ023274.1, from coordinate 47,121,010 downwards.
AGCAGAAGCACCAGAAAAAAAAATTTTATATATAAAAAAAAAAAACAAAAAGTTTTAGGTTTCATTTGGGGGAATTAATAATTTTTTTTGTTTTTTTTTTTTTTTTATTCAGGTCAATAACATTTTGATAGTGGAAGCCAAGATTTTATTAAACAAAAACAAAAAGCAATTTTTTTTTTTTACTTTATATTTTTCGTATAATTCAATTCGATTTTATTTTGTTTTTTTTTTGGAATAATAAATTTCTATCAAAAAACAAAAAAAAACAGAAAAATTATAACAACTTTTACTTTTTTTTTTTTTTGCCCAACTCATTGCTCTGCTTTACTTTTGTTTGTTTTGTTTTTTAATTTTTTTTTCTTTTTATGCAAGAAAATCATTAATTTGTTAAGTTTTATTTTTTTTTTTACACGGTATTTACAGGATATGGGATTTCTATTTTCAGAAAACACGAGTAACGCGAAAAAAAAAAATAAAAAATTAGATAAATTTTTGTTACACATTTTTGTTTTTAATGAAATATATTATGTAGGTATATATACCACCAAACAGTCAATGACCGAAAAATTGAAAGAAAAAAACAAAATAGATTAATGATAGCAGGAAAATAAAATAATAAAAAAAAAAAAAAATTGCCAGTTGTTGTGGAAATTATTATTTAGATAAATAGTCCAATTTTATGGAAAAAAAAAATTAAATAAAATAAATATACGAGTAAGACATAAAAATATACAAAAAATTATTTTACTTATGGATTTATATAGTTAAGGAAGTAGCAGCAACAGAAAAAGCTTTCATAACAATTTTTATTGCTTTTCTTCTTTTTTGATTGCATAATTTTCAATATTTTCCTTTATTACATGTTCGCGAACATAGAAATTAGGCTATCAGGAAATTATAAGAAAACGAACTACAGGAAAAAAAATTTATATCTTGTTTCGAAAAACTAAAAAACTAAATTAATTAAATCATAGATTATACGGATGTTATGTTGTTGTTGTCAAAAATCTTGATTATGTCCCATTTCAAATAATGACCGCATCTAAATAAGGAAAACGCATAATATTTTGGAATAAATAATTTTTTTTTTTTTTAAGTTAGACAACATCATTAAAAAATAATTAATTTTTTTTTTGGACATTTATATAGAGTAGAAATGATTTTTAAGTTATTAATTACAATATAATTAATATAGAAAATGCATATTTTAAGTCTAAAAAATATCAGATTATTAAAAGAAAATATTTCATTGTTTAAAATAAATCTGGTTTCAGTTTAATTTTAAGCTAAGTATAAATCTAGAAGTCTTATAATACTTGAATCTATCAATGGTGAAAAGCTCATGAGCTGTCAATCAGAAATTATAGATATTCCATCTATTTTTTTTTTTTCAGTTTTTCAAATTCCAAATCTAATATGTATCTGTTGAACCTATCCTAAATAATTACTAAGTAAAAAAGAAATTAAATGAAAAATCTTAATTTTTATAATTTTTTTTTTTTATATAAAAACAAAAAGTAAAAGTATCTTGAAAGTATTTACAAAAAAAAAACTAAAAGAAAACACCAGTGGTGACCTTTTTTAAGCATAATATCACCTGCCGCAGTTACGGATACCACAACTTTGAGTACATATATACATATGTATTTATTAAAATTTCATCCTAAAATTTGAAAAAAAAAAAATGTTAATTTATAATTAAAATCACATTAATAAACACCTTTCAAGTTGGAATTGGGAAAAAAAAACTTCATTCTCCTTTATACAATTTCAATTAATTTTATTTTATTCATATAAACAATTTTCTTTTTTTTTTTGTTAAACAAGAATCGCTGAAAAGATACCAGCAGGAGAAAATTGGGCCATTTGAAAGGCACAAAAAAAAAATTAAATTCAAACTTTTACTCTCTGTAACATATAAAAAAAACGAAAAAAACCAAAAATGTTTAACCTTTTCGAACCATTAATGTCGCGCCATGAACACATTTCTTATTTCGTACATATTTTTTTTTTTAACATAATTTTAATAAAATCAGATGCAAACAATGTACCATAAAACATTAAAAAAAATATATACACATATAAATAAATACATTAATATCTTTTTTTTTTAAACATAAACATTAAAACATACATATAAATTGTACGTATAAAAAAAAAATAAAAAAATTTCACTTTTACACGACATTTGTGGCCCACTTTTGGATAAATTCACTTTCTTCTTGCACAAAAGTTTATTACACTCGACCAGGTGCTCTCTCTTTCTCTTCACATCACCAAGCATACCATCCAACAAGCTACCCCGTTAGCTTTTTATGTTAATATTTAATTTTTCTTGATTTTTATATAGTATTTCTTGTATATTTATGAAAAAGAAAAAGGTAAAAAAACGTCATTAAATTCAATTAATGTGTAAAATCATAATATTATTGCTTTTAAGTTAAGCTTTATTGATCTTTTTGTTTTTGAATAAAAGCTTTCCATATGATCGTCGGTCGTAGTAAAAAAAAATTCTCAATGGACAAGAAACTTGATTTAAGCAAAAAAGATAAAAGCTTCTTTCTTTTTTTTCTGCTTCTTTGAATAAAAAATCTCTAAATTTTGTTATCAAATAAAACTTAAGAGAGTCTTCAATCTTCTTATAATATTTTTTAATGAAAAAGCTTCTTTTTTCTTCAAACTTCAAGATTCAGATTAATTACATTATTTTTTTTTAAAAAAAAACTCTCTTCCTGAATTAAAACTAAAGTTAAATAATAAAATTAATAAAGTTTGATTTGTTACTCTTTCTTTAAATAATATAGATAGAGTGAAAAATCTTTATTTTATAATTTTTTTAATCTTTTTTAAAAATTTGCAAAATTGACGCTTTTTTTTAATGGGAGTTTTTAAAAGAATTGTAAAATAGCCCAAGTTCGAAATAACATAGATATAAAAAAAAGTATATAGAAATTGTCAACATTTTTATTGCCTAGGCTAGACTTGTGAACTCACAAAATTTCTGATTTGAACTTTAAATGTTTTTGATAAAAATTTAGGCTTTTTTAATTTTTTTAATCTAGATGACGCAATATTCGAATTTATTATGTTAGAACATTAACTGAAAAAAGTATATTTTTTACTTTTCAGCTCAACTATGTTCTTCCGATTTAATTTTGCTATCAAAAAATGATTTTTTTTAGAAATGAAGAGTCATTTTAAGAAGACCAGATAACCCAATTTGGTTTATTTTATATAATCAATAATTTGAATATTGTAAATTGTATCTTATGCTGAAACAATTCAAAAGTTTTGATTCGGAGTAAATTCCAATTCTTTCTTTGGTCTTTCATCTATTACATGCTTCAGTGTGAAAAATACATTTTCAGTTTTCGTCCTTCCAATCACTGCACTGATAAAATCAGAGTTGGAGGAGCACAATATTATCAAACGTTCACAAACATTCAAGTTCTCAAAAAGGAAAATAAATAAAACGAAATCTAAAATTTTTTTTTTAACATTTAAACTTTCATAGAAAATCTTAATTAAATTTCTATTAAACTTTCAATTTTTTTTTTGTATATAAAATCTTCATCAAAATTATGACCACAAGCTAAAAATATAAAATTTCAATTTCTAATAAAATGAAAAAAAAAAAAAAAAGATCAATGGCAAAAAATTATCTTATTTTCACTCTACTTTTTATAGGTTTTTTTTTTTTGTAAAATATTTTGATCTAAATTTAATTATCTTAAATTAGCCATTGTTAGATGAAAGTTTTTAATAGTTAATAAAAAAAAAAAACAAAAAAGTAAAATTTAAAAGGCCTCAAAGGTCTGAAAAAACAATAAAGCGATTTCTTGACCCATAAAGAAAAATTAAATTTTAACACAAAAATGGTATATTGGTTAAATAAAAATTTGTAAAAAGTTTTTTTTTTTTTAATTTTAATACCTACCTATCACAATAAGATACTTTAGTGTGGCAACAAAATCCAAAAAAAAGATTAATTATATACTTATTATAAAATCTAAAAACTATTAAAGATATTGATAACCATTTATAGTTCAAATAAGTGTGTTCTTTGTTCTTTGAATAACCAGACTGATAAATTCTATAACTAGCCACAATAATTTTTTTACGAATATTTTATTCTAAAAAGGAGAAGTTCCTTTGCATGAACCCAAAGTTGAAAATACTAAATTTATGAAACACGAAATTTGATCAGCAGATTTCTTTTGTGAGTATTTCTGAAAACTCAGTCCCTAAGAATGTAAGAAATGGGATTAAAGTATGTAAGGGATGCTTTTTTTATAGTGAAGAAATATATTTTAGCGTAGACGAAGCATAACAATTTTATTATAATTAATTTAATTTAAAACCTAAGTAAAAAACCCAATAGAAATTTAGAGATTCTTTTCCTGATAACTCACAAATATTTCATATTTGAAAAAAATTTCTCAAAAACAAAATATTGGTCTTTTTTTTTGGATTTTTGTATTAATGACAATATAATGGTTAACATTTACTGATTTTGACGTCGTTACAATATATAGTTAGCTCTGGTAGCTCCTTTAAATTTAAAACACTTCAGTTTCAGTGTTATAAAATACAAAATATATTTTTTGAAATAAATATTTATGTTTAAATTTTAATGCATCACCATAAAAAGAGTTCTCTCTTTTGATCACTAGAAATAAATAAATTTTTTGTTAACTTAGGCACCATAAACTTTCAAAAGTAGTTAAAGTGGAATCTTTCTCTTTTTCATTTCAGAAATATTATATTTTTACATGAAATTATGATCAGTGTTTTGAAATAAATTTTTTAATGAAAAATACTTATATCTATAAGAGGAAAACTTATGAAGTTATAAGTTCAACAACAAAAAACCAGCTTTATTTCTCTTTGAAATTTTTTTTGAAATAAAAAAGAAATGATTAAAATAAAATTATTTTAAAAGCGCCGCCCGAAGCAACATAAAAAACTACCAGAAATTTTTCATGACGAAGTCGACATAAATATGATGATGATGATGATGGTGGAAGTTGGTATAAACAGCAAAAAATGGAGATGGAGGTCAATGAACAAAATCGAAAGCTGTTCTACATCTTTTTTTTCAGATTCAGATTTTTAAATGGAAATTTATAATAAGTAAATAAAATTTTTTTTCTTTTCCTTTATTTTATTTTAAAAGTGAAAAAAAAGTAAATAAATATATTTTATTTTTTCGTAGAGTTATGTTGGTTTATGGATTATAACTACAGATGATATGATTTTTATGCTGTTTCTTTTTCGTATATATTTTTTAATGTGGGAAAACATTTTGCATTGTTTTTAGCACGCTCTTGCTTTTGGTGCATTTGTTTTTGTTTTTTTTTTTTTTATTTTTGTGAATGTAAACACAGGATATAAAAATTTGGTTCAATTGAAGAAAGTTTATATTTTCCTTTTTTTTTTTTAATATTTTGTGATAAGAAAATATTTTTTTTTTTTTTGTAATAAAGAAAACTTTTTTTTTTGTGCTGTTTAATAATTTCAGTTTCCTAATTAATTGAAAACAGCTGATGATGATCTGAAATACGGAAAAGTTACTTTTACGAGATGAATTTTACATTTTTGATGATAATATCGGAAATTGATTTTAATTAATCACATGAATAATCCCTCAATACTTTCATAAATAATAATTTCATATAATCAATGAACCCGGCGAAATAAACCTATTAAAAAAAAACAGAAATTATTAACAACATTGAAGAAACTTTTATGAGGTTGAAACAATGCAGTCTTAAAGCTCCTGAATTAGAATCCCAAAACTAAGTGTTATCGCTTTTATGCGGAAAAATGCTGAGCATAAATTGTTCTGATGTAAGCACAGAAATTTGGTTGGAATAGACTAGAGATCCATTTAAAAAAGTTTTTAATTAATAATAATTATTTAAAATTTTGCCAGACAATATTATTGGGATTCCAAAAATATTACATTCAATTCAATATTATTATTTAAATTTTCAATTTAATAAGCAAAAACATATTGTAAATTTATTTTTTTATGATTTCACTTTCTATGCATTTCTAAAATAAATAGTTAGTAGTAATAAGTTTTGTTTTGATAACAAAAAAACAAAAAAAAATATTTTAAAATATTTTTGTTGTATGAATTGTATGTTTACGATAAATTAAGAAATGAATTTAAATTTTTAATTAAAATTTTACATTTTAGAAATGCATAATATGGTGTGGGAATTTATGGCACACATTTATACATTTTGTTATTCTTGTACCATTTGCGGCGGTATAAATAACATGCTACCGTGAATATCAAAAGCCTTATTTATGTGAATAACGTTGAATATACAAACCACATAGCATAATCTTTTTTTTTTTTTTGTTCATAATTTTGTAGGCAAATAGAGTGCGATGGACTTTCGATTTCATGAGCGAAAGTTAAAAGAAAAAAAAAAAAAATTGTTAATTTTTTTTTTTTTTCTAATGCTGTTTTTTCGCATCACAAAAATAATTTTATTTTTTAATTTTAAATGTACACATATTTTTTATTTATTTTAATTTTTATTTGGAGTATCAATGCAAATTTGTAATAATTTGGTTTTTTTTTTTACCATTATTATAAAATGTTAGCAAAGTTATAAGAGTCACGCTTTGAAATGCTCTGAAAAAATTAATATACATTTCTGAAATGGCAAGGAATAGAGAAATACAGATGTTCTGTATAAGTTTATATGTTTATGTGTAATGAAAGAGTATACAAAATTTCGAGCAAATTTAAGCTCTACAAGGATGAACATTAAGCTACTATATTCTTACTGATTGTAGTACCGTGATACTTTAATTATTCATTCAACTCTTGCAGGTTCCAGCATACTATCTCTTTCATTTCTAAATACTTTAATTAAATGAATCCCAAGGAAAGTTGCCGGTTAATTCCTGAAAAATTAATGGTTTTGCACGATCAATTTCGTTTTGCGTTCTTTTTTATGATTGAAAATGAAGCTCTGACTTCAAAAGAAAATATTATGAAAAATTTATGTTTCTAGTACAGTTTTCCAAAATGAATGTCAATTTTTAAACGAAGATTATGCTTTTACATTTAGAAAATAATAATCATATATACATAGTTTCCAACAGAATTGTTTTAGAACCCAAATGTATGAGAAAATAACATCTGGTTAATAAGTAAACTCTTACTCTGCGTTAATCAAAGGCTTAGCACTTTTTTATCTTCCAATTATTTTTTTGTATGTTTTTCACCGAATTTAAATTTAAAAAAAAAAAAAATACTGAAAAAGAAAAGTGAAGACGGATTAAGGTTAAATTTTGTGAATGGAATAATAACGCATTGCAAAAAAAAATAATAGTAATAATAATAATTTCTAATATATAAATTTTTTTTTTCGTAACTCTTATTTTGAAGTATAAAAATAAAATAAAAATTCAATAAAGTTAAAAATAAAAAGTAAAGGTGAAATATAAAATTTTTTTTCTCTCTTGTAAAATATATATATATATATATATATATATATATATATATATATTTATAAAATGTAAAAAAAAATCACTTTTATTTTTTAAAAATAAAAAAAAAAAGGCATATAATTTAATAAATAATTTTTTTTTTTTTGGTTTTTTGTAATGATAATTTTTTTTTTTTAAAGTAAAAGTGACCTAGTTTTAATTTTTTTTTTTTTTTTTGATGAAAATTACGTTTGTTGTTGTTTTTTTGGTTGTTTTGATTTTTTATTATATTGTTTTTATTTTATTTTTTTACAGTGTGTAAAAATGTATATATGGTAAGTGAACTAGGGGATTCAATTGTCAAAGAGGTTAACAAACTTACCAAAAATTAAAATTAAAAAAAAAAAGAAAAAACAAAAAGTGAATTAAATTTTTGATTGAATAAAAAGGTTTTTTTTTTAATTTTTTTATTGAAATTTATAAAGGTAAAATTTTTATTATTAGAGAGAGGCGAAAAGAAAGTTTTTTTTTTTTTGTTTTTAATGAAATTTGATTGTTAATGAAAAATTGATATAAATCAAATTAATTTTTCCGCCATAAATATAAAATATAAATATATTTATATTCAAATTAGACATTATTTTAACTATTTTTTTATTATAGGAATGTCAATTTGTTTGCATTTTCAAAGAAATTCGTTATGATTTCTCATTAAAATTAACATAATTTCTAATCTATTACATTAAGAATAAATTAAGATCTTGCCGAATTTCTAATTTTATCAATCGGTCAAAGTTTAATTGAATTTTTGAGGGAAATACGTTGAATATTCGAAAATTGGCGCTCCAAAAAAAAAAATTATTATATTTTAATTAAAAGTCATTCAGACAAATCAAATTTGTGGAAGTTTTGAAATAATCTCATGAGATGAAATGAATTTAGCACTCTACAATATAACAAATAAAAATTAACAAATTGCAGCATTATCCTCACACAAATTATATTAAAAGTTGATGGGATTATTATTAGAAATTTTCTTATATACCTTAAAATAAACTTGTCAAAATATTTAACATTTTTGATTATCAAAAAAAAAACAAAAAATATCTCTGACATTACCTAACTGCAAAAACACGATATCAGAAACATAAAAAAAATAAAAATATTCATATTGAATAATATAAAATCAACAGCAGCATTCAGCAACGTTTTCTCATTTTCCATATAAATATAAACTCTTATAAATAAGTCTAAACTAAACAAACAATCATTCACTACACGTGTCAGAAGTATATTTTTTTCCCATTTTCTTCCTGGGATATTATTTATATGTATATAATATATATGTTTTGAAAATAATATCCTCCGGTAAACGAGGTAAGAAGTAACAAAATAAATAAAGTTAGGATGGGCTAGGAAGTAAAATGATATCAACAGGCTTAATTAATAATAATAATAAAAAAAAAACGAAAAATTCGTTTTACGTAAACTAAGAGGAAAATTTAATTTAAAAGTATCGTGTATAATATAGAATAAAAAATTTTCCATCATATTTGTTATTAAATAATTCTCATTAATGTCTATTGGAAAAGTTTTTCTTTTTTTTTCAAAGTTCGAGAAAACTTTGTTTTAAAATGAGGAACATTTTTTATTTTCTTTTCATTAAATTTTTTTTATATACATATAACTCTTTGTTGAATTACGTCGATGAAGATTTACATAATATGCATAGTTGTTGCTGGAAGCGGTTATTAAACCATTTGAGAAAAGATGTTTTTATCATACGCATTCGATAACTTGTAAATTGAAGATCAAGTTGCAATTGATAATTGAGAACAGAAATAAAATATTTTCCTTACAATAACAGAGATTAAAAGTAGTTTGAATGCGCTTTACGGAAATACCGCACAGAAGGTCCGCGGAATAACATGAATAAAGTGCTTAAAACATTTAATATAATATAAATATAAAAAAAAATTTTTGTTTTAAAGAAGAATCAATTTTCCAAAAACTTAAATGCAAAAATGAAAATTGACATTATGAATATATATTTCAACCCATTCTATAATAATTTTCGTCCTAATCTACTAAGATTTTATTACATTAAAATTTTTACATGTGCAGTATTTTTCCTTTAATAAAAAATTTGTTGTTTTTCCAAGAATTTTCTTATATAGAAATAGATAAATTGTTTTTTATATTACGTATGTACAGTACATTTATATACGTATATATACTATAGATGGAATTATTTCAATTTTTATTTAGCTTTGAACTTGAAATGACGCACACTTTATATGAAAAATTAAATCAATTTTTTTTTTATATTTTATGATAAATTTTTTTAAATGATTTGTATCTATATAGTTAGAACTTAGAAGATTCATAAATTCAATTAAAAAAAAAAAAGAATGTTGCAATCTCATTTACAAACAGTTTATAAACTTAACCTTGATTTAAGGAAAAAAAAAAACGACTACATGATACGTGAACTGTGCAGAATTTCAGTAAGTCTTTTAAATCCATGTTACACGTTCATGATTTAAAAAAACATTTTTAGTGAATTATAATTTTGAACAGATATACTCGAATTAAAAGCTTTTAATTTCTAACAAAATAAAATGAACACATTTTGGAAATTCTGTTGACATTTTGCTTATCCAAACATTATATGAAGAAATTAAACCATATACCTAACGATATATGACATAAGATTTAAGTTAAGTGTCTACCTATAAAGTCTTCCAAAATATGATTTTCCGTCAAAAGAAGATTTATTATCTTTTCTTCCTTGTTTTTTGAGCCATGTTGTGGATATGAAATAGAACTTGTACTATAAGTACGAATGTACGAATACCTTTATATGTTAGATTCACAAAGGCATGTATATTCGAAATATAATATGAAAATGTAGTTATTGATTTTATACTAGTTTTAAGACTGTTTTCCTAAATCAAAATCCTAAAAACGGGCACCGTACTTCATATATTAGGTACTGATCTATATTTTTTAGATAAAAATTATCGAAGGTGTTAATTTATAATTTTTTAAAGCATAAGTCATAATAAATGCGAAATATAATAATGTCGAATAAACTTAGATCATTACGAAATTAAAAAAAACTATTAAAGAATTAATGTCGAAAAATGTGAAAGAAATAAACTAAAATTTCTGAAAGAAAAAGTTTAAAGGGGCAAGAAATAATTAGATGCATGTACTTATGTACATAGTTACAAAATTTTTAATTCTTTTTGAGACTCAAGGTTTTAAATTTTTAAATCCATTTGAATCCATTTTTAGATTTTTATTTAATTTCATAGTAACTTCAACTTATTCCAACTTCAGTTAAGACGTTAGTTCATATGGACCAAATATATGCAAAAAAATGATGCTGAAAAATTCGAAAACAAAATATGATAAACAAATATAATTTAATTCGATTTATTATTTTCTCATAGAAATGAAATAACATGTTATTAGAAAAATATTTCTAAATAACATATTTTTCCAAAAATAAATAAAAAATAAAAAAAATAAATTTTAATGTAAATAAATTTTAACCATTATATTATTATGTCAAATTTATCCCCTGTCAAATATAAGATTATTATATTTCAAGGTTATGATATTTTTTTTCATTATTATTAATTATTTATCTAAAAATATTATATGGAAATTTTTATTTTATTCGTTTTTTTTTTTATTTTTTAATAACAACGCAATTACAACGCTCTTCTTATAGGAAATTGTATTTATTTTTGGTAAATACGTATTTTTTTGCCGCCAAAAAAAAAAGTAAAATTTTATACCAAAATAAAAAATTTTTCATTCTTGAAAAAAAAAATTAAATATTTATTTTCAGGGTTTTCCATATAAAAGGGAAAATAAATGAAAAGCCTAAACAAATTTTTTTTTTATAACCATATAGATGTATGTAGGTATATAGAGAACAAATTCATTTATTTATTTCATTGTACCTGACTTCATTTTTATGGTTGTGCTTTTTTCCCATTCTTCCCGAAAAACTGAATTCTTCCGAATTATCAAATTTGTTAATATTACATAAAATACATATATTTATATAAAATTTATACATTTATTATATACATAAACCTATTACATTGTATGTTTTATTAGATATAATAAAGTTTGTGCTTGTATAAATATGTATATGTTTATGTACATTGTATTATATATTTTTTTTATTATAATATAAGGATATGTCCTTCATTGAAACCTTTCTTTACATTGTAAAAGTTTATTTCCATTTTGTATTTTTTTTTTTATGTATATCCTTGAATTTGAAAAATAAAATGTTTACAGTAAATTTATATTTAACGCAAAACAGATATAAAAATATTTTGTGTAGGATATATGAAATTAGAACGCAATTTTTGAACTTCTGGAAAGGAGAAAAAAAATAATGTATAATTTTCTGTTAAAAGTTCTAATAGCCCTAACAACTAAATATTGTAGTAAAATAGAAATATAAGTTAAAAAAAAACAGTTTTTAACTTAAATTTCCTATATATAAAGCTTGAACTGAAATATTTTACCATCACAGCCTGATATCACATCCTCATCAGCCTATTTTTCTTCGAAATAATTTCAAAGTAGCTGAATGTTAATTATCTCGGTGCAAAGATCCCATATATATATATATATATGATAAGCCCTCTTTCTCCATTCAGAATTTTATTAAAAATCATCAGATAATATTCACATATCATAATAGTTTACTATTCTACCGATTTTATGTTAATAATTTTTTTTCTGTTTTTTATTCTGAATATTCCTTAAAATGAAGTTTTGTATTTATTTCTGCGCCTACACTCTGGAGCAAAATTCTTTATGTACCGAACAAAAAAAAATTAAATAAATAAATAAACAGGATACATAACATAAAAATAGGGTACAAGGGGATAATTTTTATTACTTATATACATTGAATTTGACATTGAAAAAGGACGCTTTTATAATTTTTTTTTTTTTATTTCGTATTCAATGACACGTGCTTCAAAAACGAATTAAAAGGTTGTTGTTGGTTGGTGAAAGTACGAAAATTGAATAAAACATTTTTAATATGCAAAATTAAACTGGCAAACCATTTTTGTTTGCTTTCTTTCGAATATAAATTACCTACCTACATGTATGAATAGTTAAAAAGAAAAATTTATGGAAAATTTACAAAAACAGGCACAGCTGCCATCTTCAATTAAATCCCTATTTCAGTTTTAACTCGTAAAAATAGGAAAAAAATATATTGTGTTGTTTCAGAAAATTTTCCAAAAACCAAGAAAATTTTATCATAAAACATGAAATTTGAAAAATAAAAATAAATCAAGATTTCATCGAAAAATAGTTGGTAAAAAAAACCTCTAAGGACTCAAATATTGAAAGATTTCAAAACAAAAATATTTTGTTTGAAAATTATAATTCATGACGAGTTAACTGGTGAGTGTTATAACGGCAATTGACTTTATTTCTGAAAAATTGGGTTATAAAGTCAATTGGTGTAAAAGGCACATAAAGTCAAAATTTAGAAGGACTTGAAGTCAACTAATTTTCTTATTTATAAAAATTACAAATTGGTCCTATACGGTAATCGCACGCAAATTTATCGCAAATGAGTTATAAGCAGTGCCATAAAGTCGCAGAAAGTCAATTGACGTTATGTCGTATTGATGTCATGTCATTCCGCCGAGATAACTACTTTAATTACTTATAAAATAATTAAAACAAAAAAACTAATGCGAAAATAAGTTAAAGATTATTGAATTTAAAATAGAACTTTAAGTATCCAACATCGTATATATACTAAGCTTTTTTTTTATATTTATAAGTAAGTTTAATTATTTCTATTATTATTATAGTAAACTCAATTATTATCTGTTTATAAAAATGTCAATTCGCATTAATGATTTTTTAACTATTTTGTTTACATAAGTACACAAAATATAAATTATGCCATTATGTTTCGCCGCACAAGATGAGTAAAAAAAAAATATATATTTTTTTTTTTCATTGAGATTTATTATTCGAGTTTTCCAAATTTTATTTTCTTTTTTTTTTTTTTTTTTTGATATTAACCTTGAAAATTTTTAAGGCGCAATTTTAAACAATATAATTTTAATATAAAAATTTAAAAAAGCAAAAAAAAAAAAAAAAGCTTATATAAAAAATTTATTCCAATTAAGAATGCAAATAACCTTTTGGGGCCTTTATATCCCACTTTTTCCTGGAATTTTCCCTCAAAAATTAACTTTTGCCACTTAAAACATATTTTTTGAAAAAAATAAACAAATTTTGCGTATATATTTTTTTTTTCTTCTTCAGGAAATACACGTGTCGATTCATAAATTGTGTAGGATGTCTTACGTTTGAAAATGCTAAAAAAAAAAGAAGTTATATATCTCTATCTATATTAGAAAAATAATAAAAAAAAAAGGTGGATTTTCATTTTCAAGGACAATTTACTGAAGATGCTGTTCTCAAAATTTTTCTGGAAAAACATTCAACCATAATTTGGTTTCATTCATCTTATTTATATTTTCTTATTTTTATTTTTTGTTTTTTTTTATTTTTATTTGCCGAAAAATTATGGAAATGGAAGTAGATTTTTATAATAAATTTTTCAAGAAAAATAAGATATTTATTTATTTTTATTATTATTATTATTATTTCGAATAATTGTTCTTTGATTATTGTGCCTTCGTAAAATTTATTACGTATTATATAATTTATATTTTTTATACGCATTGAAAGCTTAATAGAAATTATAACGTTTTTGTCCTTCGATTCTAAAAATCTTGCTTATAAAAATATAATAATTTAAAATGTATATATTTGATTTTAATCACTACAATAATTTTAATTATTAAACAAAAAAAAAAATTTTATTGAAATTGAATTACAAAATAATTGAGTTTTTCTTGGTAATAAACCTGAAGACTCAGGGATAAGATAGGCACAGTGCACAGAGTCTAAACAAAACTTGCCAATAAACTTTAAGCTAAATATAGGCATTATACCAAAAACAATATGTATAGGTACTTTAAAGCAAAATCTGCTCTTATATTATTTTTTCTAATTCTAAGCAATATCTAGAATATAAAATCGAATGTTTGCATTATTGCATGTGTGTAATTCATAAATTTTAAAACCACCCGAACTATCATTGTGAAAATTTATATATGTATGTTCACCGGGTAATTTTGAGATTCGTAAGCTTGCCATGTTATTTTCGCCTTTCTAAATTTTAAGTAATAAGTATTTTTAAGATCAACGACTTTAATAACTTTAAAAACTTTTAACCCGGCAAACATACAGTAGAAAATGGTATGAATGAATACAAATATACAACCACCAGGCTAAAACAACCTCAAATATCGCGTAGGGTCAACAAATTCGATTTTATGTCAAAATAAAAAAAAAAAATTAAGTTTCTATTTTAACAATACATCGAATTGACTATATCCTACAAAATTTTTCAGATTTTTAATCTTTATGAATGTTTAATATTTGGTCGTTGACTCTGAAATAATAGGTAATGCAAGCCATTTAATGGTGGCCTTTTGAAATATAAAACGTTTTGAATATCACAATTAACTTAGCTTTTTTTGGGAATGGATGAAATTAATTAAAGATATTAAAGGATTTAACATAATATTAATAAATATAAATACAATTTTTACGTTTTTTTTTTGTATAATAAATAAATTTAATTAATATACGCAGTACAAATTTATGAAATGAATGGAATGAGCTTGAATAAAGCGCAATTGCTTTTTTTTTTTTTTTTTTCTTAATAAAAAGAAAATTCGAGAATATAAAACGTCCTACACATAGGACATCATACATACATAGATTAGCTTTTCGACCAAAATACTTTTAATATTCAATAAAATTTAAGATTTAATTAATATGAATTTATATTTTTTCAATGTCAAGGTGTTTATCATTATTTTTAGGATTGTTAATTGTACTTTAGGGATGACGCTTCTTGGTAAATAATAAATTTAATAAAAAAAAAAAAAATAATTCGTATGATGAATTTACGCGTATTTTTTTAAATTAACTCAAAGAAATCACACACAATAAGCTTTTTTAGAGAAATAATCGAAAAAAAAAAATAAAAAAAAAAATAAATAGGGAATTATAGATGTCCTTGAAATATTCTGATAAAATTCTAAATAAAATAAAATAAATAAGATAACAACAAGAGTGGGTAATGTTTGAAAACTTTTTTTTTTCTAAATTTCATTGCGAACAATTTTGGTAATGAAATAAAAATTAGGTCTTTAGAATAGTTTTAAATATGTAATGTGATGCGAAAAGAAAATGTTATAGAAAATAGAAAGATAAATTTGAAAGGATATGATAAGGTAAATTTATATAGAACTTTCATTTATCAACAACATTCAATTTAGTTTCTATATTTGATTTTCAAATCGTCTTTGGAAAGCTCTTGTTTCTCTACTTTGAATTATTTTGATCTCAAGAACATAAAAAAATAGAGATCTAATAAAAAATCAAGTATAGAGCCCCTTTCAAAACTTGGATTTAAAATATTTCCGGAATATAATTTTAATATTTCTGCGATTGCGATCGTTTAATTTTAACTTCATAAAAGTTAAAATTAATAGAGTAACTTTTAAACAATTTATTATAGTAGGTAATATTTTTTAAAAAGCCAATTATTGTCTACTTAAAAAGCAAAAAAAGCCAAAAAGCGACCAAAACGAAATATTTCGAATTTATCTTTGACTCGTCGTTTTTTATGCAGCGAAATAGAAAACTTTACTCCAATTACATAAAATTAAAAAATGTTTCGCACTACTGCCTGAACACAGACCAAAATTGGAAGGATGACTGATCCTAAAGAAAATTGGAAATTAAAAAAAAATTAATAAATTAAGCTCGCATCAATAAAAATCCCATTACAACATAATACGTGCTTGAAATCTCCATAAATAGTACAGGCAAATTGTCCAAAATAATCAAAAAAATTGCGAAGTGGCTGTCACTTGGTATAGACCTTTGAAAATGTATGTATTTCAAGAAACCAAGGAGTCCCTAGCTAAAAAGAGTGTGCTGGAGTAGCCACGCTTGACCCTTTGCGGCACATGTAAATAATATTATTTTGTATTTTTTTTTTTTGTAAATTACTATCAATATAGACAAGTTTGGTAAATTTAGCATCCTAAGATCTTAAATAATAAGGTGCATTACTATAATTTTGTTTCTATTAATAATATTGCTGAAATAAACAGAAAAATGCTGTTTTATTCGAATAAATTCGTTTTCTCGAAAAATATATTTTGGTTTTTAAAGTTTTATATTATAATACAATTGCCGAAAAAAAATTTTATGAAATTTTACCGCCCGACGCTCGAGCTTAGAGTGCCTATTTGTAAATCCATCATTGCTCCTAAGTTTTGAACAGTTTAAACATAATTATTTCGTGCTTAGATACATACAAAGTATTTAAAAAACTTGATTGTCAAATACTGGGTCGAGCACATTATTGAATGCTCGGGACTCATCGAATTCTTCAAAAGAATGTGTTTGTGTATGAGTATAGAAAGTTGCAGATACTTCGTAATTTTTTTGTTTATTTGATGATTTTCGATTTAATTTGCCTGTACTAAAAATTTATAGGAAACTAAAAATATTAGAAAACTTAGAGTATTATATATTCCCCTTTATATCTTTTATCTTCCATTTTGTTTTGATAATAAAAAAAAAATAATAATAATAATAATCTCAAAAAAAAATTCTCTTTATATTTCTTTTGTCAAGGACAAAATCCTTACATGAACTTTTTACTTCACAATCATTCCATTCACATTTACTAAGAGCCAAATCTAATTATGATTCAAAATTTATTACCAACTACCCAAATTGTTACCACCTAAAATTCATTTTATGCCTATTTTTTTTTTTTTTTTTTGGGTTTTTTTTTTGTTTCGAAATCCTTGAAAACTTTTTTTTTTCTTTTTAATATATACCAAAATATATATAATTTTTTTTTATTATTCTCTTGTATTGGGAGAACATATTTTACATTGGGAAAGATCCTTGACACCTGCACTTAACCTAAAAAGCTCTCCCTATATACAAAATAAATTTTATATATTTTAATATTTTGTTTTTTTTTATTTTTATTTTCAAAAAAAAAAATAATAATAAAAGAGTCCCTTACACACATAGATAAGATATAGTAATAGATGGCCCACTCAAAAGATCTACTACAGCGCCTGGTGCATTTGTGGAGGGAAGGTGAACTAAAAAAATAAAATTTTTGTAGGTGGCAATTTATTTCTAATATTTCAAATGAAAATATTAAAATTCAAATTTGAAGGAAAAAAAGAAGATTATGAATAAAAGATAAATTTATTTTTATAGCAAATTTTTTATTTTCTTAATTTTTTTAGTTTTTATAAAATGTTCTCTGAAATATATTATTACATTTTTTTCTATTTGATCACTTATATAATTTATATCACATTGTGTTCTAACATTTCCACTTAAAATTCTATTAATTTTATTGCAATAATTATAAATTAATAAATTAAATGTATAATCTAAAAATAGATTTATTGTAAGTTCACCGTGCAGTTTATAATTTTTTTAATAAAATTCAAATTAATTTTTTTTCAAAATAAATCACCTACACGTCCAAACGCTTTTATTTCAAAAAATATAATAAATACGAAAAAAAGCTCAGCCGGCTGGGTTGACAATAAAAGAAAACGTAAACAAACAAAGAGCGCCGCATGTGGTTGAAAGGAGAAACACTTAAGAAAACTGAAATTAATTTTGTTCTAAGTGAACCTACCATGCTTACACACAGTTACACAAATTTTACAATTTTCTTGAGGGAAAATTTTATAGAATGAATTAAATATAGAAAAAAAAGGACAAGAAATGGGTTACCATGGTAGTTTCAGAAATTTCTTTGAACATTAGTAAGATACACTATCTCAGTCAGATCAAGATACACTATCTCAGTCAGATCAATATTAATGTATTTTTTTAAACTTTCTTAATTTCCTTTTTTTTAAAACAAAACGTTTACAAGAAGTTAACTTAGCTTCGTATGATTTTTACTTTCTTTCTTGTTCAACATTTTTACATTTTTCACATTTAGAGTACCCCCTGATTCAACTATTTTGTTATATACAAAAAAAAAATTTTTAAGCTAAAAAATAAAAAAAATGTATTTTCCAAGATTCCCAGCTTTTAATTGTCAAGTATCGCAGAAATTTGCCATTTTAATGTAGAAAGTTTTGGCATTTTGAACCATGCTGCTGTGTTACAAAAACACATGTCAGAATTTTATTTAAAAGAGGAAAAAATAATGGAAAAATTCTTTTGAAGATAGAATGATAAAATTCGAAGAAAAATTCATAAATTCTAATTTGAAATTTCGGTCTGTCTTTTAAATCTTATTAACAGTTTTTTATACCCTTTTTTAACTTTTTAAAAGCTTTTTATTTTTAATCGAAAAAAACATTAAACAAATTATTTTAATTGTATTTCTTGTTACTCGATAAGAAAAATTAAACCTATTTTCTGCTCGTGTAAATTACAATTTTACTCTTAAAAAAGTATTAACTTTGATTACTACGCATAATATTGATTTTGTTTTCAGAGTTTTTTTTTTTTAAATTGTACTTTTAATTTTAATTTGCCATTTTAAGATTTAATTTTACCTGCCAGTTTGAAAGAAAATAAGATAAAGCTAATATAGGGTCCAACTATTCTACTAAAATGTATTTTTTATGAAATTAAATTTAGAGGAAATAGTTTTAGTTTTTCTAACACCTTTTTTTTTTAAGAACAAAAAGTCCATATTTTAGAACCGATACTGTTAAAAAAAATTAAATTATTACATTGCTGAGATTTTTTAGAAAATTTTTACGTAGGCTTAATTTCTTATATTTTAATAAAGAGCTCAAGTAGTTTTCTATTCGAAAATATTATAAATATATTTATATATCTTCTGCCTACCGTCAATTTCCAATTCTATCTACATCAGATTCATGAAATTATCTTTTTTCACTTAGATAAAAACATGAGTTCCATACTGATATATATTTATATATATAGAATTATATGCTCCTCCATCTCTTACTCGACTCGTCTTGCCAAAAGCCTACGCATTGGCAAAAAAAAAAGTATTTGAAATAAATAAAAAAAAAAGAAATAAGAAGAAGGATTTTCTTGTTTTCATTTGGATGTGATTTGCTCTGTTTATTTTCTTGTTGCTTCATTACATATTATTATACGTATAGATATACTGTACGTATTATAAATATAATATATACATATACTTATTAAGTATATAATTCGGAGAATCATATACTTATAAAACAAACACATAAACCCTTAGTCAAATTCAAGGACAAAATAATAAATGTTTTTCCAAATGAATAATACAGCATATGAAATTTATGGCAACACAATAATTATTACAGGGTCTCAATTTTATAAAATCTCATAGGATTAAGCTAAATGTATGACTCATTTACGAAATTTTTTAAATCCAGATTAATAATCCAAGCATGGGCGCCGGCAGTATGGTGCAAGGTGGTGCAACTGCACCACCTTTGTTTGATAAAAATGTTATTAAAATTTTGATAAAATTGTTAATTTTAACAAAAGGATTCAAAATTAAAACAATATAATTTTTTTTTATTCAGAATTTTTATTAAATAATAATTGTAACCTACGTGGCTTCTCTGCGAACTTTAAATAACTTCGGTTAAAAAATCTTCTTTTTTTATGGAGACTCATCATACATAAGCCCGACAATCGGGGTTCGCACATAGCTGATCTTGTCCAAGTCTTCACCCTTCTCAATGTGCTAAATGAGCGTTTCACCTGAGGAAATTTTTAATTTCGGGAGAAAAAAAAAATTAAAAAAAACGTGGGGAAAAATTTGAGGAAAATATTTTTTTCTGAGGAAAATTTGAAGAAATTCATAAATATTGTGCTAACGTTGACAGTCAACAATATTTAAAATTTCAGACTCGTAAATTTTTTTTACCGATATCATTACGATATTCTTCTACGTACGTTGAACTCAAAATCCATTGTTGAAACTAAACTTTTTGATTTACAACATATAAGTACCGCATAAAATCTGAACACATTAAAAATTTGAGGAAATCTTGCAAAAATAAGCTGATGGGGAAAAACTGCAGTGAGTAAAACAATTTTTTTTCTAATTTAGGGCAAAAAAAACATTTATTACACAAAAATATAAAAAAAATAATTTGAGGAATTTTTTTAAAGAATTGTCTATTTTGGGGAAATTTCTTAAAAATTTGAGGAAATTTCATTTATTCCATCTGGCAGCCCTGGTGAGAGATAATCTTAAAAAGTTCATTGCCTTGCATCAGCATACTGAGATGAATTTTGTCGTGAATTCAAAATATTGTTTTGCAACTGATTTTTCCTAAAATCAAAATTTAATTTAAATTAAGGTTGTTGGAAATTGTAACTAAGTGATGAACCCGCAATATGTCAAAGATTTCGTAAAATCAAAATAATATAATTTTCACATGCACCACCTTATAAAAAATCCTGGCGGCGCCCATGAATCCAAGTAAGTTTCCCTGAAACTTTAGCTTATCATGATTTTTAATGAAATTTTAACACAATAACAGCTCTTCTGGTATTGTTGGTATGTATTTGTGATATTTGTGAGCTTGCAATGGAATCAGAATTCTGGACTAATTTTCTAGTAATCAATTACCAATTATTTTCGCATGTTTACATTGTAAAGATTAAAATTCGTTAAAGCTGAAAATACTGAGTCTGAAAGAAACGAACATTTTTCAACCACATACCTATACTTGCTTCCTTCCAAGCGTAAGCAATGACCGCAATAATTGTATGAGTTTACAAGAAAAATGTCATTTACCCCCTGTCACATTTGAAAATAAAAATAAAAATTAGTATGAATTTTAAATCACTACAAACAACTTAATGTCAAAAACAGACATTAAAAGATGAGATAAATATAGAAATGTTTTCGATTGTTTTTATATCTGTTACAAATGTTATCTTTTTAATATCAATATACGTAAATTATTATGAGTTAATTTTTTTCTTCTTTGTTTTAAAGTTAAACTGAAAAAGTTTTTCTTTGTAGGACATTTCATAAATAAAGCAAAATGGTCAAACAATTAAACGAATAATTTTAATTTGATTTTTTTTTTAACTTTTAAAGTAATAATGGGTCACAAATTGCTGAAGTCAGACAAAATACAGCAAAAATTTGCTAACTCAAAAAAGCTTATTTCAAGTTGCTCGTTATTCCAAGTCGAGACATAATTTTTAATTAAAATATTTCTAAGAATGTTATGCAAAAGTAAGTGAAATTATGGGATTTATACCAACGAACGGCTTAGAAGGTCCTACTCATATCTAATAATATCATAATTAAAGTTATTTAAAAAAAAATGCTTTCTTTTTTCTCGAACACTTTTACAGGTCATAAATTAAATAAATATTTTAGCCAATAGATTCGCCAAAAAAAATCTCTAATTCTCTTCCCACTAATTACAAACTACTGCCAGTAAAATAAAAGAAGCGTTAATTACACCAAATTTTCAAGATATTTTAATATCAAATTTCTTGACTAAGAATCTATCAATGATTTATAAAAATAGCACATAATTTTTGTTCTTATCCATAAATTGAAAAAAAATAAAATAATAAAGAGCAAAGAACTTTTAGAAACATAAAATTATGGGGTGAATAATCTTAATAATTCAAATTTAAAAACACATCCTTCCTTCAAAAAAATAAACACTTTGAAATCATAAATGGAAACCTAATATTCAATTCACAAAATATATTTTGTTGTTTTTTTTTTTTGCGCCAGGCACCATTGATTCAATGATTTTCTTAAGGTTATCAAACTTAAAAATTTTGTCCTTCAACACTGCTGATGAAGGCACACAGAAGAACAAAAATTAATTTATTTTTTTCAAAGACTATTTTTTTTTTCTTATTTACATATTTATTTCTGTAAGAAAAGAACAGCAGACTGTTAAGACGCTGAACCAGTTGAAAGTTTTTTAACATTCGTGGGCAAAATTAAAACAAAAAAAAAACCCTGAAAACATCTTCTCAAGGGAATTTCAAAAAACAAAAAATATATTTATTAGAAAAATTTAAAAATTTATACTTAATTTTAAGAATTGTAAAAAAAAAAGTTCATCTATTTTTAATAAAAATATTCATCGACTTTTTGAAACAATTATTCCTGAACCTAATCGTGTAAGTAAGTTGTAAATTCTCAGTAGATTTTCAAAATGCAACCCTAAAAAGTAAGAATTCAGCTTTGTACCTATTCTTAAGTTCAAAATTTAACCACAACTTTTATTTAATTGTATAAAGCTAAAATTTTTTTGAATTTTTGGTCCTAGAACAGCAATTTTCAAGCTATGAATTCATATTTTTTTAATATTATACAGACGACGATTATACAATTTATAGGTATACATATGTAATATTTATAATATAAAAACAATATTTAATAATAATATTGAAATTATTGTATCTTTAAGGACGGAAT
The DNA here is from genome assembly GCA_964007475.1 of Hybos culiciformis. NCBI lineage: Eukaryota > Metazoa > Arthropoda > Insecta > Diptera > Hybotidae > Hybos > Hybos culiciformis. The sequence continues at coordinate 47,097,960 of OZ023274.1, read as the reverse complement.
CTTTTTCTTTTCGAAATTGTCCTGAATATTCAAAGTCAACATATAGTTTTTGTCAACAAGTTGTTTGCTATTAATATACTTTTTTTCCCGCCAAAATTAATTTCAACCATGTTAATTGAATTCTTACAATGAACCATAATCTACTTAAATATAAAAATATAAAATAAAAAAATAAAAAAAAAACAATTACTTCCATTAATTTATTGAAGTCCTTGCAGGGAGTAAGTAATATAAAACAAAAAAAAAAAAGAAATAAAAATCCATAAATAATTCACAAAAAGCTAAGTTATGTTAACCGAAAAGTTAATGCGTGTACATATGTTGTAACCGTAATTATGGAATTAATTAATTAAAAAAAAGAATGAAAAAAATGCCCTCAATTTCAAATTGAAATAAAAATTTTCTGAGAATCTACTTAATTTTTCTTATTATATTTTTTTCATGCATGGTTACGGACATACACACATACCAATTTTCAATGTTAAAAGGTCCAATATTCCAACCTACATAATTTCAAAAAAATTATAATTTTATTTTTTTTTAGCTCAGGGTTCATTATAATGATGACTTTATCATTTTGAATCAAATAAAAATAAATAAATCTCATGGACAATTTTCCGATAATATTTATGTATAGTTTATATAAATATTGTCCATGTACAACAAGAGATGATATTGAACGAAAACATATAAAAAGAAGCCAAGGATTTAGTGTAAAAATAATTGTGCCGGAGAGACATAAAGGACGTAAGAATTAATTTAAATTGTTAATTTGTTACAACAACAACATTAATTAATTTTAAAAAGTATTCGACATTTGAAGAGTCTAGTTGTCATGGTTATACTGCTTACTAAACTAATTCAAAAGAGTCAAACAGAGAACAATTGTGTAAAGGCATCTAAAGTTAATTCTAACTAGACATTTTATTGGTATGAAAATGGGCCAGAACTATATTTGAATGGTTTCTTAGATATGGTCTTAGTTTTTGGTTAATCAATTCTTTTCACTTTACTGAAATTCTTTAAATCATTTTTGAAATACAGACGCCTGAAATCTAACAAGTTTTGCTGGCCAGTAAAATAAACCTTACAATGTGCCTTAGAGAAGCAAAAGTATATTATATTGGACAGAGATTTTGTTTTAATAAACTTCTTCGATTCACTGAATATTTTGGGACTTTGTGCCCCAAATTATAAACAAAATATTTAATTTATATTTATAAATGGTTTCATTAGTTTGATTTCTCAAATTCTCTTAATTGGCATTCATATAATTTAAATATATAAAGTCAATACACATTTTTTTCTTTCTATAGATAGAGGTCATATTCTTGCGCTAGGTATGTAATTGTGAATCTATCCTCGCGTTTCCCTCATGCCATTTAATTTTTTTTTTCATTTAATTTTTTGTTTTCATACCTTCCAACAAAATTTTTATCCACACTTTTATTTGAATACGGCGTACATACATTCACACTCATGTACTATATATTATATGGCATATAATAATCGTGAATTCAAGGTCGTATCCCCGGTCAAGGTTGCGTTCACCCTTGTTTGTACATAAATGTAAATTTGTTTTATATTTTCTTTTTATTATTTTTTTTTTTTAATTTTTGGTAAATGTTTTCTCACACTCCAGAATCCTTTTTGCGCATAACCAAAATATAATATTAAAAAATATATTGAAATGAGAAAGCTTATCTTAAAGAATAACAAAATTTGCCGAATATTAATAAAAAGTTCTTAACTTTTTAGGGAAACAATTTTATTTAATTTATTTTTATTTTTTCTGTTTATTTTTTGTAGAAAAATGAACCATAGTAAATACTATATAATAAACTTATTTTTTGCATAAAACTTTTAATTTTAATATTATATATATTCAAGGTTTTATGGGATTCAATAGGATCCATTTAAAAAAAAACATAAGGAAATAAACTGTTGATTAACTTATTTTTGTCTTCCTTAAACCTTGATGGGTCGAGTGGGAAATAATACTTCAATCATCTTCTAATTACATATAAATTTGCCATTATTTGATTAATGTCCTAAAATAATTACAGAATATGTCCGAAAGTAAAAACAGAAAGAAAGACTTTACAAAAAAATTATTACAAATTGATTATTTAATACAACAGCCAATATTAAGTATAGTTAAAATTTAGCAAAACGATTTAATAAATTCACAAAGTTTACAAACTAGTTGCGTGCATTAATATAGTTTTATTTTATTAACATTCAATCAGTATGTGAAGGTGTATGCGTTTTCCTTCGTAATTTTTGTAAATAACTTAAATCTAATGAAGAAAAGCTTTTCCAAAACAAATAATAACGCGACAATATGGAATTTCTCTTAATGTTTTCTCTTCATAATATTTTTTTTTACCAAAAAAAGGATACAATTAAAGATAGTTTAGGAGCAAAAAAATATGTACTTACATAACTATAATAAAAGCTTTATTTCATTATTATAAATATTAGAAACATTATAAGTATATGTAGGTAGATAAATACTTGAAAAAAATGTAAAGAAATTAATTATTCAATTTACCTTAAATTAGAAATAATCAGTTTAATTATCCTATGGAAAAATATACTTAGTACATTATGAATGCCACCCACATAATATTTGTAATTTCTAAATTGAACAAAAAGATGCTATCTTGAATTTTCATATACTGTACACGAACTCTATAATCTTTATTTGGGAAATACATCGACTGAAAAAGGATCTTCTATATTTAATTTCATTAGGAAGTTAAACAAGTTTCCTGAAAATAAAATTCTCCTTCTTTTTCATATCTTCACATAAGTACATAATTAACTTTATCGTTCCCTAAAGAACCCATATTTCTCAGAATCAAATTCATTTGTATTGTATGTATATACAAAAATTTCCAACAAAAAATGATTTAAATAAATTTGTAATTTTGTAATGAAAATGTTCATTAAAATTTTTTGCTTAGTTTAATAAATACCTACGATACTTAAAGTTAAAAATAATAATTTATTCATAAATTTTATCAATGAAAAAATTAATTTATTTTCTTATAAATCTAGAATTTCAAGATTCTCACAAAAACATATTGAACTTAGAAATTCAGAGTTTTGGCGAAAGAAAAAAAAAAACAAATTTAACGAATATAAATTGTAAAAATCCTTTATCTCTTTTCATTGAGTTTTCCCAAAACAAAAAAAAAAATAAATTTTAAAAACTTAACCTTGTTAGAAATACACAAAAAAAATCAACTGCCGCGCCAAATTGAAATCAATTCAAAGTCCTTTATCGAGGACTTTTTTTTTCACCTTTTTGAATAATTTTTCTTAAACCTGAAAATTATTTTTATTTACATTTTCTTAAACCATATATAAGTACATGAATTTGAATGTAAAATACACAAATAAAATAATGATATTGAAATAAGAAATTAAAAAAAAACTGAACGTATCACTAGAATAGTTTTCTCTTAATCGCTCTGTGTACAGATATTCTTCCGAACAGCATATACTTATAGAACTTATTATCCAATTTGTTTGTGAAATTATACTTGTTCACAGTATGAAATTAAAGGTTTGAAACAAGTGAAGAAAATGGAGCCCACAAAACTTTATTTTCTGACATGTCGATGCGACTTCGATGAATGTGATTCCCATTTCAATGACTTCGACTATACATTACTTCAATGAATTTTAAATAAAAGTTTACCCATATTAATCAAATTGAATGAAGACATATTTTTTCAATTTTCTTTTAAATAGCTTGAACTCTACGAAGAAAATCATGAATAAAGAAATAAAGCAAGGACAAACTTCGTAGAGCTCTTTGGTTAAGTTCAAGGCTAAACAATTATTTTTATTTTTTTTTTTATCAATATCTTTTTTTTTTCTATTTTGAATTTCACAGGAATACAGAAAAATCTAGAAAATCCTTGCATAAAATGTATTAAAAAAAATTGAAATGAATGGTTTGAAAATAAAAATATTTCAATTAATAGCTGTATCTAGATAGTTTCAATAATTATTATTAAAAGAAGATTACATATAAGAATTAAAATGCAACGACGTTGATAAGTTTACATCTCGTGGAAAAGCAAAAATATAATTAAGCTCGCTGCACCTTCAGCCACAACACTCTGTGTCATATCAAGTGTTAGTATAGTATAAGTGACAGTATGCAGTGTCTAAGTTCAAGATATCTATCTACAGGATCATCTTGCGAGTTTAAACAATAATAATATAATCAATCCTCCGCCTTATCGACTTAAAAAAAATTTTATGCAACATTGTTTTTGTAACAAATTTAAATTAACATTGTTTTTGTAACAAATTTAAATTTCTATCATTATGTACGTGGAATGAATTATTTTTCTTATTACTTACTTAGCCACACACAAATATTTTACTTATATAAAAACAAAATAGAATATTTAATTTGAAACCTGAACATTGTGATTTTGAAGGACATTCAGCCGGATTATATTTTTAGTAAATATGAGTATTGTATGGGCGGCTAGGATATTTTTTATTTTATTATTTGTAATTGCCTACGTAAATTATTCACATTATAGCAGTGGACTTTTTTGACTATTATTATTGTTGTTTGACATTTAATACTCTATAATAATAATAAATGTACATTAATGGTACATACGCAAATGAAATGTTATTTCAACAAAACACAAAAATGTTATGTTTAGTTATACCAAATGGATTAAGAAATTATATTTATGAAATAAGAGTCTACATTTTTGGGAAAACAAATAAATTGAAATTAAAATGACGCAGATTTGTTTTTGAAACTAAGTTGGAGCTGCAAAAAAATCATTAAATTTAATATGGGGAAGGCTGATGCATGATAGAACATAGGACACTGGTTTTACAGCCAGTTCAAATTTTGTGTTTCTTTTCGCTTTTTTTTTTGTTGTGGGACCGAATTCTAGTTATATTTTAAAAAAAAATTCAGCACTTTCGTGAAAAAACACTTTTTTTTATATAATTTACTCGTTTGTGCATAATATATGAAATATTATGAAGATGTTCGGGTTTGATGTTGTTAATCTTAACTATACTCGCAAAAACTTTATTGAACGGATTTTGATTCAATTTCCATCGTACAAAAATTTACTATATTCTGTCATAAACCGGAAGAAGTAAAGTATTAGTATATTGCGTCACAGCGGGCGGAGAACTGGTATTATGCATAAAATACCTTCAACTTGCATTTATAATTCTTACTAGAATATTGATTAAGTGGTATCAAATTTTTTTTTTTTGTAGATTTCTTTCAAAATTCTTATGAATTATCGTTATCTTTAATTATTTGACAAAGCATATTTTTATATTACATTTACATAGTTATATACATATATCGTATTTATAATTATATACATATAGCTAATTTATAATATGTATTTTCAAGGTTACTTATCACAATCATAATACAATTTTATTGAAATAAGTTCGTTAAGAAATTTAGAATTATTAGACAAAGGCAAGTAATAATTTTAATCATAATATTAGAAATCTTGTTTTAATAAAATAAATTAATTATAAATTCTAAGCAATAATATGTTGTGAAAAAGATTTTATTTATAAATTTTTCAAAGGGATATGATTTCTAATGTATAATAAATAACAGCTATTTAATTAAAAAATAATATTATTGAAATTAATAGAAAAATTAGAAAATTTCTCCAGAAAAGTATTCATCAAATGCTAAAGTTTAAGATAATTTCTTCGAGGAATCCATTTTCGAAACGGCTGTCCAGCAATTGTCCATTCGAATGGCAATCAGGATAGTTTTTACGTCTCAATATTAAGTCTGCACAAGCATAACCTTTACATAACATAATATTCTAAAAACTACATACAAATAAAAATACATGATGTTCCTGATTTTTTCTAATCAAAAATTAATTAATTATTTAATATTATTATTATTATTTTTATTATTATTAATTATTAAAAAGTAAAATGAACCTTCGGGAATTTCTGTATTTTATTATTAGTGAATTTGAATACACATATAAATGTTTAAAAAAAGGATTAAATCCTAATCATTATTGTCTATAATTTGTATAAAATTTTTTTCTATTATATCCCTAAACTAAATTTAAAATCAATAAGGATTACATTTTAATGTACATGAATTTAGCATAATTTAACTTACATAGTTTTAAATTTAACCTTATATTTTGAAAAGTAAACCTTCAAATTTTTTTATTTTTTTTATTTTCAAGTATCTAAAAATTATTATAAATTTATAATAATCCGAATTTTATATTATACACAGACAGCCTTGTATATTTGTATTTGAAAGGACAAGGACATACTTTTATATGTTTAAGTACATGTATATATTATATATTTTATTTACTTTTATAAATTCAATCTTTATTCTCATATAATATTCTTGTCATGGGTTTTTATATGTACTATAAATTATATATTTATTTATTTATGTTGCATATTTTCTTAACATATTTAACATTGTAAACATTATATACATATATGAAAATTTAAAATAAAAAACTTTTTCTATTGGAAATATACCAGGATAACATGAAGAAAAATTAAAACAAGTCAATTTAATGTTGATGATGATATGTTGATGATAACATCATTCACTATTATATAGTTTAGTTCAGTATGACATGCTTTTTCATGGAAATTTACACATATGGAGGAAACTTTACAAATTTGAATATTAAAAAAAAAAAACTTAATCTTTTTTTATGAAAACTTCAGATAGAAAACTAATAGGTTTTGAATCGATATAATTTATAGGTACTAAACAATATGTATGGTACAAATTACTGGAAAAAGTTTTAAGTATATTATAGAAAAAATTCCAAAAATATTTGCAGAATGTGAAAGAGACTAAAATTTCGAAATCAGTGGCATAAAAAGACACACATTGTTGTGTGATCGTAAGACCAGGTAAAGGTCAGACACCGCTAACGGATTCAAATATCAATTTTCCAATATGTTGTTTATTTTTTTTTGTAAATAATAAATGATAATGCAATAAAGCTAACCTAATTTATATGTTGTTTGTTTAAAAAAATATCATTTTACAATTATTCATTCAAAAACGAAAAAAAAAGAAAGAAATTCAGTTAAACGCGTAATTAAATTTTCCACGAAACAACAAAAAATATTAAAGTTTAATGAATTTAAAATCATTAAACTTATGCGTGTTTTAGTTTCAAATATATAATTCATATATACAGTTACCGTTAATACACATATTTTCGTTATGCTTTTTATGCAATTTTTTCACCAAAAAATATAAAAAATAAAATACTTAAATTTTTATTTATTCTTCAATCTACCAGAAATAATTATAATGAAACCATAAAGCTAATATCCGGTAAAACAGTAGATCAAAAGAATGCGCCATCGTCGATTAGTGCCAGAAATCAAAAAGTCTCTTTAAAAATTAGTGCTAGGAAATTTCAAACCCTTAGCTCGGCAATATTAATCTGATCAATACAATTGTCTGAAGAAATTCTTAAGAAAAGCAAATTCAAATTACTAAAACAAAGTAACTAATAATCAAAAAAATATACTTTATAATACAGACAGCTCTGAAGCTGTTGTTGTCTGGACTTAAACTTACATCTTTAGTTATTTACACACATAATTCTGACAGTTCCACCGTATGTGTTCCGTAATTCACAATTAATAATTTCTATATATTCTAGATATTGAGACCAAAAATATTTGACTAACAAATGTTTTCAGTTGTTTTATATTCCTAAAAAACTATACTTTTTTCGTAATTTGTTATACAATACGTTAAATTCAATTCTAAGAAAAGGCCAATGATTTAGAATAAAATTTTCACAGTCAAGTTTCCTTAATTTTATTATTAATTGTTATTATTATTGTTATTATTATTGTTATTATTATTATTGTTATTATTAATTAGTGTTAGTAAAATTAAATAAAATATGTACTACTGTTAAAACATTGATAATGTAGTCTTAATCAATATATGATCCTTACTTACAAGTTCAATGCCAGTATTAGAATTTGTATTCAAAATTTTTTAGGCGTAAAAAGTGAGTATTATTACAGTTTTTCATTGACAAAGAATAAATAAATAAATACAGTATGTTTTTAAAAAGAAATAAAAAATCAATTTTTAAGTACGTAATAATTTTATTTTATTTCATATTTTTTTATTCTAGACGTCCCTTTTTTTTATTTTATCGGAGACAATAAAAATCATTATTTACTAGGATCATGAATTATTTAATAATTATCAAAAATTATTAAATGAAGCAATTTGTCACAACTTACTTTAAAATTGCATGAACTCTTACGGTTTTCAATATAGCTAAAATCGTAAGACATCATTCAAAAATAATTCCACAATTTCTTTTCTATGAATAAATTATAAGATGTAACGTTATTCTCAAATATACATATGTCATTGTCCTAGGTTCATAGTACTAACTACTCTATACTCAAAAACAGTTCATCTGGGTGCCTCCTAGATAAGTAATGGTAAAATATTTTTAAAGACTGGAAAAAATGAGAAGTAAAAGTGTAGAAAAAGATTCGTAAGTTTTTAAAAGATAAGCATACATTTATGGGATGTCAAATGTCAATTATAAAAAAAAAGCTTTAAATTTTTACACGCAATTAAACCTGTAAAAAAACTTAATTTCAGTGTCAAAATGTTATGAGCTCAAAAATACATAAATAAATGAACATATATTTAAAATATTCTCAAATATCAAAAACCTCAAAAAAAAAATCTTTGGAATAGAAAATATAGTTAAAAATAAATTCAAAAATAGCAAATGAGTTAATTTTTATTCCGCGATCTATTTAGCCGGCACGGTTAAAAATAATTTTAATATTATCTTTTCCTTTTTTGTTTTTTTTTTTTAAATAAAATAAAAACATTTAATTTTAATTTTTTTTTTTAGACTTTGTTATATTCTCTGTGTCTACAATAAAAAAAAAAAAAAACAATCCTACTTTGTCGGTCATCCACCACGAAAATGAATAATATTGGTCTGCTGATATCTTTTCTCTGTTTTTATTTATATATATATTTTTTTTTACATTGTTCTTGAAAAAATAAAATGTTTTTGTATATATATCTCCATTCATTCTGATTATTATTATTATTATTTTTTCAGAAAAAATAAAAAGATAACTTAAAGTTATTGCTCCACAATCACCAACCAACAACGTACTTTACTAATAAACATCATCATCATATTATAATAATTCGGTTATTACCATCACGACTATGTGACCTCCAAAATTGAATGTTATGGAAAATGAAAAATGTAAAAATGTAAAAATGTTGAACTATATATATTTTTGACAGGGTGTTTTTTTTTAAATATCAAAAAAAATTCATTTGAGATTGTATATTCGGGGATAGGATTATGATGGAATTGCGATTAAAAATAAGAGCTGTGACAGTGGAATTTATAGAAAAAAAAAACCTACCTCCATGTTACCAATTTTAATTACATTCTATTTAAGTTGTATTAACTTCTTCGTTTGTGCACATTTTATATTAATGAGAATTTTTTTTTGGAATAGTGTACAATTTTTTTTTTGGATTTTTAAGATAGAATCATATTTCGATAGAATTATATTTCGATCAAGTATTATGAATATTAGACAGGTTTTCTTAATAGAATAATTTCAAATTGTCAGTTTTTACAGTGAACGTCTTCTCGCTTTCATTAAAATATAAAATTATAAAATTGTACTACAAACTATTAAAATAGAAACACTATGTCTTTATATTCCTTACTTAGATGTTACAGAGAAGTTTATTTTAAAAATAAATAAAATTAAAAATTGTGATCGAGACCACAATACAACAAATTATAATTTTTTTTTTTTTTTTAAGATTTTATTTTCACTTTTTCCATTATTATATTATTATTATAAAAGTTGAAAGAATTAATAATGACTTCTTGGCTTTGACTTCCATACCATAATTGTCCTCCTCTTCAAGAATTAATTTAAAATACTATTTTATATCATTTTAAATTTATTTATATTGTAATTTAACTCAACAAGAGTCATCATAAACTTTAAATTATTTTTTTTTCTTAATATTAATTTTTTTGAAGTTTATACTTCTTTAGCGGCGTTGGAAGAAATTTGGTAGAGGGTAAAAATCCATTTTCATATAGAATTTTTCTGAGAATCGTCATCATTTTTCTGAGAATCGTCCGTCATCATTTTTCAAATATTAAAAAAAAAAACAAACCATAATTGGGTTCGAACCTGGCACCTTCAGACTTATTAGTCTGGTGTTCTATCCACTAAGCCATACGGTCATATAATTTTTGCTTTCTAAACTTCTAAATAATATAAAAATTCAAGTTCTTTAAGGTTCATGAATACGGTTAGTTCTTTAAGGTTCATGAATACGGTTAGTGGAATGAAATAAACGGGTTCATGAATACGATTAGTGGAAGGAAATAAGAGAGAAATTTTTAAAATAAATTCCGGGGATTTTAATTATTAAAGAAGACAAGTGCTCTTTTATGTTATTTTAGAAAGCTGAAATCATAAGGGCAATATGGCTGAGTGGATAGAATATCGGATTACAATTCTGAAGGTGCCAAGTTCGATCCCCCGATACTGAGAATTTTATGAAATTTTTTTTTTTTTAATTTTTTTAACATAATAATGTAGTTACATAATAACATAATAATGTAATCTTTAAGTATAAACTTCTGTAGGCAGTTCTATGACTGCTTCGTGTGTTTTTTTGTAAATATATTTTTATTCTATTAACAAAAAATATATACATATATGTAATATATATAAATTTCATTCAAGAATTTAACGTAAGCGAGCTTCAATTTCTTAAATGATACAACCAAGTATTAGTGTTTTGAGACCTTTGTAAAGGAAATTTATTTAAAATGGCCAGAAATATTTTCTAATATTTAAGTATTATTTAACCAAAAATTATCGAAGTTATAAGAGTTTTCTTAATTAAAAATTAATAAAAAAAATTTACAGAAAAGCGCTTGAATTTCGATTTAAATAAGAAAATTTTTGTATTGAATATTCCATAAAAAAAAAGAATAAAAACAAGGTTTTTCCCGATTCTGACGCGAGCCTTAAATCAAGAATTTAGCCTAAAATGTGTAATTACAAAAAAATTTCAAATGGAATAACTAAGATTTCATTTAGGTGACGCGAATTAGTCGATTTATGTTCTGAATCCTAATCATTGAAGTCAAACACTGACGAGCAAGCTAAATACTAACAAGACATCCATTAACACACAAATTATACATTCAATACAGGATGTTTCTCTCATTTTGTCTATAATAATGAGTACATTCTGTATGGAGAGTCGAAGCTTAATTTTATGGACTATATACACTATGCTTCTAGTAAATTTGCAAATTTCAAAATAAAAGTCCTACACTTCTGATTAATTTTCTTAATGAAAATTTATTATCGAAATAAAATTTTCTTTTTGAAATAATAATAAAATAATTAAAACTTAAAATAATTATAGTATTGAGTACATTGTCTGTAGAATAAGTCTACATAATATATTTTCAGAAATTAAGCATATTAACTATAAAGTAATATTACACAGATTATATCTAATGAAAAAATTTATAAGTACGTTCATATATTTATTAATAATCAACATTACAAGTGTAAGTTTAATAATTATAAGAGTGCGATGACAAATTGATAATAATATAAAAAGATTGAAAATTTCTTATTTCAATGTTTAATACTAATAATAATAATAATAATAATAATAATAATAATAATAACAATGATAATGATGTTGAGAATAAACAAAACGAAGAACAAGATTATTATTATAATTAAATTATTATTATCTAAAAAAAAAAAAAAAAAGACGACGAAGAGAAATTATTTTTTTTTTTTATATATTTTATTTTATATTTCATGTAGATATTTTCAAGGACAAAATTTTGAAAAGTTCATCTCTGATATATCCATGGGTCATGCAGTGTCTGATAAAAAAAAATATATATATATATATTATAAAAATAAAAATAAAAAATAAAAAATTTATTTGAACTTCAGAAAAATTAAAATAAAAATTCTTTTCATATTGAAATTCATTTAATGGTTGGTAACCTCAAGCTTACAGCTTAAAAACAAAAAAAAAACTGTTTTTGCCCTCTTATCTATTTCTTAAGAAAAATTTCTTAACATTTTTATATTAAATTAATGTAAAAAAAAAAAAAGAATTTTTTGTTATGATAAATTTAAAAAACAAAAATAAAATTAACATTTCTTTAATTATTTTTAAGGTGAATTTAATTTATAATTGAAGTTGAACTTAATTAAAACTTGAAACAAATTTGTAGTAAAGAGTGTAGTCAAAATTTATTTCGCTCATGTATCTGTCAGTCAGTTTATTTTGTTAACATAGCCTAAGCCCAAATTGAGAAAAAAAAATGAGTGGGTTCAAAAAAAGTATTCCAATTCACTTGTGATGTATTTCAGGAATGAATCTAAAATTAAAACGAATAAGTTACAAAACAATCACTACATCGTTAACCAACTTGGAGGTACTTGGAACCTTAAGTTGATACAATAAGAGAGAGATTAAAATTCAAAACTGATTAAAACAAATTATAATATTTGTCAAAAGTTCATTGATTCTCGGGACATCAAAGAATCAGAATCTCACGTTAATCAATAAATAAAATATTTATTTACTGTATTCTTTTTTTTTGTGATTTCAATGTCTGTATTTAAAAAAAAAAAAGAAAACGTAAAAAGTCGTATATTTTATTATCAAATTTACCAATTTCACAATTATTATACATTTACATAAATAATACATGTACACATACATACATTATACATACATACATAAGTTATTTATTTCAAAAAGTCATTTAACTTTATCCAGAACATTTACTTTTCCGATATACATTAAGTTCATTTTCAAGTTCAAATACCATATTTTGAGCTCGAAATATTGCGTTAGTGTAAAATATTTTTATTTTTTTTTTAATTTTAAACACTTTGATTTAAGTTCAAATTTGAATTTGTAAAAAAACAAAAAAAAAAATTAGACATCAATATTACACATATGTATTTCGAATAAGTTTTTCTAATGTTCAAATTTTGTCTAGAAGAAGATTATTATAATTACAATTCGCCCAGAAAATTGTTATGAAAATCCTATTCTAAAATTCTTTTTAGATGTTGAATTCAATGAATAGAAAGAAGAATAGAATTTCCTTATATATTTTTAATGAATTTTAGATTTTCATCGTCATTTGAAGAAAATTTATTAACCAACTTAGGAATTTATAATAATAAATTTTCTGCAAATGACAATCACTGCAAATGTCGAAATTGTTTGGTGGCAAATATAAACGAAATTGAGGTTTAGTAGAGGTTGATTTTTTATACTTTTAAGGTTCTTATTATAAATCCTTTCCCTCCAACTACCCCAACTTACCGTCATCCAAAATTAATTGCCTGAGTGCATTATTTAGATTTAGATCGTATGACGGGAATTGAATAAATTTTTACTTATTAAATTCCGGCACAATCAATCAATCAACGCGACCAGGTTAATATGAAGGATTTAAAAGAATAAATAATTGTAATCTTTTTAGTCTTTTTTTTTTAAAAGTGTGTCTTCATACTTTTTTTTAAATCCTTTATTTTCTATATATTTTAAATTTAAATATTGTATAAATTAATAAAAAACAAAATTAAATTAAAAATCAGAACATAAAAATATTATTACAACTGGGTATATTTTTTTTGTTTTATTTTGTGTTTCAAGCCTGTCGGTATTAGTCATTTCAATACCTTTTGTTGGCTGAGTTTTTTTATACATGTTGAACCAAAAATTATGTACATACAAGCCACTGTGGGCAAATAAGAAAAAATTTCTGAAATAATTATAATTTTAGCATTTCTTTTTTTTAATTAAAAATAAAATATTTGTCGTGTAAATAGCGGGGGAATTAAAAAAGAATATAATTATGGAGTTCAAATCCATTTCTAGATTTTTTCTTTAAACATTCATTATCTAACCTAAAGTGGAATAAAATTAGCCGCAATTTGATAATAATCTAAATATATATAAAAATGAAAGTCTGTTTGTGTATGCAAGCTATAAACTTCTGAACCAATTAACCAATTTGGATGAAACTGTGCTATTTTAAAGGTTATTTTCTAAACTAGGCTGTTTCATGACATTTAGTCGACTACTTTTGGCCCTTGACAACATTTTCGATTTTTTTGCACCATTTTTTATACCAAATTTGTAGTTTTTTTTTTAATTCATAAAGACTATGTATAGGCTACAATGTTCACACCGGGATTGAGTAGTACTAGAGAAGCTAAATAGTTTCAAAAGAGACGTCGATAGGAGCCTTTATTATTTCTTTTCTAATTCTTTACTCATCATGAAGAAAAATATTATATCATCCCGGAAATTTTAAGTATAAAGTACATAACATTTAATTTTTTTTTTCCTCGAATAATTAAATTTCTCATAAAAATATAAATTTCATTCTTTGAAAAGTAGAAATATTTATTTTTATTTGTTTTTTTTTTTTTTTTAAATAAATCGATTCTAATTCCGTCATCGTCATTTAACGTTTATATAAATATTTTTATGAAATTGACATTTTTTCTTAGAATTAAAAATAAATAAATATATAAAAAAAAATAAATATTCAAAAATAGATTTTTATTATTGTAAACCATGTAGCCGAATTAATAAAAATCCACTTAATAATAATATTTAGTTTTCCACCCCAGTCAAAATCTTAGTACAAAATTTCTTTCTACGTACAATGTACCTATCTTTTTTTTTTTTCGAAACAACAAGGTCTACAACATTGTAAGTAGATAAGTGCTATACAACATTGTATTTAAATGAGAAATAAAAATTTTGCAAAAATAAAATAAAAAAAAAAAACCAATAATCAGAAATTGATGACTGACTGTTGGTTGTATAAAAATGTTCAATAAAATAGATTACAAATTTTTCATATATATACCAAAAGAATATTATAATGTACATAAAAAAAGAAAAAAAATTAATTCTAAATTTAAATTCACGGTCAAGGTCTAGAAATAATTTTTGAGCTTCCCAAAAATTACTAATAACAACAAAAAAAACATTATGTATTTTTATCTGAGAATATTATTATTTTTTTTTTACCTACAAAATTAAGCTTTAATAAAAAAATATTGTTCTCGAATTATAATTTTTAACAAAATCTCACAAAAATTCTCTAGAAAGCTTTTAATTTTTTAACTTATTTTTCTAAGAGTATCTTTTTATTTTTTTACAATGAATAAAAGCTTTAATAAAAGCTAAATTCATCTATTTAGGGAGAAAAAAAAAAGTTTAATTTTATATAAAATAAAAATATTTAAAATTATACATAGCCGGTAAAGAACATATTGAATAAAATTGGCGCCAAACTCTTTCACCAAGAAAAAAAAAAACTTTATATTCAGATACATTATACATTTTTGCATTATGTATAGTGTGTACACAATAAGTACAGTATTTTTGGTGTGAAAATAAATAAAATATTAATTTACATTAAATTTATATTCTATAGAATTTTTTAATTATAAATATTTATTTAATTTTTTTTTTAATTAGTCATGTATCGTGTTTATATGTCTATAACTATATCAACTCGATTTTGATATTACTCATCACAGACATCTATATAATTTCAACACATTTTTTTGGAAATTATATTCCTGGATGATTTTGTAATTTAATTCACAGGTCTAGGCTAGATTTTTATGATTAAAATCAAAAGAATAGAATGGAAAAAGAATAAAAAAAACATTTTCCTACCTCATAGTTACCTCACCATTTTATATATACTTATAAGGAATTATTCTTCAACATTTCCTATATATTTTTATTTAAGAAAAAAACAAAACAAAAATACATAATAATATTTTTCTCTATGAAAAATACTATAAAAAGGTCAAGGTTTATCTTTTATTTAAAACAAAAAATGCATCTATACATATTTTTCCTGATTCGGAAAAATGCATTTGTGACTTCAATAAACGTACATTGTTAGTAAAATTGCACTTGAATTTAATTTTCAAGGTCGGACGAATATATAAATAAAAATAATATAAAAATAAAAAAAAATAATCAATTAAATTCAAAGATGTTTGTGTTGTATATTGTGGGCTTGACGAAAGCTCTCGTAAAAACGTCATTCGACAATTAAATTGCGGAAATAATTTTTATTATGAACAATATTAGTATTTTTTAATAGTGTGTTCAATAGACAACCCATTTTCAAATGTTTTTGAAAATAAGAATATCGGGGAAAAAAAAATACCATTATATATAGAGATTATTATAATTTACGATTGATCGTTAAAATCTTCGAATAATTTTCTTTTACGTTTAGTGAAAATTGATTGAATTTCTAATTTTTACGATCGATGGCAATTATTTAATAATAACTATGTCCATACATAATTTCTCAAAAAATCTTAATTAAAAAGTAATAATTAATAGATTCTAAATTTATCGATGAGATGTGCTGAATTTTTCTATTGCTAGAATTCTAGAAATAAGTTAATAAATGAAAATCCTCATCAGAAATATAATCGAAAGAAATGATAAAAATAAGTACAATTCTTTTTTTATCAAAATTTAGAAATATTTATTAAATTAGTTACTTTTGTTCTATTTACACTTCATTTTTCAATTCTATTATTTGTTTATTACAGTATTACAAGTAAATACAATATATAAACTATATATAATATAAAGTTTAGATCTTATACCCCTCTTCTATAATATAATATTTAGTTTAATAAATATGATGAGAAATGAACTTAATATTATTTGATTTTAAGCAAAAATTTTAGGAACAGAAAACCTGATGATATATTAAATTTAAATTGAATAAGAAGACTATTGGTTATTTTTATTTTAGAATTCCGAATTTTAATATTTTCAAAACAGCACCATTATTCGCATGTAAGACTTTTCAAAATAAACGAAAACAACATCATGAAATACCTATGTATAATATATAATGAACGTTTTTTTTTTTGTATGTAAGAAAAACCTTAATAATGTGACAAGAAAATTTTGAAGGACATACATATTTTAGATTTCACCAAGTATATATTTTTTAAGGACAAAATAATAATAAAATAAGAAAAATTTATGTCTTTAAAGAAATAATATAATTGAAAAAGCAATAATTGAAGACATAAAAACTGAGAAATTACTAAAATAATTATGTATGCATCACAAAACCTGGAAATCATAAAATTTTCATAAATATATTTTATTTTCAAATTTTTTACCATTATATAAAAGATGTGTGGAAGCTGATTTTTCATTTAATTGCAGAAAAATATTTTTATATAAGAAGTTAATCGACATGCATAATACTCGACAGAAGCTTATTGTTAAACTATAGTTTTTTTTCTCTGTTAAGTAATATCTAAATGTAAAGGCCGATATGATCGTAGACGAATCCGAGACTTAGTTTTCCCTAATACGATACGCATGAAGAAATCATTATGGTTTTGTTTCGTGGTGAAACTTTTTTTTTTTTCATAAATCAATTAGTTGGCTCCAGTATAATAAAAACAAAATTATAAGACCTAGAGGTCTTAATTAACCTTAAACTGTTCTGTGTGAAATTTACAACAGTGAAAATTGAAAATTTCATATATTGTAATCGACGTGAAAATTTCGAACACACATTCTTGAATAAACATCATTATAATGTTGTAAGTATTTTCAATTTCTTAACCTTGAACTGAAAAGAAATTTTCCATTATATTTATTTTCTTTTTACCCAACAGAGTTATTTACATTTTACATTTTCTATTATAAGACAAACACAAGGCAAAAAATTTATAGTGGTTTCGGAAATTGAATGAAAGCTAAATCAAGGTAACAAGACTGATAAAAGTTTTAATCCTTTTAAAAAGTATTAATTTATATTCTTTATATATAATTAATTATAAGCTGTATCTGTCTGCCTGATTATTGAATTGAAAACATATGTGTTGTTGCTAAAAATGTTTAATTCGTAAAATTCCCATAATTATCTAAAGAAAAGTAGGAAAGTTTCTTCTGAAAATCTGAAAAATGGTTTTCAATTAGTTGTATCTAATTTTTGATAAAGTTAACTACGTATCTTAAGACAAGTAGGAAAATTTCTACTAACCATCTGTAACAAAATTTTCTGAATTAATTTTTACAAGTACGTAATAGTAAAAACTATGCTGTGATAACTATAACATCACTTCACTATACACAAAGAATTAGGACCGCCAAAAAATTTGACAAAAAAAAAACTAAAAAATCTCAACTCTCTCTCTATTAAATAAATGTCAAAATAAAAAATTTAGTAAAATAAATAAATAAATCTTAATTTTGGTTGTTTAAAAATTTTCATCGCTATCTTAACAAAACCAAAAAATGTATCTTTATGCTGCCTATAATTTTAATGTTTTTTTTTTTTTTTTTATAATAAAATTGTGAAAAATGTTTATATATCAGACGAATCGAATTATATTTTATTTTTCTTAAAAAAAAAAAAAAAGAAAAGTTGTATATCTCAAAATAAAATTAATAATATTTTTTAACAAAAATGTCCTTGAAGTCCTTTTCTTTTTGTGTGTGCAAATATTAGGCGTATAAATTAAATTGTCCTGAAAAGTAAATATTTTTAATTCGTCTGGAGTTTTTCATTTATTTTATTTTTCTTCTTTTTTTTTTAAGAATTTCTATTATTATTAATTATTTTCACGTCGTCGTTTTGATAAAAAAAAAAAAAATCATAAAAAAAATTAAAATTATAGCAAAGGTTTTTTTTTATATATATTAAAATTTTTACTTTTTTTGTATAAAAAAAAAAAAATTCAAATTTTAAGCAATTTAAAAATGAATAATCATTCGTCTGAATAATAAATCCCTTAAACTTAATAAGCAGAGATCAGGGTACACAATTTATAAATATTTCAGATTTTTCAAAAATAAAAAAACCCAAAAAGAAGGCAATAAAAAAGCTATGATTAAATATGTCATTCATAATTATGTATTTTAAGTATCTAGGTTTATATGTATATATAATTTCATATAATATCTTGAGTAAAACGCGAATGCAAAAAAAAAATTGTCCCAATAATAACTACAAAAAATTATGTTACTCCTTCTACTAAACAGTAGACTAGAGTATAGTGTATAAATATAGCTAAATACAACTTAATATTCGATAAATATTAATAACTCTGTGCAACAAGATTTAGAAGAATATCGTCCAATAAATTGCTTCAAAAAACGCTTAAAAAAACTTCTTGGCACAAATATAAATCTCAAAAAATATATGTACATAAATAAATAAAACTTATTTAAATCTTGTTTTTCTCTTTTTGAAAAATAACTTCAAATCACATTCGTAACATCGAAACGAAATTTTTGTCCTAATTTTTTTTACGTCTTATATAAATTTTTAAAAACCTTGAGTATTTTGATCCCATGAACTTTTTTTTTTTAGATATTTCAATTATTATCAAAGGATAATAAACATAAATCACTTTGAAAGGTTTTAATAAGTGAAAAACATACTTTATTTTAAATTTTTTAAACGATTATTTTATCTGTATTTTGAATAAGCATGAATTATAAATAAGAATAGGTTTAGTGTTAAATTTTGGGAATCTAAACGAAAATAAATTCAGTACTACGCTGACCTAGTAGGTAAGTATCACAGGCTTCTGGGTTGTTAATCTCTATCTAAAAGCATCACAGAACTTTTGTATAAAAATGCCAAATTTAAATTTGAACTATATTTATCAAATTAATACAATTCAGCCCCCTTAAGTTTATGTTCTTCATCAAATCTTCTAGTTTTTTCGCACCCATATGCTGTTCTGCGAAACGAATTAAAAAACCATCATAGAAAGAAATTCACATCAAATTTATAATAATTACATGCATAGTTAATATCTATATTCTATTTAGTTTAGTTACTTATTATTATTTTACTTGCTGCTATTGCTACCAATATTTTACTGTAATTATTATTTTTCTACACTTATTATATTTTTCATTTCAAATGTCCTAGAAACTATTCAAAAATTTTCTGAAGCTTTTATTTGTCTTTTGTTTACAAACAATTTTCTTCTACATTATAAACTATTTAAGCAAGTATAATAATATTTTATTATAATTTAAAAAAAAATATTTTTCAATTATATATTTTTTTCAAGTTCAAGAACAAATTTATTGGTAACGAGGGCAAAAGACAAGGTAAAATTTTATGCAAATAAATTTATTATTATTATTATTATTTTAATGTACCTATGTTCCAAATTAAACTGAAGATATTTTTGAGCACAAGGACAAAAACTTTTATTTTAGAGCATATGCGGCAAAATAATAATAATAATAATAATAATTCAATGTATAAATCATTTTCAAAACATTTTGATTTTACGCGAAATTTTTGAAAAATTAACGAAGTGAAATAAAATCTTAAATTATTATTTTAGGAATGAAATACATAAGAATATAATCTGTATTTCAATATTGAAAGCACTGAAAAAAAGTGAAAAAAAACGTGAAGGCTCAAGCTCCAAACTATAATATGAAAATAGTAAAAATCTTCCCACACAGTAGGTACATTGTTTTTGAATTCTTTGATATTTTTAACTAATTATAATATATTTTGCCAGATGAATATAATATTGTTATACCTTAATAAGAACTCCAAAAACGGCTTGGAATAATTTGTCTTTATTTAGTTTGATGAAATTTAATTGAGATGTAATGTGAAACATGTAACCAATTTATTGACTACAAAATAATATGACATACTTGCCCAAAAAAATCACATTTAATTTAAGTTTTTTTTTAAGACCTTTCCTTCTATAAGCTTCAAGCAGTTATGTAACGTAATTTATTTTATTTTAAATAATATATTTAAAGTGGTTTTTAATCAAATACATTTGTATAATATATAAAGAAGCATAATATTATATATAATGTAAATATACATAACTTGTGATGTTTTTTTAATGACACAAATTTTTTATATTTCATAAAACTAAATTCGTTGCTCTACTTTCCTTATTCATTGCCATTTCTATTATTAAAAAAAAATTATTTCTTTTTGAACAAAAAAAGGATATTAATAAGAAAAAAAAAAGAAACATTATTTAAGAAAAAGGATACCAGGACGAGGTCAAACGGCAAATAAAAAATCATGATTCAAATATAAATTATATAAATATGTATGTAACACATAAACATTTAGTTTAGAGGATTGTCGAAAAGGAAATCTTAATACTTCAAAATTCATTATTCTGTTACTATCTCAAACTGAGTGGATAGATTTCAGGCTTATTACCAAAAGTTCCATTATTTGCTAATTAGTTATTTTAATACAAGGTAAAATTGTTTGTCTACAGAAATGTCAATCCTTCGTTTTTAAATACAAGTAAAAGGCAGACTGAATTTGGACTAAATATACTTACTTATGTTGTTGTAATTGTAAATACCCCTAATCGTTCTATAATCAATTCATTTCACAACTTTTATCGTTTCCATATAAAATAAAATTTCGACCGGTAAAAATATAATAAACTAATTGTTAATAGAAAATTAATTTTATTTTAAAAATGATTGTATAATTTAATAATTATTTGTATAAATGTACGTATATCATTAATTAATACAACTTTATTTTAATTTACATAACAGACTAAACTTAAGCAACATTCTAATTAGAGGTCATCCTCTTTTGCAATTCTTCTGTTAAATTTACTAAGAGTTGACTTAATGTGTGATACAATTGTTCACTCTCATCCCATTTTTCAATATCTCTTTGTTTGTCCATTACCCTTAGACAAGCTTGTGTACTTAAACGAGCTGAAGAAAGTACAGAATTTATAGAGCTTTTTTCATCATCTTGATGATCACCTATAGCATTAAGACTTTCCTCACATAAACTTAGACAAATTTTTAAACATTTTTGAGCGGTTTCTTTTACATTCATCCAATTTCGTTCTGATAGTTGGTATGCTCTTAAACATTTCTGTAATTTTTGGGATCTTCCCATTGAGGTTTCATCCAGTCTGGCAGTTAGTTCCCATAGTTGCCATTCATTTGGATATTTTATACATTGATGACCAAGAATATTAGTAGCTTTTTTCCTAAGCTTTGAGCTTGGTCGACCATCAGCATCTAGCATATCTTGATCGATCGCATTGACAACAATTTTTAAAACTTCTAAATCATAAAATTTATCCTTTAATTCGATAAGACGATTATAAGAATTTAAAGCATCTTCAAAATTTCCAGTATCAACACTGACTACCATAAAATTCTCCCAAACTTTCCAGTTACCAAAATTACATTTTAACGATTCGTTCAAAATTTTATGAGCTCGTTTTTTATCACCAATCTTAATAAGAGCTTTAGCTAAATTATTCCACGCCTCAAATCCATTTGGCTCTAAATGTGTATATTTAATATAAGCACTCACCGCCAAATCCCATTTCTCCAGGCTTATTGCTGCGTAACCTAAACGTAAAAGTTGACTTTCTTGTAACGGATTAATTTCAATTGTTTTCTGTAAGTGTGGCAACGCAGTTTCATAGTCTTTTTTTGCGAAATAGAAATTACCCCAATGCTTTTGAGCTTTTCCACTAGTGTAGTTACTGTATTTCCACGCAATTTCATATAAATTTGGATCGTCTGTTGCATCCCCAAGTAAACAATACAATTTAGCTGATGGTTTTTTCTCTAATTCTGCCTGAATTATTTCAGCTGCCTTGTGTCGTAACTCTAATCTATTATAACAATATATAACTTCTTCCCAAGCCTGAATTCGTAAATATAAATCAAGTGCTGTTTTAACGAAGCCCAAACTAGTCATTAAGTCGCCCAATTGCTTTTCAATATCCCATTTTGCTGGTAATGATGAAACAAAATAATAAGAGAAACGTTCAAATAATGAATATTTTGCATCTGTAGTAACCAAATTTAGAATTTCCTCAGATTGTTTCAAACATCGTTCTATTGTCCTTTGGTGACTGCTTTCTTCTTCAATATTTAAAAGTAGTGCTGTCAGTCGAACTGACAAGGGCCCTTCAGTTTGATACAGAAGAGATGTAATATAAGGTTTCAACTCTTCAGAGGCCAATATATCTTTAGGCTGTGACCTTAACAGGTATTTTCTATTAAATAAAAAAATTAAAAAAAAAATTATGTTTAATTTTTCGCAAATAAGAAAGAAGCTTTCACGTCAAGTTGCATTTAATGTTAGTAAGCCACATTTCGAGTAAATATAACATTTATGTCAACAGATTAGAGCAATAAGGTTAATTTTAAAAATGAATAAATATAGTTACTACAACTGACTTTATGTTCTAATATTGATGATTACCGACAATACAACTGAAAATCTTTGATACTGAAATATGGTTTGATACTTACAATTTGGTGATTAATAATGCTTGCATAGCGCTGGTTAATGTAATAGTATCATTATCAGATTCATTCAAGAATTTTATTCTTTCTAATCGGACATCATCATCCAATTTCAGTAATTTCGGTAAATCTGTGTTCCCATTAGTCAACTTGGCAGATGGAAAATCATAATTTTCGTGTATTACTTTAAAACAAAGTTGTGACACTGGTTTTTGTTGAAATTTAGTTCTAATTCCCATCAAACCTTAAAAAAATGAATAAAAATGATTATCTTACTAGAAATTCAATGCAGTTCCTGGATTTGTATAAAACATTTTCGAGCTAGAATTATAAATTATTTTTACCTTCAACATTCATTTCAATATTGAATTTTTTGCAAACATTTTCTAAAATTTCATTGCATTTTTGAACACGTTGAAATTGTAAGAAACCTTGTGCTATTTCAATTTTTAATAGAAATTTATACTCTTGGTTTTCTGTTTTCCAATCATCACATAAATCTTCTAATTTCTTGACAATTTCTAGAAAATTTTCATAAATTGTATTTGCTAATTCATCTAAAATTTTTTGGTGTGTAATTAATAATCTTATAATCCACCAATTCAAAATCTAAAAAAAAAGAAATAAACGTTAAGAAAATATTTGATAATCATACTTAAATAGTTTAACCCTTAATAGATATATCTAGTCACTGATAGGTATTATCTTGCCAAAGATATGATTACCCAAACTGATAGGGAAAGTGTTGAAAGTAAGTAACTATGATCAGTTAATATTCATAACGACCACATAATCGTGCCTCTTGTATTATTTGCATAAATTAAGTATCGATGAAGGGAGGATTTGGGTTGCAGATAGCAGCTTGTATTCAGTAAGTCTAGGTACCTATTAGCAAATGATTTTTTCAGTTTTCTTTTCCCTAATATTATTTTACGAAGAAATAGATACTTGCCAATGAATTCGCCTTCAATGTTTTCAATTTTTCAAATATTTGATAACTGATAATCAGAAATTCTGGAAATTTCACATTTGTATTAATCTCTTCTGAATCTCTAACAAGCTTTCCGGTATCCTTAAGTTCATTGGATACAAATTGATCTGAAAAATCTTGATAATCCACACTATTTGAATTCTTTGGTCCAATAAAATTTGCCTCAACAAAAGCCATTAAAAATGCAATGCCAATTTCTAACATGGAATCTTCATTTTCCACATTAGTTGCCTCGGAATCCAATGAGTTTTTCAATAATTTTTTCGAAAAATCAGATTTAATTATTTCCAGCCATTTGCATTCCCAAAGTTTTGAATTTTCTAAAAAATAAAAATTACATAGCCAACATTATAAATTAACTACCTTCTATTTCAGAGAATTTCCAGCACCACTAAAATTTCATTTTACCTGATTTCACAAAATTGTCAGCAAAATTACATAAAAAACTTAAAGGAAAATCATTTGTTTCCATTTTGTTTACAAAATTTTATTCACTAAAATTAATTTAATATTTAAATAAAAAATTAGATTTATTATTAATTTTATTTTTCTTTAAAATTTTCCAGCAAACAAGATACCATACACCATACAAGAAGAAAAACCCACGAAAATTGCTAATTATTTTTGTTTTTAAAAAACAAAAACATGTGCGCTAAACAAAAACTAGCAATGTACGCTCATCACATTCAGCCGCTGTCAATCTGTTTCTCTTTTGCGTTTTGATTTCATTTTAAATACGACGCAACATAAAAACACCGCAATTGTTTATGTTATTTTGTATTTTATTGGTTAAAAAATACACCATTCACTTGTTTAAATGTCCAAATAGCGCCGCTTATGGCCATTTATGGAACGTAGGAAAACATATAAAATTTTTTTTTTCTTGAAATTTGTATGAAAATATGCGATTTGAAATTTTATTTAAGTTATAATTAATTAGTTAATTAATAAAAATGAATAGAAAAAATTTTGAGGTCTGCGGAATATCATTAGCAAACAATGCTATAGGTAGAAATATTTCCATTCATTACTTTTTCATCCAAAATAATTCAAAATATAAAAACACCTAACAAAAAAAAAAAAATTAAGTACAATTTTCAGTTCATAACAAATATAAAAATGTAAAAAAAAGTTATTATTGGAAATTCTCATACATTTCGAGTCTAAATAATATTGGTAAGTTTTTCAAATTTAAATTAAAAATAGTTCTTTTTTTTATACACTTTTTGATTTTGAATTATTTTGGATGAAAAAGTAATGAATGGAAATATTTCTACCTATAGCATTGTTTGCTAATGATATTCCGCAGACCTCAAAATTTTTTCTATTCATTTTTATTAATTAACTAATTAATTATAACTTAAATAAAATTTCAAATCGCATATTTTCATACAAATTTCACGAAAAAAAAAATTTTATATGTTCTCCTACGTTCCATAAATGGCCACGGAGGGACTGTCAAAACAGTGAATTGTTTTTTTTGTAATATTGATACTTCTGTATTATAGTCTAAGAGCTGGCTACGTTATATTTGCAATTTACAAGTAGCCATGAAAATTTTCATGTAAAGCGGCTCCTTACTAGGTAACAAGTCTATAGTTAGTTAGTCGATAGAATTATTTTTCAGTCGAAATTTATTCATATAAATTTTTGCTAAGCTTACAAGTCTCAATTAAAAAGTAAACAAAAACTGACATTGAAAAATTCAAAATTAATTGCAATAAAATTACAAATGAAATAAATAGTTACTTCGAGACATTTTAATAAATAAATCACGAAATAAACCAAAATTTAAAGTTAAATAAGCACAAAATTCTTAGTTATATTTTCAAATAAAAAATTTAAATTTAATTGAACTTTACCGATCTTGGAGGAACTACAAAAGATTGCCTATCACCTTGGAAGTAAGTATTAAATTTAAACATCAAGCTGTGAAGAGTAGAAAACACTTTAAACTGGTACTACTACTGGTAGTAGAATAGTACAGTCCTATCTGCGGCCACCACTTCAAATTAGAAAGACCATCGACATGATGGAAAAAAAACCAATGATGTTCCAACACTTCAGCCAAAATGTCAATTACACAATTTTCGACTGCAAATGGATCAGAAATACAGCGAAATTTTTAACTCTAGGAACAAATGAAAAAGGAGAAGGAATTTTAGATATTTACGAGTTGAATAAATCTAGAGCTGACTTGGTTAAACAAATTCATAAACGAAATTCATTCAGATGTTGTACTTTTGGTGCTTCATCATTGCAAAATCATCATCTGGCTGTTGGAAATTTTTCCGGAAGATTGCAAATTTTGTAAGTTCGTAGTTAATGCAAAAAAACAATTTTTTTTTTTAAAGTAGGTAGTTATATAATTCTCGTTATCAACGTTTTAGAGATATTGAGAATTCACAAATACCGGTTTACAATGTTGATGGTCATAAAGCAGTAATTAATGCTATTGACGGTATCGGTGGCAGCGATGGCAAAAACTGCGGAGCACCAGAAATACTAACAGGTAGCCGTGATGGAACTGTTAAAGTTTGGGATCCTAGACAACCGTATGAACCAGTTGTGGATATAAGTCCACATGGAGAAAACGATACAGACTACAGGGATTGTTGGTCAGTTTGCTTTGGAAATTCATATAATAATCATGAACGACATGTGTGCAGCGGTTATGATAATGGAGACATTAAAATTTTTGATCTTAGAACATTAGGTGTCATATGGGAAACTTCTTTAAATGATGCAATAACTTCAATAGAATATGATTGCCGTTACAATCCGATGAACCAATTGGTTGCAAGCACTTTGGACGGTGAATTGTATGTTTATGACATGAAAACAATAGAAAAAGGAAAAGGAATTTCATATGTTTGTCAAAAAAATGTTGAAAAAAATCCTGAAATAATTAATTCTAATGAAGAATCTGCAACAATTTGGACAGTTAAACATTTGCCTCAGAAAAATAATTTATTTGTTAGCACGCAAGGTAATGGAATGTTATGTTTATGGAAATTTCATCATCCAAACAAAACGAAAGATGATCTAGAAGTTAATGAAAGTCCATTTTTAGAAATGTTACACCAGTTATCACTTTCAAACCAACCTATAAATTGTTTTGATTTAAGTTTAGATAGACCAGGATTGGGACTAGCAGGATCGCTTGATCGTACTATTAAAGTAATTTTAACAACCCATCTAAATTACAAAGATGTTGAAAAATAATATTAAAAATACTATAAAAATGTTATATAACCGTTTTTATTTAATTCCAAATTTTGACCATCTAGTATTCAACATCTAGCCATTCAGTAATTAGCTTTAATTTGGGCCTCGAACTTGCATAAATAAATTTTATTTATTTATATCTCTCACTGTTCTGATTATCTTATGAGCTCAAATGAAAAAAAATGGTTTTTGTGACATAAAATTATTTTATTTTTTATTTAAGTTATTCAACAAACACAAGGAAAACAAATTTTCTTGTATGTTATTTTATTTTCACTTAAAACAAATATAAAAAAAATCTCTACAAGATTTTTTTGTAAAAGCAAGATAAATTTTATTCAACAAAATTTATCTAATAAATTAAAATTATTATATAAATTAAAATATCATAAATTCCTAGTGAATTAATTTAAAACAAAAAATATATTATTGTGGCTTCTGAAAAGACAACAAGCACATCAAAAATATCGACTAAAATCCAAACATACAATATTTATTTAGAAAAAAAAAACGAAAAAATTTAACATTGTGATCTGTTCAAGTTTTGTACGCATATTTCTAGTATGTATATTGCATTTTATCTGTCTGATATTCTGTATTCTACTGTATTTTTATTGTCGGCATAATAATATTTTTATTACCCTTGTTTATTTTCGAATATCCACCAGTAGCAATTTTACACAATTTTTTATAAATTTGCTGTTAAATAAATTTTTTCTAGACTTGACATCATTTTTGTATTCAAATCACTCTTCGTCAACAATCATTTTCTCAAATAAATAATTACAATTTTAACAGAAATAATTCTGAATTTCAAGACAATTATAATCTAGTTTTTCTAGATAGATTCTACAAATATTGAGTTATGGGCTTGGACTTATAAAAAGAGCCAAAAAAAATATCAGTCATTGAAAAAATTAGCAAATGAGATCAAATAAATCAATTATTTGATTTTAAAACTATGTTTAAAATTTTTTCATCATAGAGAAACTTAAAAAATTTTTTTTTCTATTTCTTTTCCCATAATATTAAAAAATATTTTAATATCTGCTGATAAAGTGATAGATATTTGGTGATTATTTAAGATTTAGACACTGGAAGTTACACAAAAAAAATTAATTTTATATAACAGCAAAATTCATATTAAACAAATAACCAATTAGTTATTGCTTTGATCTAAAGTTTTAAACTTAAAAGGAACATTTTTAAATACTATTTAAAATAATTTTTTTGTTTATTTGTCATTTGGGACTTCAAATTATAAGATTATTATTTTTTTCATACTGTGATCAATTTTTGTTTCGTTCTCTTTTCATCCAAAGATTTTTACATTTTAAATATTATTTTAATAATAAAAATTTCTCTTAAAATAAATAAATAATCGTTTTTTAAATTTGTTATTTTAAGGGAAAATTAAATGGTTATTTTTTTTTACTAATTTCATTTACCAAATTTTTTTTTTAGGTAAACTCCAACAGGTCACTAATTTATTTATTTATTTTTATTTAAATTAAAACTTAAACAAAAGGGATTTCATATTATTTTAATTTTTGTAGTATAATTTTTTATTTTCAATTAAAATATATTTTTATCTTTTTTATATTTTGAACAACAGATTCTTTAAATCATTTCTTGCATACATTACTTTTTTTTTTTGGCATAGAGACTTCCATCAAATAAATCAAAAAGCAAAAAAATATCACAGTGAAAAGGCCAAAACAATAAGCTAGTGGCACTACAAATAATTATTCTATTTCTTCAATTTAATAAAAAAAAAATTAAATATTTAAAAAATCTAAATATAATGTAGTATGTTGGCTATTTATTGGGAACATTTGATTATTAGAAAAACGGAATTGTATTATCTAAAAAAGAAACTTAACATGCGTTAAACGATACCATAGAGTTTTTCCAGTGTCGTATTCCGCCTTCCACATAATGATCAAACACTGATTTTTTCGGTCTTTTGCTGCAATTTCCTAAACAAAATAATATAAAACGGCAATAAGACTTAATTCCGTATTAATATAAAATGTGACATCAAAGTTACCTAAAACAAAAAGAAAAAAAATAAGCATAAAACTGAAATGACATAACTTTATTCCAAACGCACGCAATAATTAGTCAGCGAAATTGGAAACTTTTATGTACTTTTGTTCAAACTTATGAGAAGTATTTTAGACAATCGTATATAGAATAAACAGCATTGATTTCTAAAATTTTTTACAAAATTTTAATCATATTATATCATAATAACGAATACATAATTAAACTTTTAAAAAATAATTAAATTTGAATTTCTAAATTATTATTAAAAATATTTAAATCATGGCTTAATGCAATAAAGGAATTTGAAATTATGAAACAGTTCGTTTGTGGTAAAAAAAAAATACTCATTTTTGCTTTTAATTCTTTTGCCAGAAAGCCTCCATTGAAGATTTTTTTCGTTATTCTAATTTTAACACTAATTTTTATTTTACAGTTAAAATTTATTAAAATTATTAGGTATCTTTGAAAAGTTTTTTTCTTACACAAATTATAATTTAAAAAAATATTTTTTTTATAATAATTTTTCAATACTAAATATAATTAGCTTTTGTTTTAACCATAGACAAATTTTAACGATATTTTGAAAGTAAAAATTTAATATTTGAATTTGTGAGCGGATGTTATTTTAATTAGTAAATACAATTATTTCGATTTTTCAATTAATAGATTGTTGATAAAAATCTAAAATCTTTGAAAGCACGGATTGAAAAAATAGATGAAATTTAAAATATTACTTGTATTTGCTATTCAGCTAAATAGTATATTATCGTAAAAGCAGCAGTTAATAAATAAAGATTTTTTCACTTTAATATAATGATAAATTCAATAATCTGATTTTTCCTTAGAAATTTGAAATTTATTTTATTTATTTTCCATAAATAGGCTCAAATTGTTACAAATTGTTTTAAATAAACTTTGGTAATTTAAATTCGAAAAAATATGGCAGTAATTTATATTGAAATTCCAACTAAAAAATCACTGCATTTGTAAGTGAATTGGAAATTACTTTTGTTTTCCAGTTCATCGCCAAATTAGTGGTATTTAAAATAATAATATTTTTATCTATGAATTTAATACAAAAACTAATAATCTTAATATTATTTTAGTTCTATTTTAAACATATATTAAAGCGAAAAACTACAATTGAGCTGAAGAATCTGATCGAGGAGCCAACGGTGTAAGTGGTGATGTTAACTTTCTGGAACTGGTATGTTCTAGTTCATAACGAATTTCACCTGATGTTCTACGTTTTGAAATTAATTGGTTTTCCTCGAATTGATCGAACTTAGATGGACCATCTGGAATAAATACTGCTACTAAAATAGCAAGAATTACCATGAACGCTCCAAAAACAAATGGCGGTCCTTAAAATATAATTAAAAAAATATTTTAGTAAAATAACATTTTAAGAATTCTATAAAAATTAATTTTAACAAAAAAATGATGTTGCAAGAAAATAAAATAAGAAAATTTAAAAAATTTATTATTTTATCTACAGGCTCGAAAGGTCCTCGAAAGGCTTTAAAAAATATTTATCAATTTGAATCAATGATTACTGTCAAAAGATATTTATTCAAATAATTCAAGCATTTTTTAGTACCTGGTGCAAACTGTCCATAATCATAGTCTGGTGAAGCTACACTAACATTATTGTGATGAATTATTTTATCTTGTGATGGCAAGTGATGGTTATGTTTATTATTTTCATTCAAATCTACGTTGAATAAATAGAAGATCACTCCAAACATTGCAGGACCTAATCCATTACACAGCCCTCGCATACCAGTCACCATTCCCTGTACTACACCCTGCTGATCTGGTAGTGAATGTATTGAAACGAATGCAGATATAGCGGGATACGTTATAGAACCCATTGCTGCTAGAATTCCCGCAAACCACATCATCCATCTCTGACTACCGAAGCCATACCTAAAAAACCAAAAAAATAATGTATTTTTCTTCATAACAATAAAATTTATCAAATAATACCATAAAAATTGCATCATTTCAAACAACAATCCAATAATTATTGTACGCTTTGCACCAAGTGATTTCATTAGAAAACCCAAAGTTATTTGTATTAAAATGCTTAAAATTCCAATCACAGCTATAAAAATTGACACCTCAACCGAATCAAAACCCATTTTTAATTTTAAATATACAAATATACAAGAATATTGTCCTGCTTCTGGTAAATAGCTCAAAAATACTGTCACACATTGCATTAAAATCGTATTATCCATTCCAACTTTTCTTAAAGCTGAAAAAGGATCAGCTTGTTCCCAACTAAGTTGAGTTGAACTAGGTGATCTTACTTTTTCTGGCAAGCTTTCGGGAACTGCAACCATAATAAAAAATACATCCAATATTGCAATACTTGTGGCTAGGGCCACAACAAGTGTATCACTGTATAATTCCATTAAAGAGGCTCCTAGCGCTGGAGAGATCACCTGTTGGCGAAAATTATTCGAAAAAAAAATCATATTTCATATCCGCCATAATCATGAACTAACCAAAATTTAAAAAAGTTTATGGAGTAAATTACAGGCCAAAAAAAAATAAAAGGAATAAATACAAGATCATTAAATCCATTACGGAGTTATTAAAAAGCTGAATAGTATTTAAATTATTTTGAAATATTCTGAAGTTTTTATAAAATTTAGGCCAAATGCTTATGAAAAAGTATCCAAACCAAATTATATTATTAATGAATGAATATACACATGTCAATCTAAGTTAAGTGACCTTGAATTCTATTAAACTAATTTTTCCACTTAATATAAAAATAATTTTTACCACATTTAATATGAGTAATCTTAATAAGTATTTTTTTATCTATCTTTTATATTTGATACAAAAAAATAATATGAGCTGATCAAATACAGAGTGATATATTGAAATTATCAAAAAGATTTTGAGAATTTTAAATAATAAGTAATAAATAATAAAAAAATTTAAACGAAACACCCGGTAATTTCATATAAATATTGCCGTAATTTATGATTTATGAAGTTTTAAGGGAAAAAAGGGTTGTTAAATGAGGGTAGCAAAATTTACAAACTACTGCAACATTAGTTAATTCTAAACTAAATTTATTCTATTTTATTTACA
The DNA here is from genome assembly GCA_964007475.1 of Hybos culiciformis. NCBI lineage: Eukaryota > Metazoa > Arthropoda > Insecta > Diptera > Hybotidae > Hybos > Hybos culiciformis. The sequence goes on along the minus strand of OZ023274.1, from coordinate 47,065,087 downwards.
GATTCCGTTTTATAAGTTAACACTATAATGAAAACTTCTTTAAAGCGTAGCATTACTTAATATCAGTTTTCCTTTCAGAGAGCTTGAAACTTAAAATAATTTGTATTGTTACGACTTACCAAACTAGCCGCGAATGTGGCAGAAACCAATCCATACGCTCTGCTACGATCTTCGGGCGTTGTAACATCTTAAATAATTAATTTACATAATTAGTACTTGAAATAAAATTGATACAACATTACACGAAAAAAAAAAAACTTACCAGCAACATAAGCAAAGACAACTGAAAATGTAACAGCGAATACACCCGATATCGAAATCATGGCAAAGAACCAAAATGTATTTATCGTCATCAAAGGAATGGGCAAGCAAGTGAAAAACACTGTTATTAAAAGGAAAAATTTTCTTCCCCAAATATCACTGAGGGCTCCAATAAGGGGGGCACTTAAAAATGATAGAATTCCTTTAATTCCCATCACTAAGCCGTTCATTCTAGATAAAAAGAAAACATTTTTATAAAAAAAAAAAAACCTTATCAAAAAATAAATATTAAATAAAATTACAAAAATGTATGATGAGGAAATGTTTGATTTAGAACATTTATCACTGGCATTGTTAATAAGCCCCAGGCGAAATATTCTAAAAATATTACAACCAGTGCATGATATACTGATGGATTTCCTATTCCACTTGATGTGACAATTCCTGAAGAAAAAAAAATTATTAAAAAGGAAAATTTAATAGATGAATATAAAATTAAAGGTAAGTAGGTAAGTACTTAAGTTTATAATAAATTTATATGTGTAGAAAGTTAACATGTTTGAAAATTTATTGTACAATTATGGGATAATGGTGCTCAGAATTCTAGCAAGTAGGTAGGTAAGGTACCTAGGATATTATCTATCTGGTATATCTATCTATCTACCTACCTATATATACCTATTTATATAAAAATGAAAGTCCGTTTATGTATGTAACCTACAAACTTCTGAACTAATTAACCGATTTGTATGAAACCGGTGCCATTGGAAAGGTGATTAGATGGTTTTAATTTTAGTGTTTTTTTTCATGACATTTGGTCGACTACTTTCGGCGTTGGGAAACTTTTTCAATTTTTTGTAACATTTTTAAACTAATTTTTATTAATGAAGACTGGAATAGACTACGGAATATAAACCCATTTTAGAAACTCAACTGAAATTTTAGGCCATAATTTAAAATTTAAAATAACTAATTTTACCTGAACCTGTACCTACTATATATTAGGTATATTGTGCAATAGAAAAAAAATTAACCGATATCCCCAGTATTAAACATAATTTTCTATAACAGAATAAAATGTAAATAAATATGACATTGATAATTTTGCTGTCGATGAAAAAATATTTAACTAATCAAAAAAAATTCAAAATTAAGCTGACGTTTTCGTTCTTCAATATTCCTCAATAGTTTATTTTTTTTTTTTTTTTTTGCGTCTTTCCCTTTTTACGGCCCACATTATTTGTTTTTGAACTTAATATAAGCACATTGGCATTAAAGTTTCTCAGTGCATTGCGTAGCATCTTTAATTAAAGGTAAATTTTGATTACATAAAATTTGGGGAACATCTAGTACCTAGAAATTCTTGTTGTCTAATTTTTTTTTATTTTATTTTTATGCTAATTCGACTTACCGTCTTTTATTGGATTTCGGCCACGCAGAACCAATGCACTCGGTTTTGATTTTTTCATATAAATTTTTGGCATTGTTTTATTTTAATATTAATTTTTATATTCATTTAAAATTATAAATATTTATAATATATTAATTATTTAATTATAAATTATTATACCAATAATAATGTTGAATTATAAAATCTGAAGGAAAAAAAAATTAAAAAATTTTTGTAAGAAAAAATTATTGCGACAAAAATAGAATTTTTTTTTGTATTTTTTCACTTGTTTTTTTTTTTCTTTTTTTTTTTGAATTGGAAAAATTTTATCGATTTTATTTTTTCTGGTTGGGAAAATCCACCAACGACGATCGAACAATGAAAAAAAAAAAAACTTACGGCTGAGAATCATCCATTTTTCATTTAAATTGAATTATTTTTTTTATTTTACTAATAATATTTTACAAATAATTATGTTTTTCAAGCAACAAAATAAACTATTAAAAATATAAAAATTAATTTTTTTTAATTTTTTTTTCCTCTTTATATTTGTGTAAAAATTTTTGAGCAAAGAATTTTTTTTTCTTCTTCTTCTATACAATAATTAACAGTTGCGTCAAGAATTTTTTCAAGAAGTGTGCGCCGTTAAACTTTTTTTGTAAATTGATTATATCATGGCTGAACACTTATTGCTCCAGAAAAGTTATGGCGATTCATTTCAAATGACTTCTTATTGCAAAAAAATAATAATCGCGCAAAGCAAAATAAAAAAACTAAATGCTGAAAACACAATTGGGGCGACAGCGATAGCGACTGTCAAAAACCATATATTTGTATGAGAATGAAACAATTGAGGCGATTTTTTTATATGAAAAATCGCTGTCGCCGTCGTTGTCGCCCCAATTGTGTTTTCAGCAAAAAGAAAAAAAGTTGTCGAAAGGGGTTTGATGAAGGCTACAGCTCCATCCCTGATGGACGAAGAAACTATTTCTGAGAAACAGTCGGGAAATTTTTTTCTCAGTCGGAATTCCCGGCCGATCTGTGTGCCACCTTCTTTATATAAATTACTTTTAACAACGTTACTTGAAGCAATTTTATCTTCTATTACGCAGAGATTAGACTGGATAGTAAACTGGATAGTAAACTGATCATTGTATGTGTTTTTTATCTGTGTTTGTAAGAAGAGGGGGTTGGACATTTGTCCGCGATTTGTTTTTGTATCGCGGACATAAAAATGACATTTGTCCGCGATTCAAAATGTCTTTTGTCCGCCGCGGACAAATGACATTTTCCAAAATGTCATTTGTCCGCGATAAAAATTAATCGCGGACAAATGACATTTTGCAAAATGACATTTGTCCGCTAAAAATCTGAAAAATCAATCGCGGACAAATGACATTTTGCAAAATGACATTTGTCCGCTAAAAAGTTAAAAAATCAATCGCGGACAAATGACATTTTGCAAAATGACATTTGTCCGCTAAAAATTAAAAAAAGCAATCGCGGACAAATGACATTTTGCAAAATGACATTTGTCCGCTAAAATTTCGAAAAATCAATCAATGACATTTGTCCGCTAAAGTTAGAAAATTCAATCGCGGACAAATGTCATTTTGCAAAATGTCATTTGTCCGCGATTGTAAAATGACATTTGTCCGCCGCGGACAAATGTCCCAAAATTAGCGGACAAATGACATTTTGCAAAATGACATTTGTCCGCGATTGAATTTTCTAACTTTAGCGGACAAATGTCATTGATTGATTTTTCGAAATTTTAGCGGACAAATGTCATTTTGCAAAATGTCATTTGTCCGCGATTGCTTTTTTTAATTTTTATCGGACAAATGTCATTCCGCGAAGTTTTCCATACAAATTTCATCGCGGACAAATGTCCCGCGGACAAATGTCACGGCGCCGTAAGAAGATAGTTGATTGAGTGTCTTTTTACTATCCTGATTTCTATCAAGATTTTTATCATGTTTTCATTTCTTTGTATTAAATTTTTTTGTTTTTTTTTTTAGTACAGTGATAAAAAAAAAACAAGGCACACAATTTTTAATTTTGTATTGTTAAAGTAAAAAAAAAATATTTGTTCTTTTTTTCTGACTGTGACTATCCAGTCAACTATCTTCTCAACTGCCTTGATTTAAATCCTGCTAGTAGAGAAGATAGTAAATTGACAATTAATAAAGTAATAAAATTTCACCAATACATTCAACTACTATCTTCGTCAAGTAGTAAAAAAATCCAGTCTAACCTGGGGGTTAAGTTGACTGTGATTATGATTTTTCGGAGTTAAAGTAAATTTCGGTAAATCAGCTGTTATTTTTGTTCTGGAATACCATTGTATTTTCTCTTGTACTATTTTCTTATTTTACAATTTTATTTTATTAGAAAAGAGTTTAAAAAATTTATAAAAAAAAAATAATTAAAAAAATATATTTTAAAAAAGTAAAAATAAAAAAAAAAAATACATTAAATAAATTGAGATTTTATAATTTTATTTAGAAAAAGGAAAAGGCAAAAAAAAAGGGCAAAAAACTGTTTTTTTTTTTTTTTCTTAACTATTTTAGAGAAATTTTAGAAACTTATTTATTGCGTGCAAAGAAAAATATTTGTAAAATTATTAAATTAAAAATAAATTTGTGAAATAAAAGTTCTAGTTTGAAAAAATAAATAAATACATGTAATTGCGATTCAAAATAAAATAAATTATTTTTATTTTCAATTTAAAAACAAAAATGATTTCCTAAATTTAATTAATAAAAAAAATATATATATATATACCTAGGGACGTAGGTTAATTACCTACCTATAAATTAAGTAGCTACTGCTGCCTACAAAAATTAAAATTGAGGCAAAATGTTACGTGAATTAATAACATGGGTATTGAACACATATTTAGGAAAATATTTGGAAGACTTCAATCCTCAACAATTGTCTGTTGCTCTTTTATCTGGTAAATTATTGAATAAAAAAGTCTTATTTTATTTTTTTTTTTGATTATCATCATCATTCATTTTTATTTTTATTTTGTTATGTAATGTTGACATATTTTTATTTATATTTATGCCGCTTTCTAATTTATATATTATTTTTTCATTCAATAAACAATTCATTCGTTCGACGAACAACAAAAAATATTTATAGTGCGTTCCATAAGTCTCGGGTACCCTCCACACAGGACAATACCTCAGTTCTGTGACAAATTTACTTTTGGAACGACAAAATCTGACAGCTAAGTCCGATGATTGAGACAATTTCTGCAAAAAAATCGTTCCAAAATGCTACCCTACCACAAAACTTCTGCAAAGGGAAATTTTAAAATTTCCCATAACAAACTCAGTTCTGGGCGTACTTTTTAGTGCATTTTTTTCTAGGACAATAACAAATAATAATAAAATGGGTATATTATTAAAAAAAAAAATTATAAATAAAAAAATATTGAATCATATACTGACAAAAAATTTTATACAGGTTTTTTTTACACTTTGATTTTCAGTTTACATTTTACTATAGCTATTCTCACTTCCTTTATGATATTGCATAATGCCGAAAATTTCTCATGTATTTTGTTGGTTTTTTCGGCACTTGTGTAATATTTGTAAACAACAAAATATTGGAAAAAAAATTATGGGCAAGTCTACGATGCCTACGGCGTGGATCTGATAATGGATTCTTGTAGAACTCGACGTAATAAGACGAAAAGATAAAATAAAAATTTGCGATATCTCGCTTAGTTTTCAAGATATCAAACATTTTATTCATTTAAATATAAATTCATAAAAACCAGTTTAAATTGTGATATCTCGAAAACTAAGCGAGATATCGCAAATTTTTATTTTATCTTTTCGTCTTATTACGTCGAGTTCTACAAGAATCCATTATCAGATGAAAAATAAATTAAGAAACTTCGTAAAGGGAGAACGGCAACATAAATTATCATAATGTTAATAAGACATCAGCTGCTTGTAATTATTTGCATATACTTTAATATTTGTTCACCAAATGCATGTAACCAATTTCCAAAATAGAAATACTTTTTCATCGGTGAATCACTAGTCAATAGGGAGTAAAAATTCATGTTAAAGTGTAAACTAACACATTCACTCAATTTTGGTCATGCATTTTAATAGTTTTTATGTGTTTAGCTTAAAAACATTAAAAAATAAAAAAAGAATTTTAGCTATTTCATTAAATTTGTATTTCTTTAAGCAAAATATAAGCAAATTATTAATAAATATACAAATTAATCTTCAAAATCTGAAAACAACAAATGTCAAATTTTTTAACAATGCGCATATAAAATTTGTTAAGGTATATGATTTTAAAATTAAAATGGTGGCAATACCCTGTGCATAGGACTTTGCAGAAGGTATTCCTAGGACTTTGCAGAAAAGGGAAATCTTGCGTGGAGGGTACCCGGACTTATGGAACGTACTATTAATTTTCTATTTTTAGGTGTAAATCATTTTCTTATAGGATTTTTTGTTTTAGTCTTCAGATAGGTAGGTATTTCAAAAAAATATAGAGAAAGTAAATTTGTGGTTTTAGGTTTCCGATCAGTTTGTTTGATTTTGTATTGAAGATGACTGTGGGTTTAAGCTAGGTTTACCTACCTGTATCTACGTTGGTACCTGTCCTTGTGAAATATGTCGAAAAAAATGTCTATGGTAGGTATAGGTACCTACTCTTTAGGATATAGGTATATAAAAATCATACGTTCGGGATTATTGTTCCTAAAACTCAAACAAAAAATAATTAATTAGCAAAACAATGTTTACTGGTGCTGGGTTCGAATAATATCTTATAAAATATTTAACTGAACAATGCATGAAAACATAATATTATTAGATACCCCTTTCATCTAGCTGATAAAAGTATAAACTATTCAGTTTGAAAGCTAATCACTTGAAGTTATTTCAAAAATTTATTAAAAACGTAAATAGTCATTTCAGGAAAAAGGAAAAAGTAAAGAAAAAAACATCAACAATTTGATTCATTTTTTTTTTTCAGAAAACAATGTTCATAAGCACAGTGAAGATTAAATTTTCATTAAAAATAGCAATTACTCAATTTTTTTTTCGGTTAAGTTGTATAATTTAACATCTCTTTATACTGAATGGAAAAATAAAATCTTAAACTTTGTTTTTTTTTTTTCAGAGTGCAAAGTTTGCATCAACAATAAATTATTATTATGACATAGAATAATAAATATAAATAAAACTAGAACTAGAACTTATGAATTTCGTTCCACATTTTGTGAAAAAAATGATTATAATTGTATACAATAATATTATTAATAAAGAAAACAGATTTCTAAGAACATTCGCAATTATATCTAAGTACTTACAAACAATTATACAATTATGAAAAAGTGAGAATGTATTATCCTCATTTTAAATCATTTACATAATGTCCAGAATAGTGAACTTGTAACTCGTGTGTACTCAAATTGTTCTGTTAAAGTTCCAAATGAATTAAATTTACGTGCACTATTTAAATCGTTCTTACTTACAGACCTCGGTACAGAGTTTTATATAATTTATGTTTGTTACAAAAAAACATTCTAGAAAGTGAATTCAAATCAAAAATTCATCTAAATATTTATGTATGTAAAGATTGTTTATATATGCATTGTAATCCGATCTATATTTATTCAAATAAAAGCAATATAATTATTTAGTAGAAAAATAAATTTTAATTACTTTAAAACTGAAAATCTTTAATAAATTTTACAAAAATAAAAAATAAGTATATTTTTAAATTAATTAGGCTAAAAACATAAGATTCCTTAACTATGATTATTCCTTTCCAATAATCTGAATTTTAGTCAATTTTAATTTTCCATACATTTAAGCTCTGACACACTTGGGTCTTTTAGTTGATTTATCTAAAAATATCGTAAAAACAATTATATGATTTCACTGTATTCACTTGGTTCAATAGTTTTAAAAAAAATACCTGTATCACATTTTTCGTAAGCATTACATTTCACATTTCCGCAGAAAACTCCTGCACCACCACTACCTACAATATGAACAAATTAGATGAAAGCTTTTGAAGTTAAAAAAAAAATTTAGAGCTTGATTTTTATTTGGAAAATTCAAATTAATTTTAAATTTTTAATAAAAGTTAATATTTCAATATTCTATCATTTTTGGTTAATCATTATTTGAGTAAGTGTATTCTATTGGTAATCATTATTTCAGTAAGTGTATTCAAAAATTTATTTTCTTACCCGTGTTATATTTGCTTCCGCTACTGCTATTACTATCTCCGTATTGTCCTTTACGAACACATGATTTAGCGTTGCACCTAAAAATATTCAAGTTCAATAATTTTGTTAAGATTTGAATTCAATAAAAAAAGAAAATGATTTGACTTACAAATTTGGGCAACAAGATCCACCAATACTGAAAATGAAAAAATAAATTACTTTATTAAATATTTCTAATACATATTTATACATGTTATATAAATATATTTCTTATTTATGCCTCTTTTTAGAAACGTTTTGACTTAAAGTACTTAAGTAATAATATAATAGCGATGTAAGTTGATAGGTAAGGTAGTTTGAGTCAAAAAATAACACAATGTTCTTCCGAATGAAATGTTCAACAAAGCATTTTTCCGCAGTATCTGATTTAGAGATAAGTACTCAGATTCAGATATTACATTTTTTTAATAAAAAAAAGTTGTAATACGTGCGAATAATTTTGCATTCATACACTAGCTGAGAAACTGAAACAGCATCACCTATATTAAATGAAAATATTATAAAATCAGTAAATGTTATAAAATTTACCTTGAACATTCACTATCTTGTATGCATTTCGGTGAGCAAGCTGTAACTTTCGAATAAGACGGGCAATCTAAAAATATATAGAAATTTTGTAAACATAAGGATTTTACAGAGCCAATGCTTTCTATTTTTTATTTAAATTAATTTTTACCTGAAGCTGCAGAAGCAATAGCTATTATCACACTGCACAAAAATATAATTATTGCCAATTTACCTGTAAAAAATAATAATATCTACTTAAACTGTTATCAATCAATGATTTTATTGAATTGAAATTATTAACAATAAGCTTTTTCTCATCATAAAAAATATGTAACGCTTGAGTTATTTTTCCATAAAAAACATGCCGAACATTTTTCAAATTTGTCGTCGAATATGTATTCATATCTTACTATTTCAATATTTTTATTACATATTCTCCGATTCCTTATATTTCCTACACTAATGTGTACGTATTTCCTCTGCTATTCCTTACTGAGAACATAATTCCCTACATATACATTATTCCCGTCTATTAGAAAACGTCATAAAAAACAATTTAAGTGTTTAGTGGACATTAGATAAATAAAAGAAATTTTAGTCTGTGCTGAAATTGAACACTCAATTGCTGCAATATTGCAAAATAATGTCCAATATCACTACACAATACTTACAACTTAATTGACCTTTCTCTAATAACCTGGTCATTCATAATAGTTATGTAAGTTTGTATGTAATTTCCAGGGTAATTTCCGTGTAAACTAAATTAAGTATATACAAGTGGAAAATAAGGAAAGTTTGAAACATGTTTATAAATATTTTAAATATTATTATTAAATAATTAACTTTTCTGTGATACCTATTAGTTTTGAAATTAGAAAACATTATATTGAATATATTTTTTTCTATTTCTTTAAGACTGGGAATTTTTACTTTAAAACAAAATTTACTTACCCATGATAATGATATGAATTTTAAATCTTAAATTATTGAAATTCGTGAAACGACTAACTGAATAAAAGTTTTCAGAGGTCGATTTAAGATTTAAAAAAAAATATACTTAATAATAATCTTACCTATTAAATTAACATATTTAGGATGGATTAAAAAAAAAATAACTACCTACCGTAGTATCTATATTTAGAGTTTTTGATGGAAGTAGGTATTTTGTCAACAATTTTCTAAGACTCTGATTCTATACTTAAACCGACTTAAACAAACTTAATTTGAAAATAAAATCCTGTTCAAAATTTTATTCGCTCTTAGCTAAGAATGAGATTCTGGTTTTGGAATTAGAAGCTTTCAACCGAAAAAGAGTTTTATATTTTTAAAGGTTCAATGAATTTCGATGAAAATTAGTAGTTATTACTTATTTCACTTATAGAGATGTTTAGTTCTATGAAAGTTTAGTATTTTAAATCGAAACTACGTACATTTACTTACGAGATAATATAGTTAAGTATTTGAACTTTCAAACATTTCAAGATAAGTATGTATTGTTTTACATGAGCTTTTGGGCAAAGAAAACTTTTCAAAAGAAATTTTTTTTATTTAATACATCCCAATTAAACTGGTTTAAAATTCCCCCTAATTATCACTTTAAGTTTGTCAATAACAATGTCCATTTTTTATTATAAGTAACTATATGTAAATATGTATATGCAAATCTCTTTTTAATTATTATTTTCAATACAATTTTAAGTATTTTTAAATTCAATGATTAAAAAGCAAGCATAATTAAAACTACTTAAATGTAAGTTATTTTGTTAAACACTAGATTTGCCATGCAAAAAATTGTTACTTAATTATTCATTCACTTAGTATTCTAATTCATTCACCGACTGATTTGCTTGTTTGTTCAGTAGAATTTATAAATTAAATTTAAAATGAAGAGCGAGACTTGTAAACTATTAAGCAATGTAAAACACCTTACTAATCTTTCGTATTATTATTTTAATTGATAAGATATTAAATTATATATTTCCTGATTTACACTTATTTTATACTTATGGGCGGTAAATTTAATGTTAATACAATAAATATGCATTGAAATAATTTAAAATTTATTAAGAAAGTTAAAATTGTCAAATATGATTGAAATATTAAGTAATCACTTGAAAATATTATAAAGTTCAAGGTTTAAATAATGTAAAACGTATATTTTTGCATTTTATGCAGTTAACGTATGCAAATATATCTACTTAACAATTATTAAACTTTTAATATCTTCATTGACCCACCAATGCAAAATTGTTCTATCATCCATTATTTCTTTAATCTGGCAAAACATTCCAATACCAATTTTGATATTGTTCTAAGTTACATAAAAATATGATTAAGACTTTGATTTTATGCGGATTCCCGGTCAATTTCAATCGTTTTGGTTCGTAAATATGCGTAATTGCCAAAAGAAGCGAACTCAGGTCTAAAAATGGATCTCACCAAAAATTGGTATATATATGTTGAACACAGGCTTCATACTTCATTTATAAGATACTGTTCTATATTTTAAAAATTATGATTCGAACTTGTTTTTAATTATAAGTTCTATTTTTTATTTACTTAGATTTAGATATGTGTCCTATAGAAAATAATAAATACCAGAATAAAGTAAAAACTCACAAAATTTCTTCTTATTTTTTTTCAGGTGAAGTTGAATTGGAAAATGTACCATTACGAAAGAATGCAATACGAGGTCTTGGTTTACCTTTACAAATTTTAAGTGGAAGTGTTGGAAAAATTAAGTTACAAGTACCAGTGCGAACATTTCGCACAGCACCATGGTGTGTTATTATCGAAAGATTGTATGTTATAATTGGTCCAAAAAATTTGGATGAATGGGATGATGAAAAAGAAAGACAATGTGATTTAGAGTATAAACTTTTTAAACTAGATGAAATAGAAGCAAAATTTCGAGCACAAAAAGAAGCAAACTTAGGAGATAATAATTATTATGCCAATTCGTATTCCGGTTGGTTAAGTTATGGCAGTGGTTTAGCTTCTAATATTATTGAAAATTTACAATTGAAAATCAATGACGTACACATTCGTTATGAGGACTCAATAACGATACCCAATTATCGGTTTGCTTGTGGTTTCACAATTGCCGCATTATCAGCACAAAGCTGCGATTCAAATTGGATGCCTGGTTTTAATTCGACATGGAATCAAGCACAAGCATCATATAAAATTTCAGAACTTCAAGCATTTGCATTTTACTGGGATCGTTTAACGAATGACACAACTTTTGGTAGTAGTGAGGCAAATGATTTAGCGAGTATATTACAAATTGCAGGGGAAAATATTCAACATAGATATATAATTCAGCCTATTAGTGCTCAAGCACATTTCAAACAAGATCGTAGTGAAATGCCACTTAGAACTAGAAGTCGGCCCAGACTGAGCTGTGAGGTTAAGGTGAACCAAATTCATTTAACACTTAGTGATGTAAGTGTTGCTGCTCAGATTAGTGCGGCGTAAATTTTGTGACTAAGTAAGCTTTTATTTTTATTTTAGTTTCAATACAAGCAAATAATTGAATGTTTGCGAGGATTAGAAACAATTGGTAAATTCAATCTGTATCGTCTTTTGAGACCATCTGCTTTAGTAAAGGAAAAACCACGTTTATGGTGGAAATATGCAGCAAAATGTCATGGTTTTGTACACGTAACCGCTGAAGAAAAATTTAAAAAATCAAGTGATTTTCTACGTTATATAAAAATTTATATGAAAATTGTTTTAAATCCAAATGAAAATCTTTCACCAGAGGATAAATTATTTAAAACAACTGTAGAAAAACAATATAGTTTAAGTGATTTAAGAATGTTGAGAGAAATATGTTTTATTTCCTCAACGGATGTCAAAGGATTACCTGCTGCAACTAATCAAAATCGTAGCATGCTATTTCAATGGTTTCCCAGTTGGGGTGGGTGGTATGGAGGGTATGTCAAAATTCTTATCCGAATTCAATTTTTTCCATATTCATTTTTTTCTTTTTCAAATTTTCGATATTTTAGAGGCACAACTTCAGTGACATCACCAACTCAAATAGCTGCTGAACAAACTGACGATGCAACATTAGAGGATGAAATTTTAAATGCCTTAGAAGAAACGAATCCAATTGATAGTAACTCTATTTTAAAACGAGATGCTGTTTTTGGGAAATTTGATTTTGTTCTTATTAGTGGACAATTAAATGTTTGTAGCGAAGATTTATTAAAAAAGACCAGTTCAATTATGATGCAAATGAATTTTGATAACTTAAAGATCAATGTAGAATCACGACCAAGATCAAGTTCACATTTAATTGGATTATCAGTTGGATCAGTTTGTGTACGTGATTTATTAACAAAGAATACCGAATTTCCCGAATTGATTAAACCACAAAATAAAGAAGATAATCCGGCGTTCGTAAAATTTCAAAATCAACGGAATGTTCAAACGAAAAAAAATGATTCATTGTTAGAAGAACCATGGCTTCAGCTTCAATACGAACGAAAACCTCTTACTCATAATACTGATTATAGGCTCGTTATTACAACAAAATCACTAGATATTGTATATAATGTTGGGGTTATTAATTGGTTAACGAATTTTTTCACAAGTCCGATTCAAACAGAAAATGCAATTCAAAAATTAGAAGAAATGAAATATAATACAAAAATGCGATTAATTAAAAATTGGAAACAAATTTTAGAAGGTGATTTGGGTCAACGAAAATCATGGTCTTTGGAAATTGATGTATCTGCACCTCAAATTTTATTCATTGATGATTTTTGTAATAAAAACACACCGATTGTTATTGTAGATTTTGGTAGATTTAAATTATTGAAAAATTCAACAAAAGATAAGATTCGTACAAAAATAGCAAATAAAGATATTTGTTCGCCAGATGCTCATAAACTTGCTTACACAGGAAGTGAAGATGATGAAGCATTCATGACTCCGTGTTCAACTCCACCAGGATCACAAATTTCTGAAACACCAACAATATGTTCGAATCCAGAAACAATACCAGATTCTTATGTAATTAATGAAAACACTGGTTTGGAGAATGCATTTCATAACAAAATTTATGACAAATATATAATAGATCTTACTGATTTACAAGTTTTAGTATGTAAATCTAAAGAAAGATGGAGTTTTGCTAGTTCGAAGGGATCATCAGCATTACACATTTTAGACCGTTTTAGTATTTCTTTACAACTGGAGAGAAGGGTAAATATTTCGTATAAACTAGTAAAACATTTAATTATCATAATTAGATAATGGTTCCGTAAAATTTACGTAAAACTATAAAAAATATTGTAAAATTATTTTAATTTTTTTTTAAGGTTATACATACTATTGATCCTGAATATCCTTCTTTGACACTATTTGGAACTTTGCCAAAATTGGTTGCTCATCTAAGCGAACAAAAAATTTTGGCTTTAACAGAAATTTTAAATAAGATATCAGATAAAAATTCTACAAGCTTAACAGTTGATGATGAATTAGAATCTAAACTTGAAACTGTAACAACAACAGATGACGAGAATAGTGTATCAGAAGAAAAAAGTAAACAAGAAGAATCCAGTTTAATAGTATTACAATTTGTTATTGACTATTTGTCGTTAGAAGTTCAATCCAGAGGAAGAAGTATAGCTGAACTGCAAATAACTGGTGTTCGTGCTGGTTTAAGTAAGCTAGCACTAAGAGAGACAAATTTTTCACTATCTGTACACGGGCTTTTATTAGTCGATGCAATACAATCATTTGGACAAGACTTTGAGCTTTTAATAGCTAGCCATCGTCATGTAGGGTAAGAAATTAAAATTTATAATTGTAAAATTCAAAAATGGTGTAAATGTTTTATATTCTTAGAATGGATAGTGTATCAGGTAGTTTAAAACAAAGTGAACCGTGTTCACCGAACTCTCCAGGTTCACCTGATCCTATGCATGAAAGAAGACCCACAAGTCCACAGGCAATCACTAAAGCCATTAGTACTTTACAACGTGGTAAGTATTTAAGAAATATTAAATTTAATTAATTTAAGAGATAAAAAAAATTCCAAGTTAAATATAATTTTTTATTTTGTAGAAATTGCTTTTCTTGAATTACAAGAACATTATAAGTTTCCATTATTATGTGTTATGTTTTTAGTTTAATAATGCCATATTCAACATTTATAATTAACTTTTTTTTTACAAATTATTACCTAATTTTCAGTGTGAATCTTTTTAAGTATTTTTTTTTTAAATAAATTTGTGAAGAAAAGTTCAAATAAGTTATTCGGGTATACAAATTTTCTACCGAATTTAAATATTTAGATTGTAAAATACACTAAAACGGAAAAAGATAAGATGTTATTAATGTTCGAAATTTTTGATATGTTTTTGGAATATTTGAACAATAAAAAGCATTAAGATATTTCAACTCAAATATGTTTTAAATATAACTAGCATGAAACTACGTACTTAATGTAATAAAAGGTTTTCGCAATGATCGGCAAATAACATGTACACACTTTTATGTGATGAAAAAATTCATTTAATAAATAACTTTTCATACTGAACTCAAATCTCGGATTTGAATATTACGATTTTACATGAGAAATTTATTGTTAAGAAATACTTTCATATGAGAACATTTTCATTTATTTTAATTTAGGTATAATTTATAATGTTTTATTTTTATTTAATTTCATATTCCACCAAAATACAATCATGGACATCAAAAATAAACATAATACTTTTTTTTCACATGATTTACATTTTATTGGATTTATAAATTTTTTCGTTTTGCTTTCGTAAAATTATTTTTTATTTACTATAATTTTACGCTTGGTATCATATTACACAAATTATTTAAAAACAAAGCTAATTCATCTACTTGGTCTCAATTGGGTGATTTAGATGCTCTCATCACAATAGAGATAATCTTCCATGAGCCAGAAAATGAGAATTCTGAAAAATTACAAGTTGCAAATATTAATTTTAATAATTTGGATATAATTGCAAATCAAGAAACCATTGTTGAATTATTGGGTTTTGTTAATCGTGTGTTCCCGACGAAAAAAAAAAAGAGCAGCTATAATGTATCTTCGTCGTCGTCAGATCAAATTTTAAAAGATAATAATTTTGTTAAATCAAAAACTTTGAATAAACCTAAATTAAATCATCAAAATACCTTAACCGGGGCTGGAACAACAGCGACGACAACAACAACACAACCAGAATCAATTCGAACTGAAATAACATTTGATTTTAATCGGCTTAATGTTTTGGTAGTTCGAGCATTGATGAGAGACACTTTTTTAGTTGGTCGAAAAGTTGGTACATTTACTATGAGTGAGGCAAAAATTCATGCAGTTCTGACATCGGGACGTGAAATTGAAGTTGAAGGCTCACTTGGCGGTCTACAAATTCTAGATTTAACACCTGAAGGTATAAATCATCAACGAATTGTTTCAATTGGGAAGGATCCATTAACCGAACCTCCCGTCGATTTGACGCAGCCAAAAGATTTATTGTTGAATTCATTGACTCAGGAACTTTATGGTTCACAGCAGTACCAACAGCAACAATTAACAAAAGAAAAAAATATAGAACAGAGGCAGGCGTTATCGTTTCGCATAAATCGAGATATTAAAGCAACAGTTACTGTTCAAATTCGAATGGCTTCTGTGTGGTACACACATTGTGCTCGATTTGTTCAAGAACTAAATTGGTGTGCAACAGAATTTAAACATTATTTAAAGTAAGTTGATATTTTATTCAATTTTTTTTATACAATTTAAGCTTTTTTTTTTTTTTAGAAATTTTGCAAAGTCAATTCGAGATAAAGCTACAGATATGGCATACGGTTTAGTTCAAATTGTTGATAATTCTGAAGACAATACGCCAACGCAGTCAGAGAATAACTTAACATCAATCCAAAAACAATTATTTAATAAATCCATGGATAGCCCAAAAAAATCAAAGAAAATTAAAAAAGTGACAATTAAGTAAGCTGGTTTTATTTTGCCAATTTGAAAACATATATATAAATGTTAACATATATATAAATGATTTAATTTAATTTTATTATGTTTTAGGTTAGATATCTTATTGGATACTCCAGTATTAGTAGTACCTCGCTCCAGTTCTAGTGCACAAGTGCTAGTCGCTCATTTGGGAAAAATTATTATAACTAATCATCATCCGGAGAATACTTCAACAGCATCAAATCATAAAACAAATAATGCAAATACTGGTTTTGAAGAAGGCGATAAACAATCCAAAAACTCAAACGAATACTCTAGTGCTATATTTCATCAGCGTGAAATATATTCGATTGATATTAGAAATGTTAATTTATTTTCATTAGATACAGGGAAAAGAAAAGGATTTCGATTGTCGGCATTGCCCCGAGCTGAAGAATTTTATTCATGTCAACATGATGCTATTGCTGTTTTACATGATACAGCATTTAGATTAGAAATTAGTGATATTGCCAATGATATTTATTCAAATTTGAGTAATAAGAATATTCATATAGAGGCAAGTGTGACACAAACTCTACAAATATCGTTATCAAAAAAACAATATGAACAGTTGTTAGATACCATTGACAATATTTTCAAAATACCAAATGATTTAGTAAGACCACCGACAACAGTTGAACCCACCTCAAACACATTAAAAAATAATTACCATACAACAGAAACATCTTCACCTTTTGATTTAGACAGTCAAAGAATACAAGAAAAATTTTCTTATCCTAAAGTAATAGAAAAAAGTCTCGTTTTACCAAAAGTTTCATTCACATTACCAATTTTTGTGGTACGTTTGAAAAACGAGCATGACAATCCATTAATAGAAATTACATTTAGAGAATTTAGTGTTTATTATGATAAAGTAAGTGAATTTGAAACAAATTTACGAGTTTCTTTAAGATCGATTTTAATGGAAGATTTGCTGCGTGAAATGGATTCAAAATTTCGTCAAATGGTTATATCATCAAAAGGATTTTCAAAATTAGATAGAAATAATTTTGGTGGAATATCATCTTCGTGTCCAGATTTAATTAAACTACAAACATCAGATGATATTTATTTAACAGGATCACTTCCGGAAAATTTAGAAATATGTGCTGGGTTTGATATAAACCCTTATCCTAGTGGTTCTTCGGCTACTGCAGCTCACCATCAGCAGTATCAAAGGCGGCAAAGCAAGTTAAATGTTATTCAAACAGCGATAATGTGTCCTGAAACACCACCACCGTCACCCCAATCCAAATCAATTGAAGATAATTTAGTGATTTATTCGGCGGTAATGATTGATCCAAATTGTTCAGAATTTAAAACCAAACACAAATCAATGTCGCAAACAAGCTCTATTGACTTTAATTGTCTCAGTTTAATTGTGTCAGTAGAACGTTGGTTTGCTTTGCTTGATTTCTTTGGGTTA
Source organism: Hybos culiciformis (assembly GCA_964007475.1). NCBI lineage: Eukaryota > Metazoa > Arthropoda > Insecta > Diptera > Hybotidae > Hybos > Hybos culiciformis. The sequence goes on along the minus strand of OZ023274.1, from coordinate 47,047,221 downwards.
TTTACAGATGATAATGGAGAAAATATTAAAACTGATGAACAACCATTATCAACGGAGCCTTATCAAGGTAATACCGAGTTGGAAATTACTGTAAGAGCGCTGAATTTAACTTTAATTCGAAATGATAACGAGCTTGCTAAAGCTAATGTGTCGAATGCTTTTTTTGTGATTTCAAAATATGATGAAGCTAAAATGGTTGAAGGAAGTTTAGGATCAGTATCTTTATATGATTTGACTTCGTACGGAAAAATTTATAGGGAAAGATTTCTTACAAGTGGAACAGAAGCCCTCAAATTTGTATACAGAAGGTAAAAACATTATTTTATGTTCATTGATCAGTTTATTTATTTGATTCCCAATTTTTTACAGAGATTGCGAAAAACCTAATCACAGATCTTTAAATAAGGATTCACACTTGAATATAACTATGTCATCAGTTCGTTATGTCCATACAAAACGTTTCATAATGGAAATTCAAGAATTTATAAAAGAATTTCTATATTTACAGACGTCGGTAATGAAGAAAATAAAAAATGAAGCAAAATCTTCTATTCAAAGACCAACCCAATTAGGAATTGAAATTAATGCGGGCTCACCAATAATTCTTTTACCAATGAGTTTTGATAGTAACTTAGTTATTGTTGCAGATTTAGGTGAATTTTGTTTAAAAAATTCATTTCATTTAGCAAGTGAAAAAGATGTTATTAGTAAAAAAAGTGACATTTCTGAACCACTGGATGAAATTCTAGATGTTATGCAAGTTGATTTATTCAATACAAACCTATTTACAGGAAATTTGATTAGTAAACGATATGCTCAAACTTTTAATTCAAATGAGATGAATGAAAATTATTATTTAGATATGGGCAGTTATTGGATAACAAAACAAAGTAAGAGCTTATTAAAAGAAAAATGTCATCTAAAACTTCAAATTGAAAGAAATATGGATACTTGGAAATCACACAATTGTCCAGATGTGTCTGTACAAGGTGTTCTAAGTCGTCTGGAATGTGTAATTGATTTGGAACAGTATAAATTAATTCGTGGATTTTTATCATATAACTTGGGTGAACCAATAGATGACATTTACACATATTATAATTCTTTTAGTTTAGCAGAAAGTCGATTAAATTTAACGCAACAACAGCAAAATGAATTACAAAACGATGTATTACACCAAAAAGTTTCATCATTAAAAGAAATTTGGACTTTGTTATCAATTAATTTAGATTTAGAAGATGTATTATTGATTTTAAATTGGCAACCAAATGAATTTCTGGATCATAAGGAATCAATTTTAAAGGAAAAAAAAATATTTTTATCTGATTACAATCCTGAACAATCGTTGGCGTGCATCAATTTTATTAAATCTTGTTTAAAAATTGATTCGTTTAGTGACGGCGCACAAGATATAGACTTAGTTTCTCAAGAAATTTTAGTTACAGATTCACGATATGATGGTTTTGACGATATTGATGAAACAGATGATCCAAGTCATATAAATGTTTTTGTAAATATCTTACAACCAACACGATTAGATTTAGATTCAAGCTTAGTTCAGGCCGAGGTTCACAGTCGAAAACGCAATGATTATTCGAAGTTTACAATATTATTAAATAATATGCGATTAATGGCAATAATTGATTGGATTGAAAATATTAAAGATTATTTAAGTCAAAGCTGTGAACCGCCACCTTCTGAACAGTTGATTGCTAAACATTTGGATCATTCCGCTGTTGATACAGTTCCTTTCGAATTAATATTAAACATAACTGATTCAGAATTAGTATTTGTAGAGAAAACTAATCAATTGGATACCAATGCAGTAATTTTGAAAAGTACAACAATTGTTTCATATAAACCATTTGATAAGGAAAAACCAATTTCAATAAATTTAAATAATTTAGAAGTTTTCAGTTGTATTTTAGGTTATGAAGATGAATCAGCTTTAAGTATAATTGATCCAATAACTATTAATCTTGATTTAAAAAATCATCAAATTGAACTTCAAATACAAAAAGAATTTTGTATTCGATTATCATATCATGACGTTAAAATGTTTACGAGAATGTTACAATCACTACCAAATCAAACACGTACAGCACAAACACAACAACTAAATTCAATTGTTAACATAAAAGATTCACCAGCAGAAAGTCCCAATCAAAATGAGGATTTGATATTGAAACTTAAAAATTTAGGTACAAAAAAATATTTATTAATAATACTCTTTTTAATACATATGGAATAATTGTTCAATGTTGATTCCATAAAAAAAACAATTTAATTTATCATATCATATATTCAATTATTTGGCTCTATGAAATAGGATATAATAAACTATGATATAAATAAGAACCAAAATCAACTAAAAAAAAAAAAGGAATATGAATATAAAAATTATGAACTATAAAATTAAAAACATTTCTTAATGTTCCATCTATTCAACCTTTACTCACAAATTTTCAGCCCGGAGTCTGAATCTTTAGGGGCTATTTTTTGTAGTTTCTTCTAATCGTCATCTCTGTTCAAACTTTTAAAAAATTTAACTTATATTATTGGTCAAATTAAAGAAACATGCACCACACTAATGCAAATATACATCACATACATATTTAAAAAAAAACTTTTTTCTTTTAAGGTTTTGATCGAATTGATTGTGTAAAAGCATTAGAAATATGTAAAAATCGTTTAGACGATGCTGCATTATGGTTGACACAACATCGAGAGCCAAGTTCAATTAATAAAATTCGAAATGATCCAAATAAATTAGAAATTAATTCAATTCTTATTAGTGCTAACTGTATATCAATTTTTGTTATTGACGATTGTAAAGATGCAGACGTACCATTGTTAGAAGTTTCAATGTCACAATTGGAATTCCAACAAGAATTAAATAAATACTTATTTTCGTCGCAATCCTACTACTCGATGGGAATAAGTACAGTATTTTGTAAAGGTTCATTGAAAACATTTTTGGCAAGTGATTATTATAACCGTCGTTTAAGTGGCTGGGAGCCCGTTATTGAGCCATGGGAATGCATTTCTGAATGGAATTACAGCTTAGGTTTAAGCACAGAACAAACACGCTTAAATCTCAATATTCAAAGTGATAAACTATTGAAATTTAATATTACAAGTACATTAATCGAATTATGGGAATTAGTGCGTACCAATTGGACACAAGATTATTACGAAGGCGGATTTTCAACTGCTAACTCGGCTGGAAATCTAAGTTCTGCAATATTAGCTCCAAATAGTTATCGTCGACGTGCTCCATTTGTACCATTTTCTTTGAAAAATAATACTGGTGCAACATTATTTTTTAAAATATTGCTTTCACATCCTGGAGGAGTAACAAGAACAGATGTTGCCTCCACAACTGCTACAGAAGATCGAAGTGCATGGATTAAGGCCGAAGCAGGAGATATAATACCATTTTCTTTTACTCAGCAAAATAAACTAAGGCATTTAGAGTCTCAAAAATCAAATCTTCATCAACTTATGGTGCATGTAGAGGGTTGGTCAAAAGTTGGCCCTGTTTCAGTTGATAAAGTTGGAGTTTTTTTTCGTCACACTCACAGAGAATCTTCTGAACTAACAGATTTGCCAAGAACTCGAATAGTGTTTGCTGTTAGCTTAGAGGGTTCAGCCCAGAAATTGGTAACGGTCAGGTCATCATTAAAAATTCATAATAAAACTATGGACACAATTATGGTAAAAATGGACCATCCATTGAATTATCTTGGAATTCCTGAGTGGCCACAAGCCAAAACTGCATTAATTCTACCGTTAGAAACTTTTTGTACACCTCTATCTTACGTTAATGCTAGTTTATATTTTAAACCGATTTACAATTTAATAAGTGCCTTAGATGAAAAGAATGGTAATACACTTTCTGGAGGATTAAGCGCTCTGGATCAAGATTTGAAACTTCGTTTTAGTGCGAATGACTATTGGGATCAATTACAACGTAACTCAAATAATAAATCTAATGGAACAAAATATTATCAATTTTGTGATAAAAGTATACATTGGCGAGATTCAAATGACGATATCTGTCAAGAGCAACGAATTTGTAAAGGAACCCGTGATAAATTTTATAACATCATCACAAGTATTAAGCGGGATGGATATCCTCTTGGGAGTGTAGCAATGCCAGGACATACAGTTACCTTGTTGCCACCATTGAGAATATACAATTTACTTTGTTGTGATATTTTATATAAAATTTCAAACAATATTCAGGGAATGCTTCAGCCATCCAAAGCGGCTAGTATTCAAGAGGTAAATTTAGACGAACCAATTCTGTTAAATATAACCTTGGATGGATATAAAGTTTCTGGACAATTAACTATACCGCCTGGTCATATTGGAATTGCCGAGCCAAAATTACGATTAGTGGATATAAATAATCGAGATTTGCACTTGAGAGTTTCGATTCAGTCACAAAAAGGAAATGGTATTGAAATATTTATAAGTGCACCATTTTGGTTGATCAATAAAACTGGTTTACCACTGGTTTTTCGACAAGAAGGTTGTGGATATCCAGCTAGTGGACAATTTGATGAACATGAAAAGGCCAGAGTTGTTTCACCGCTTATGTTTTCTTTTTCTGATTCTGATGCATCACCTGCTCTGGAAATTAGATTGGGAAATCGTTATGGAATGAATTCTTCGGTATGTGTGTTAAAAAAGAAATTTATCAATAGTTATTAAAATCAAAACCTTGCTAAATCCAAAAAAATTGTTTCGATAAAAAAAAAACATTTTTTTAATGATATCTGTTTTGTGTGCAAAATAAAACTTTTATACATTTTAAGAAAATTTTTTTATAGAATATCAAAAAACTGAAAATTTTTCTTAAAAAAAAGTCGATAAGACTACATTTTTTCAAAAAATTTAATTAGTAAGGTTTTTATTTTAGTTGACACATATGTAAGTAATTTTACATCTAACCATTAATTTTTTTCCAGTGGTGTCAAGGAATTAATTTGCACAAACAAATTGTACATCGACAACTTAAAGCTTCGTATTCAAATGAAACATTTGCTGTTGGAGCCGAAGTTAGACGAGGTCGTGGAAGATACTCACGTACAAGTGTTGTGACATTTTCTCCAAGATTTCAGTTGTACAATCGAAGTTCGCATAAATTACAATTCGCACAAAAATATTCTATTTCAAAAAAAGTTAGTATGGATTTGAATAATATTATTAAATTTCCAGCATTATTATGAATCCAAAAATTTATTAAAAAAATATTTTTAGATTGATCCAGATTTCCACCCTACGATTATTGATGCTGTTCCAGGATGTCATTTTCCTTTCCATTGGCCGCATTCTGATCAGGAACCATTGTTATGTGTTAGATTAGCAGATATCGATTATTATCTCTGGTCTTCTGGAATTCCCATTAATGAAGCTCAAAGTCTCTATGTAAATTGTAGAGATAATTCAGGTGAAATGTACTTCTTGAGACTTGAAGTTATTCTTCAAGGAGCAACATATTTTCTGCTCTTTGGTGACGCAAATACCTTACCACCACCTATACGTTTGGATAATTTTTCAGAAGTAGCAATAAAATTCTTTCAATATAATACAAAACAAGAATGGAGAACTACAGTTCGAGCACATTCCTCCGTTGCTTATGCCTTAGATGATCCGCTTGGTTCTCAGTGTCTTCAAATTGAAGCTCCTGGTGGTGATTCATACGTTTATCCACTGAGAGATTTAAATTTCATAAATATTTTAACGTATTCAAATTTTATTTATATTGCGTTCAAAGGAACATTTGTAACACCATCAATTTCAGAAAATTTATACAAAGCTACAGAATTTGAACAAATTGAATCACAACATTTAGTACTAGGTGTTAGGGATAAAAAAGTGGTGTTAATGAGGAAATGTGCCGGTGAACGCTCCCAACTTTGGTTAATGAATTCTTATGAGCAATTAGAACATGAAGGATCATCACCACCAACTGAACCAGGAAAAAAACCTAATATTAATAGACGTCTGGTTTTGGATTTAGAGCGCGCACCAAATCCTATGGATTATACTGGATTGGTTGTTCGCCCTGCTAATAAACAAAGAGAATCAACCCAGACATGGAAATTTATAAATAATAGATTAATGTGTGGTCATGCAAATATGTGTGTTCAAGCAAGAAATGGTATATTCGGTTTAAGACCTGGAACTGATGCTGTTCTTGGGCGAATTGAATCAGATACAAGATCCCGAATGGATGAAAATGATGTTCCATTGGAGCAAGCGATTGAAAGACAAAAATTAAGACCAGGATCAGGACAACTTAGTGTCACAATTAGGATGGATGGACCAATTAAAACTATTCAAATAAGAGACGTTCAATCGTTTACTGATTGTACATTAAATCCAGATCCGTTATGGAAACATGCTTCTAATGTTATGCCAAATTTTTCTGATGTTCGACAACATGACGCAAATCAACTTAAATCTTTTATTGATGAATATTATATAAAAATAAATTTGATTAAAGGTGTTGGCATATCAATTGTATCGAGAGCACCCTTTGAAGAGTTAGCATATGTTACATTAGAAAAAATTTATATGGAAGCAGTGTCTACTCCCATTGTTAGATCAATCGATCTTAATGTGGGCGATATGCAAATTGATAATCAATTATTGGAGTCTCCTTGTCCTATTCTTCTTTATACAATGAAATCTAATGACACAAATGAAAATCCTTATGCACTAGCTTTTAACGTTAAGGTACTTCCGTCCCCAAATCAGAATGCGGTGCTTTTTGAGAAATTATTTTTTAGTTTGAAGCCATTTATTTTATATTTGGAAGAACGATTAATTCTTCGATTGGCAGATTTCTTTGGTTTAGCTTATCAAAATCAGCAAATGACAAATGTTCTTGCAGATGAATCAGAATTTGAAGCACAGCAAATCGCTACAAAAATACTAGCAGCCAATGAGAAACGATATTATTTTGAAAGTTTGCAAATTGGGCCGAGTCAAATAAGATTAAGTGTCATTACGGCCTCAAAACTTTCATCTCAACTGGTTAGTATTAAAAAGAAGCTTGGATTAACCATGATTAAATTTGAAGATGCTGTTATTGATTTGGACAAATTCACTGATAGACATCATTTTGAAACTTTAGATATATATTTACGAGCCATTAAAAATCATTACAAAAATTTAGTTAAATGGCAGGCTGCCTCTATTTTAGGAAGTGTTGATTTTCTCGGAAATCCACTTGGCTTCGCAAACGATTTGTCAGAAGGAGTATCCGGTCTACTTTTTGAAGGTTCTGTAAAGAGTTTGGTAAAAAATGTCACACATGGTATATCAAATTCCACGGCAAAATTAACAGAAACTCTATCAGATGGACTTGGTAGAGTAGTTTTAGATGAACAGGATAATGATACAAGGCAAAAAATTCTTGAAGTGGTTCCAACTGGTGGTGCAAACACTTCTGGTGAACATTTAGCAGCTGGGCTCAAAGGATTGGGATTTGGTTTGCTGGGTGGAGTAACGAGTATTGTAAAATACACATACGAAGGTGCTCAAGCAGATGGAATTCAAGGTTTTTTTAGTGGTTTAGGTAAAGGATTAGTTGGCACAGTGACAAAACCCATAATAGGTGTACTAGATTTGGCATCAGAAACGGCCAATGCAGTTCGAGAAACAAGTAAGAGTGCACATCGAATATTGCCAGAAAGAAAACGACTACCACGTTGCATTTCTGGAGCACCAGGTGGTCTATTACCACATTATTCTTTTACACAAGCTAAGGGTCAGCAACATTTGTACTTAATAAATAAAAGAAATTTTTCAGAACAACTTATGGGCTATGAGCCAAATTTATTTGATGGAAGCGATTCTAAATTAAGGCTATTAGTTTCTACTGAATATGTTCGTATTTTTTCAAGAACTGAAGAAGAAACAACAATAATAATTCAATTCCATTTAAATGAAGTATTAAGCTGCCACCCGGTGACTGTAAATAAAACTCCAGATAATAATAATAAAGGAAAAAAACTTCAACATTATGTTGAAATTTCATCCAGCCTTCCTACACAATATAAACGTCCAAGAGTTAGATGTCAAAGTGAAGAAATGGCTGAAAAAGCTTCTAGACTAGTAAGTAGCGATTGTATGCATTATTCAAAAAGTTTTTTATTTAAAAATTTAAAAGTTATTTTTTTTTATCAATTACCAGAAAAAAAGATTATTAAAAATTATACTTTTCTTTTTAGATAAACTATGCCAAAAGTGTTTATGATGAATGTGAACATAGTTTGAATACTGATAATTTAATTGACTGATGATGATTTGTCACAAATGAGATAAAAAAAAATTATGATTTATGCAGAAATTATAAAAAAAAAAATAATTGTTTAATGTGATACCAAATAAAACAAATTACTTAATTACTTAAAAATTAAATTCAATATAATTTGTTTTTTTTTGCGAAATAAAAAAAACGATTTTTAATTAATTATTACCAGAAAATGACCTCTAAAAATATTAAATGAAATATTATGCTATAAGTTACTTTTTTATACTAATTTTATGTTAAAAAAAAATAAAAACTGAATTTCGCTCATAAAAAAAAGTTTGTTTTCGAATTTCCAAATCTTTTTATCAGACCTTTTGAGTTTTAAATGTTTTTAAATTTAACTGAAACCACAAATACTTTCCGAAAGTATTTTATCTCGATAATTAAAAAAATTTAATTAAAGATCCAAATTATTTTTTAAGATTGACAAGGTCTAATTATATAAAGCGCCCTCTTTTTTGTATTAGATAGTGTTTCCATGATTTAACATAACCAAAGTGTTTTTCGACATACCTACTTAAACTAAGATATTCATTGTTAAAAAAAAATTATAAATTTGTTAAAAGAATTTTCTGTAGATGTTGTAATTTCTTAAAAAAAAAAGGTTTGCGGGAATTATCGTCTTCAGGAATTCAAATATTAAATGGATGTTTTTTAATATCTAAAATGTTTTTTAAAGTGTAAATTGTGATAAGAAAACTTGGAAAAATAAAAATCAAAGATTACCAAAACTGTTTTTTATTGTTCGTTTATCTGGAAGTTGCACTCAATATATAGGCTTGAAGATTTAAGAAGAATAAAATTAATTTTTTTTTTGTCATATTGAGCTTTAAATAATTGATTGACTAAAGACAAAACTTTACTAATACAATTTATTCTATTTATTTCAATAAACACATACCTACCGTAATATTTTTTTTATATTATATTCCTTATTTCATCATTCATATAATTCTTAAATTCATAAAATTCTTAAACAGCTAGTTAATATTTATACGTACCTATACTATGAAAAAGATATAATTAAGTATTAAGATAATGTCTAACTAAAGGAAAATTATGAAGAAAAACCTTTATTTGGTACCGTAATAATTTTATTTAACAAAATGTACGAAATATTGACATGGAAAAAATGTATTATTAAAACACCGCATTTATAAGGTTTTTACTTTATATTCTGTTTAGCAAAGTGTTTGTTTTTTAGATTTCAGCGAAGTGCAAGATTTTTTTAGATCACATAGAAAATTTTTAAACAGAGGGACTTATTTATATTTATGTAGAATTTTTAACTTAATTAAACTTAATTTTTTTTACTGACATTTGGTCTAATTTATCTTCTTTTATCTAATAATTTTGCAAAATTTTATTAAAAGATGCTGAAAAAACAAATGTTCTCCCTCAAATTGATATTACAAAAAAAAAAGTTCTTGTTTAATTTAATACCCATTTGTTTTATATTTACATTTCTTTTTTATTTAACCTAATTTTCTAATTTCTTCCACAATATGACACAATTTTTTTTTTCAGTAAAAGCTTTCTATTTTTTGATAATAAGAGAAGCCGCATGCTTTTATTTGTTAAAGCATAATTTTTTATTAAAAAGGAAAGACAATAAAATAAGAGGATTCAGAGCAATATATAAAATACTTAATACTAAATAAATACTAAATATAAAATACTAAGTAAAATACTAAGTATTAAATAATAAATAATTAATTATAGCCTCAAAAGATGCAGAAGTAGTTATTAGTCTACAACTGACTACTTTTTTTTATAGACTATTGATTTCAAGTCTTACTTCAGTTCATATGTAACTTCTTATCATTCTTTTCAGATTTCTAAAAGTTTTATGTTATTTAAAAAAATTAAGTCGAAAAAGAAAATTTTTTATGGACCAAATATTTAATAATGTGCTTGCTTGCTTGTTTTTTTTTTTTTTTTTCGAAAATCATGTTTCATACACATTGTCATTATAAATTATACACATGTTTATGTTTTTTTTTTTGTTTTAATATATTATCTAATTAACAGTCAATTAATGAAAAAACATTTCATTCTATTTATGTTTTGTTTTTTGATATTTTGAATATTTCATATCTAAATAGAAAGCATAAATTTATTATAATAATTTTTAATTATAATGTATGTGTTATGTGTACGTATGTACATGTACAATGTACGTTGATATGTAAGCATAAATTATTTAAACTTAGATTACACGTTTTAGTGATTTAGTTTTTCATTTATAATAAAAATTATTAAGAACGATGTTAATTTCAAAGAGGCCCAAGTTTTTTTTCACAATTTTTACGATAATAGTAAATATGCAAAGGATTATTATTAGCATTAAATTTTAATTTTAGCTATAAATTCTTAAACTAAAATGAAGTTAAGTTAAATCTTGGAAAAACGGGAATTAAAATAGAAATCGTTAAAGTCGATTAGGTATACAAAATCATTCAAAAATGTATAAGTACATAAATTGGTAAGTATAATTTGCTATAATTTAGGTCTGGAATAAAAACTGCAAATTTGCATATAACAAAAATGTAAATAATGATCTATGTATAATATTTTAAATTATTTCTAAATGATTATTTTCTTTTAATTAACTAGTTTAATTTCATAAATTTATCCCATAATTTTTTAAAACATAATTTGGCTAGAAAAATGTTAAAATAAAGCTGTTCTTCGTAAGAACCTGGTAATTGCTATAATTGGATTGGATGTTTGTATATAAATGGACACATCAATTCTCACAATAATTTTTTCAATAAAAGTTTGCGTTCAACATATGAAAGTTTTTTTTGAACATTAATTTAATTTTTGGTTCTTTTTTTTTTTTTTGGGAAAATCTAGCAAAGCTTTTCTTTGCTTTTGCGTTATAATTTAAAATTTTTTTTTTCTGCAAGTTTTTTTTTTTTAATTATTTTAAAATTTTATATTAATAAGAATTTAAGTTAAGGAAAATTCAGTTTAACATTACTGCTCGATTCGCTAATATCCTTGAATAGAGGAACTAAGAGAAAAAAATTACGGCAAAATATTTTTGATAAATTTCCTATTAACGAAACATTGTGGAAATTTTTTTTAAGAATTAAAAAATAATTAAAATTTGGTTTAAAAAATACTCGATAACAAAAGTTGTTAATGAAAATTGTAAAACATTTTACAACTTTAATCATTTTTTTTTATTAATGAAGGCGTAAATATGAATTTCAAAAGATTGATAAATAGGTTCTAATAATTTCTTGTAATGAATATTTAAAAAAAAAAAAACAATAAAATTTCAAATTTGAAGAATAAAATTAAAAAAAAAAAAAAATGGGTTTCATAATAAAAGAACGTCTTCCAATTGTATTTTCAAAAAGTTACAACATATCATTTTGTGGTTTACAATGTAATTATCCTTTTGATACGGAAAAAGGACAACACATTTTGCATGTAAGTATTTCGAAATTTTTAACAATGATAATAATTGTAATTTTCAATCTTCAATGCTAAAAAGAAAATTTCGAACAAAAATTATCGGAAATTGGTTATTATTAGATATTTGAAAGAACAAAATGATCCTGTGATAAATCTAAAATATAATTTACTAGGTAGAGCGATACCGAACCTATTGCTGGCTACAGCCTCGAAATTTACTCAATGTTATATTACTCAAAACAAATTTGGCAATTTCGATACAGAGTTATAGAATAATAAAAGAAATAAAAGAAGAAAGATTTAAAAATATCATATTGTACAAAAATCTAAATAAAATCTTAAGAAATTTTATTTTTGTCAAATAATGCTAACCCACCACCACATTAAATAATAAAATAAATATAAATTTGGTCGATTTGGCCCACTCGGAAAAACTTCACTATTACTACTCTACTAGGACATATAGGACATACGTTACAATAATTTTTCAGTATGAAGTTTTTGAATAAGATAATTTTTGACGATTAATTTTCTAATTATTATTAACTTTTCCCTACGTGTTTTTAAGAATATCACAATTACAGAACTTATATTCAAAAGGTGCAAATAAAGCAGAACCAAGTTTTTTTAAAATGGTTGTCAATGTATCAAAGTTTTCTTGATAGGTTAATTAGCCCAGTTTTATTTTTAGTTCCATGTCTTAATAAATATAAAATGATTAAATAGTAATTTTAAAAACACAATAGTCTTAAATCGTTGTTATGATGTTTAATTAAAGTGAATAAATAAAATTTCATTTATTTTTATTTGAAGATTGTGAAGATTGGGATAAATATTTTATGAAACGTTTCCCAGATGAAGCATCCATCCTTATTCTCATTTTCTTCACTTTACATTCAACTTAATCCTACAAGACATTAAAAATCCAATTCCTTAAATTTTAGCACTTACTCATTTTTGACTCATCAAAGGCTTAGTGTCCTTTTTATTTCCAGGAAAAGCACAAAAATGTTATAATAGAAATTTAATAGCTAAAATATTTTCCGGAAGCAGAAGTGAGATGAAAATTAAAATTTGAAAAAATGTAATGCTAAAAATGAGTCTTAAAGGAAATATTATTCATATTAAATGCTAATTTATTGAGCGCATTGCATTAGACTTTCTAGCCAGAGAAATGTAAAATAAAACATATGTAGCAATAATTTTTGAGGAAAATTGAAAGTCTTTTTCATTGAACTTTTAATTTATATAGTATTTTTTTGTCGGCACTTTTCTTATAAAGTTATTAAAATATTTTAACAATATAATTTTAAAATTAATTACTATGTTAAAATATGAAAAATTAAAATATTTTTTAAAATTTAAGCAATTTAAAATTATCAACATTATATTATTTATAAAATTGAATGAATTTTTATCCCTGAAATGAAAATAATAAACAAGAGGTGTAATTAATTGAAAATAATTTAAATTTAAATACATGCAATTAACAAAATAAAAATTAAATTTAAATTAATGAAATAAATTTTTTTTTTATTTATTTCCTTTTTTTATATAAAACATATATGTAAGCACAATTTCATATAAATTCTTTTGATTTAATAAATATATTAAGATTTAATGTTAATATTTTTGTACTTTTTTTTATTATTTCTTACATTTATTATCTAAGTATGTACTTTATACATTGATAAGGTAGTAGTTTATACAATTTACTAGTAGGTAAACCTCTTATTTCAAATTCTTTAACTAAGGACGAATTATCTTAATCTGGTTTAAGCAAATGAGGAGTTCAAATAAAATTAATGGATTATTTAAAAAAAAATTAGAGCCAGCGTTTTCAATTCAATTATCTAAGATTCTAAAACTTTAATTAATTTTGTAAAAAATCTTGGTGGTAATTAATTTAAATAAAAAAATTTTCTGAAATCCACCGCTTTCGTTCTAACTAGCTAGGGCCTGTAACTTAATTTTAGCGAAATCTCGATGTTAATTGTAATCGTTAAAATATCTGTGGTAACAATGATTTTAAATGGCATTTCAAATTAAATGTGGATAATAAAATAGCGATTTTTTGTTTGTTTTTATTTTACGGCAATGTTTTTTGGACATTCGTATTATTAAAAATATTTTCATTTTTTAAGAGTTCTGATGAATTTGTTCTTTCAATGTTCTATTTCTGTTAAGCCCAACGAAATCTTGATTCTTCAGAGCAAGATTTTGATTAGAATATTAATTTTAGTTTTAATGTTGAAAACAATTATTTATTTTTAGTATTTAAAAATGCATAACTTGCTTAGGGATGACACAGTAACCCAAGCTTTAGAAGCATCGCCAGATGAATTATTAGAAGTACACTCAATAGAATACCTAGACAGTTTAAAGGTAAACATAATGACAGTGTAATAAATTTTCCAATAATTGTAAAAAGCTATCAATTTGTTTTAACACGCTTTTCTTAGATAAGTGATAATGTTTCCAAAATAGCAGAAATTCCATTATTACATTTTGTACCAAATTATTTTGTTCAAGTCAATTATTTACGTCCATATCGATATCAGGTAAAGTATAATTTTTCTATTCTCTTCTTCCATCTTAATTTTTATTTATTTTTTTATAAATTACAAACATAGGTTGGAGGATCTCTTAAAGCAGCTAAATTAGCTATGAGATATGGTTGGGCTATAAATTTAGGCGGTGGATTCACACATTGCAGTTACGATCAGGGTGGTTCATTTTCACCATATGCAGATATTACTTTAATAGTAAAGTATTTATTACTTAATGATGAGAGAGTAAGGAAAATTATGATTATTGATTTGACGTCAAGACAAGGAAATGGATATCAAAGAGATTTAATGGAAATTAAACAAGGTATACATAATTAACAATTGTTCTTGAATTTAACTATAACTAGTTGAGGTATATTAAATTATTTATTAACGTTAATTTAAATCTAATGTAATTATTTACATTTTTGTAAAAATACACTTAATCTACCTCTAAAATACAAGTTAATAAAAAAAATTGTTAAAAATATTTTTATTTTTAATTTCAGTGTATATTTTTGATATTTATAATAATAGAATATATCCCAGAGATGAACAGGCGAAGATTGCAATATCAAAAAAAGTTGAACTACCAAATAATACAGAAGATGAAGTCTATTTAAGGAAACTAAGAATGTAAGTACCTTTCAAAGAGTTTGACTACTTACTAAACCTCTATGTCTCAATCTTTATTGTTTAATTTTTAATATTTCTTTCCATTGCTCATTAAAGTGCTTTGTTAAAACTGAAAACTTTTAATTTCGAAAATTTTTATTTTCAGAAATATTAAACAAGCTTTCGATGAATTTACCCCAGATTTTGTACTTTACGTTGCTGGTACAGACATTGTTGAAGGTATAATACTAAAATTAAAAATCTTAGATTTTATATAATATTTTCTTAATTTTTTTGTACAGGTGATTCCCTTGGAGAAATTAATTGTACACCAAGTGTAAGTATTGTATTAAAATGCAAAATTGTACTTTAAAATAATTTATTTTAAATAAATGTGTTTTTTTTATTTAACAACAGGGAGTTTTAATGAGAGATGAAATTGTATTCAATAAAGCTCGGACCCTTGGTATTCCAATTGTAATGTTATTATCGACCGGTAAGCTAAATATGTTAAAATAAAAATATTTTTTATTTACTTAATTTTTTTTTTGTTTCGACTATTAAAAGGTTTTTTAAAATCATCCTTTAAAATTATTGCCAGTTCAATAATGAATTTAAAAGAAAAAGGTTTATTACCATCAGAATGCTGGGAAGATTATGATTTACCAACTTATAAAAAATATCTTGGAGAAGAAATAACATTTGATTAGATTACAGAAAACTAATAATATAATTAAAAGGAATGCAATAGCGCTGAATTTCGAATGTTGAAGTTCGAATATGGTACATCCTTTGGATGTTGTATAAAAAAAAAAACTTTTATTTTAAGAATAATTAAATAATTATTGAAACTCTTTTGTATGTCATCTACTAAAAATATCGAATTTTCATTAATAAATATCGTATGGCTCCATCACCATCAATGATGCCTTTAGTTTACGGTTACGCAACCAAAAAAGATACATCTCCACATTTTAGATGCTGAATACACAATAATAAAATCGAAAGATTTTTACTTTACCAACAACATAAAATATTCATATTTATTTATTTAAGTCAAAACTTTATAATTTCCAAAATCAAAATTTAATTAACTTTTTTATTAAGTTTTATATGCTTAAAAAATAATTTCTTATGTATGTATGAATAAATTTTGTAATAAATATAACATAGTATTAATAATTAAAATTAAATAACAATAATTTTTTATAATCAATATTAAAAATAAAGAAATTTTAATAAAAAAAAAATATTTTTGATATTTGCACAAAGAAGTAAATGGAAATATGTTAATTAACCAGATTCGACATGCGTAAGGTATTAAATGGTTCTAAAATGATGTACACTCTGCTTTAGATTGAAATTATTCAAAACGCAGTTATTACTATTTTATTTAAACTCAATTATGTATATATCAATAAAAAGGATAAGTCGCAGTTGGTCTTAATAAAACTTAAGCCCTCCAATTAGGATTAGGTATATATTACACTCAATAAAAATGCAAAGCACTTCTATTTATATACACTACACTCTGTTTTCCTTTACTATGTCATTAAAGATGTTAGCTAAAATATTTATAAAAAAATCTTAAAATAAACATTTTTTAATTAAATTTAATATTTCTTTAAAGCTATGCTAAAAACTTATCTAAAATTTATAGAACTTCTTAATAATATAAATTTTTTCATAACAAAATTTATATCAACTAACGTCAAAAAGTCACGATCCTTTCATTCTTAGAAATTAAAACAATATATTTAAATTTTATTTTCTGCGCGAGGTAAATTTTTTATTTTTATTGCTAATGTTTTTATCACATAATATTCACTTCAACTTAAATCAGGCGGTGAAATTATAAATAAAAAACATATAAAATATTATTTCTATTAGCAGATAAATTAATAGGTTCGGAAAAATTTATATCATTTACAAATTACTGATATTAATTTTATGAAATTACGAATAAGACAATACAAATTTATTTACTTATTTTATTTATTCGTTTTATAAGATGTAAAGGTAATGAAATATGGAAATATGTATTGTATGATTTTCAACTCTAAAAAATTTAAATAGTAATAAAATGCCCAAATCATAATACGTATAATATATAGTGTTATATATCATATATGTAATATGTACGTCATATTGAGAGGCTTACGTCTCGATTATACGTTTATTCATATGTGATTTCTAAATTTATTTAAAAAAAAGTTTATAATAAATATACCTACCTATTTATTTTCATTCGTTTCAATATCCAAAAATACTCATAGGATTATTTTTATATTATAATTGTAGGAGGATACATAGTGCTTGCCAATTCTTAAATCATTATTCATATTATATATTATGTGAAATTAGAATATGTTGTTATTCCGACTAAAAAATGTAGAAATTAATTCTTTCTGTATTTTGATATCACATTTATAAGCATTTAATTAATATATCTTGGATAGATTGAGTTGTTGAAGTGCCAGTAATCTGTATATCTAGAGGAGCTCTCAATAATCGCTTTTGACCACCATATTCCTAGAACTTATTCTCTTAAATGAAGCCTGACTGTGAACAGAAAAACTAAATCCACTCCGTGGTGCTTAAGGATATTACCAGTTTCCTGGATTTGGTTTAGGCCAGCACAATTATTTAATCCATATAATCCAATATATTATTTAACAAAAGTTTATAAATATTTTATCATAAGCTGACTACATCGAACCAACAGAATCACTAGATTGCAGACTATATGTCCAAAAATAGAAAAATCACACTTTAAACCCACAAAAAATGATATTGTTAAACATTTCAAAAAGTGAAAACATTTTAATAAATTTTACAACCTTCCCAAAGAGAACAGCGTTGTGATCCTTGTTGGCAAATTGTTTTATCTATTGCCATTTTTTTCGATCAAAACGAGTGTACAATACTTATCCTCTTAATTTTAAATTCCATATGAAATAAAAGACATAAATTACAGAAGCTTTAAATTTTGAATTTTATAAAAAATTAAATAACTTATAATTTAATTAAGAATTTATCACTATATTTATTAGAAATCGCCCTCAGATTTGTTAACAAGTTGTTATTTTGTTTGGACTTTTAAAATAAAACAAATTTATTAACTCTGTTGTTATATGAATTTGACGTGCATAAAGAATATAATTTTTGATACACTACTTCCAGCCTTGTGGTGCTTATTATTCAATGCAAGACAAAATAATATAAAACTCATATTTGTAGAAATGTATCCTTCGGTAGTACTTTATAATTTTTTTGTAACTTCTGGTTTGCAAGTTCGACTGAAAGAACTTAAAAGATATCTTTTTTAGCTTTTTAGACGATTTTTTGGCCAGATAGATATAGAGACATTGGGTAAAATTATCCTTTTTAGTATAACTTTAAGAGTTTCTATAACTTTCAATATACCATGTCTGCACATTTAAAATATTGATATTAATGTTAAACGCAATTTTTTGTTCTTCAACGCATTAATTTAACGTTATATTTTTATGTTTTTAAGTTGTCATTCGACCAATTAGTGTGATATCTATATTTATATTATGTTTGTATCTTTTATTTTTCTTTAATAAATAAAAAATAAATAAATATGTTTATTTATTAGGCGCTAAAAATTTTTAACAAAAAGATCAATAAATTATCTCGAGAATGCGTGTGAAAATATTCTTCTGCCTTGAAATGTTGTAATTTACAACACACATATTTTATTTGAAGTTTTATATATGCACTGTACATGTACCAAGTATTATTTATTTTATTTTATTTAAATTTAAAACTTATATACGATAATTGAACTTTTAAAATTTCAGGCACAAAAATAAATGACAACAAACTGAGTCAATAACAAAGTAAATAAGTTTTAAAAATTTAAGTAAATTTCTTTGGCAAATGCATACTTCAAAAGAACACGGGCACAAAGATATATTCTAGAACGAACTGTGAAGTTTGATTTTTTTCTAAATTGTATTTAATAACATTTTAATTTATACTTAAATTATTACTATTATACTTATTAACATCTTGTGAAACTCATGTAGATCTGTATTTTAACACACATATTAAATAAATATTAATGTTTAGGCTTTTTTTTAATTAATAATCTTACCTGTTTCTATTTTAATATTTCATTATTTTTTTACTTTTCTGAATTAATATTCAAATAGGAAAAATTGCTTATTTTCGTTATGTCAGGATCCATTATTATCTTTTCATTTTTAGTAAATTAGGGAAAAATTTATAAAATACAAATAAAAATATAAAAAATTAAAAAAATCAAAAAAGAACTTATGTTTTTGAATACATTTTGAATATCTACAAAAATTCTAAAGGCTGCTAGTTAGAATGATACATAAAATATATAAGTAGACATTTACATAATACTCATACATTTATTTTAAAAAATTGATTAAAACGTAAAAAAAAAATTCTTTTATGTCATAATTAAAATGGAATTTGCCAAACAGAAGAGTGATTTATATAAAAATTAAATTTATTTGATTATTAAATCAAATTTTTTGTATTATTTCATACTTTATAATTAATAATTTTTTTTTTTTATTTATATTTTGAAATCATTTGATCAATGTCAATGTCATGGGTTTTTTCTACTAACTTTCAATTTTATTACTAAAACACTTCATACATCACATCTTATGGTCTTACCCCCAGGTTAGACTGGATTTTTTTACTATCTTGACGAAGATAGTAGTTGAATGTATTGGTGAAATTTTATTACTTTATTAATTGTCAATTTACTATCTTCTCTACTAGCAGGATTTAAATCAAGACAGTTGAGAAGATAGTTGACTGGATAGTCACAGTCAGAAAAAAAGAACAAATATTTTTTTTTTTACTTTAACAATACAAAATTAAAAATTGTATGCCTTGTTTTTTTTTTATCACTGTACTGAAAAAAAAAACAAAAAAATTTAATACAAAAAAATTAAAACATGATAAAAATCTTGATAGAAATCAGGGATTCCCGGACAGTTGCCCAAATGACATTTGCCAATCTGACATTTGCCCACGGACATTTGACAATCTGACATTTGACAATCTGACATTTGACAATATGACATTTGACAATCTGACATTTGACAATCTGACATTTGACAATCTGACATTTGACAATCTGACATTTGACAATATGACATTTGACAATCTGACATTTGACAATCTCACATTTGACAATCTGACATTTGACAATCTGACATTTGACAATATGACATTTGACAATCTGACATTTGACAATCTGACATTTGACAATCTGACATTTGACAATCTGACATTTGACAATCTGACATTTGACAATGTGACATTTGACAATCTTACATTTGACAATATGACATTTGACAATCTGACATTTGACAATATGACATTTGACAATCTGACATTTGACAATCTTACATTTTACAATCTGACATTTGCCAACGGACATTTGCCAACGGACATTTGCCAAACGGACATTTGACAATCCGACATTAGCCAACGGACATTTGCCAATTCTACATTTGCCAACGGACATTTGCCAATTCTACATTTGCCAACGGACATTTGCCAATCCTACATTTGCCAACGGACATTTGCCAATCGGTCATTTGCCAACGGACATTTGACAATATGACATTTGACAACGGACATTTGACAATCTGACATTTGACAATCCGACATTTGACCAGTTTTTTCGTTTTACAAAACTTACTTTTTTATGAAAAAATTTACTTTTTTTTTTGAAAAAAATTAGTAACTTTTCGTTAGAATATTGCAGAAAAATCCTAGAATGTTGGAAATAAACCCCAGAACACGCAATTCGCAGTGTATTTATTCACTGTGATTTATAAATATACTAGCTACGACTCTGACTGTTTTACTTTTCCAAGTGGAATTTTTGTTATCAGGTTTATAGAGAATTTTAAAAGCCAGTTATTTTATAAATTTGGAGAAAACTAAAAATGAACAGGTTTCCAAACCAAACCAGATTTGTGTTTTTGATCATTTCCTCTTTTTATGTACAAAACTTGAATGAAATCGGACTCCAATCAAGTTTTAAAATAGCCTGTAATAACCCACGACCCGAGGTAAAGACATGGTGTAAGTTTGATCGATTGAGCGGTAACATATAAGCAGACAGACAAACATACTTTAAGTTTTATATATATAAAAGAAGATAGAAGATATTTATAGTAAAAAAAATATGTAAATGTGTGTATATAAAACCATAAAGTTAGTACTCTTTATAAGATTTTACTAGATGAATTAATCTAAAAATGTAGGTAAATTATTGAAAATGCAGAATTACAAATTTTTTTAAAGGTTTTTTAAAAAATAAATATCATTTCACAACGATTTTAAAGAGTCAAATTCTTTAAATTTAGGAATATTCGGCGTTGTTGTTGAAATTTAGTAAATTTATAAGTTTAGTGTTGCGAATTTACACAAATTTTTGATTTAGTTTTAACACATGTATATAAATTAAATTCTTAATTTGAGTAATATTTATTTTAAGATGGTAAATCTTAAACGACATAATGAGTAACTTTACGCGGCTGCTAACCAGAACGCAACGCCCTTTATTTTCGTTTGAATGTACAGTAGGTTGAGCCAATTATTAAGTAAATTTAAATTGGATCAAGTCTTCTGTAGCTTCAAACAAAAATAAAAGGCATTGGCGTTGTGGTTAGCAGCAGCGTAAAAGTTATTCATTATGTTACCATATTTAAGAATTACCATCTTAAAACAAATATTATTCGAATTAAGAAAATAATTTATAAACAATAAGCAATTTTTAAAATATGTTACATTTTTCAATGAAATTAGCAACACTGAAATTAGCTTAGGACTAAATTACTAAATTTGATTAATAACGCTCAACATTTCAATATTATCTGAACCTTAAAACTGACCTTAGAGCGGAACTGACCTGTATACTGACCTGTGAACAGGCCTTACTCATACAAAAAAAAGGAAAAAAAAATAACTAACCTTTGCGTAAAAGGCCACTTGCAGACAAAAAAGTTAGTTTGCAGACAAAAAATGTCAGTTTGCCAACTTTTATGCTTTTTCCTTGCTTTTTTCTGCCTTTTTTCTATAAATTTGAAAATAAACAAGATGGAAAGAGTTTGTTTACACATCTTTTTTTTTAAGTGTCAAAAAATAGAGTGTGTACGGGTTTCGTTAAGGTGGCCTTAGGAATAAACCTTTGCAGACAAGTGCAGAAACGGTATTAGGCTCTTTTAAATTGTGTATTAATTTTTCTTTCTACGGGTTGTTTTGTTTTTCGCAAACCATTTCCTGCTCTTTTTATCGACTCCATGAATTCTGACCGCATTAATTATGACCACGACTGGCGGTCAAAATTAATTTTTATCGACTCCATGAATTCTGACCGCATGAATTATGACCACGACTGGCGGTCAAAATTAATTTTCAAAATGAATTGACAATTTGACCGCGCCTCAATTTAGAAAAAAAAATTAATTTTGACCACGGCAAAATGTGCGGACAAAATTCATTTTCAAAATGAATTTTGGCCGCGACTCTATTTAGAAAAAAAATGAATTTTGACCGCGACAAAATTTGCGGCTGTATTATGCAGAAATAGTTTCATCAAAAATATTACTTAACAAGTATTGAAAATAAAAACAGCTTTTTCATACATTTTGTACGGCCAATTTTCTTTTTTAAAGAAGCGAATGGGACGTAGTAGGGGGCTGTCCTTTCGCGATGACGTTATCACCAAGAGGTACTATCGGCCATGGGGACTCAGGATATATATGTCATTGAAAAACGTAACTGAAATGTTTTTGAAAAAACGGTTTTTTGCAATTTTCTCGGTAAAGCCGGGATGTCGTTAAAACAGAATTTAGCAACAGAAACAGAATCCCATACATTTGAACAGAATTTATTCTGCGACAGAATTTTACAACAGAATTTAGCGACAGAAAAATTCATTCTGTCCACAGAATTTGAATAACCTCAAACGAGGTTATTTTCTGTTTCTGTTGCCAGAATGTCAATTGAATTTAATTTAATTTTTTTTTGTATTTGTTTATTTACGTTTTTTCTAGTCGGAAAATGGGGGAAACAATTAAATAATAATAATAAAATAATTTTTAAAATCGTAATGACAAGTAAATCGTTCTGTTTCTGTTTTAAAGGCAGCAATCTCATGAGATTCTGACCAGAATTTCAGTAGCAGAATAAATTTTTCTGTCGCTGATTCTGTTCTGTTGCTAAATTCTGTTACACCCGTGCTTAACGGTACATTCTAGAATTATAATTTAATAAAATTACTTATGTTTTAAAAAAAAAAATCCAAAAATCTCCAAAAACTTCGGAGTAAATTGCATTTATAACTTTTTCACGCATTTGAACTTTTTATCTTATATTTTTGAAACGGCAAATGAAATCAACCCAATTCTTTGATTTTTCTAGAGGTGACAGTTGTACGAAACTTTTAAAAAAAAGTTATTTGAACAACATCCTTTTGAAAAAGGCCTAAAATCCACAGGCGGTTCTAACGGGAGTCGCACACGGCGCTCGCGATAGAAAATTGTAGCTTCTATTCTATTCACAATGCCATGAAAACGTGAATTTTACAAAATGTTTCCTATACTGCAGTCATAGTGGAAAACACAGTATCTACTAAAATCTGAAAAATTTAAATATTGATGGCATTTGATAGTAAAAATGACAAATTTTTGAATACAAAAAATTTGCTAAATTATTTTGGAAAATCGATCCAAAATTTCAAAAAAGTTTTTTGATTGTAAAATGTTTTGTATATTTTGTTAAAATTATAAAATTTGGCGGCATGTATTTTTAATAATGAAAAAATGTAACATAACTATACGGAAATACCGTACTATAAAATATACTGAATGAAGAATATTAAAAAAAAGAATAAAAAGAAATAAAAAAAAGAATGAAGAAATAAAAAAAAGAATAAAAAAAGAATATTAATAAAAGAATAAAAAAGAACTAATAAACTTTAAACCTATTATTCTCATATTCAGTTTTTATGTAAATACTGTTTTTTTCCCCTATGACTGCGTTCGACGTTCATCAAAATATAAAGCGAAAATCTTATAGTCTCAAATCATGTTACCGATTTTGGTGTAATATACCAATTGATAAATGTAGAGGTCAATCCAACAATGCTGCAAATATCGCGTAAATATTAGGGTCTGCAAGCGCATATAAAAAGCAACATAGTCCAACGCGCTTTACTAACCATGTATGAGCCATTCTTTAAATTTTGTAATTTAATTATTTTTTGATAATTTAGTTTATAGAAATAATATTTAAATGAAATTGATTTTGTTTGAGGTTTTTCATTAAATTTTAATTAATATTGTTTTATTTTATTTTAATTTAGAGAGTAGAGGCCCAATTTTTTTTTCAGCGCCAGGGGCCCCGACACCGTTAAAACCGCCTCTGCTAAAATCGCCCCGAACCGCCTAGGACACATTTTTTTATTATTTTTTTTCTTGACGGGCTTCGCGCGAACGAATGGGACGCGGTATGAAGTAATTTAAAATGAATAGTATCTTCTCCATAACTTTTCTGCATAATACTCACGTTCCCGGCAGCAACTCAATTAAAAACAATGAATTTTGACCGCGGCAAAATGTGCGGACAAAATTCATTTTCAAAATGAATTTTGGCCACGACTCAATTTATAAAAAAAATGAATTTTGACCGCGGGAAAATGTGCGGGCAAAATTCATTTTCAAAATGAATTTTGACCGCGCCTCAATTTATAACAAAAATGAAATTTGACCGCGCGGTCAACAGACATTTTGTCCGCGCCTCAATTTATAAAAAAAATGTAATTTGACCGCGCGGTCAACAGACATTTTAATGCTCGGAAAAATGAATTTTGCCCGCTCATACAAACTTTTTACGAGTTCATAATTCATGCGGTCATAATTCAGTGCTCCCTTTTTATCAGCTAATGTTAATGGATGAGCGCCAAGAGGACTCATAAAAAAAGCGGAAAATGATTTGCTAAATCCAAAACAACCCGTAAAAAGAAAAATAAATATATGGCTATTTCCAATATTTTAAAGAGTCAAATCCTTTAATTCTAATATTAAAATGTTCGGCGTTGTTGGTTAAATTTAGTTAATATATGAGTTTAGTGTTGTTAATTTAGAAAACTTTTTGATTTTATTAAAAAATATAAGATATTTTAAAAATTGTTTTAATACAATACATTTAACTTATTTTCTTAATTCGAATAAAATTTATCTTAAAATGATAATTCTTAATTATGGTAAATCTTGAATAACATAATGAGTAACTTTTACGCGGCTGCTAACTAGAAGCCAATGAAGATGTACAAAAAGGAAATCCTTAAGATGTCTTGCGTTATTGAAGGAAAAATATGACGTCGTTATAGAAGTGAGAAATGAACATAACCATGCTCCGGATTTGACCAAATCCAAGAAAAGATTGGCAGCAAATAAAATGAAAGAAGCAGCTTCTAGCTCAATAAGAGGGAGCACCAGTAAAATTTATCAGAGCATTCTTTCCAAAGAAGGAAAAAGCCAAGAAGAAATAGATAATTTGGCTCTAATTCTGCCAGAAAAGGAAACTTGTTTGACTCTTATAATGAGAAATTATAGAATAGTTATAACACAAAAGGAGCCGCAAGAAATACCCGAAGAAGTGAAAAAGCCGAAAAAAGAGGACAAGTCTTAAGCCCATATATCTTTGAAGGGCGATCAAAGGAGTATAAGTCAATTTTTTACAAGAACGAAATACATACATTATTTCTTTGAAGGGCGATCATAGGAAAATAAGTCAATTTTTTACAAAAACCAAATATATACATTATTAAAGAATGCCCTTCAAAGATATAATATGCGATTTTGACCATACAACAATGAAAGGCATATGGAACATGGACGCTACCTTCATCTACCTTCATCTAGCAAAAAATATATATGGCAAAGTTAAAAAAGAAGGACTCCGAAATGCATATATTATATTTATTATACATTATATATTATATTATATATACATACGCATATTATATTATATATGTTCTGCCAGTGCGCTCATCATTTCAAAATTTGGGTCTTTTTTAAATTATTTCATCTAGCAAAAATTTTTTTTTGGCAAAGTTAGAAAGGAAGGACTCCAAATTACGTTTATTAACGATATGGAATTTCAGAAAGCAATCCGAATGCTGGTGGCCCTGTCATTTTTGAAACCTGATGACATTTCCGATTTGTTCATGAAAATTTGAGAATGCTATCCGGGAAAGAGTTTAAGAAATATATATATATATGTATTTTGAAAATACACATATAAAATCGATCTTTTCCCTCCAACGACATGGACAAACCTTTAAAAAAAATTTGTAATTCTGCATTTTCAATGATTTACCTACATTTTTAGATTAATTCATCTCGTAAAATATTATAAAGACTACTAACTTTATGGTTTTATGTATGGTACGGTGAATGTACGAATTCCGGGGAATGTGAGTTTAAAACCAGTAATTTTAATATTACATTATATTTACCGGCCCGATTGGCCCCATTTTTGTGTAGGGCGTATAGGGTTTACCGTTATCCAAAATAGGTGGGTGCGGGGTGGCGGACGGGCGTACTGGTGGTCGGTCAGTTGAATTTGCGGCGCGCGCCGTAAAATCCACTGGCCGACCACCAGTTCGCCCGCACGCCACCCCGCACCGCCCTATTTGGAAGAGGGGTAAACCCCCTACGCCCTACATAAAAATGGGGCCAATCGGGCCGGTAAATGTACTGTAATATTAACATTTACCAAAAGTAAACTCACATTCCCTGGAATTCGTACATTCACCGTAACATATACACACATTTACATATTTTTTTTACTATAAATATCTTCTTTCTTCTTAAAATATATACAACTTAAAGTATGTTTGTCTGTCCGCTTATATGTTACCGCTCAATCGATCAAACTTACACCATGTCTTTACCTCGGGTCGTGGGTTATTACAGGCTATTTTAAAACCTGGTTGGAGTCCGATTCCATTCAAGTTTTGTACATAAAAAGAGGAAATGATCAAAAACACAAATCTGGTTTGGTTTGGAAACCTGTTCATTCGATGAATAAGTAAAAATGATAAATCTTAATTCCCCGTAGATAGTTTTCTCCAAATTTATAAAATAACTGGCTTTTAAAATTCTCTATAAACCTGATAACAAAAATTCCACTTGCAAAAGTAAAACAGTCAGAGTCGTAGCTAGTATATTTATAAATCACAGTGAATAAATACACTGCGAATTGCGTGTTCTGGGGTTTATTTCCAACATTCTAGGATTTTTCTGCAATATTCTAACGAAAACTTACTAAATTTTTTCAAAAAAAAAAGTAAATTTTTTCATAAAAAAGTGAGTTTTGTAAAACGAAAAAACTGGTCAAATGTCGGATTGTCAAATGTCAGATTGTCAAATGTCACATTGTCAAATGTCCGTTGTCAAATGTCATATTGTCAAATGTCCGTTGGCAAATGTCCGATTGGCAAATGTCCGTTGGCAAATGTAGGATTGGCAAATGTCCGTTGGCAAATGTAGAATTGGCAAATGTCCGTTGGCAAATGTAGAATTGGCAAATGTCCGTTGGCAAATGTCGGATTGTCAAATGTCCGATTTTCATGGGCAAATGTCCTGTGGCAAATGTCCGTTGGCAAATGTCAGATTGTCAAATGTAAGATTGTCAAATGTCAGATTGTCAAATGTCATATTGTCAAATGTCAGATTGTCAAATGTCATATTGTCAAATGTAAGATTGTCAAATGTCACATTGTCAAATGTCAGATTGTCAAATGTCAGATTGTCAAATGTCATATTGTCAAATGTCAGATTGTCAAATGTCAGATTGTCAAATGTCAGATTGTCAAATGTCAGATTGTCAAATGTCAGATTGTCAAATGTCATATTGTCAAATGTCAGATTGTCAAATGTCAGATTGTCAAATGTCAGATTGTCAAATGTCAGATTGTCAAATGTCAGATTGTCAAATGTCAGATTGTCAAATGTCAGATTGTCAAATGTCAGATTGTCAAATGTCAGATTGTCAAATGTCCGTGGGCAAATGTCAGATTGGCAAATGTCTTTTGGGCAACTGTCTGCCCCCCAAATCAGGATAGTAAAAAGACACTCAATCAACTATCTTCTTACAAACACAGATAAAAAACACATACAATGATCAGTTTACTATCCAGTTTACTATCCAGTCTAATCTCTGCTGATTATTCTGATTATTTTAAACTATCAACTATCAAGGTGTAAACAGAATTGGGGCGACAGCGTAACGACAGCGATAGCGACTGTCAAAAACCATATATTTGTATGAGAATGAAACAATTGAGGCGACTTTTTTATATGAAAAATCGCTGTCGCCGTCGTTGTCGCCCCAATTGTGTTTTCACCTTCATTATATTATAACTAATTCTTTTGTGTACTTCCTAAAATGGGTTAAATGATTTAAGATTGCCATCCAAATTCTATTTAGAAAAATTTTCCATAATCGAAGTTTGTTCATTATCAGGTCTTTCTATCTACAATATGAAATTTCACTTTATCTTCATTCAAAATTTGGTAGGAATAATGAATGGAGTGTTATATCATATAGAGCAACGGTTCCCAAAGTGTGGTACGCGTACCACTAGTGGTACATTACGCTTAAGCCAGTGGTACAATATTTTCTTCTGGATTTTTTAAATTAAACTTTCTAAAAATTCGCATTTTCATTTTTTGTTTCTGATAAAAATTTAAATGCGTTTTTAGATCTAGAAAGAGATTAAATGTCAGAAATTTCTTGTGATGGTGATTTAAAACTTGAATTTAAACCGCAAAATTTAAGTGATTTTTGGTTCCAACGACGATTTTAATATGAAGCAATTTCCGATAAAGCTTTGAAATTTTTGATGCCATTTGTTTAATCATATTTATGTGAAGTCGGATTTTCGGTAATGTTAAATATTAAAAACAAATACAGAACACGTTTAAACCTTGAACCCAGTTTACGTTTAAAATTAACTAGAATTGAACCTTATGTTACATATTTAATGGACAACAAACAATTCATCCTTCACATTAACCAATATGTACATACAACATAATACTGTATTTTCTCCATATTTTTTTTCATTGTAAATAAAAAAAATGTCTGTTATTT
Source organism: Hybos culiciformis (assembly GCA_964007475.1). Classification (NCBI taxonomy): domain Eukaryota; kingdom Metazoa; phylum Arthropoda; class Insecta; order Diptera; family Hybotidae; genus Hybos; species Hybos culiciformis. The sequence continues at coordinate 47,018,103 of OZ023274.1, read as the reverse complement.
CTATACAGTGGTACGTATATTCAAGAAAAGTATATTGATGGTACAATAGAGAAAAAGTTTGGGAACTGCTGATATAGGGTTTCATTAGTGAACAACATTTTTCAAGCGACATATAATTATATAGTATAATACTAATATAATATAATATAATATAAAATATAATATAATATAATTATAATTTTATATTTTAGAATAAAGTATTTCCTTGGAAAATTTTCTAACAGAAAGTTCATTTTCTTATTTTTTCTTGAATTAGAATTACCTAATAAATATGCACTATGCATTTGCAGTCTTTATATAGTTATATACAGTGGTCGAAGTGGCAGGGTAAAAGTGGTGGGATGGTTAAAAAAAATTTAAGAGCAGGTTGAGGCTCGTGGGGGTTTCATCGCTTTTTCCTTTTTTAGTAGAAAAATTACTCATCCAAACAACTTTATTTTAATTTTACCAGCTTCAACCCTTGCGTTGCGTCTTTGTTGTTCCTTAATCATTTAATGAACTGCAAATAGAACATGTCCACTTTCTTTAACTGTTATATTTATATGTTTCTAAAAATGTTTTTCACACCATTGTGTTTCTGCCTGGTAATCTAGGAACTTTAAAGTATTGGGCTCCTGTAATGTCCTATCTTGGCTTAATGTGCTAAGTTCATTCATTCAAATGCTCTTCTCTATCCGCTTTTATATCTCCTGCTGTTCTTAAATTTTTATTTTTTTTATTTAAACAAAATTTGGAAGTTAACTAAAGATAGAGAATATTCAAAATTTGATCGGGCAAAAATTGAAATTTACGAAAACTGCGAAAATTGTAAAAAAAAATAACTACATGGCCAATTAGTAACCCAAATATCTACTATTTACTATTTGAATTTTAAAAGTCTCATTTAAAATTATTTTTAATTTCTTTTTGATAAAAGTTTTTAAAATTCATAAAAAAATTATTTAAAATTTCAAAAAATATGTTCCGGGATGGTTTTTTCCATCCTAAGAAGTGGTGGGATGAGTTTAGAATTATTTAGAAGTACCGGGATGGCATCCCACCCCATCCCGCCTCACTTCGAGCACTGGTTATATACATATATTAGTATCGTTATCCAGCGAGCTTTTATAGAAAATAATAATGTTTCCCCCAGATTTTCCGAATTTTTCATACCGTTAAAAAGAAAATTATCCAAAACAAAAACGAAAAGAACAAATATAAAATAAAAAAAAATTTCATTTCTTTTTATCTTCTTTTAATTGTGCAAATGTTATTGTATAAAAGTGAGTTCAATTTTGTAATAAAATTTTACTTTATTTTACGTCTGAAAATATAAATATATTTGCTATTCTTAGTTTGGAAACTATATTTAAAAATAAAAAAAAAAAACCAAAATAAAAAACAAAAACATTTTTAACATCTTTTTATCATTTAATTTAACCTTGATTTTGAAAAAAAATTTCAAAATGTTTATATAGAATTTTTTTCAAGAAGAAAATTCATATAATAATTTCCTTTTGAGTAGGAGTTGCACGGCGAAAAAAGAAGAAAAAAATGTAATTTAAAAATTTTTTGAATTTCTTAATGGTATTTTCAAATAAAAAGAATATAATATAATAAGACATAATTTAAATTTATTTCATTTTTTCATAATTTCTGAAACAAAAATATGAAATTTAAATTAAAAGCGACACACAATTTAATAATAAAAGAATAAAATGAAACACTTTTCAGTTTTTACGTAAATATATTTTCAAAACAAAAAAAAAAAAAAAAACTAAAACAAATAACTTTCTACACTTCAATCATAAATCATCACCCGAAAATCTTTGAGGCGTTCACAAGTCAATACAAATGCGAGCGAAAAAATAAAAACCAACATAATTATGGGTGCCAAAATACCAGACATACTTTTAAAAACATTATTTTATTTATTTATTTTTTAACAAAAATAAACAATAAACTTTATTTTGTCATTTTATTTTAAACATTGAAATTTTTGATTACATTATTTGACGTAATAATTAAGATCGATCTTTGATATTGGGTTGGATAAAAAATGTTACGGCGATGACGCGGCGATTAGAAAGAAATAGGTGATCGAATCAGGAATTTTTTTTAAGGAATATATCAATTTGAACAATACCATTTAAGGCTTGGAGCTAAATTCTGTAACTTTTGTCTTTCAAAAAAATAAATTCCTTTCGAAAGACATGTAATTATATGAATATCGAATATCTAATATCGTAAATTTTTTCAAATACTAAAATACGAGAATAAAATTTTCAAATTATTAGATTTAGTGAAACTGACTAATAATAGGACTGTTATCGAATTTGCTGCAAAATTAATCTTATTTTCAAATCCTACTTTGATGTTAATATTTCTATTTTCACTCAAATAAATGGGATAATAAGATTTTCTCAAAGATACTATCAATTCGCACTGAATTACTGAAAACTTCTTATTACACTGCACTGTACATATTATATGTATATACATTTTATTTTTCTTTTAACAAAATAACACGCATAATTATGGCTTGTTTGTTGAGTATTTTGACTTTTTCAAAATATATATATTTTTATTTTTAATTTATGAAAAATGTGCTATCAATTTGGCACGTTTACTTTAAGCTTACTTAGATACAAATTCAATAAGCTTGATGATAAAGTTTTTTAATTCTACATATCACAAAAAACAAATACGAAATAACATATTAAAAAAAAATAAACAAATTAAGATTAGCTATTACTATTTGTAATAAAAATTCTAATATTATTGCTAACAAATCAAATTATTTTTATTAAAAACAAAGTGTGAATAAAAATTAATTACATTGATTCCGGTTAATAATTGAAAACATCCGAAATTTTTATGTTTTTTTTTTTTTTTGTAAAGAAAATGTTAATTTCCAGTAGGTATATGTATAAGAGATATATCAAGTAAAATCTACATATATACTATATACATATTATACATTTTTTCTTATTCTCAGAAATAACGTATAATTTTAGTGAATTGTGGTATGAATATTATTATTTATGTAAGAAAAATAATTAAAAAATTCCACTTTTTGAAAAATAAAACTTTATGCGTACTTTCTTTTGTTAAAATTAAATTTCATTGAATTTTGTCACAAAAAAAGGACATACCTATAGACCTACATAATCTTTTATTTTTCCATACAATTTTTATAGCAAGTTTCACACGATCAAGTAAATTCCCTTTATTAACAAAAAAAAATGGAAAACTTTTAGTTCCCATTGTCTAATTGAAAATTTCCAAGCCAACTCAAACGATGTAGTTAATTTAATTAATTTACCTAACGACTTTTATTGCAATATGAAGCTAAATTCTTACAGCAAAAACATTTCAAATTATACTAGGGTTGAATTCCCCCTTATTGTTAGTTCAAGGAATTTACCTTGTTTAAAGTGCTATTTTAGAGAAGCTACGTAACTATATCCAAATGTTGACTTGGGAAAATATAATTTGACCTATTTTAAAGAAATTCTGATCCCTGAATTAACGCTTCCAATCAAAAAAATTGTTAAAATTTTACTTTTTTCCAATTTTAACCACTTATTGTTAGTATGCCCCATTTATTGTTAGAAAATATGCCACATATTGTTAGTCATATTTTTTATGTAATTTTAATCATTTATACACAAATAGACTTTATTTTTTCAAATCCATAAATGTATTAATTAATTAGAAAAAAAAATTACATTAGTGAGGAAGAAATCAGTGTAATTCAAACTAATTTTAATAAGAAAAATAATTGTTTATTGGATAAAGGAATGTGGTTCAAAACTTTCGAAATTTGACACGACATTTGACTTAATAATTTCGATTACCAGTCTAATATTTTCGATAGCCAATCTTCTAATACTACTAATATTTTTTCTGAATCATTTCCTAAAATTGAATCAAATCCTCCATGTCCTTTATATTATATTGGACATTTACCTTTCATTTTATGTAGGAGAGTAGTGTATGGAACAAGAAATTTCCTACTCGCTCCAAATGTCGACATACCATTTTTATGGCTGCAATTGCACTTTCTAATGAAACTATGCTGTATTGACATCGTTTTTTTTCCCCCAAAAGGGGTTTTTGGTTTTCGGTCTAGTAATTAAACCTAAAAACCGAAATAAAAAATTTACTAACAATAAGTAGGGATTTAAAAAAAAATGTATCCCTCTTATTGTTTTATGCAAAAAACGTGAAAAACAATTTTTTTTTTTTTAAACTGACAATTAAGTCTTTAAATTTAATGTTTTCAATTACTTTTCATCACAAAAAAACTGAAATTTTAGTAACAGCTAAAAATTAATAATTTATTTTTAATTCGTTGTTTCTTAATCAAATCTATTACGAAATTAAAAAATGTTGACCGCCATCTCCGATAATCCCGTATTTTACTCATGTGAAAATTTTTTTTAAAACTTTCCACCAGACTAAAATGTTAACACTGATAACGCAAATAACTTCCATGTTTCAAAACATAAGTCGCGGTAAAGAAAAGCTTCCAAATTAATCTTTTTTCAACGTACTAACAATAAGGGGGTATTTAAACAATAAGTGGGTTTCGACCCTATAGCTAAAGAAATTGCAAAAAAAAAAAATATTGATCTCAGAAAATTTTGTTTTCGTTTTTATTAGACATATTAAGTAATTAACTAAAACTTAATCATAATTTAAGTCTATTTAATTCGTAGAAGAAAATTTGAAGGTGTAAATAGAAATTTTCGAGAGCTTTAAAAAATGACGTTAAACAAAGGGAAGAAGCAAAAGGAATTAAGTTGATATTTAAGAACCTTTTTCATCGCCTTGAATCTTTTTTATGGGGGTACTTACACCATATGAACGTTGTCGCCGCGTTATAGTTTATTTTTTCATTTATTAATTATATTTTTAGCTCAACTAGTTTGTATGCAATTATTCAAATTTTCTGTTAACACAAAAAGAATATATTTTTTTTTGTTTAAAATTTTTCTTTATTAAACTTTTTTTTTTAATTTTTTTTTTTTTTTTTTTCATTTCATAATTAATTTTATTTTTCCTACTAAAAAGATGGCTTTTCATTTTTTTTATGTTTAATAATTTTTTATTTTTTTTATTTTTTTTAAGATGAGAAAAAAGCGTTAATAATATAATTTTTTTTTTTAATATTAATTTTTTTTTTTTTTTTATTGTTACAAATCATTATGTAGTATTTATTTTTATAATTTTTTTTTTTTTGATTTTTTATTTTTATTTTTTTTAAATGTTCTCAAATTTTCAACAATATGAGTTAAAGTTAAATAACTTAATAATTCTGTTTTTTTTTTTTTTTTTTTGATTTTTTTTTGATTTTTAAGAATAATAATAATATTTTTTTTTTTAATTTTTATATTCCTAATATTACTAAATATATATAATTTATAATATTTAATATATAATATATATTAATTTTAATTTTTTTTTTCAATATTGTATCTAAATATATGTTGTTTTTTTTTTTTTGTTTTTTTTTCGTTCTTTATCAAATATATATAATTTTTAATATATTATATGTATTTTAATATATTATTTAATATATATCTCAAATATTTTTATTTTTTTTAAAGATTATTTAATTATATTTTAATTAATGTATATATAAATATAATATATATATATATATATAAATATTTGTTATGTGATTTCATTAATTTTTTACTTTACTTTTTTTTTTTTTGTAATGTCAAAAGTATTGAAAAACTATAAATTTACTGGATACCTACAATATTTAAGAAGGTATTATTTTTGTTTATTTTTAGAATGAAATTCAGAATGGAATAAAAGATATTTAAATATAATATAGTAATTTTTTAGTATTTTTTGTAAATTAAAGTTAACTCATGAAATATTCAGAAAAGATTTTTTCTGGTATACCAGTATAACAGTTTTATTTTATTTTTTTTTAATTGCTATTGTGCATATTTAGAATTTTGCAGTTGTGGCACTTAAAAAACTGAAAATTTATAAAAGTGCTAATATCTCGAGAAAACTATGTACTTTTTATTTTTACTAAAGTCATATTTTGATATTCCGGTTAGCCATGTTAAATGCTATACTGTGATATTATATATTCATTTTTGTGTATTTCCATAATTATTATAAAATATTACTATCTGTGTTATTGTATATTAAAATTTTATTTTCAGTTTATATAAATACAAATTACAATTGTAATATTCTTTTTAACTTTTGAAAAATAAAGATTTTATTAGAGAAACCTATCTGTATTTTTACTACTGGAATGTGAAAAAATATTTCATTTGAATTTCATTCATAAAAAAACAATACACTTTTTTTTTCTTCATATTTTCTTTATATTTCGCGTGACTAGAAAGATTATAAGTGGCAGTGGAGTGTAAAATTAAACAAATTGTAGTTTTCTTAAAAAAAAAATAATAAAAATAAATAATAAAAAAATGTATGTAATATGTATTGTATAGTTAGTTACGTTTACGTATTTATTTATAATGCAAATATAGTTAAAACAAATGCGATACATTTAAACATTATTAAATAATTAATAATTTATGAATTTAAAAAAAAAAAAAAAAATGTGAGTTATAAAAAAAATAAGTCAGCCTTGTTTTAAATGCTATGTAGGTAATTTTCAATAAAAAAGAAATATTTTCATTGCATAAATGCAGCGTATGTAGTATATTATGGCAATCAATATTTTAAATTAAAGAATTGAGTGAAAAAATTCTATGATATTTTAAATTGCTATTAAAATATGTTTTATATTTGGTTTGTGGTAATTATTATAATGAATGAAAATATATAAAAAGTTTTTGTGTTCAAAATTAAGAATTTATTATTCCAGATTAGTTTCTGTATATTGAAATAACAATCAATATAATTTTTTTTTAATTTCGGGATTTTTTCACTCAAAACTTTACACCTTTACTGGTTATTTAGAGATAATAACTTAAAATAGAATGAACTAATTTTTTTTTTGAAATATTTTAGATAAAGATGCTATTGTAAATTGTAATATTAATTGTAATAAATTAGCATAATTTTTCAAAATATCTATATATTTGATTTTGTTCCTTAAACCAATAAAACTTTAGTCTAGGTTTTTATTTGTGTTTAATCAAAACATTTTATAGTATAGTTTAAAATATGAAATAAAAATTGATATGACTTTTTAACATATTTTTATATATATATATGTATGTAACTTTATGTTTTAATTTCCATAAACATTATTTCATTTTTAATTTTATAATAAAATTATTTCAAACTGGGGTATTATTTGCAAATACGAGGGACAGGCAGAAAGAGATATGTTTTCTATTAATACATGATAATGTAAAATAATTTAAAATACTTAGTAAAGTTTGTGATGAGAGCATTTTGTAAATTTTTTTAGCTTAAGAATATTTTTTGGTTTATTAAAACAATATTGATCTAATCAATATTTTTATTAAATTAACCTTAATCAATCAGGATAATCTGATGTTATTTTGAATTTATTTAAATCTGATAAAAAAAAGTTTGTATTTTATAAACTCAAAATATACATATTTTTTTTTAATTGTAGTTTCAAAAAGTTAAAACTGTTCAGCTCATAATATGTCGATAGAATTTATTTTTTCTTTGCCTTTCACATAAGTTTTATTTCGATATAAAAATGTAAAACGAATATAATAAACAAATAAGAACATTAATTTGAAAAACTTTAATCTTTCTAAATATAAGTACATAATTAAAAAAATTATCAATTTTTTTTCTATATTTAGTTTTCGTAGAATATTTTTAAATTTTTAAATAAAAGAGTCCGGGTAGAATTCATAATGAAAACTCTACTATTAGTTAAAAGCTAGCTATAATTATAGAACTTTTAATATTCTAATTTAAAGTTTTTCAAAAATAAATGTATAAATTTTTACTGCTTGTGGAAAAGAACAGTGAAGTTGTTTATAAATTTTGAATAATATATTAAGGAATTTTCTGTCTCCAGAATATAACTTTATTCACTGTATGTAAAATTCACACACAAAAATATAAAACTAAAAATCCATTATATTTACCTACTCCCTTTATACAAAATTAATATAAATTTCTTATAATTGGGTTAAATGAACAGTTTTATATTACAATTTTATTTCGAACAAAAAACTGGTGTAGAATATATAAACTACCGTAGTTAGATAATTTTTTTTTTTTAAATGTAAATAGGAATTATTTTGTATTGAATATGTTTTTTTTTAATATTTTTATATTAAATTATATAAACATATTTTCAAACGTTTAATCCTTATGTTGTAAAAAAAACTAACCTAAAAAAATTAAAAGGGATACTCATCGAATTAGTGAAAAAATATTCCCAATTTTATTAATTTTTTTTTTCTATTAATCTAATTTTTACTTTAATTTGCAACATGTAGAAATTGATTTGATTTTAAAGTTGAGCGATAAAATGTGTTCGTTTTAATCATGAAATGTAAATCGTTGAATTAAACTACGCATAACAGATTACTTTATATGTTGCTTTATGGTATATACACGTTAAAACCTTATAACAAATTATTGTGTACTGGATAAATATACAGAACCAAATATGGAAATATTTTTTCATTTTAATGAATCCCAGAACTTTTATTCCTATAACTTATATAGTACATTCGAATATAAATCGAAATTAAAATTATATATTTCTAATAATTTTTTATAATATTTTCTTATAAAACAAGAATAAAATTTATAAAATTACTTATATCATACTTCCTCTTACAAAAAGAAAATGGTTCGCTCATAACAATTTTAAATGTTTATATATATGTATTTATTTTGTTACTTAAAAATAAATGAAATGGAGATTTACTTTATTTCATTTCTTTTCCTATTTGAAATTTCGGAATTATTTTAACTTAACGAAATATTAGTATGTATATTAAACTGATTATGTAACTTGGAAGATAACTTGCTTCGCGTTAAGCGTTGAACTGTATTCGAAAATATACTGAATAAATGATTTTTTTTTTGCAGCTATTTATTTTTTAAAATTCTATAAATTAAATATGAATAATTTAAACAGAACATGATGAGACTTTTCAATGCAGAACATTTCCCAAAATCATTGAAAATTACGTGAAAATTTTATAATTTGATTTTTTTAAACTGATCTTCACATAAAAATTAAATTTAATTGATGTTAGCTAAAAATGATATTTTATAAAATGCATTTAGGCATAAAACGCATTTACATATAATTAAAAAATGTTTATAAATTTTATGTTTTGGTAGATATAAAAATTTTTGTGTATTGTGTATTTATGGAAGCCATTTTCATATAACTTGGTTTTTGTATAATTCAAAATTAATTAATTTTGTTTTTAATAGAAATTATTATTTACAATAATATTATATTTAATATTATAATATAATATAATTTACTAAGAGTATTACTTTTTTGTGATATAAAATTAATAATAAATTTTCTTAAAAATAAAGGATAAATTTAAATTATTTTTAATAAAATGAGTATACAAAAAAGAAAATATAAATATTTCAGCTTAAAAAAAAAAAAAACAGTCTCTAATTTATAAATTTATCTTTGGACTCTAGTTGCGTTTTATTAATTTTATTTTAACTTAAAAAAATTAGAACTTTATTCAAAAAATTATTTAGTTTACAATAATAATTAAAATTCTCTTATTTGCAGCAGGAAATGAAATTTCTTATTTATAGTTATTCAAATTTTAAGCTAAAAAAGTTTATTCGAAATTAAAAAAAAATTATATTACGATAAATAGAAAAACCGTGTAGTTTTGAAATAATTTGTTAAAATTATAATAGCAATGAATTTTTTAAAATTTTATTTTATTTCGAAATAATGAAAAAGATTAAATAAGCTTGATATTTATTATGAGAAAATTTGAACAACTTGACCCGCAGCTGCATTTTATCTTAATGATAGAATTTCTTTAAAAACATTAGTACTTTTATTTTTGCTTTATTTATTTTCATTAATCTGATTTTAGAAAAAAATAAGAAAAAAATCATTTCCTAATTTGAATATTATTATAAAATGATATAATTGTATTGATTTCAATTTCTTTTTAATTTTTGCATTTATAATTTTTTGAAAGAAAAAAATTCTTAATGATCAATTAAATTCATTAATTTTTTTAATTTATATGAATTAGGTTTCGTTACATTTTGGAATAAAATTTTTCGTAGTAAATTAAGATTTATCAAACCGAAATAAATAAAATATTTACTTTAAATAAATATGTATAAATGCTTCATATTTTTTTATGCATAAATAAAAAATTTTGTTCTTTTACTTACGATATTAAATTTAATTTATATAATGTAAGAAATAGTAAATATTTTCTAAGTATAATAAAGCGACTATGTTACAATTTTATTTTTTTTTTTTAATTATTTTGTTTTATTTTATTTTTGAAGACTAACGAAAGCTAATATATTGAATGAAAGTTTTTTTTCTTGTTAAATGCTACGCGTCATAAAGAAATTTTCAAATAATAAATATATAATTTTTATTGAATTATTATTTAGAAGGATTTAGAAGGATTTATAGATAACAAAGCCAAAATATTAACCATAATAATTAAAAATTGAGAAATTTAAATTTGAAAACCGACTGACTTCGTACAAAATCGAAAATAATATTTGAAAATACGAAACTTTCTCAGTATATTAAAATTGAAATGATTTTCAAATAAATTCGATAAAATTTTGTACATTATATATAATTGTGAACATTATATGTACATATAAAATAAAATATATTTTTCAGATGAATAAAAAAAAATAAATAAATATATTATGATTTTTACATGGCTATTAATGTTGAGAATGATTCAGTTCTCTTGATTTTATTCCATATAAAAATTTAATGTGCAAAAAAATATATAAATTTTGGCTTAGTTACTTGTAAATCCTTTTTTCTTGTATTTTGCATGATATTTTTTATTAATTTAATTTTTTTTTCTACACTTTTTGAGTTTTTTAATTACTAAATTGTTATTCTTATTACAATAAAAATACTTATATATGGCACTATTTGGCTTGGATTTTATTATATTTTTTTTGTGTTTTCAGCTTTATTATGCTTTCTTTTTTTATTTTTTTGTTTTTTTTTTTTTTAATAATAATTGATTTAAAAAAAATGTTTTTTATGAATGGAAAAAATATTTATCGTAGATTTAAATGGATATTTTGTTTTTTTTTCTATAGTATGTATAATGTAGTATAATGAAGAGATTAATTTTTTTTTTATTAAGTATTTTTTTAATAAACATTTGAATGTAATTTTTGTATGTAATAATTATTTTATTTTATTTTTTTCATATCACATTTTATTATTTTTTCTTCAGAAATGGATTTTTTATTTTTATACTGAGGATGGTAATTTTTGAAATTTTCTTTTTTTTTACGTTATTTGATTGATTTTGTGAAAAATAAAATTAAAAATTAAGTTCGGTTCTAACTTTTTACTTTTTTAAAAATTAGAAACAGAAATTTGAAATATTTTTCGCGCTTAAAATTTGGGTGTAATTGAAATATAATCGCATCTTTTCTCATTAATAGTAATAAAATATAATATATTTTTCTGTCGTCGTTATTTATTGCAGATCTGATGTAATAATATCAAATGAAACTATTTTCTGTTAAATCAGTCATTTTTAGCATCTTTTTTCCCCAATTTTTGGGTTTTATCTCTTTCCAACATAATTATTTTTTTAAGCAAATGTTTAAATGAAAAAAATGTTTTCGACAATTTTTTCTGGCTTTACATATTATCAAAAAGGCCTAAAAATTTTCTTACACTCATTTTTTTTTTGTTTACAAAAAATGATTCATTCCCTAGTATAACTTTTTTATTTCTTACTTTATTTATTTAAAAAAAAAAAATTTTCTTATGGGTAATATGCACTTCTCTCTTTTGTTTAATTTATATAAATGTTATATATACCTTTTTAATTTTTTTTTTAATTGGAAAACATTGTTAGCTGAGATCACATGAAGTTAATATTTAGGGTAATTTTATTATTTATGGATCAGGAATATTTCTCAAGATGAACAAGAATAAAACACCGAAATAAAGATTACTTGGGAAAAAAAAATTAAATGGGAATACGAGCTTAACTTGTATCAGTTAACTGGATAACTAGTAGTATCAGTTAACTAGAATATCGGAAATATAAATTGATATTTATGAATAGACACATTTAATGTACTTTAATAAGTCATTGTAAACATCAAATTTATGTGATCTCTTTGACGAAATTAAACCTTTTCAACAATATTATTCCTAAAAATTATTAATCAAAAATAATAATTATTGTAAATAATTTTATGAATTAAATTAAATTTCTTTTTCTTATATGTATAAATATTTTTTTTTGTTATAAAGCACTTAAATTAGAAATATTTTATTTTTTTTCTCATTTATTATTTTTTTGTTTTTCTTAATATTTTGCAAACCTCTCAAAACCAAAAAAAAAAAAAAAAAGTATTAGTCTTACAAAACAATTTTAATAGTATATACTTAGTTTTCAGCGAATCAAAATCCATAAAAGAATAGAAGTATAATAATAATAATAAACAAACATTTTATTTTGACAAGTTTGTATTTACTATTAACATTAAATTTTTTTATTTATAAATTTTTGTAAGAATAAATACGTTTTATTAATAAATACATTCTTAGATTACAAAAAAAAAAGCGTTCTGATTAAAAATTATCAAACTTTCTCTTTTTTTTTTTTTTTAATATATAAAAAATATTGCTTTTTGGAGTTCGAAACTATCACAACAAATATTTTTTACTACTTCTTTTGTTTTTTTTTTTTTTGCCTTTGAAATTCAAAACATTTTCTTTTATAAAGTTCAATTTGAATGAACCACGAATCATATAGTTTAAGAAATAAAAATCTTGTATGCTTTATTTGAATTTAAAAATAAATTTTAAATTTACTGTTTTTCATTGCATAATTTTCTTCTAAATATTTAAAATATCTGATTAATTTTTGACCAAAAAAATAAAGAAGGAAATTATGAGTTTTTAGGCTTTAATTCAAATTTTAAGTGAATACGAATTTCAACTTACTTCAAAGTGTAACTAACCATATCAACTTTTTCCAATCTATTTTCAACAATTATTTTTATGGTTTCTAAACTACATAGACAAAAAAAAAACATTTTTTACATAGTTTGTACAAAGGGCCACATTTCGTGTATTCAGGATTCAATTCGCTTAAAAACTTATTACACTAAAAATCTAGTCACATTATTTACAAATGTATGTATCTATCTTATAAATTTATTTTTAATGAGTCTTATTTTTAATCAAATTTCAAATATAAATAAAATTGGAAAATAATCGGAAATAATTATTATTTTAATCATAAGAAAACAATAATACCGAAAATCGATTTAAATCCTTGCTGAAGGATATTCATTATTAAATATTTGGAAAAATTCAAATTTTAAACGATTTAAATTTTATTAAAGAAATAAAATTAGTTTCTATTTTGAATAAAGACAAAAATTATTTTTTGACAGGTGGTTAATACGTAATTTAGTTTTTAGCAACTAAGCAAGGTTATAAAGAATTAATATATTAGCTGTTAAAAAACTGAAAAATATTAATATTTTTAAATAATATTAAAATGAAGGTAATTAGTAAAGAATTAAAAAAAAATTTCAAAACATTTACAATAAATACTATGAATAAGAAAAATTAAAATTAGTTAGTTAAAAAATTTTTTTTTCTATAAAAATTTACAAAAACTTCCTAATCAAAAAATTCTCAAACGATAATGATTAACCACTTTTAAATGGTACAAAAAGAAAATTTCGATTTAAATTTTTTTTTTAATTATTTTACATGATTTATAATTTATTTCATTATTAAATTACTATTTTTTGTTAATTAAATTTAATAATTTGTGTATCATGTGTAAAAATAAATTTCTTAGAATTTGTTGGTTCCCGATTTCTCTATTGTAAAATAAATGTCATCATTTTTATATAATGCGGGCAAAATTTTTGACCTCATTAAATTTTGTAATATTCGAAAAATCATATGTTTAATACCATTTCATTTTTTTAATGAGCTCAAGAATTTAACTGTTTTGTTTTTTTTTTTTTTTTTGGTATTAATTATTGAAATTATTTTACACATTTATTGAAAAATCCTATGCATCCCTAAAACGTCTTTCATTACTTTTCGAACGTGAACGGGAACGTCGTGAACGATTCCATTTAGAATCTCCTGAATTTCCATCAGTTTCACTGTCATCAGAACTTGGTGACTGTTGTTGTTGTTGTTGATTTCTTAAATATTGTTGTTGCTGTTGAAGGTGATGTTGTTGTTGTTGTTGGTTTTGTTGATGATGTTGTTGTTGATTTTGTTGTTGATTTTGCTGATGATGTTGTTGTTGATGCTGGTGCTGAAGCTGGTGCTGCTGTGTGCGGTCTATGGACGTATCACGACTTATATTTCGATTAAACATATTTCTTTTTTGATTTATAAATTGATCTCCCATATTATTTTGATTTCTTTGATTATTCATTAACAATCGTAAGTTACTAGTTGTACCTAAACCATTTAACATAGCATTTTTATAGGGATCTGGTGGACATGGTGGTGGAGGTGTCCCTGGCTCAAATTCTTGATCTTCAAAGAATTCCATATTAACATTCCTATAATATTGTTCAGTTGGCTCACCTGATCCTAAAAATTAAAAGCATTAAAGACGATTGAAACATAAAATATTTATTTTATAAAAAATAACCTGTGAAATAAGAAGCTTCGTTGTCACGGCAAAATTGTTCGTACAAAACTGAACCAGACTCATAGTGATCATCATTTTCGGATTGATGCTGCATTGTTTGATTATGATGGGAAAGGTAGCCGTTTGGATGATGGAATGGTGTATGACCATTTACATTACGTTGATGTGTTGGCCAATTTTGTGGAAAATTTGGGATCGGTGGTGCTGGTGGAACTTCTGGCAAAGTGTTCCACATTGGAGGTTGTTGTATCATTGGAGATTGTCCTGAGCTTTTTCTCAAAATTTGCGGTGACAAGGCTGCTGGATTCGTACGAATAGTCATATTATTTGGTTGCGGCATTAATGGTTTATGGAATGAATCGTATGGATGGTCCGGTGGTGGTGGTAATAGGTCACAAATATTCATTGGTGCTCTTGGAGCTCCGGAGTTATAATCTGAGCTACTTTGAGATAAGGAGAATTTTGATTGCGAGTTTTTCTCTTCTGATTGCAAAATATTTGCTCCACTATTATTACGCTGTAATGTGACGGTCGCATATGGTTCTGGTGGAGGATTTTGAGAAAATTTTGGTGGATAGTTCAAGGGTTGAACTTCAGCGTACTCTGACGGAAGTGGTGGTAATGTTGGATGGAAATCTGTTGGCTTTAAGGCAGGTTCATTATTCATCCATAAAGCATTAAATGTTTTATCTGGTAAATTAGAATTAGTTAACATTGAACCAGTCGGATATGATGCTTTAAGATTCCTTTTATTTCGTTTTGCCCAAAAAACTACAAAAACAGCACCACTTATAAGACATATTCCTGAAAAAAAATTAAAATCAAAATTACTTAATATGTATTTTGATCTTTCTTTCATATTTGAATATGATTTTTACCTAAAATCCCTAGAGCTATGCCAGGCATCCACGAGCTCTTCCATGTATTTGTTGCTGGATCTGTTTTTGGTGGTCTTGCAATAAATGATGGATCCATATGCAATGGAGCTGGCTCACTATATGGACCCAGTCCTCCAGCTGTTAGTGGTGCTACCCGTGCAAAATATCTTCCACCAGGACTTAAACTATTAATAACCACTGATTGTGTTGTTGCATTCAATGACATTTGTCCTAATAATTTATTTGTTAAATTAGATTTAATTTGAATTTTATAACCAGTTAGCTCTCCATTAATTTGATCAGAAGGCGGTGGCGACCAACGAACATATGCTGCGGTTGTGTTGATTACTCCTACTCGGACATCTAGTGGTGGAGATGAAGGTGGACCATCTAATGTTTTCAATTTTCGTAAATTAGATATTGAACCACCTAATCCTTTTGTTGGAACTGTAGCAAATATTTCATAAACTGTGAACGGTTTTAAGTCTTTTAGACGATGTGCTTTTTTATCGACGGTAGAAGAACTCGCCATATAATCTTTAGTCAAAATACATGTATAATTTTGTTTTTTTGGTACAATAGGCCGATAATAAATTGTAATTGGTTTGTCTGAATAAAAATTGTGTTGTTGTGGTGCTGTTATTGTCCAGGAAACATCCATTGTACTGAAAGAAATTGCCGTAACAGCAGTAATTAATATAGTTTGTGGTGATCCCCATCGATTACCTGGCGGATCAGGAATTTCAAATTCACCAATTTCTGAAGAATCTTTAATATGTAAATAAACTTTTTTCGATACACTACCTGCTTCATTGATAGCAGTGCAAGCATACCAACCTTCATCTTCTTTCACAATATCTTTTATTTGCAGATCGCCGTTCTCTTTCACTTCATAACGTAAAAAATCTGGTTGAGGTGTGGAATCTAGACTTAGTACCGTGGTTGCTGGTAGTTCACTGAACGTATTTTCCAACATTTCAAAGTCATCATTGTCATCAGGCAATAACACACTTCTTTGAATTCTAATTTCTTCATTAATCAAACGTTTTTGTCGGAAGCTCATTATTTTTGCTTTAGACTCCAGGTGTTGTTTTTCTTCTTCCTCCAATAATTGAGACCAATTTAAATCTTTAAGCTTGGTGCCATCAGTTATTCGATCCCAAATTATAACAGTTTTGGGACGACCAGATGCTCGACAAGGCATTTTAAGTAATTCACCTGGTTTAATTTCAACATCCGAAGGTGCTTCAATAAAAGTAGGTGTAGCGTACACACTCAATTTTATTGACATTGATACATTACCACCTTCATTATAACCCCTACACGTATACTGTCCTTGATCTTCTGCTCTAGCATCCTCAACTCTAAGAGTATTATCTAATAATGTTCTTGATCTACCTTCTGGTAATTGGCCATTTTCACGATACCAACCAACTATAGGTTTTGGATCACCTTTTATTTCACAAGGTATGTCTAAGCCTTCACCTTCAATTACCTCAGTATCTTGTGGTGATCGAATTATTGTTGGAGGAGTGAGAACTTTTAGTACAGCAGGTGGAGAAGATTTACTTCCAGCCATATTTTGTGCTGAACAAACATAACGACCTGCATCGGATGGCTGAACTTCGGATATCAGTATACTACCCTCTTCTATCAATGAAATTCTTTTTCCTAAATCTAACAAAGTACCATCTTTATACCATAAAACTGAAGGCTCTGGCAAGCCACGCGGTTTCGTGCAATTCATGACAACTGGCCCTCCAACTAATGCAACTGTATCCTTTGGTACTGAACGAAAATCATCTTTTAACACTGCTATCTGAAGGGTGGCATTTTTACTAACCGCTATTCCAGCTGGACTTCGAGCTTCGCACCAATAAATTCCAGCGTCTTGTTCCCTTTTATTTTGTAGTACTCTAAAAATTAAAAATAATTTTAATAAGAAAAACAAATTGTTTCTTCTTTATTAACCTTAAAAAAAATAGTGATCCTTGTGTCAAAACAACTCTTCTCTCTGATGGTACTAAGGGTGTTCCATTATGATACCTAAAAACATATTATTGTTAATTAAAGCTTTAAATAAAGCTGTTGAATAAAGCTTTAAATAAAGCTGTTGAAATAAAAGAATATAATGTTGAAAAAGAGATAAAATCTGCAATCGTACAAATTTTTTAATGCCGCACACGAAGATTTCATGAATGTCTCATTACATTGATGGAATGATAAATACTTCATATCATTGGTCGAATTTATTTTTGAAGGTTGCGAAAGTGCTATTATTACATACTTATTTCCTTAGGCATGGCAGATTGTTATTATTTTTGTTTTTCGACTTATTTCAATAAACATGGTATCAAGTCCCTTTAAAATTAGATCACATACCAAAATATTTCTGGTGCTGGTCGTCCAGTAGCTTTACAATTTAATGTTAAAGGTTCTTCTTTTGCTGCTATTGCATCAGCTGGATGTTCTATTATTCTCGGCCTTTGTTGAGCTAAAAATAAATATTATTAAAATTTTTTTTTTTTACCATTTTTGAAAAAAAAAAAAAAAAGAAAAGAATAATAAAATAAAAAGAATAAAATGTTCAATAAATTCCATGAACAGCATAAAAAAAAAATTAATTTCATTTTGTTTTAAAAATAGAATTAAAAAAAGATAAGGGCACACACATTATTATGCTATTTATATGAAGTTGGAAAATCAATTTCCCACTTGAATTTCCTTAAAAATTTATAAAAAAAATATCTGGATACTTGAATTGAATGAGATATAATTATTTCTCTGAACATATGATTAATTGGACGATAATCTCTAACTCAGCTTTTAGACTAAGTATAATTAATCTGTCAATCGCTTTGTTATTTTAAGACTGTTCTAAAATATTTAGGCTTATTGAAAAAGTAAATTCATTTAATAATGCCGAATGAAGTGTCTTAACGACCCATTGGCAAAAATATCAGAATTAATGTAAATAATAATCTTAGATGGAATGAATGCCTTACGATGGGGGACAATGGGCCTTAAGTCACTTTCAAAAATACAAAAAAAAAATATACAAGAAAAGTAAGTAATAGAAATTAAATGAAAAGGTGAGTTTTGAAATCGTTTTGTGATAAAAGGACAAAAAATAAATAATTTTTAAAGCTTTGTTTCCCATTTTACAGATTTATATTTTACAGTAAAAGGGCTCGATCGATTTAGAATTTGTGGTTAAAGGACAAAAAATAGACAGTAAACAGATTTACCTAGGTAGGTAAGATATACCTAAAGCTCAATTGAGCGTTCTGTTTTTTTGTCTTTCGACATATCAAACTAAGAAAGTATACCTTCTCTGATATGTTTTTCATCAAATTCACAAGTCTTTCACAGAAATTTAAAAGAAATTCGGTTTATTTTACATATTGTACCTACCAAAAAAAATTTAACAGAAAGAAGATGATTAAGTAGGTACGATGGGTAGAACCAACCCAGTTTAAATACCTAGGTAGGTATTCGGTAGAATTAAAAACATAGATAAAAGGATAGGTATGATGAAATCAGGAGACGGAACTCGCTATTAATATTTGTTAATTAGTAGATAATTTGATAGAAATGTTTCCAAAAAAATCAATAAAATTATAAGTTAATTGAAAAAAAAAAAAAATTAAAAATAAAAATTTATAGAAAATTAAAAATGATTTTATTTAAAATTTTTTAAACTTATTCCTAATTCCTACCTTTGGTGAAAAAATTTCTATGCAACGAAATTGTAAATAAAAAAATTAAAAAATTTATTATTTTTAACGGAGACGACGATATCATTTTAACGATATAAATATTTTTTTTTTGTCCTAAACGAGATTTTTTTAAAAAATGTTTTTTCAATAATTTTTTTTTTTTTGTTTTTTCACACTTTTTTTTGAAAAAACATTTTTATTTACTTTTTGTTTACTTTTTATTTTTTAATAGGTATTTTATTATTATTTGTTTTTTTTTTTTATTTTAGATTAAGTTTTTTGTTTTTTTTTTATTAATTTGATTTTCTTTTGTGTAGGCGTTGTATTGTTTTTCTTCTTTTTTTTTTTTCTTTCAATTTCAATTCTAATAAAATTTTTGACATATTTTTCTTCAGATTCAGAGATTCTGATTTTTTTTTTTAATTCTTTTATTTTTTTTTTTTTTTATTATTTTTGACACAAACACACAAATGCAGAAATCGAAGAAGAAAAAAAAATGCATTCAATTTTCAATCATTATTTTTTAGTTAATTTTTTGTTTTAGTGAATGTGGAAAATTTTCATTCTATAGATATAGAGGCGTTTGATGGTTTTTCCAAAAAAAAAAAAAAATCAAATTTCGTTTTCTTAATTTCCAATCGGAATTTATAATTATTTCTAAATTAAAAACAAAAAATAAATTAATAAGTGAAATAGGCATATAAAATTTCAATAATTAATTAGGTAGACAGATGTGTTAGGGTTAGACCTAAGTTCGTAGATAATATTTTCTTTCAGAAGAAAGAGAACCGAAGAATATAGGTACCTAGATACCTAATTATCTACAGTTTTCTAGAATGGGTGTAAATTAGACAGTAGACTATGGGGATTGAGAACTAAGTAGGTACCTACCTATACCTAGTAGGAAGGAACAAAAAGATAGCATGAATTGAACAAGTACGGTTGAATATTTTTACCATTTCAGACAAAAGCATGATATTCTGTCATCCTGAATACTTCAATAAAAAAAATTATTAGGTAGGTAGTTTTCTTTCACCAAGAGTCTGTCACTGAATGTAACTCTAAGCTCAATCAAATTCATTGTCGTACGGGGATACCTATAGAATACCACCTAGGTATATCAACCTAAAAAATATTTTTTATTTTTATTTTACTTCATTGAAAAGTTTTTCGTATTTAAATAAAAATCAGTCTGACAGTGGAATCAAAATTATTTATTCCTTTTTATGAACATTCAATTTTTTTATTATTATTCCTTTCTTCTGAAGAACCGTCCTGAATGAACTATGATGGGACTATGGCGATAGGATGTGGATATCGTTTTTTTTATTTCATAGTAGTAGTATTGTCAAATGTATGTTTGTGTGTATAAATGTCGTCTTCGATTTTTCACTGAAAATTTTCATGTCTACTGGTTTTAGAGAATTTTTCCTTCTTTTTTTTTTTTCCACAAATTTTCTCAATTTCATGACATAATTTTTTCATATTTTTTTCTTCCTTTTATTTG
The DNA here is from genome assembly GCA_964007475.1 of Hybos culiciformis. Lineage (NCBI taxonomy): Eukaryota > Metazoa > Arthropoda > Insecta > Diptera > Hybotidae > Hybos > Hybos culiciformis. The sequence goes on along the minus strand of OZ023274.1, from coordinate 46,997,198 downwards.
AATTTAAATTATGAATAACCTTTTTATATATTTAATTAATATTTTAATGAAAAAAAATTAAAATAAAAAATAAGATTAATAAAAATGTTTATATTAAAAAATATTTTTTATTATATTTTTATTTTAAAATAAAAAAATTAAAAACAAAATCCCGACAACGAAATTTATAATACAGTGTTATCGTTACTATTGAATTAAAAAATTTTATAAGTATGCTTCCGGCAGCAGTTAGCTGAGCCAGCATAAAATATAAGTGAATATTATAAACGCAGCCGCGCCGAAGGAATGATTAAAATAATGCAGACTGACTTGGAAAGGCTGAAATACGACTTCAATGACACATACATATTCTCCTTTTTGTTTTTCTCTAGGTTCATTAACACGTCACTACAATGAAAATTAACCGATTTTAATAAATAAAAACTTCTTCAAATTTGCACCCAAATAAATGGAAAAAAATGATTTAAAACTATTTGCAGCGCAAGCCGCAAATCTCACTGACCAACCGCTGGTAGGGATTATGTCATCTGCAGTATCAATTTGTGACTTTTTGACATTAACAATATATTTTTATCCTAAATTTTTGAATTCAAGAAAAATTTTTTTTCAAGATTACCACTATTTTTTCAAAAATTCATTAACTTCGCTCACAAAACGTGTATGGCTCGCTCACTGTAAGTCTTTTGCTTACTAGTCCGAAAATGACATTTTACATGATTACATCAAAAAATAGAAATACAAATACGGTACGTAAGCAAAAGTAAAGCAAAACGAAAGATTTTTTTTACCAAAAAATTAAAAAAAGAGATTTATATAAAAAAATTAATTTTTCACAATTATTAAAATGCTTCCAAAATTGAAAATTTCATCATTTCTAATTAAGGTAATTTTTAAAAGTGATTTATTTTTATTTGACATTAAAAAAAACATTGGTGTCCGTGTCATCAAATTATTTTTTAATTTTTATTTTATTTTTAGCGTTTCGAAAAGCAATCTAATCAAAGTTCGGGATGTCTATTCGGAATATTTTATGGTGACAAAACTTTACTTCTATTAGGTTTCAACACTGAATCCAGTGGATCATATTTAAATCATCGCCATATCATATATAAATTTCCAGCTGAATTAGATTTGTGTGGTGTTGTCAAATTTGGTGATCCAGAAGCAGCACCCTTCCAGCCATCGGAAGTTTTCAAAGAAACCGAAATTATATTCAAAGACATTGACATCACAGATAATCCAATTTTATTGAATTGTCCCATTGGTTCAGTTACCGGAATGAAAGCATCAATTTTCATTCACGAAAAACTTGAAGAAATCCCCTTCGAAATAATGGATGAACAAGAATTATATCGAGATTTTTGTTTCACTCGCTTGCGTTGCCATTTAAATTTGTACACCGAGGAAACCCAGGAAGCGGTCAAAGAGAATATACAAAAATTAAGAAAAAGTCTAGCTTATGGTAGTTTAGCATTTCGTATATCAAAAACTAAAGCATATTTAACTGGTGGCGGTGAAACTGGTTCTCATCAGACTATGCTTAATAATACAACAATAGAAAATATTTTAGATTTATTAGCAAATGATGGAAATGTTAATAAGAAAATTAAAACGAAAAAGAAAGCAAATGCAAAGAATCAATCTGTTGAAGATGGTCCAAATGAATTTAAAATTATTGACATTGATGTACTGAAGAATAAAACAAAAGAAATGAATAATCCAGACGAACAAATTGGTTCAGCATTTTCAATGTACATTGATCGTAAGGAGGAAAAACTCAGAATTCCATTGGAAATTGATTCGATGGCAATTTTATATAGGAATACCAAATTATTAGGTAAAAATAGTAAATTTAAATTTAATTTTTTTTTAGGGGTAGTAAAGTAAGTACATATTAAGATCTTGAAATCATTTCTAATATCATCTTTTTAAATCATGAAAAAAAATAATGAATCTTCCTATTAAATTTCAATATTTCAAATTAAATTAAGAAATCAACACAATGTAATTACATATTTGATTTGAGATCTTAAGCGCTTAAGATCCTGATTGAATTATTTTAGCTAATTTGGGACATATAAAATAATAACTATCGTGAATCAAGCCATACTTATCATACTTATACTTTTTTTTTCAATAAAACTAATGAAAATGTAATGATATTTAATTTCTGCAATTATTTTAGGTTTATATGACATTTTAATTGAATCAATTTGTCGTTCCTTACGCCTTATAGAAAATACACTAATCGAACGATTGAAAGAATTGTCTAAAGTAAATGTAACAAACTTGTGTAATGTTATTGATGTTGGAAATAAACAAAAAATAACAAAGCCAGAAATATTTCATTTTCAACCATCGGAATTGGGTCATTTTTTGAGTGTTGTTTATTTAACTGAAATTAATGAAGACGAAATTCAAGTGAGACGAAAAAAATTACACAATCTTTTCGGCTTGAAATTAACTCGTCCCTATTTCAAAAGAGCAAATAAATTCATCTTCCAAGATGAAATAAAGCCAAATAGCCCGCTAGTTAATACTCATGTCGGTTTAAGACCATCAGGTGTCAAAGATGGACAACAGTATTTAGTTCAAGGCAAATACAGTTATTTTCATTATATGCAACAAAACTTCAATGATAATGGCTGGGGCTGTGCTTACAGGTCACTTCAAACATTGTGTTCATGGTTCAAATGGCAAGGTTATGTTGAGCGTGATCCACCTAATCATGAAGAGATTCAAAAATACTTAGTGAAAATTAAGGATAAACAAAATAATTTTATTGGATCACGTCAATGGATCGGTTCAACAGAAGTTAGTATGTGCCTGCAAGGTTTTTTGGGTGTAGATTCTAGAATTCTCCATTGCAATTCAGGTTCAGAGTTACAATATAAAGGTTCTGAATTAGCAATACATTTTGAAACCCAGGGAACGCCAATAATGATAGGCGGTGGAGTTTTAGCTCATACAATTATTGGAATTGATTATAATAATTTAACTGGCGAAATAAAATTTTTAATATTAGATCCACATTATACAGATTCTGATGATTTAAGTACGATTCAAGGAAAAGGTTGGTGTGGCTGGAAAGGAATAGACTTTTGGGATAAAAAATCTTATTATAATTTGTGTATGCCACTAAGACCAATTAGTTATTAAGAAAATCGAAAATACTTTGAAAACAAATGTTTTAGCTTTAAGCATCGATAAAAAGCAATATTTTGTCAAAATGTAATGAAGTCATCTACGAAAAAAATTATTTGAATGCAATCTAAATGTTAATATTACTAAATGTTTATATCTGGCTATTTTAAATTTATTTTGAACAAAAAGTATTTATGCATGTTCAATGTTCATGTAAATATTAAGTGTGTCATACATAATAATTTTCCCATAAATAAATTTTATCTACAAAAGCACTACCAATAAAGAAGTCTGGAATGAATAATAAGAAAATTAACTAAATCAGGTATTTCAATTGATAGTTTTATGAGCCCAAAAATTGTATTATTTGTTTTGAATGCAGATAAAACGATGATTATAATATCTAGGATAGTTTCCAGAAACTAGGTAAATGAAATGACTTCTTTTTTTTTATTAAACAACGACACAAAAATAGGAAATAAAGTTTTTTTTGAATTGATATGATAACTTTTTTTTATTCCAAGACATAATTTGAACTGCCGAGAGGTGAATTCATTCATTCCAGATTTCCTTTGATAAAATTTACTCGAATCGTAAGCTACCTCAAATTTTTTGTTTTAAATAACTTTAAATTATCATTAACAAAAGCATTTTTTGTAGAGTAGTTCAATTTTTTTTTTACTTAAATAATTCGGATTCGGAATAAAAGGTTGAAGATTTTTTTAATTCAGTTTTATTTTAAATGTGTTCTCTGTACTCTAAGTAAGGATTGTTTTTATTGGTTTCAGGTATTAATTTTTAAAATCAACATAAAATTATAAATAATTTATTTTGAATAGAAGTTTTGTAAAAATTAAAATTAGTTTGAAATAAATTTAATTTGTTTTATGATTATTATGATGAAAAGCTTTCTTTATCTTTATATATATTTAATTGTAACTTATATAGCAAAATATACTTTATTATTACATTTGTAAAGAATTATTAAACAAATTGTATTAATCTTTTTCATCTAGAAAATTTAAAGATTGAAATTTTTTATAGAATTTAAAGTTATTTGAAAATATATCCCTAATCTAGGTATCTTCCTACTTTTCTTTTGTAGTGATAAATAGATTTAGATACGAAGATCTAGCTTAGCTTCAGTGTCAAAAGAGACTAAAAACTATAGTTAGTTACTAGTTCAATTCAAGCTTTCTTTTAGAGATTATATGTTTCCTATTTATGTAACTATCTTAAGTTTTTTTTTTTATATCGGGTGAAAATACTCTATGCATGTACTTCATTTTAAGTTAAGTGCAGTTTTTTTTCTAGGGTGGGAAAATCTACAGCAGTGGACTCCCCTGTCCACTGCTGTAGATTCCCCCACCCTAGAAAAAAAACTGCACTTAAAATGAAGTACATGCATACAAGATTATTTTCACCCTACATTATTGATAATCCTCACATCACCGTGTTTAAATTTTGTTAAAAATATCGGAAATCTACATTTTACCAAACTTGATTTAGGCTAGCAAAATAAAGTAAGATGTGCTATGCTAGATACTTTTAACAGTTTTCTCGTTATTATTACGTTTATTTTCGTTCATTTTAATTTTTTTTTGGCTGTCTAGTCCTGTCAGTTGTCAGCATTTTATTTTGTTGATTTTAATTAATTTTTTTAAATTTAATTTTCAACAAACTTAAATTAATCAAAAAAAAAATTATAATAGCTAGGTATTATTTGGCTTGCTCTTAAATCTAAAAAAAAAGTAAGTGATAAAAAGAATAAGAAAAGGCTATTGTTGTTGTTGACTACAGTGTGCTATGAAATATGAGAGGATTGCCCCTGAGGGCCTGCTGAGGGTTCTGTAAAACTTCGAAAATGGTTCATGTTTGAACATTTTAAGCTCTGCCTGACCCAGAAATCTAACCTTTTAATTATGTATTAAGCAAACCTAAGAAATGAAAACTATCAAAAGATTACTGAGTTATCTACCTGCCTAGTCATTAAATAAGACCACTTTTTTTTAAAAAAAAATTAACAATTTTATTTATTTTTATTTTAGGCTATTAATAAACCATGGATTTTCAAAATAGGCCTGGTGGAAAAACCGGAGGAGGTGGTGTTGCGTCATGGTCTGAAACCAACAGAGATAGACGTGAACGCTTAAAGCAATTGGCTTTAGAGACTATAGATTTGAACAAGGATCCGTATTTTATGAAAAATCATCTTGGTTCTTATGAATGTAAATTGTGTTTGACGTTACACAACAATGAAGGCAGTTATTTGGCCCACACACAGGGCAAAAAACATCAAGAGAATTTGGCACGTCGTGCTGCCAAGGAAGCTAAAGAAGCACCATCAATAATGGCACCCGAAAAACCAAGAGTAGAACCGAAAAAATTCGTTAAAATCGGGCGTCCTGGTTATCGTGTGACAAAACAACGAAATCCTGAAAATGGACAACAATCATTATTATTTCAAATTGATTATCCAGAAATTACAGAAGGAATTATACCAAGACATCGATTCATGTCTGCTTACGAACAAAAAATTGAACCACCAGATCGTAAATGGCAATATTTATTATTCGCTGCCGAACCGTACGAGACAATTGCATTCAAAGTACCATCAAGAGAGGTAGAGAAGTCTGAAAGTAAATTTTGGACTCATTGGAATCGTGACACAAAACAATTTTTTCTACAGTTTGCGTTTAAATTGGAACCGAAAATTATTCCACCACCACCATCCAATATGCGAATGGGTAATATATTTTTAAATAAATATTATTTTTCATAAGTAGTTCTAAAATGTTTTCATTTTCAGGTATCAGAATGTATACTCCAGTTCCACCACCTATGGGAGTTATGCCAATGTAAAAGTAAAAAAATAATTTATAATATAAAATTTTTATGAATAAATGTAAAGAATTCAATTGATCGTTTATATTTCAATTTTAATAATAAGTTTTATCAATTAGGAGTAAAGGGCCATAATCTACATAATATGCTATAAGCGAAGATCTTATACTGAAATATTTCGCATTGAACTTTCAGACGAAGAAGGCATTAGAACACATTCCATAAATTTATAGAGATAATACATACTTCATAATTTGGCTATTTACTGCCTACAATATACAAAAATTAATTTTTTTGATACAAAATTGCATTGGTTAATAAATAAAACATAAAAAATATTAGGAAGATATTCTGAATTTATTTATAATGCAAGAAAATATAAAATACAATTAAGTGCTATATATTAAAAATATCAAATAATATTAAAAGTAAATACATATGTACATAATACAATTCGAGATATTTTGCATAACATGTCTTTGTCTTTTATAAATGAGATAGTAATTGTATTGAATTTCAAATTCAACTTTTTTTTTTCCTATAACGACACTATAATAAAACTATAACTAAATATAACAAATACATTTTACTTTGGTCAGAGAATTTAAGTAAGAAAAAAAGTTTTACAACATGTTATAAATTATATGTCCTTTTAAAAATTTGTCAAAAACTAAAAACCTAATTCAACTTTAAATCAATTTTTTCTTTTTTTGTTTAATTTGTGATAATAGAGATGTTCTTTTAGTAATTTAAAATATAATCGCCAATTACAATCAAATGTAGCTTAAAATTAATAAAAATAAATTATTATGTCTTGTACCCCACCCAATAAAATACGTTTTTTAATGACTTTTGCTGTGATCAGCGCTATCATTTCCATCACCAACCGGAAAAAGTGGTATAATAACTTCACTTGAATCTGCAATCAAATGCCGTAAGTCGTTTATTGATTCCAATATATGATAATTATTTTGTGTTGCTCCACTTAGAATTGATTTTATTTCCTCAGATGGTTTAAGTAAAAATAATTGTACCTCCATTATTTGAAGTTCTTTTTGAAGAGCTCCCATTCCTCGTGCTGCTGTGAAATCAAACTCATTAAGGTTTGTACAATCCAGTACAACTGGATATATTCCGTATTTATCAACAGCTTTAGAAACTCCATTACGTACCCATTCAATGGCAGGAAAATATAGTAAACTATGTTTTGGCTTAATAAGAATATAACATAAACCGTCAATGTCGCACTTGTTGACAGAAAGTGCGGGTCTTGCGGCACGGTAGACTAAAAATGCTAAATCCGATGATACGCCTAGAAGTAATCCTAATTCAACTCCCAATGTTAAGGAAAATACAAATGTTACAGCTCCTGGCAGTAATTCTCGCCTCGAGCACCACCAAAGCGGTTTTATAACTTCATATTCAATCATAAATATTACAGCTGAAATTATTACGGCACTAAGGGCTGCTTTAGGAATGAACTTAAAATACGAGGCTAAAAATTTTAAAGCTATTAATACTAATGCGCTTGTGTACAGACCACCAAATACTGTTCTAACGTTGCTGGCATGATTGACAGCACTTCGTGAAAAAGATCCAGTAATTGGAATTGATGAGAAAAATGATCCAAATATATTACTCAACGATAATGCTATTAATTCTCTAGTCGGTTGAACCCCTGTACTTTTAAATGCTTTGGAAATAGCCACATTGCCTAACACTGCTATTATAGGGACCTAGACGAAATAATAAGTACATTAAAAAATTAATTTTACTCAAGTTGAAAACACATTCAACTTGCCAGTATCATGTTAATCCAGTTTATTCAATTATTGTTCAGAATAAAAAACTTACTATAATGATTGACGATCCTAATTCGTTAAGCATAGTATAAAAATTTTGTTCTATTTCAGTTCCATTAGGACCAACTATTCTTGTGTGAAAATCAGGTATCCGAGGCGTTGGTAAGCCACTTTTTACAGTTGAAGTTAAAATGAATGGACAATTATCATTTTCATTATCGTTGCATTTAAAAAATGCTAAAATATTTTAAAGGAAAAAATAAATAAAAAGAATATCTGAATCAATGAAATTTAAATTGGAATTTTCTTTCTGTATCATACCAATTAAACTGGCTATTAAAACAATCAATGCATTTCTAGCAGTTGATGTTATCCAGAAAAAATTATCCCAGTATTTCGCTCCCCTATGGCGATCATTGAGTTTGAAATCTTTTAAACGTCTCATTAATAATAAAATAATCAACGAGATAATCCCCAAACTTGTATCACCTAATCTAGCATCTTGAATATTTGAAAATATAGTTTTTACGGTATCAATGTAACTTGATGACTTTCCAATTGCTCTAATTCCTAGCAAGCCTTTTACCTGAAAACATAAAGAAGCCAAAAATTAATTATTTCCAGAAATTAAAACAGAAAATTTACCTGAGAAGTTGCTATAATTACAGCCGTTGCTGATGTGAATCCAACAGTAACTGGCAGTGAAATTAAATCCACTAGTGCGCCTAATTTTAAAAATCCCATTGCTAATTCAACAATACCAGAAAGTAGGCACAATAAAATGGCATATGTCGGTCCAGAATGAAGTCCCAATGAAGTATGTCGGCTCGTCATTAATGCTAGAAGAGCTGTAGGACCAATTGTCACGACCCTACATGTGCCAAACAATGCATAAACGATTCCTAGGTAAAAAAAAATGGTAAAGGTTTTTTTTAGTTTATTAATATTTTTAGAAGAATGGTCAGTGCAAAAAAGTGCTTTTTGAAGATTTATTGAGAACTTATAGGTAGATAGGTGGGTTACTTGAGATAACGATTTTTCAACCTATGTAAATATTTAGGTAGGTACCTAACCTATGTAATAATTTTTTTTATTTAATAAAAACCTACCACCAACGAATGCAGAATAAAGTCCATATTGCGGTTCAAGTCCAGCTAATGTTGCATAGGCCAATGATTGCGGCAGAACTGTCAATCCTTAAAAACAAAAAAAAAAACAAGGTTATAAGATATTTTCCAGCAATTAAATTAACTTTTTATTATTTATTATTCTTTACCAACGGTAATTCCGGCTATAAAATCTGAGAAGAAATCCGAAATTGAATAGTTTTTTAAATATCGAAGGCCGGGAAAAATTTTTATCAATATTTTCAATAGTTTTTGCATCATTTTTTACTTAAATTTAAAAAAAAAACCTAAGATTATTTTTTTTGCACAATTTTACTCTTAACAATATACCTATCTAGACAGGTATTATGATAAAATAAAATTTATTTTTAATTCCATAATGCCAAGTAATCAAAAAAAAAAAAACAAAATAAAATTAATTAGTTATAATACTATTATTTTTTATTTCTATTGTATTCTTAAATAATATTTATATTAAAATATAACTAAATAACTATTCCCTTCCCTTCTACAAAATGCTGAACGAACCAATCAATAGTCCAATAATATAAGATTTGCGAAAATGTAAATAAAGAAAAACAAAAAAAAAAAACATAAACATTAATTGTCTTTCTGTGATTAAAAAAAACAACAACTAGAACCGCTCATTCATTTTCATTCATGAATGAAAAACATCTTGAAAGAAAGGTATGCTAACTTCATATGTGAGACGAGAGCGTCAGGCCGACTTAAATCAACTAAGCTCTTGTTTCGCAGTTTACACTTCAACATTAATGAAAAATTTTACAAAAAAAAAAAATTTCCCATACAAAAATGTAAGAAAACTTTGGGCGGCCATATCTCCGAAACGGGCTCTTTGCCCCAAGAACTGTTTTCTTCGATTTTGCATGTCATCTGCACTATCTCCTTTTTTTAATTATGTTGCTTTCTAAATTATCCGCTGTTGATTTGTTCATTATCCGCTCAATTGGGCGAAGTGTACTCATCGGTACTTAACTCATCGGTCGATTTTGGATAAGTCCTTTGGAATGACTTAACTCATCCAACTCAATGCTTATTTGTGACAAACACTACGGTACTTATTCCTTGGCCGATGATTGGCCCCATTTTTGTGTTAGCAGTAGAGGGAGTGTCCCAGAACGAGAAAAGGGTGCGGAGGGTGAGGGCTGCGGGCGGGCGGACTGGTGGTTGGTCAGTGGGATTTGCGGCTGGCGCCAGCCGCAAATCCCACTGACCAACCACCAGTCCGCCCGCCCGCGGCCCTCACCCTCCGCCCCCTTCTCGCGTTCTGGGACACTCCCAATACTGCTAACACAAAAATGGGGCCAATCAGGTCGGTAAATGTAATATATTTATCTTATCGGCCAATGAGTAAATACCCAAGTGTTTGTCACAAATCACAAATAAGCATTGAGTTGGATGAGTTATGTCATTCCAAAGGATATAACTCATCGGCCAATTTTCGGATGAGTTAAAATGGATATAACTTATCCAAAATCGACCGATGAGTTAAGTACCGATGAGTTATTGCGCGGACCCGCTCAATTGCAGTGAGTCGATGAAAGTCTGCATTCTGCTGGTTAATCTTGTTGAAGATTTATACAGTAAACCATGGTGGTGTCAGAAGAAGAAAAAACTTTTATAAAAAAAAAGAAACTTTTCAAGAATGGATTTAATAAATATTTTTTAAAATAAAAAAAAAAATTAATTTAATTGAATTTTTAATTATAAATTATTAAAAAAATATATATTTCAAAGAATTATAATTTTTTGTGATTTATTTAAAGAAGCAAATATAGAAAAATCAAAACAAGAAGTGATTTTCGTCAACAAACCAAGGAAGGAAGGCTATATTAGAAATTTTTTTTTTCCAAAATTGTAAAAAAAAAATTTTATTTCTTTTGTGAGTTTTTTTTTATTTTTTTTTTTGCAATAATAATAAGATAAAAAAGAAGTACAAAAAGAAAAAAAAATATGGAATATTCGCTGTTGTGGAACTGGAAAAATGGGCTTATTTCAAAAAAAAAAAAAAATGTTTTCCCCAAAAATTTTAATTTAAAGTTTTTAATGAATTCGACCGACGACGACGACCACTTTTAATTTAATTGGAAAATCTTCAACTTTATTAACTAAAATTTGTTTATTTTTTTTTTTCTTCACAAATAAAAACAAAAATATTTCGTTTGTAGACAAATTATCTAATTTCCGCCATTCAATAATAATTGCATCGTCATTTTACGGGAATTTCTTAAATTCTCAGTTTTCAGGTAGGCCAAACTATTGGCTGGTATCTTTGTCAACCATACGAAAAAGATTTAAATCTTAAAATGGATATAAAGTAGGTAAACCAAGTTTAAACTGAAGTATCTAGATGTCAAATTTATTACTTCGATTCGAATCAAGTTCTTATATTGTAAAAAAATATTAGTATGGTTTGAAGGTAAATACATGCTCCTACCTTGGTACCTTGGTACCTTTTCGTGAATTAAAAATTTACATTTTCCAAAAAGATTGAGTTCTTCAATCAGATTTCAAAGCATAAAAATTTATAATAATCAGCAAATTTTTAGACCTCCAAATATACTTAATTAGTTTTTTTTTTTTAATTTTGGCACTAAATGTTTTGAATAAACATTTCAATAAAACAATTTGTTTCAAAGCCAAAGTTAAAAAAAAAAAAAAACCTAATTGCGTGGTTGGTATAATTTCATTTTTATGAAAGACCCTTAAAAAATTAATTATTAATCGGTTCAAATAAATATCTAAATTAAATTCAACAATCTGACCTTCATTAGTTTTATTAATTTATCTTATTTTAGGTGACCAATATTTGATTAACATATTAACTTATTGAATTTTTTTTTTTTATTGTAGAAAAATAGAAAGTTAATAACCGAATGGTGAAGCTAAATAATGGCAAACTCATCAGAAAACGAGTATGATAAAAAATTTCAGGAAGATTTAGAGAAGGCCACTGCTTTAAGCTTAGAAACTTTAGCGTTAGACCAATTTAAGCGCACAAAATTAGGTTATTCAACAACAGAGCAAGTAAATGCACCAAAATTTAATAATCAAGCAACAAATTATATCACGAAATCAAATTTACACCGTTTTTTATCACAAAATAATCAGTATTTAGCTACAACAACAAATAATTCGATACAAACACGTTCCAGGCCGGGATCATTTAATTCGGGACGCCAACAGGAAAATAATATATCACCCCTACAATTAAATGTTCCACGACGACACAGTCACAGTCACAATAATATACCGAATAGTGGTAATAAAGAAGAGGATTTAATTTCTTTTGCAGCTACCAGCCCGACGGTACCGGTAAAAAAAACCGAAGAAAATATTCAATTTGATAATCTTATTCAAGAAATTCAACGTTTAAACACTGAACAAAGTAGTAGTAATCAAGTAAATGCGTCTCAAGGATTTTTTCAACCAACTTCTTATGCGTCATCATATGGATCTGCCCCATCATTAGCTGGAGCCGGTTCGGCGCAAAGTGGTATGCAAATAGTGCCTTACACACCACCAGCTACTAAAGCACGTTTAACAACGGAGGAACTAACAAAATTATATGAGCAGCCGCAGCATATTAGTTATTTTCAAAATTCACAATATCCTCCAGCTGCGTCTTCCATTCCAATCGGGCCATATGTCCAACAACAACATTCCTATAATTTTCAATTATATTCAAATCAACAATTGCAGCAACAAAATCAACAACAAAAACAGCAACAGCAGCAATATGAAACAAACTCAGAACGTGCAATGGTTCAACTGCCTTCAGTATGACAAGATATAAAAAGTTGTTACAAAAATATATTGTTTATTTAATTTTTTTTATCTTTTTAGCATACAAAACTCAACAGTATTCCAAAATCGGCTTCTATGTCCGGAGTTTCATCGTTAGCAAGTACTAGTTCTTCATCTGTATTAAATAAGAGCCCGAATAATTCGATTTCTTTAGAAGTTCCTAGAAGAAATAAAAAAATTTTGGGTGATAATTTGATTGATTTAAATCATGATGATGATAACGAGTAAGTTTTATAGTAATTTGAAAAATCAGATTAAACAAATAAATGAGTTTTTGAATGAGAATTTTAAAACTTTCATTAGATTTTGAATCTTATTATTTCGCATAGCGAAACGAAATCCTTAACGGAGTCTACAAATATGTATTTACGAAAGCTTCAAAATTAAAAATATTGTGTCTTAAGTATCTCGAAGGCTATAAAAGGGATTTTGTTCTATCGGAATTTGGAAAACTTCTAATTCCCTTTCGTTATTTTGAATCTTTTTTTTAAGAGAGGTATGATAAAAAATTTCAAATAAAATTTTGTTTTTTTTTTAATTCTTATCAAGTATTCCAATTTCAATGTACTATACTAACATCATATATTTTTTTTATTTTCAAGCTCTCGTGTCAGTGTACTAGAAGCATTTGATCCACTTCTATCAGATGAAAATATTTACGACAATGGTAAGTTTTAACAAATGCAAGTTTTACGGGACATTAGTGAACTGAAATTGTGTAAGAAGCTAGAAATTTCAGAAATTACGAGACAACCGACTTTCATTTACAAAAATACTCAAGCTCTTAAAAAGTATTGAATTTATATATTATCTTTTTCATTTAAAAATTGCATTAATAAAATATTATTTATATCTTAAGATAAAAGAATTGTAATAGCAATTATGATTTTTTAATAAAATATGTATGTGCCTTCAATTTTTTTTTTTCGCTTCTTTTGAGCATTGCAATCAAACTAGCTCTAAAAAATATCCGACATAAGTTTATTGAATCCTATGTCTTTATTTTGACAGTCACGGAAAAATTCTATTAATAATTTTTTTACTGACGTATGCTATAGTTGTATTGCATGTCAATATTAACTTAAACTCAAACTTAACTTAAAATTCTTATTTATTTAACTTATGTTCGAAATTTTATTTTGTTAGTTTGAAAAAATTAAAAAAAGAACAAGGCAATTTTTAAAAAAAATTCTGAAAAAATTATGACTTTTATTGTACAGTAGATTTTTTTTTCATTATAGTGTTTTTGTAAGTTTTGAAGAAATTTGTTTTGAGGTGAGTATTAAGAGCATAAAGTAACATGACATTGAATGACAGACAATCGACTTAATTATTTTATTTCATAGTCTTAAGAGCCCCTAATACTATCAATATTATTGAAACAATTCTATTGAAATGAAAAAAAAAGTGCTCACAGCACCGAATAATATTTAAGAAAATGTTTTCGAGTTGATTTTTTTTTTTTGTTTTTTCAATATATTGAAAGGATTTTTTCCAATCAATTTTATTGTTTCAATTATCGCTCAGACGATCAATAAAAATTTTTGTGTTCTGGACTGAGCTCGTACTCAAATTTTGTTTTCAGTCATTCAATTTAAGGATAAGTATTTTTTAATTCCTAACGTGAAATAATTACATGAAACTGTTTTGGATTCATTTTCAAATTCGTCATATTTATAGTTCATATTATGTATACTGGATGGAATAATAATCAGTCGTTGAGATTTCTATAAATCAGATCATATAGAGCTTTCACCGTCTTTACCAATAATAAATCTATTGTAATCAAATAGTTTTTGTAAATGAGGATATGGTAATTCCTTAAATAATATCAATTTTTATTTGACGAACTCTGGGATGATTTGTAGGTAATTAAAAAAAAAAACGGAAAATTAATTCTTAAATATTTGATAATTATAAACAAACTCATTTGACAAACTAAATAAAATGATATTTTTAAGGTGGTCTATTCTATTTTTAATATTTATGATATAGGCATTTAAAAAGTATTTTTAAAAAAAAATAATTAAACTGAAACCACACGATAGATTACTTAAGTTATAAAATTCGATATTAGTCATATAATATTTATGTGTTTCGTTGTGATTATTTTTTGACAAGTTGCGGGTCGTGTAGGCAGCGCGAACATTTTTATTAATTTATTAAAAGATTTATCACCTGTCTGCATCCCGATTCTTCAAAAGATTTTCCTTTAGTTTTTCTTTTCTTATCGTTTATAGTTAGCTATCAAATGAAATTTAGATTTCATGGTGGGATTAATTTTTTTTAATGAAAATAGTTTTTGTTTCTACTTAATTGGAAGAAAAATTAAAGTCCTGGACATTTTTGAGTTTATTTATGAGACTTTGTGTGAACTTACGTTTTCCGTCTGATTTGTGTGCTCTTGTTTTGCACAAAGTACGTATTGAAAAATAAGAAATAAAAGTTTTTAGCCCAAACAAAATTATTAATTTTTATCAATTTTTTTTGCACAATTTAATATGAATAATCTTAAAATTACGTTAGTGTCAAAAAAAAAACCATACGACAAATGTTTAAAAAAAATCCTAGTGTGAACGTCAATGATAGTTTTATAGCACTTTGTTTTTTTCTGCATAAATTGCGCATTTTTTTTTTTTTTTCAAATAGTGAAATTATTAAAAAAAAAAAATTTATATATTTAAATGATATCATTACTTTTAGATTCATCTTCATATACAACATCATATTATGCTGAATACGATCCATTCGATTATTTATACAGTTGTGGAACACAATATTCAGATCCAGTGTACGAAGCTGTCAATAAATCGGATAGAACTCCAATAAGCCCAAGTGGTAAAAAATAATTATTTGTTTCTGAAGGTATTGATTCATTTTTAATAAAATAAAATTTTGTAGCCTCAATTGGATGGAAGCCTGAATATATTCCGGCAGCAGAATCCATTAATTATGAAACTCAAGAGAGTACTCCACCTCCATTACCACCGAGAAATTCTAAAGATAATATATCATCGCCAGCATTACCGCCCAAAGATAAGCACACAACATGGAATCAATTTTTAGATCAAAAAAAATTTTCGCAATTGTATTCAACAAGATTATATGAAGTGATTACGGATCGTAAAACAGTTGAGCCAGAATTGATGGTAAGTTGGTCCTCGTTTAAGTTGTTTTCCTTCAAACTCTTAAATATCTTTAGAGTCATTTAATAGTTAATGTATTGATTGTATTAATTTTTTAGAATTTTTATCGAATGGTGAAAGAAGTTAGAGCCAATTACAGGCATGATGATAACGATACAAATGTTGGTCATATTGTGGCAAAAGAATTTGAAAATAAACAATGTGAACAAAAAAGTATTAAAATTCTGGTTCATCCAGCTCTTGACACATTATTAGAAAATTCTGAACGAGCACAAGATGGTCAAGTTTCAGGCTATGGAGTCCCTGTGGCTTTTACCTGCGATAGTAAGTTCAGTTTTTTTTTTGGGAAAGTAGAAATATATAAATTAAATTTATAAAATTTTTAAGTTAATACAACGGTTGAGTTTGTGATTGAAACTGTCTATTATGCCCTTGAAGGGCAAACAAACGGATTGGTGACAGATTTTGTATGCAAAACTATTGGAATGCAAGAATGGCTTAGGTTATCTTCGAAGCTATCTCAATTAGAATGTGTTCATGATAGTATTAAATTAGAAAAAGATGTGCAATTGGGCTTTTGTCGAAAAACTGAATCAGTTATGAAAGCTATTGCTCGCACTGAAAAGGATGATCGTGATGATGCGGCTCTTAAGCCAGAGGACATTTTACCAAATGAAACAGCAACCACAATTACTTATGATCACATGATGATTTTAATAGAAACTTTAGAAAATGAAATTGAGAAATTGGAATCATTTGCATTGGATGCAAGCCCTAATGCTTTTTTAACATATTCAGGAGTGTTGCAGGGTGTTAAAGCCATATGTGCACTTTTAGGTTCCATAGATACTTTAGAATTATGTGAATATGTTGAAGATTTAAAACGAATTTGTCAAAGTAATTCTACAACAAATAGTCCAAATATTGTTTCAGAATTTGGTGATTATGCTACGGTTCAATTGAGACCGAAAACAACATTGGATTCTGTTAAATTAAAATGCAGTCAAATAAGAGAGCAAATTCAAGACTTAATTGAAACTTATTCTAATGCTTTTAGAGTTAATTTTTGTGTGAAAAGTTTAGAATATGTTATGAGTGAGTATTTTATAACATAATTGTAAAGAAATAGTTCTTTAATCAATAAAATTCTTTTTATTGAATTATTTATTTCTATATTTTAGCTCCATTATATATTTCTGATGTTTTAAAACCAATCATAGTGAGAATTAGCTGTCTTCATAGAACTCCACCAAATTGGAAATATGAAGATTATTCGCTGGGAGTTCAAATTTACCATGGGACAAGAACTTTTGGGGAAACTATGACTACATATTGCTCTAATGATACAAGTGGAGGTCTTTTTCCACGGCTAAAATTCGATAATTGGCTAAGTTTTGATAAAAGTCCGATTTGTACATTACCGCGAGAATCGCGTCTTGTATTTGTTTTATATGGCACTGAGCCGGCCTCTGAAAATGATCAGAAGAACGATGATGGGCAAGAAATACGAAAGAAAGATTTAGTTGAAATTGGTTGGTGTGCTTTGCAAATTTTTGATTTTTCTCGTCAAATGATATGTGGGAATTTTTTACTCTCGCTTTGGCCTCCTACTAAAGACAGAATGCTTGGCCCAGCTCCTTCGAAGGGTTCACATCCGGATCCAGATTTTTGCCCGGTATTAAGTATAGAAATGCCCAGTTATGGTGGAACGGTATTATTCAATGACGAAGCTACTCCTAAACCATCACCTAGATATGATTTCAATAGCTTAGATATGAACTTGCAACAAGAATTACTAGATACTGCTGAACAAGGATACCCTGGTCAATTAGATAAACGGGAAGTATTTTGGGAGAAAAGGCATTATTTACAAGATTTTCCACATGCTCTTCCAAAAGTTTTACATGCAGCACACAGCTGGGATTATGCTAGCCTAATAGATTTGCATTCACTTTTGAAATCTTGGCATCCTTTGACTCCTTTACAAGCACTAGAACTACTTTTGCCACAATATCCTGATTTACAGGTACGAGCCAGAGCTATTCATTGGATCTCAAAAATGCCAAATGATCAATTAGTTGATTATTTACCACAATTGTTGCAAGCTTTAAAACATGACACATACGAAGGTTCAGCAATGGCCTCATTTTTACTATCAAAAAGTCTTGAATCACCCAGAATAGCTCATACACTTTATTGGCTTTTAGTTCATAGTTTACCTGGTGATTCACCCGAAAATTCCATTGATTCCACAACAAATCAATCAGATATAGATGAATCAATGATAATTCAGGCTAGATATCATCGTAGAAATAAAATGATGTTAAGGGCTTTATTGGCAATCTGTGGAGAAAGATTATCTTCAAGATTTTTATCACAAAAATGGATGTGTAAGACTCTTGCAGAAGTGGCTCAGGCTGTTAAACAAAGCAAAGATTCTCTACGACAAAAAACGTTAATTCATAGATTGGAAAATATACATCAATCACTTTTAGATAAGCCAACATCACTACCATTAGGTCCAGGTGAAGAAGTAACAGGAATAAATTTGAGAACTTGTAGTTATTTTAATTCCAATACTTTGCCATTGAAAATTTCTTTTAATGGTGCCGATGGTTTAACTTTACCAGCAATTTTCAAAGCAGGAGATGACCTACAGCAGGATATGTTAACAATACAGCTAGTTCGTATTATGGATAAACTATGGTTAGCGGAAGGTCTAGATCTAAAAATTGTAACTTTTAACTGTGTCCCTACTGGTCATAAAAAAGGAATGATTGAAATGATCTCTGATGCCGAAACTCTAAGGAAAATTCAAGTTGAATACGGATTAACTGGTTCATTCAAAGATAGACCTATTGCTGAATGGTTGCAAAAACAAAATCCAAGTCAATTGGAATATCAAAGAGCCGTTGATAATTTCACAGGTAATAACTCTAACATTTGTTAAGTTAATAATGTACTTAAATGGTTCATATTTTTTAATTTCAGTTTCATGTGCTGGCTACAGTGTTGCGACATACATTTTAGGTATCTGTGATCGGCACAATGATAATATAATGCTGAAAACATCTGGTCATTTATTTCATATTGATTTTGGAAAATTTTTAGGAGATGCCCAAATGTTTGGAAACTTTAAAAGGTATTTTAGTTTTTGGAATCCCAGTTCCTAATGTTGCCTAAATTTGTTAATTAAATTTTTATTTTTAAATAATTACAGGGATAGAACTCCTTTTGTTCTAACGTCCGATATGGCGTATGTTATAAACTGTGGTGATAAACCTTCTGCAAAATTTCATCATTTTGTAGATTTATGCTGCCGAGCATTTAATATTGTTCGCAAACACGGTGATCTTATTCTTCATATGTTAGCTTTAATGGCGACGGCAAATATACCAGGTATGATATTTACTTACATACAAATTTTTCTCAATTAATTATTTATTATGTTATTATTTTATCTACTTTAGTTTAGGTTAAAATATATATATTAATTTAACTTTCTTTTAGGGGTGACTGCTGATGCAGTGCAGTATGTTCGGAAGGCTCTTCTTCCGTCACAATCAAATCCCGAGGCGGCAGCATCGTTTGCGAAAATGATTCAATTTTCTTTAAAAAGTTGGTTTACACAATTTAACTTTTTTTTGCATAATTTAGCTCAATTGAGGTTTTCGTCTGATGATTGTGGTGGAGAATTATTAAGTTTTGTACCAAAAAAATATACGTAAGAATATATTTTAAATTTTTATTTGTATTTTTGTATTTATTACTACAAAGAAAATATTTTTTTTTGTTCCGTAACTATTGAAATGATTTACAAAATGCTTCAGTATTGCAATTCTAACAAATGCCATTTGCTACTAATTTCAAATTCAAATTTTATTATGGCTAATTTTAAACTTTTGTCAAAAACCCCAATTTTCAGGTTTTGAAGTTGACAAGCTTAGAAAGCTCTTCATAAAACATCAACAAATCTAGAAATGTATATGTCAAAATTTTTCACAATTTGTTAAATAAAACAACTACCGAAATTGAGTTAAATATTTGTATGCAAAAAAGATGAGCAATTTTTTGTGAGAAACTTAAAAAAATACAAATTTTGGGTAGTAGTTTCTTAATATCTGATCCTTATATCTAGTACCATTTCATTGACTTAAATTTATTCTCTTCGACCATTTTGGCCGTTTCCTTAAAATTTGAACCAGTTTTATTTCTTTGTTATATATATTTATTTTAGAAAATTATTTTATTTGTTAATATCTTGTTATTTGTAGAATGCAATTGGATGGCCGTTTAAAATCAGTAATGGTGCATGGTTATCAAAAACGATATGACATTGAAAAGTATTACACATATATATTAAGAGTTACTAGAGTGGGTCAACCAGATCCAGCACACTTATTTAGATCGTATAAGGAGTTTTTAGAATTTCATCAAAAGTTGTGCCTTCATTTTCCTTTAGCTAAGCTGCATAGGTAAGTTTGTATGCTTATTTTTGAATATTTTTCAGTAAAATTTTTTTTGTTATATATTTACGCTTTAGAACTTGGCAAGCCTGAGTCCTTGCACACTCGAGACCTAAGCGTTTTTAAACTTCAGTCTTTGATACAATGGAAGACAAATAATTTCTTTAATTTTTATATTTAACATATTTTTGTTTCACATATTTACTTTAACTTTATATTAATAACAATTAACAATCTTAATTTCAGTTAATTATGTCATATTTCTTCATCAGTTTTGATTTTGATCTGCATTTCTTTTCATAGCTGTCATACCTTGAATCGATTCTTTTTCATGTTCTAATACTTCTTTAATATTATTTCTATGATTATCGATTTGTTCCCACGGGCTTTCTTTCAGTAAATATTTTTCTATATCTTTTAAATCTTCCAACGGTTCACGGTTTTCTTTAATTAAATTTTTTTCCGGGACTTTTAGATTTTCCAACGAATGCCGAATTGATGGTCTTGGAGATTTTTTCATAGGACTAAAATTGGTAGATCTGTTTTTATTTTCGTCATTCAAGTCTAAATGCTCGAGTGACATTCGCATCATTGGTTTTGGAGAATTAAAAACATTTAAATTCTCTTGTGATCTTGCAAGTCTTTTCTTTGGTTCAGGTTTGGAAATATTTTTATTTTCAATCATCTCAAATATTATAGCAGTTTCATCGCTGCTTAAATATGCTTCTTGTATGTTCTCAGTATTTATGAAATCGAAATTATTTTTTGAAATTTTTTCTACTTCATCATTGTTTTTTCCGCTTATATCTTCCAAACTTAAGTTCTGTGTATTAAGTAATTTTTTTTCGTCAAAGCTAATTAAATTATTTTCATTATTTTCAGACATCTGGAAAACATTTTTATTTGACTCAGATAGTTTCTCTTCTTCTAATGTTAAATTTTCAGTATAATTTATTTTCAGAAATTGATCAACTTGTTCTATGTTCCGTTCTTCGTTATTCATCTCCTGTCGGATTTGTGAATTAACTGCGGTTGGGTTATCTTTTAATGTAAATTGATCTGATATATTTAATGAAGTTCTTTTTTCAGTAAAATAGTCTTCTGTCGCTAACTTGTTGGTATCAATCTCTGTATTAAATAGATTTTCTTCATTTAATCTAAGTTTTTCATCAAAAACTTGAAGATATTGTACTGTTTCAGAATCTTCACTAAACTGATTTGAATAGGTTTTCTCATTCTTTGATTCTTCCTTTGATTTTTCAATTTCATATTCTTCAGTTTGTCCCGGAGCGTCCAATGATTTTGATGTACGGGTAAATTCTCCCTGGGCTAAGGAAGAAATGTCGGTTGAACCTCGAGTGATTTTTGAATCTATTTCAACGTTTGGATGATTTTTTTGAATTTTTTCTTGATCCTGTGACAACCGTTGTTTGGAACTTAATGCATGCTCCTCGTCATCACTTTCAATTGGTTTCTGATAATTTTCATCATCCATCTCTTCATTTCTATTTAATTCCGCTTCGTAATTGTTTTCATTAAATTTTATTTTGTGTGTACGTGGTGGTCTGGTAGCTTAAAAACATAAAAATTAATAAAGTTTTAAGTCTTAATGAAAATAAAAGTAACTTACGTGGTATAATTTCCTGGATTGGAGAATCATCATCGTTAGATTTTTTAAAAGCTCCAGTGATTTGATAATCCTTGAGACTCTGTGTTTAAAAAAAAATAAAAACTGAAAAATATTAGTATATTTGGAGTAATAGGAGTGTCAAAAATAAAAATAGCTAAACTTGTGTCTATGATAAAAGAGTCTTTAGGATACAAAGTTTCATTTTCAGCAGGTAAAGTTTACAGTTTCTTACAACTCATATGCACTCGTGCAATATGTAAAGTTAATTGTACCTACATTTTTACATTTTTTATGGATAGCTAATCGATTGTTAAGTCCCATAAATTTCCAGAAAAACCTGCTTAGTGTTTCAAAATGAAACAACAACTCTTTAGTTTTCTGTTTACTCTACCCCAATTTTTTTTTTTTACAATTTTAACAACCTAATTTTATGCATGAAATGTAGAGTTATAAAAAATGAATTATTGAAAATACCTTTGTAACTTCTCCTTTTCTATATCCTCTTTGATTTGTTATTGATGTTTCCCTATCCTGTGGTTTTTGTCCCCAATTAAATGGATTTAAAATTCGACGAATTGTATTCATCATAGTTATTGTGTTCTGAAAGAGTGGAGAAATGTTTTACGAAGAAATGTTTTACGAAGAAAAGTTTACGAAGAAATGAGGGTAAATAAACTTATGAATCAAACAAATTAAAATAATTTAATAATCTTCTGTCATCTGATGACACTTAAGAGAAAAAACATAATAAATAAAATTTTATCTATTAGTTATTTTATTTTAAATAGAAATTACAATGATTCAATTTTAGTCCCACTTAAGAACATAATTGATAACATTCCATTCGAAAAGTTTTGACTAGTAAGACTGATATCAATATAATAAAAAATTATCTCACTATCTAAGCCCTTGAAATTTTGTTTTTTCTTTCCATAAATAATTTTTTAAAGTCGTTAATATTAAAGTTTTTTTGTATCAAAATTATTATCCAAAAAAGTTAAAACAATTGACATAATAATATTTAAAAAAAAATTACTTAAAACCCTTTTTATTCAATTATAAAAAATATAATTTTAACCTTTTGTTTCTGGGCTCAGATTTAATTCTTCAGTACTTTTGATTTGAAATTTATTTATTCAAAAACTAAATTCACCAATCTTTATAAACCTCAAAATTGAACTGGATAAAGAAATAATTTTTTTATATGAATTGAATAACAATAATCATAATAAAAATTAATTTTATCAAAATAGAGATATGCGTGAAATTAGATTGATAAGAAAATAATAATTTTGTATAGACAAAAAAAAAACATACTTTTTGTATAAAAATAAGATATGGTTTGAAATTTAGGCCAATATTATGAGAAACTATATAACATTTCAATTAATAATTAATGCTCATTGAAATGAATAAATCCTTTTCGTTCTTAGAACAAAATAAATCAGACTGGGCCTTGAATTTTCTGTTTTTTTTTTTCTTAATAAACATTGAGTAAACAAAAAAGAACTAACCGTAACTTAAGTTAGAACAGGTAGGATTTGGTGGAAAGAATTTCGATTCAGATCCATTTTATGTTATTGGGATTCAAAGACATCAATATAAACAAAAATTGATGATACAGTTTTTTTTTAATTCTAGATTTATTAATTCTAAGTTTCCTTTTTAATCAATCTTATTGTATTTCTGTTAAAAAAAATTTAAAAATTTGGGGGTGAATAATTGAAAATAACTAAAGGCAACTAAAGGCATCTGGAAATTATTTTTATTTGACTCAAATCGTTTCTCTTCTTGTGTTAATTTTACAGTAAAATGTAATTGATTAATATCGCCTTTCGGTTTGCTGTTGCAATCCGTGTTATACTTGTAAAGGGGAGTTTGTGAATTCACTGAGTGTGAATTATCTTTTAACATTGATTGATTGATCTGAACTTCTTTTTTCATCCATTTCCGGCTGTTCTATGTATTTGTTGTTTCTTAGAATCAATTTGAATTCATTATTCGCTGAATCGTTATGAATTTTTGTTTTAAGGTTGATCTCTGGGATATTCCAAGGTTTCTGTATTATTTACGGTCTGTGAACTTCAGGTTTTGGTAATAAATTTCATTTTTTTTCTGTCATTGAAATTTATTAATTTTTTTTGTTTTAAATTTTCATATCTTTATTTTATTTATTAAATAAATAAATAAAAAATGCAATTGGATAAATTATTTAATTTTAAATTTTTAAAATTTATTTTGTAAACATAAGTTATTTACTTCATAGTCTATATCGAATTTATTTCACTTTTTCATCAATATAAATAATTTTAGCATTGACAAAACTAATCATTTTTAATATTAACATTCAGTTCGATGAACGTTAACGCATTTCTTTATTCCTATTCTAAAAGAGTTAAATCAAATTCTTCATCTAGAATTCTAAGTAATAAAGTTTAACAATAATTTCAATACCACGAATTTTTTGCAAAAAAATTTGATGTAGTACCTACTCATGTGATAATAATAATATTACTTTAGTTTTACCCTACATAATTATTGGGAAAATTCTAGATATTATGTCCTATCTAAAATCGACCTATATAAAATTAAAATTTTTTCTTTAAATTATATCGTAAGTTTCGCTCACAAAATTTTTATATTTTTTTGTATTTTGTTAAAAGAAAAATTTCTTAAAGGTGAATTCGAATGATTTTTTTTTCAGCCTTCCAAGTGGTATTCATGTTGGACGATCTAATATAAAGAATGTTGCAGAACGTAGATTACCAGAAATACGTTTATTTTTAATATCATTATTTAATTCATCAGATGAACTTGCTCATTCAGATTTAGTTTACACATTTTTTCATCCATTATTGCGAGATCAAAAGGAAACTAATATTAATTTATCAAAAGTTAAAGGTAAGAAGTGTTTTATTATTTGTCTATACATAAAAACATAGTTTTATTTTCGGCACACCGGCGGCCTCGTAGCTTCTCGATGACAATAATTTCACGCAATTATGTAAGAAACCAAAAAAACCTTAAGATTTTGTTGCCGGATATGTTTGTAATATTTTACATTGTTCTATGTAAAATTTTACACATATTAAAGTAATTTATTATACACTGTCTGTAGTAACCTAAAAAATGTGTAACCGGTTCCCATAATATTCCGTTCTACATCTTTTTGAGAAGGAGAAAACAAAAATTTTCCGAAAATTCTTTTTATGTTCAGAAAAATTTTTGAAATAATCTTATAAAATATATAATTTAATTTTCTTTTTAAATAGAAACAAAACCAATTCCTGATCGAAATAGCAATGTTTGTGGTGAGCTAAAACTATCGATGCAATATAGAAGGGGTACCTTAACAGTAATGGTAAGTTCAGAATTTTTTTTTTTATATTTATATTATTAGTAGTTGTATCAAGAATTGAATGCTTTGTGTATATTTTTAGGAATTAATACGAAATTTAAATTAACTTTGCTAACAATTATTTTAAATCACCTAAATCAATACAAATATTTAATTGGATTAAAAAATTTTAAAAATTTTGTATTATACCCAGTTTTTTTCATAAACTCCAATTATTAATTGTTAGAATTTTAATAAATTTGATTCAAGGGATCCTAAAAAATCTTGACTTTAATATTATTTACCGTAAAAAAAAATCGGTTATAATAACGATAAGAAAGCGGGAAATATCAATGTTTCAATTGGTTAGGAGTGATGAGAATTTTAATTGTTTAATTAACTTAATGGTTAAAATTGAGTTGAGTAGGAAATATTTATACTTACCGTCATGGGGTAGTGGTATTATCCTTATTCTATAGCATATACGATCGTGGGTTCGATTCCCACCTCGGACTGGAATGTTTGTTAAATTTTCGAATGGTCTCACTTGAATTAAGAGTTTGTGTTTTTTTTTTTTACACTGAAAAGAGAATAAAAAAGTGCGTGATTGAGTGATTGACGTCTGTAAAAATTACAATTTCCAAAACTTTGTTGAATTATTGTGAAAGTTTTTATAATGTTTTCTTTAATAAAAGATTCATCATGTTCGCAATTTACCAATTTTACCTGGGGGCCAGGAACCAAATACATATGTTAAATGTTATTTAAAACCAGATCCAACTAAAATAACGAAACGTAAAACCAAAGTTGTTCGAAAAACATGTTACCCAAGTTTTATGGAGACTGTAAGTACTATAAAATTTTCCGATAGCGTTTTAAAATATTTAAAAGCTGAATTTTCAATTTTTCTTTTTTCTCTCTCCAACTTTCCTCGATTCTTCTATAATTTTGTAGTTGGAATATCGGATGCCTTTGGAATTGATACAAAATCGAATGCTACAAGTGACTGTATGGTCACATGATACGTTACAAGAAAATGAACTTTTAGGAGGATTTGATTTACCACTGTCAGGAATAGACTTACGTGAAGAACTTAGTGATTGGTTTCGTTTGGGTTATATTACCAGGTAGTAAGTAAATTTTATATAACTTACCAAATCTAGTTAAGTTATTATAATATAAAAGTTAAGAATGCAATATAATAATGTGAGATATAACAAGATGTTACAGCAAGAATGATCTGGAGCTAATTTATAATTGGGTATAAAAAGATTATTTTTTATTTTGATTATTGATGCAGACAATAAAATGAATTTCAGGGCTTTGATATTTGAGAGAGCAGTAGTTGCTAGAAATATAAAATATAGCTTTAAAATGAACTCAAAAACGAAAGAAATTATTTTTTTATTTGAATTTTACTTTGTGTCAAGTGAAAATAGCAATTACAAAAATATTCTACGAGTTATTTTTGAGTGTACTAATTTTATATTCAAATCTGTCAAAATAAATTATGTGTAGTCTCATTTAGGCGTTGATTTATAAATTAATTTTAATTTCACTTGTCTCGGGATTAAACAAAAAATTGAAAAATATTTTGAAAGCTCTGTAGATTCGAAATATTTTCTTTTAAAATAAAAATTAAATATCTATAAAAATAATAACAAATAAAAAAATTAAAGAAATAATTTTATTTTATATAAAATGTCACATTCCGCACTATAGCACAAAAGTTGTTGAAATATAAAAGGAGTACAATGCATGTACCCACATAGTGGATTGTATAATATGTATATAATTTTTTCAAATTAAACAGAAATGAAAACAAAATTATCGTAAATAATACTCTGATGATTATGATAATTACTGAAGTGACGAATTAAAAAAAATTAATTCTTAAATTAAACTTTAACTATTGATGTTTAAAATTAAGTGAATTTTTCTTATAAAAATTATTTCTAAAATATTATGGAAAACAATCTAAATAATGTGCGCAACAATATATTTTCATTCAAAGTGCATTTTTAATTCAAATTTACACAATAAATTATATAAAATTTTTATTTGCTTTTTTTTTTTTTTAATTAAAATATATACAAAAAATTGAGATTTTTGCCTATACAGTGAAAAGCAAAGTATTCACACT
This sequence comes from Hybos culiciformis, assembly GCA_964007475.1. NCBI lineage: Eukaryota > Metazoa > Arthropoda > Insecta > Diptera > Hybotidae > Hybos > Hybos culiciformis. The sequence goes on along the minus strand of OZ023274.1, from coordinate 46,969,731 downwards.
AAGTATTTTCTGATTTTTTGATCAAAATTTGTATATTTTTCATTTTTCTTAAATTTTAAATAGATATACGTATTTTTAATTTGTAACATCTTCTTTGCCACATATAAACTTCTTTTTTTTTAAATCTAATATTTGACATTTTCCACACGTTTTTTTTTGTTCGGAGAAATTTATCAGTAACGTTTTTTTTAAGACAATTGAATTAAAATACTGAGAAAATTCTACTAATTTTGACCAATAAATATGAAATAATGAGTGTGATTACTTTTTTCTATTCGTTATAAATATTTTTTTTTGGAATAAAAGGCTGCAAATTAAGATAGAATTAAAAATAAACTATTTACTAATTTTATTATGCATTTTCTTCAAATATTAACAAATTTTATTATTAAAAATATTTAAATATATACGTAAGTCTATAATTTATATATATTTTTTTTTATATAAAATAGCTTAAAAAAATTTATATATTTTATATAAATACAATTTAAACTAAATTTAAGCAGAAAGAAAAAATTGTAAATAAAAATCCTTTCTTTTTTTTTAATTTTATGTTATAAATAGTTTTTCGTAAAAAAAAATTAATTTTTTTTCTTGTCCAATTTATTTTTAATCTCAATAATTTTGGATCCTTAAGTTGAAAAAAAAAATTCAATTTGCCTCATTTTTGGTTGCTGCGAAAAAGCGTAATGTTCCGACATTATTGTAGCCTTCATCTGATTAAATTTCTTTCATAGGTTTATTGTATTAAAATTAGAGTCGGATGTAAATTGTAGTATTTTCATTATTGATAAATCCAATTACTTCTAATTTGACTTGATACTTATCTGACTACTATAATCTGACTATCAAATGACGATTTGTCATTTAACAACTAAAAATATTTTGATCACAATCTTTTGAATGGACCTTAGTACATTTATCTAGCTATTTTCTTCAAATTATTGAGATTGTAAATTATTCATTAAAAAAAAAAAAATGATAAACCAGATTAACAAAAATTTTAGTATAAAAATTTTTAAAACTTATTTTTGTTTTACATTATTGTAATGATTAAAATAAATCTAATATAATAAAATAATTAATTATTCATTAATTTTTTTTTTAAACTTTATTTTCGTTGTTTACATTTGTAAAATTTTTAAGGTGAATAAAAAAAAAATTTTTAACCGATTATGTTAATTTGAAAATATTTTTTTATACGTGTACAGGTCGATTTGCAGGCACATTCTCGAATCAATTTCTGTATTCCTATTCTGTATTCCTATTCTGTATTCCTATTCTGTATTCCTATTCTGTATTCCATACGAGTTAAATTAGAAAAGCGTATCATTAAATTAGAAAAAAATTTACACTGGATTCCGGAGGTTTATTTATTTATGCTTGAAAATTTCAAAATGCCAATTCATCTCACTTTATTCGAATCAGGCTCTGCACGTTTGCTCCATTTGTAATTCCGATGTAAGCTCAAACATTCGAATGGAAGCTTTGAAATCAACATAAAACAGATACTTTATAATATGTATGTATATTTATTCTATAGTGAATGTTATTTAAAATTATTTTAAGACTGATATTGTCAGGCATGGCTTTAATGAAAATATATTTATTTTTTATTACCTTGATTCATGTGATGTCATAGAAAATTGTTTAATTAAAAAGATAAATTTATTAAATGTATAAAAAGCCGGTACAGTGATTCACAGATATATTTATGTGAAATCAATGTGTACACTATTACAAGATACATTTATTCGGATAATTTTTAAAATTACATCATGCGTGCAAATGCATTCATAATGTTGCAAAAATATGTGACTGCAATTTTATATTTTAAGACGCTGTTGTCTATAATAATAATCAGAAGATATGTATGAAATCTTTTAATATGTCATATAAGAAAATAATGCTTAAAGTGTTTGAAATATTAATATGTAAAGCCTTAGTAGCCTTAGTAGTGTTTTAAAAATAAAATAAAAAGCTAATTTTGGATGTTAATGACGTACGTATTCACGGTATTTCTTATTTTCATTCAATTCTAGAATTAACTTTGAATACGCTTTTTTAGAACGAAATGAATTATGAAAATCGATCGATATCTTTATGTCATTCTTTCAATTGTTAAAGACCGCAATATTTATATGCACCATTTCTTATTTATTTGGTTAAAAAATATTAAATATTTTGATGTAGAATTATTTTTGAATGAGTAGGTAAGTTTTTTTTTCTTTTCAATATCTTATAATCATTATTCTAAGTAAAGGACATATTACCATACTATCACAGGATTATTATTTTTGCTACGCATTTGTGAGTGTTCAATGCTGACAAATTGATCAATGAATTAATAAGCAAGCCAAAGTTTACAGATTTTAAATTATATACATATGTGTTTTATATGTATTTAATTATTTAAATTTTTTTTTCCAACTTTTTCAAACCGCAAGTTTTCAGATATATACTCTCAATCTCATATAAATTAAATAAAGATGCTGACTTTTTTTTTCTTTTTGGATTGTTAAATATTTGATTAACAGAAAAAAAAATAATAAAAATAATTCTAAGTTGATTTTAATGAAATTTCGTTGAAACAAGAAAAACCAGTCTTTGACCAAAATTTAATATGTAATTTTTGAAGAAAAAAAAGATTTCTTTATGATATTTTATTCCAGAAATGATTAAAGAAATTAAAAGTTCTTGCAAATCGAAAAAAAAAAAAACAAAATTAACAGTTCAAGCAAAGAAATTTAAATTTCAAAGAAAAACATAAGCATGAAGAAGATAATACTTGATTATATATATCTAGGTCCTATACATATTACATTAGTATACTATTTTATATATAAAAACACAACATACTAGCGTTTTTGTTTTAGTAATGATTTATATTCAAAATATATTTCTATTTCATTTAGGTATAACTATTCTTTAACTCAAAATTATTATTAATAATAATCATGTTCAGTTTTATGGAAATTATGAATGAAAATTTTGTTTAAGAATATAGAAAATATATGAAATTAATTTCATTTACTAAAACGAAATAACAACTTTTCCATTAAATTATCATCAATTTACAAATTTTTGTTTTAAATTTTCAGTTTCTATTTATATCATAAATTAAAATCGAACTAGAACGTAACAGAGCGTTTTTAATTAAGTTTTATTATGCAGTTGATCGATAACGATCTATCTCATTTTCAATAACGATAATATATATTCCCGTGACCAGCGCCGTAACTAGCTTTTCTAGTGCTCTGTGGAAGATTACATTTTTGGGCCCCAACCTAATTCTTATTCTTTTTTTTGGAAAATTAATTAGAAGAAATAAACATAGTTAATAAAATGTAAAGAAATATTTATTTTTTATTATATTTTTTATAAATGTTTATATTTGAATTGCACTTTTCTGGCTTTCATTTTTCCGTGAATTCTTTTATAACATCGTCATAACTACATATTTTTTTTTACAATGTTATATTCAATAAATATTATTGAAAGATTGAATAGCTTCTCTTGTGCTATAGTGGATCTTAAATAATTCTTGATTCATTTTAGCTTGCTAAAAATTCTTTCACACGATGCAGTAGAAACTGGAAGAGTGAGAAATATTCGCAGAGCACTAATAATGTTTGGATAAGACTAAATTAAGCCAAAGTCATGAAGTGCCTGCAAAATTTAAAGTGGAGTTGCAGTTTTAATATTACGTATAAGCGTCGAGGCTTCAAATTTGAAGCTTTGAATGTTACAGGCGGACTCTAACATATTCAAATTTTAATTATACTTAATGGCTAAATCTGCAGACGACTTTTTTAGATCAAAAACGCTGGTTGATTCCAAAAACGAACCAAACAGAAAGGAAAAATCGTTGCAGATAGTTGTCAGTTGCTCAAAACGCCAATTTCATTGAGATAATAGAGTATCAAAAACATTATAAATCTGCACTTTGAACAAATTTTCTGCAGTCACATTCATCCGTTTCCCCAAAATTTGCCATTTTCCTGCATTAGAAAAATTTTCGGATCACCTATAAAAGTGTAAATTATCCCCGAGATCCGAATTTTTTTATTTATAAAAATTTTTATTATCGATTAATCTTTTTTCGTTTACCATTTCCAAGGCCCCCCAGATCCTGGGCCCTGTGCGAGTGCACCTATTGCACCTGCCTAGTTACGGCACTGTTCCCGTCATAAACTCAATCATAATGTAATATACACGTTTCATTCACAAACTCATGAATAAATATACCTACAATATACACATTTTTTAGTTTTAGGAAATTATTTGGTTGCATTATGAATATTGTTTTACATGACCTTTCACTGGTCATTAGCTGAATGGAAAAAGAGATATATTAATAAAGATTTCAGCCAGCTTATTTGTTTTAATTATTTAAAAAATAAAAGTAAATAAATAAATAAATATTGTCTGAATATCATATCAATTTAATTTTTAACTATATAATCCTGTGATATGAATTCTCATCTTAATACTATAATAAAAAATTTTTTTTATATTATTTAGAAAGTTGAACATTATTTTTATTATTAATACTATTAATAGGAAAAAAAAATATACCTATATTCAATTCTAAATATAGGAATAATTCTCAATAATAATATTAAGTAAATATTTACCCAAAAAAATGCTTAAAGCTAGAGTTAATATGTAGCTAGAGGAACTGAAAATTCATGTTCTCCTAAAACTCAACAAAGTTTGGCAATATAGTTAGTATGTTAATCTTTGAGCTGATCTACATGAATTTTTTTTTTCTTTCAATTTTTATCTTTATTTTCACATAATTTGATAAAATTATCTTGGTTCTGTCAAAAAAATTCATGTGAATTAAAATCTTGGAAAATTGTATTTTTTTTTTTTCGCACAGAAATCATTCCGGAACTTTGTAAAAACATAATTTATTTTCATGAAAAAATAAATTTTTAAAAAGTTAAAATATTACTTATTTAACTTTTTTTTTTTTTATTTAACAAAATTGATGGATAACTTTAAAATTTTCTTTCAATGTCACTTTCTGTCTTTTTATGATTTTATGTTGTTTTTTTTTTTTTTTTAAGTTCTGCTATTGATATTAAGTTAACAATCCCTTTTCTTTAGTATGTCTACTAAAGAAGAAGAGAAAAAACAAATTTTTTAAGCTAAATTGTTGAAAAACTCCTTTCACTAAAAAATTTTTTAAACATAATTTTTCATGGTTTAAAAAAAATAAAAAAAAATAAAGAAAGAAAAATTATATGCAATGGGAATATGATTATAATTTTCATTTTCAGGTCAAATTATTATTTTTTTTTTTATTATTAAATTCATTTCATTTAATTTAATTTTTTTTTTTCAATTTTGGTTAAAATAATTAAAATGAAAAATAAATTCATATTATTTCAAGTATTATGATTTATGTAATTTTTAATTTTTGGTAGTCGCACAAGCAGGGCCGGATCTGTGGATGGAGCTTGAGAGCGACCGCTCCAGAACCATACTGATATTTTTGCAGAAATTAAAATCCGTAGAGTACCATCAAATAATTAAATGTATAATTAATGTTTGTTATATATAACTATAATCTAAAAATACATAAATACAAAGTCCATTAAAAAGTGTGTGTTTATAATTTTTCTCTCAATAAAGGCGCCTTTTCAAGAAGTTTGCTCTAGGCGGCAAAACAGTACCATCCGGCTCTGGTTGCAAGGCAAGTTTTTTTTTTTTAATTAATAAAGAACATGATTTTATGTGTTGCATTCTCAAGCCAAAACTTAATCCTACCTAAACCTATACATAATATTAAAATATTTGAGCGTTGAATGTACCGTGAATTAAAAAATTTAACATAAAATTAAATCTGTCAAAATAATTGAACCTTGAATTGAATATATATGTGTACCTTGGTAATCTTATAAGTTAAGTAAATTTCCAATTCCAAATTTTGATATAAAAAAATATAAAAAACCATATTAAGTAGATCTGTAACTATAAAAAAATTTTAGGTCCTGTAATATAAACTTTAATTTGCCCTTACGGCTGGATTTTTCATTATCATATTCTGTCTCTCTACTTGACAAAACAAACCTATCGTTTAAATTTCGCTATGCCTTTTTAAGTCAGTCAATCAGGACTTATCTTTTTATAATATTAATATTAAAGTTTAAGCTTATAAATTAAATATTGTTTTTGAATTAATTAAATGTCATAAAATGTGCCAAAAAAAAAAGTCGTTCGAAACACAGCTTTTAAACGGATTAAATTATTAAGGCGCGTTTTAAATGATATTGTAATTATTGTTTGCAATAAAAATTAAATAAAGAAATTAAGGGCAGAAATTAAAACTAAACCTAAAAAAAAAATAATTACTAGATACATATGCATATTAATTAATTATTAATAATTTTTATGTGCCCAGTGCAATTTAATATAATTGGCTATAAAATTAAAATGTCATAAAAAAAAAGTTTATTTTTTTTTAAATGTTAATCCTGAATCAAGGTACCATTATGATTATGCAATGTTATATAACATATTAATTAAAGAAACGAAAGCTTAGTTCATGTTGAGAATATACACATGATGTAAATGTCAATATTCATTTTTGGATAATATTTTTATAAAGTTCTTACTAACTTACTTTACATAAATTAATGTACGTCGTAAATACTTTAAACAATTTTGTAAAACAAAAAAAACATAATACTGTAACATGAAAAAAAAATTAATTCCACATATTTAACACTCTTGGATTTGTTAAAATTACGTTATTATTGAATTTTTATGAAATTCTAATAAAAATCCTAAAAGAGTATTCAAAACAATAAATCAAAATTATTTTTTTATGAAGATTTATAGTTTGAGGTATGAAGACTAAGAAATTTTTAGTTTTAAATGTTTGCAAAAATCTCTTTATCAAACAAATATTGATAATGCCCAGATTACACTGGCCTACAAAAAAAATTTTTTGTATTGGTGCAGCTCTGTTCGCATCTGTAGTCGGTAAAGTAGTTAGCATGAACTACATTGCTGCTACTACATGTCAGCTAACAGCTCTGGTTTACCTACAATTCTTATTTCAAATTTTTTACGGTTTTATTCAAAATAAGTCCATGTTATAACTACTTTTATGACATTAATCGTATAAATTTATGATGGCAAGTAAGTCAAGAAGTTGCATTAACGATCCTGATATGTTTTGTTACATATGCGGTGAGTATATAATGAAAGATCAACGGAAACCGATTAATGACACGGTAATTCGCTTGTATTCTGTATACTTTGGTATTGAAATTGGCAATCAAGATAAAGAGCTGATATGAAAAATGTGACTAGTTTTCTTGTATCAGCTCACAAAATATACCCAAAATCAGGTCTAAAATCTTAGGCACCAAAATGAGTGTAGGCCAGTGTTATTATTTATTTTTCTTATGTTAAGATGCCCGACTTAAAAAAAATAAGAACTTTATATAATGCAGAAATGTTTACATGATTTAACATGATGAGTTTACGATTTAATCAACTTTAAATTTCTTTCATTTAATCTATCCTTAATTTCTATCTGATAAGTACTTATTATGTAGTTGACAGATCAAGTGAATATTACCATATCTAATACGTTTCCTATGTGAATTATGTTTTTTTTTCTGGTATTTTTATTATATTTAACTATATTATTCTAAACTCATAAAAATTTTATATTTAATAAAGAGATAAATTTTTGTTATTAAACATTGAATATATACATACATCATCGTTGTTGCCGTTAATGAATATTGACATTATTATAATTTCCGGAAATTTTTTTTATTTCAACAATTCTGTGCGTAAAGATTTTCAAAAAATATTAAAAATTTTAAGTACAAAAAATTGTAACAATAATTATATTTTACATACCTATTTTTTTTTTGTAAATATTTACATAATTTTTTTTTTTGTGTTCTGAAAAGTAAATGCTATAGAAAATATTGCCATATTTTTTAACTGAATTATTTACGCTAAAAAAAAAAAATGTTTAACTTATTTACTTTCCTTATTACTCTGAAATAAAGTCAATAATTTTTATTTTAGGTCTTCGTACCATATTTTTTGGAGAACTAAAAAAAAAAACAAAGTTTTGTACACATAAGGTTATAATATATAGGTATAGTTAGTTTATATAGTATATTGTGGTTTTATTTTTAAATGTTTTATATTTATTTATTTTTTTTAAATTATAAGCTTTTTAAAAAACATATTTCAAATTGAGAATTTGAAATTTTTTTGTTAAAAAAAATTATTCAAAACTATAATCAGCTTCTTTTACATGTTACATAAAAATAGAAAAAAGAAAAAAAAAAATTAATGTGTAGCCTAGAAGCCAAAATATGAAAAGGTATTGTTGTCTTCAAATCGGTTCCAATATTGACTCAGGATATTTTCAATTCAAAGGCCTTTTTTTTATTTCCATTTTTATTGAATTCTTCAAACTAAGTCCAGTTCTCTGAAGATTTTATATAAATAATAGATAGATATTATATGTCTAAGAATTAGGACAATGGAATATAACTTTTAGAACATAAATAAAAAATTTCATTACCAAAAAAAGGGAAAAATTACGCCTTAAAAATGAAAACAATTTTATTTTCTTTTTCATTTTCTTTATTATATAAAAACTAAAAACTTTTTTTTTTCAAATAAAACTCACAAAACATATATACTAATTACTAACAATAAAACTCCGTTATTTTTCAATGATTTTTTGCAATTAAATTTTTTCATTATTTTCTTATAACTCTTTTTTTTTTTTGTTTAAATAACATTAATTGACCTTTTCTGTGGTTTTCTCTAACAATCGCTCATTCAGAGATTTTTTTCTTTGTGTAAATATATTATAAACAGTATTTTTATATTGGAAAAATATCACTCTCAATCGGTCATTTCCCATATTATGATTTGGTCATCATCAACATAATATAGTTTACATATATATTCTTAACTTTTTTTTTTTACCAAAAAAAAAACAAAATTTTTTGTTTAGAAAAATTATTTTAACCCATCTAACAAAAATTATTATTTTTTTTTATTAATCGCACATATAAATGGTTCGTTCACCTGACCAAATCAAGAAAAAGAAGATGATGAAAAAAAAAAAAAATTAAAATAGGAATTGAACTAACTTGTATAGTATTTAATTTTATTTAATTTTATTATTATTAAAAAAATAAAATTTATAATCATTAAGAAAATTTTTCATTTTCTTGGGGTTCGTTGCTTTCGAAAAACACTCTCTAGGGAGGATGAATTTAAGATATCTTATACTACTGTGAGTTGCCTTAGCTTAGAGTCGAGCGATTACAAAACACTAAGTTTTAATTCTATAATGATAAGCTGATAAGCTTAAAGTCTGTGGTTTTAATCAATTTTTGATAAATTTTCGACTGCGAGATGAAAATAAAAAGAAAAAAAAAATGTTCATGACATTTCAGTGAAATAAAATCTCCAAAATCTTATAAAGATGTGCATACTGCCAAGTTTCGTACACATCCAATTTACAAATATTTTAATTAAATCTATTTCCGAAGTTTTAAGCTTTTTGTTTTTTAAACTTTGATATTTTAGGGCTTATATAATAAGAAATTCCAAATGAATATTTTTCCCGCCACATTATGAATTTGACGATTTCGATTCAAATTTTTTTTTTTTTTCCTTTCTTAATGAAATTTGTATAGCTTTCAATCAGAATGAGAGAAACATTAACATAATTACATATGTATAAATTTTTGATTGAAAAGAAAAATTTTGTTTAAAAGTTACAAAAACTTATTTCTTTTAACAAATATTATATGTACATATATGTAGATATATTAGTATAATAGAAAAACCAGAAACCTATAATCAAATATTGGTTAAAAAAAAGTTAAACATTAAAACTAAGTTTTTTTTTTATATGTTAATAGAAATATCAAAGAAATAAATAAACAAAAACGTAGTTAAATTTTTGGCCGGCATTTAAATTCGATTTACGCATTTCCCCTTTGAACCCTTTGATTACTCTTTTCATTTTTTTATACTCAGTATTAACAAGAAAACTTAATGATTAGAAAAAAAAAAAAAAAAACAGAAGACAGAACCTTATGTATGTCCAATAATGTTGACTAAAAATTTCAAACCACAATCTTATTATTGGGTTTTTTTTTATTCCTCTCAATACTCTTAAAAAGAAAAAATTTACGTTCGATAAACCGATAAAACTAATAAAAAAAATAAAATTTAAATTTTAAATAAAAGATCTCTCTAATGAATAGATAGAAAGAAAAAAATTTAATTTTTTGAAATTAAATAGAAAAATGCTTGACAAATTTTATTAAAATTTATATTGTAGTATCGAAATTTTTTATACTTTTTTTTTTGGAACTTTAAAAATTATTGAATAAATTAAAAAGTAATAAAAATTATAAGCTTTTAGGTAATATACTATATAATATAGTTTTCATATTATAAGAAATTGCCATTTTTGATGACATAAATATTATAAGTGGATAAATTTCTTTTAGACATTATCTACAGATATAAATATAATTTATTTATTTTCTATACCTATATCATGTTATATTGTTATATCAGGTGAATTCTATTTATAATTGGTAGTAGTAGGAAACTTAAAAAATTATTGAATTCTTTGGTTGTTGTGTCCTAGTACTATATGCTTAACCCATCAGACGAATGTTTAACTTGACACCGTCCATCATTATTATATCTAAAACTGAATTGAATCTAATTTTTTATGCTTTTTTTTGTAAGATTTTCAGTTTTGATAAATTTTATGCTATATTTGATTCTACAGTCTTATACATAGGCAACATCCCGATCAACCATTCTTTATACTTACGTGAAGAATCTTTATTAAAATCACGAGTATTTGCCTTTACCGATTGTTAGCAATCGATGCGGGATTTTAAAGTTGTCCAGTCACAAATAAGTATCGATTGGTATCAAAAAATCTTTAACATATTTTCCGAAATAAATCAAAAAAAATTTTTATTTATTTTTTTTTATTATTATTTTTGTTTATTTATTTATTTTTTTTTTATTATAAATTTTTTTTCATATATATTTATTAGGTAATATTTATTTAAATTACATTTTTAATACAATTTATTTTTGCACCGCTATCGGGGTTTGAACCTGCGTCCCTTACGTTCATGTGTTAGCATCTTAGCCATAAAGTTCATCCTATGATAATTTTTGCCAATCAAAAGTAAAATTTAAATTACTATTGATTTTTTTAAAATATTTATCGACTTTTATTACAAAATTTAATTTTTATATGAAGAAAAATATTAAAGAACTGCATCGAAATTTAGTGTTATAAAATTTAAAAGTTAAGTAAATATATTCCGATATAAAAAAATCATATCGTTCAGCAGTTCAAATTCTTCAAAAAATGGTGACTATCCATAAAGATATTTCTGTTAAATTATTTTAAAGAAAATTAGAAAAATATTTTTATCGATTCATAAAGTTTTTCGACGTTTTCTGGTTATATCGAAATTTAACTAAAGTTTTATTGCAATCTTTTAAAGGCGATGCAATAAATATAAAGATTTTTTTTTAAAGAAAGTTTCAACGAAATATGATAAATATTTTTAAAGTTTTTAAAGTTTGTTAAATAATTTTAAATATTATTATAGAAATGTAAAACATATTCTATATATCGATTTTTCTGCCCAATTCGGTGCAAGACTTTTAAATATTCTTCAAGAAATATAAAGAATGGTTGATCGGGATAGGGCACTAAATGAGAATTTTTTTAAATTTTACAAATAAATGTCGATAAATTAAAACTGTTATCGTTTTCATAGTATTAATTGAAGTATTAATTGAAGAAAGGATTCTGTTATTAAATAGTTTCCAAGAATTTATACCAACTAGAAGACGAGTAGTATAAGTGTACGGTTCGTTGTAGTTCCCTTATAAACTTACTCTTGAAAAATTATTGATAAACTTATATGTTTTGGATACTATTATCTGCATGAATATATTGTATATCGATTTAAGGGGTTTTCTGAAATTACAAAAAAAAAATCGATTCCCATTAAAATCAAATGCTATAAAAATAATAGGGGTCATGTCAAAATATGATTTAAAAAAAAAAAAATAAAACACTTAAAATTTTGATCTCAAATTTAAATTAAAAGCTCTTTTTTTTAACACTTATTTTTTTTTTTTGTTTTTTGATATTAAAATCTAAATATATTTTTATATAATTATTTTAGTCACGATTTTTGGTAACTTTGATTCTCCAAAAAAATTAAAAAAAAACCAGGTAGTCAAACTAAATTATGACGGACGATCAAAGTTATAGGAAAAATCATGCGCCAGTTGCAGAAATCTACAAAAAAAATAATATAAGGAAGGTAGATATTTGTTTATTTATATTTTTAAGTGTGTTTTATTATGAACGCGGGCCAATGACTTTCAGTGGCAAATTAATCTGTAAACAAAAAATAAAATAAACTTTTCTTTTAAATATATGTATATGTATTTTTTTTTTTTTGTTTATTTACAAAAAAATAATTTCACTTCTGTTTAAATATAAATACGAAGATAATAAAGAAAATCCCATCAGGTAAAATTATATGATCATTCAGAATACACTATAAAATGTAAAATTTTAATTATCCTAAAAAAAAAACGTAAATAAATTTACTTTCATTTCATTCAATTTTAATTTATTTCATATTATTTTATGATCGCTAAACTAAATTATAATAACAATGATGACCGCAGACAGAACTATTAAGTAAATAATTTTCACCCTTATTTCTTGGTCGGCTTGACATTTTGGTACTGAACTTGAACAGTTTTTTTAATCTTCAAGCTAGGGTTGAGTACATTTTTAATTTTTGGCTTGAAGTTAACTAAAGGTTTTATTTAAAATGTCCTTAATGCCAAAAAAACAAACCATTCTTATTATATTTCTAAAGTGTTAATTCAGCCTACAGTGACGGAAAAAAATGGAAAATTTCTTTCAACATAATTTTCATAATAACAATTAATTATGGAATTTGTTATGGTTTAATATTTTAAAAATGCGCTCATAATTATAATTTAATTAGGTAGGTGCATGATTTGTATACTGCACGGCGCTAATATACAGGTAATAAAAATTATATGAAATAAAAAAAATGCATATATACGATATATGTAGGTAGTTTGTTATGGAAAAAAGAATAATATAAAATATACTTTGAATGCACTTTATTGCAGACATAATTTACTTATATTTTAAAATTACTTATAATTTTTCTTGTTTTTCTTTAACATAAGATTTTTTTGGGATCTACATTGCTACATTTTTTATATTTTTTTTTAACTCTGGGAAAATTTTTTTATATTAGGTACCAATAAAAAAAATAATGGATATACGTTTGGAAATCGGGAACATTTTATTGTAAATATAGGCAAAGTTCTAAAAAGAATTTAATAATTTGTTCAATAACTTAAATTTTCGGGTAGCGCTCAGTATAAACAATCTGTTCCCTTTCTTTTCTTAAGTACATTACATCCATTGCGCTTTCTCCCAAAAGTAGAACAATAATTTAAAGAAAATTATATTTCTAATGTAGCTTAAATAATTGGAAAATATTGTGAACAGGAAATTTATTCCAGATGTCTAATCCGCATATAAAATTTAATAAATTAAAAATTAATGAAATGCCCAACGGAAAGAAATTCATATCGTGTGAATTTTTTAACTTTTATATAATTTTTTTGAATGGAAAAATTCAAGCAAAAAAAAAAGTTTACTTGCATAAAATATTGCATATTTAAAATTATAAAAAAAAAAATTAAATAAAAAATAAATTATGATCTAAAAAATTAATTTATTTTTGACAATATTTATGTAAGAAATTGATTTTATAATTTTATAATTTTTTTTTTTATATATTCAATGACATTATTTAAGATAAGTTGATTAAAATGTTGACAATATATTTTATTGGATTGTTTCACAAGATAATTATTATTAATTCAATAAACTATTTATAAAAATAATTTTTTATTTTTCGCATTCAGAAGCATCATCAGGGGGTCTACTATGTAATTCGAATTTGGGCAATGCGAATACGCATTCACCATTTTCGTACTACACAATCCGAAAGTAGCATCATATACGACTCGAAAGTAGCAACATGCCGATGCGAATATCGACTTGCAAAAATACGGCTCACTATGTAATTCGAATTTCGACTTGTTATTTTCGGATTTTAATAACTTTTCGCTCGATAACAATTTTTGTTTCGAACGCAAGTGATTAAATTTTAAAAGTAGATTTAAAAAAAAAAAAATGGAATTGGATAATAATTTAAAAAAAAAAAAATGTAAGTAGAAAAGAAAAAAATTAATATTTAAAATATTTACAAAATTTTTATTAAAAATTTTCCAAAAAAACAAGGCGATACTTCAGTTTCCTTGAACCAATCAGAATGGGTTGAAACTTGGAGGAGGGATAGAGGCTGTTCCCAAACTCCCAAAACTGAAATCAGTTTTCGGGGAAAAGGCCCTCCAAAGTTTTCATACATTTTTGTATGGATATTTTTTGTGCGATTTGCGGCGTCAAAGTTCTGTTTAAAAAACGTATGAAGTAAAGTATGAAAATTTTGAAGGGTCATAACTCCGATATGAGGGCTTTCCCGCAAATACCGTTTCGGATTTAACATTTTAGGGAGCGCCTATACCACGTACCCAAAAATAGGGCAAATCGGGCACAAAAAAAAATCTATACAAAAATGTATGAAAACTTTGGGGGGCCCTATCTCCAAAACGGGGCCTTTTCCCCAAGAACTGATTTCAGTTTTGGGAGTTTGAGCACCGCCTCTATCCCCCCCCCCCCCTCCAAGTTTCAGCCCATTCTGAGTGGTTCAAGGAAACTGTAGTTTAGCCAAAAATAATAATAAGTAATTTTCAAACGAAACTGAAAAAAAATTTATTTATTTTGTTTTTTTTTCAACAATTTGACATTTAAATTAAGGTTTTACACACTGTTAACATAGAGTTTGCGCAAGCCTGTTCGAAAATGTTACATAGTACCGATTTTGTCAATTTTCGGATTCTACTTTCGGATCCTATTTTCGGATCTTCAATGCGAAAGTAGATAGTTACATAGTAGACCCCCAGGGTTTAAATTTGTATATTAAAATTAATTCTTTCTTTGGAAAACTAAGAATTTTTTTTTTCAAAATTGTGGAAGTATGGAATTTTAAAATTTTAATGAAACGATTATTCAATTTGGGCCAAAAATTCCCAAATTTCTTAATCGGCTGGAAAAGAGAGCTGTCTAATATAAGCTTTGGTGTACTTTTTTTAAAATTATATTTATTCAATAAAGGGCCTTGAACTCTCCAAAAAATAAGCTTTAATGCACTTTTCTATAAAATTATATTTATTTTTTAACAGTTAAAAATTTTAATTAAGTAAGATTTGGATTATATTTAAAAAAATCCCCCACACTGAACGAAATTTTCTTTAATTTTTGTCTTCTGTGAAAAATAATTTTTTTTTTCAATTAAAAGAAAGGAAAAATTAATTATTTTTTTTTTTTTAATTATTAGAATTTATTTCCTTAAAAGTTTTAATAATTTTAGTTCATGCCTTGCAATTCTAATTTTCAATCAGTTTTGGGTGTACCTAGTATAATTTTTGTTTTCCAAACCAAACATATATAAAAATGTAAAAAATCCTATGATACATGCGAAAAAAATTCAATGTGCGAATTATATAAAAAAAAAAAAATTGTATTGCAAGGTAAAAAAAAAATCAGCATAATTAATTATATAAAATCAGAGCATAACAGGAAAACATACAAAAAAAAAAAAAAATTCTGTTAACTAAAATACCGAAAATCGCAGACTTAATGAAAAATCAGTTGGTTCGAATAAAATATTCACATTTTTCATTTTAATATTTTTAAGTATAATTTTTTCTCTCAATAAATTCAACTTTATATCAATTTGTGTTTTTTTTTATTTGTTGAAATTATTAAAAATATAATTGATTTTCTACAACAAATTTGATTGAATCATGAGAAATGTTTTTTCTTTTTGGTTGCAAATTTATATATATACTAAGTACGACATTGTTGTACACTGAAGAAAATTGCTTATAAAATTCTCAAAAATAAATAAATAATGACAGCAAAGCCGGCCAGCAGGTAATAGTTATACAAAATTTAGTATAAAATTAGTGTTTAATTTCAAGTTATTTTCGCTAACCATTTTTGGTGAAATTTCATTCAAAAGTAACTAAGTTTGAAATAAATACATACTATGAATTTAAATTACTGTCCGGAAAAAAAATTTTTAAAATCCATGTGAGAAAGTTTATGTGAAATATAGCTCAAATAACAAAACTTCGGTTTTTTGCTTAGTGAAATTCTTTTAATTTTATTTTTTTTCTTCGACGTTGCAAAATTGAAAGAAAAGAAAATTATATTATATAAAAAAAAAAAAAACATTGAAAAATATACTTTCGTGATTTGATTAGTACGTTAATAACTTATAAAACTGCATAGAAAGCATAACTTCAATGATTTTTTTTTTGTTTGCATTTCTTAAAAAAAAAAAGGTTTATTACTTTCTTATAACGGCTATATGTATACACAAATCATAAAAATATATCTAAAAAAAAGAATTCAATGAATACGATCATAGTAAAATGTAACAGAAAACAGCTGAGAGGAAATAACAAAGCTATATGTACCTACCTACCTACTGCATTGCGGAACTTCATTACGAATATGTTTTGTGAGTTTTTCATGATAACGATTTAAAGTTCTAATAAAATAATATGTCAGTAACAATTCCAAGTTTTTCGTCCGCAAAAATGCAGGTTAGAGTTTTTTCCCCCCCGAAATCCTGACTGAATGAGATTTTTAGAAATTTTGTGCAATGAGCTACTAATAAGTTCATATTTTAAATTTCTGTTTATAATAGCTGTTGGAATAAGTTTATCTAAGGATAAAGGAACTAAAAGAACAAATACTGAGGTAGAAAATCTAATAAATTTAATAATGCATAGTTATTTTTTCAGTGCATAAATTGATGAATTAATATCAATAATATTTAAGAGGTTTTGCGGTGTGATTTAACTTCTGGTGAAATTTTTTTTGTTTTTTTTTACCTATTAAATTGTACCGCATTGATTACATTGTCGTGACGTTTTAATCTTTAAAGCGCAAAATTTTATTCATGGTTTGATCCAATTTTTTAGTTTTTTTTTTTCAAAAAGGAAATTAAAGAAAAATATTTTTATGCATTTTTTATTTGGCGGCATTCATTTAATAATAAAAAAAAAAAAAAAAAACAAAAAATTTAGGTGCATAATTTAACAGGTCTTAAAAAGTCTTAAAGGAACAATATAATTTTTTTTTGCATCAGACACAATTTTTTGTTAAGTAGGTATATACTGTTGAAATCCATTTATATTAATTCATAATTTGCCGGGCTAAACATCTTATTTGTCATTAAGTTATTGGTATTTTTTCTGAGACTAGAAGTTTTGGTATTTATTATTCTCATTAATCAGAGGGGTTTTGTGTCTTTTTAGCCAATTTTCCAATAAAAATTAAAAAACGGACTGTATATTTTCATTAAATAAACCACATCCATTCGATTTTATTCTTTGAAATATAAAATAAGCTCGGACTCGTTCACTTTCAGCTCGACTATCTCAATTCTATCATTCTAATGAAAATTCGTACGTGGAAAGATAGATAGATTAGATGAACTTAAAAAAATGTATAATATTGTTAAATTGATTCAGGCTAGGGTCTGGATTTCGATCAAAGATTGTTATATTTGTATATGTTGGTATTCGTATATATATATATTCAAGGAACCCTAATTTTATTTCCATATATATTTTCCATATATTTTTTTACCCATTTTATTTATCTATTGCAATATCAGCAGTTAAAGATCGTTGAAGCTTGATGAATTAAAATGAAATCCGTTTACAAAAATATACAATTTAAACATTCAATTCGAAACCTAATATATAGGATCTATATATATTTATATATATTCTCTTATGTCACAAGTTTAATGAATTTGTTTTATTTTTTAAATTTATTGAAACTATTTATTTTATATAAAAAAACATATTTTTATTACATCATTATTATAGAACTGTAACTTTCATTTTTAAAAATCATTTTCGCGCATCAACAATATTATTTTCTATTACGTATATATTATATGTATATATATTTTTAATATTGGAAATTCGTTACGAATATTTATCACTGAAAATAACAAAAAAAAAATAAAAATTTGGAGCAAATTATTTAAAAAAAAAAATGAAATTTAAACATTTTATAATTTTTATTTATTTTTTTTTGTTTCTTTTTTCGTAAATTAAATTGACATGGGGACTGTTTTAATATTATTTTTCTCATTATTTTCATTTAATACAAAAAAAAAAGAAGGAAAATAACGATAATAATATTGAAAAAAAAAATAAAATTGAAATATTTACCACAAAATTTGTTAACACAGTTGATAAGAAATTAAAAAAAAAAAAAACAAAAATGAAATGTAAATATTCGTCAAGAAAATACGGCAACGATATTGTTTTAACATATTTTCAGTTTTAATTTTTTTTTTTAATTTACATTTACTTTAACTTATATTATATATTTTATTTATATTTAATCACGTCATTCGAAGCGGTTATAAGATGGAAATTTTCAGAGTTATCAAAACAAATTGTTTTTTTTTTTTATTATATTACTTATTGTTAAAAATTTTGATAATCTTAATAATATTGTTGTGTATATAACTAACTAATTCAGAATAGTAATAGTAATAAAGGGTCTTATCAGCAACTTAGGGTTGTTAAATAGAATTTGAAACCATATATATAAGTAGTAAATATACAGTCATATTATCTAGAAGAGATTAATAAGAATAAATATGGTATATAGTATCTTTAAGTAGGGATCGAATTATGATAAATATTACACTTTAATTTGTTTAATATTTATATTATATTTATTATAATATTTCTTTTAAATTCTTTAATACATTCAATCAAAAAAAGAATGTTTTTTTTTTTTTAAATATGATACAGACAAGTTGATTGTTTATTCAACTTGAGTTGACCAACAATTTGAAATTTACTTGTCTGTAGGATTGTTGACAAGTGTTTTTGAACAAGTGCTTTCAACTTGGTTGAATGAGTGCATACAAGTTGATAGACAAGTTGAATAGTGTGTTTTTAGCAATGGTAAAAGACATTTAGAAGGGAAGTTTTTTGTACGTCTGTAATGAATATTCCAAGATGTTGAAAGGCCATTTGAACCCGTCCAAATCGTGCTTAATTCATCATTAAATACATATGTAGCTAACAATTAGGATGCAAGCTGTGCTTTATAGTTCATCAACAGCTTCATGACAATCCTTTATTGAATTGTCATCCATTTTAATGATTATTCTAGAATAAAAGTAACAGGAGGAAAATTTCTCTGTCAACTTTAAAGATTATCTTAACTTTTCGATTTTGCAGGTTCTACATGTTCTATCTATGAGCCCTGATGAAGCTACAAAACTAAAAAAAAAAATAAAAACATAACACACATTATTTTAACAAAACAAATTTAATTTCGAATCTTATTTCTTAAATCCTTTCTTGTACAAAAATATTTAAAAAAAAATTAAATTCATATTTACGCACATTGCAAAAAAAAAAAACAAAATAAAATTTTTTCATTAAAGGACTGAAGAAAAACAATTTTTTAATTTTTTTTTTAAATAAAGGGCCTTGAAAATAAAATATATATATTTTACAAAAAATTTTCTAATATTACGACTCCTTTCTTTTTTTTCTGTTTTTTGTTAGCAGCAGCAGAAAAAAGAAAAAAAACCTCTGCAAATACAAAAATTTACCGCATGCATAATAATTCCAAAAAAAAAAAAACCACTTGTTACTTAACACCAACACCAATAAACATTTATTCTTGTAGTGTAAAAATAGATAAGTATGTACATTGTACATGAAATGTATATATTTTTTAAAAACTATATTAAAATTGATTAATTTTCTCATCAGTTTTTATAATAACTCATTTAAATTTTCGAAATAACTCAAAGCTCACAAAATAAAATTTCTTAGTTATTTTGGTAGTAAAATTATTTTTTTTTCGCGGGAGGGGTAATAAAAACTATACTCTAAGAAAAATTTGAAATTTGTCTATTTTCCTCCGTGAAACCTTTTTTTTTGTTTTGTGTTTTGTGTGTAGAAGCAGAAGTAATGTGTGAAACCTTTTTTTTTTTTTTAATTTATAATAATTTATTAAAGAAAATAAGAAAAAATTATAAAATTATTTAAATTTATTGTTCAAATTAATTTTTTTTTAACTATCTTGAAAAAATCTATTTATTTCGACCCAAAATTGAAAACAGTGTTCTTCGACCAGATTTAAGATATTTCATATAAAAAGTTAACATACAATTTCTTGAACCCCAAGTTAATTTGTTGGCTAAAATAAAATATCCTTTTTTCGATCCTTTTGTTTTGTCATTAAAGCAAATTTTTATTAAGTTCCGTTTAATGTTGTTAATCAAAAAAAAAAAAAAGGTTTAAACTTTAATAATACTCAAAAAATAATTTTTATTTCGAAATCACTCAAAAAATATAAATTCTCTTTAACATTAATTAAGATTGTTTTTTTTTTTTTTTCAATCAATCAGATACAAACTCACACAAATACACCCTTAATTAAAGTATCTGCTATATCTCTCTGCTGCTGCTATTCATGTAAAATAATAATAATAATAATAACAACAAGAAATTTATTTACCGCTATTCTCAAATTTTTTTATTATTTTTTTTTCTGTTTTGACTTTTATATTTGTATTTGTTGTTGCTATATGAAAAGAAAATAATAAAAAAAAAATTAATTTTTTTTTTCTTCCACTCAGCAAATTCAGATACTTTTCATTTTTGTATGAGAAATAAAAACTCAAAAAAAATAGCAACAATAAAATATACATAATATAAAATACTTTATAAAGTAAAAGCATTCACACATACACTCAGGCAAAAGCAAAAGTTAAAAATATATGTACAAAAAAAAAATCCCAACAAACTGTTGATTATTATATATTTCTGACTGACTGTATATTTTAAATACAAAAATTTCTTTACTCTCACTGAAAAAAAAAAAAAAAAATTTTTTTTTATTCAACAAAACAGAAAAAAAAAAATACAACTTTAAGAAACTTTTTTATGATATTTTTTTTTTTTTTTAGATTAACAAGTAGTATCTTTACTGCTTTACAACGTGAGAGTTGTGTATTTTTATTAATTAAAAGAAATAAAATTAAATTAAAATAAAATCAATTAAAGAGAAACGGTCTTTTAAAAACCAAAAAAAAAAAAAAAAATAATTATATTTCCGCTTTGTAAAAGAAAATTTTTTAAAAATAAATAAAATTATTTTTTTTAATTAAATTTTTCAAAAGAATAAAATTGGAAAATTTTTTTTATATATTTTCAAATAAAATATTTTGTTTAAGCTCTAAAATCTTAATTATATTGTTTTGTAGATGAAATTTATAATTATTGGCTGAATTATAAGTTTTTACAAAAATAAATAAAACAAGAAAAAAAAATTCGTAAATATTTGAATAAAAAAATTTGTTTTTCTTTTTTTTTTAATTTTTAATTTGATTTGGTTTTTATATTTTTCCATTCATTTTTTTTTGCTAACTTTATTTTGTTTTAAACAAAAAAAATATTTTTTTTTTTATCAATCAAAATAAATAAATAAAAAATTGTGCAATAAAAAATTATTAAAGTTCAAAATATAAAAATAACAAGAAAAAAAATTAATTTTTAAAATAAAAAAAAATAATATAATAAAAATTAAAGTTCTTAATAACAACAAACAGAGAAGGAGAGATAAATAAATAGTAAAAAAAAAAATAAAAAAAAATAATAATAATAAAATAACAAAAGAAAAAATTCTTCATTGATGTATCAGTTTTTTTTTGTTTGAAAAAAATTCGAAAAAAAAATAATAATAAATAAATCAACAAGTGGTTTTCAGTTTTTATCAAAAAAAAAAATTTCACCTTTTTTCTTTTTTTTTTTTTTTTTTATTTTAAATCAACGAAAAATTCTTCTTGTTTTTTTTTTTTTTTAACTTTTAATTCCGTTCAAAGTGCAAAAAACAAACAAAAAAAAAAAAATATAACGTTTAGAAATAAAAAAAAATTAAAATAAATCTAAACGAAAACATAAAAAAAAAATAAATAAGTTTTAGAATTTTTATTTCTTAAAAATATTTTTGAAAAAACCTTTTTGAAAAAAAAAAAAAAACTTTAAGGTGAAATAAAGTTGAATTTTACAAAAATAAAAAAAAAAGAATTAAAAAATAAACAAAAATTATATTTTTTATGAATTGAAAAAAAAAAAAAGTTAAAAATACGTAAAGTTTTTGTTTTGTTCAAATTTGACATATATACACCTACCTATAACTCGAGCTATAAGCGAAAAGAATAATTTCTATTTTTTTATTGCAAAAAAAAAACTTCTAAAATTCAATAACAATTTTAAATAATGTTTTTAAAAATTAATAAAAATTTTATTTTTATATAAATTCAAAAAAAAAAAATTGATTAAGAAAAAAAAAAATTTAAAGAAAATAAAATTAGAAAATTCCTAGGAAAAATTCTAATAAATAAAAAATAAAGGAAAAATTAAAGTTTTCACAAATAAATAAAAAAAAAATCAATTTTTTTTTTATTTATTCAAAAAGTTTATTTTATTTTTTGTTTGTTTGTTAATTAAAAAGTTATCAAAGTGGCCGCCTACATGATGGACATCATTAATATGGAATCATTTTATGATATAACGAGCGGGGATTTTAAGGATATTTGGGATTCAGATTTAGATCCGGTAAGTAAATTTTTTTTTAAATTTTTGACAAAAAAATTATTAATTTATTAAATTTTTTGAACTGGTGAAGTATTAAAATTCTAGAATAATTAATTAATTGCTGGTCTTGGCAAGTAATATGACAACAATTTTTGGAGTTTTTGTAGAAACATTTTTTTGTAATATTAAAAAAATTTTCGTTATGCAACAGGTGGGCTAAAAACCTTCTCGTAGTAATGTGCATTTACAAATCATTAAAAATTTTAATTATAAGCAATAATAGCCAGTTTATTCTGTACGGATGGAGCCTAATCTGAAGCCCATTAAACGAAAAATTCTACAATTATTTTTAATACGATTTTTTTTTAATGTTCGTTTTGTACTTTAATAAAAATTTTGAGAAACTTATTTATCAATTTTTTTATTTTTCATGAAAGCTGTACAGCTAAAAAACTATTTGTACCTAATCATCACAGTTGAAAGAAAAAAAAAAAATTAAGAAAAAAAAAAAAGCTTGTGGATTTTTGATTAAAAATATTTCCCTAATATAAGCTTCGACATATGTACATACATGTAATATTGAATTAAATTACAAATGACCTAATTAAATTCTTAAAAGTAGAGAGATTATACTTATATAAATAAATATAAATAATTTATAGAATTTTTTTTTTTGATGAATATTTATTATTATCTCTATTAAGGGGTTATGAAAGCCTCCAAATTTATAATTCATAATTTCGTAAAAAAAAAAAAAAAGATTTAATGAATTTTCTCTATAAACATTACGATCAAATTATAGAAGAAAAAAATAAACGAAAAAATATATTTTTTTTGTAAGTACTTTATGTTCGAATTTAATGCAAGCATATAAAACATAAAGTGAATTTGGATGAAAATCTTGATCGTTAAATTTTTAATTTAAGTATTCTTTATTTATGTATTTTATTAATCTTGCAGCTAACAGTTACGATTAAATTATAAGCTACATATTAGTAATTAAATAAAAAAAAAAAAGTTATTCTAATTCTAATATTAAACTAAAGGTAAGTAAGGAGTCAAATTAATATAATGATGAAAGTTAAAGAATAAACTATTAAAATTAACTGTTTAAAATTATTGTACAAAGAACACACGTGAAAACATTTGAAGACATAATATCATATTTCTGGATTACAAGTCATGATGTTCACAATTTTGCACAAAAGCCCGTCCCATCTCATTTAAATCCATAACCATTAAAACGACCGAAATTCCATAATATATATTTTCTTTTCTTTTTTATGGCAATGGATTACAACACTACAAACTTAATTTAGGCTCAGTATATTATTTATAACAAAAAAATAATATAAAATACTATTCTTATATAGAAGCTTTTCTTCCGCCTCATTTTCCGGTGGATATTTTTTTTTTATAAGATTATAAGGTAAAAAATAAAAAAAAAAAATGAACATACATGCGTATTTGAAACTGAAGAAAAAAAGAAAAACAAATTTATGTTTTAGCAAAAAAAATATAGTAAAAAAAAAAGTATAACGTAAATATAATAATATATCGAATTCAATAAAATTATCTAATCATCGAATGAACAAAATAATAATAATAATAACAAAATTATATGTACTATATTCTCATATGTTGTATTATGTACTGTACATAATATAATAATGAAAGATAATAAAATATGAAATAAATCTATATATGAACATACTTAGATAGTCATCACAAAGCTTCTTCTATCTTTTGCGGGTTTTATAATAAAAACAAAAAACTCTTTTTCTATATACAATACCTACGAAATAAATAATTTTTTATTATTATTTTTTTAATGGTGTCAAAGTAACATCAATATTAAACAATAAATATATAATTTTTTTTTTTGTTTTATTTTATATAAAATAAATATGTATGTCAAATAAATTTTATAAAAAAAAAAATAACATAACTAACTATCAACATTGTAGTTAGTACCATTAGAGAAAAACTAAAAAAAAAATATTTTTGTTTTCTACATAGTATAGTACTCGCATTTTATAGTTTTCCCGTGGACTATTATTTTTTTATTCTTTTAACAACAAATATCTGCGCTTTTTGATAAAATATTGTACTTAATTTGTCGTATAAGAAGTAAATTTTAAAACTTGGCACAATATTTTTTAATATGAATCACGAAAATTATTCTATAAATATATATACCTATGCCGTCGGATCTGTTCACAATTATGTATTCATCCTTTGAATAAAGATAGAGCATTATCTATATTTATTTGCCCCGTCTGTCAATTGAAGTAAATATATTATAAATCCAGTAGACAGCATAGGTAGTCATAATTTTAAGCTTTGAGAACGAACGGGCTTTTTCAGTACTTCATCAGTTCAAAGATTCTTAGTATATTTTAAAAAATCTTGTATACTTAGAAAAATAAAAAAAAAGATAATAAAAATCTAAATGAAGAATTTTTTTTTATAGGTATATCATTCATTAAAATGTTGTAATCTGTTTACATTAACTTGAAGGCCTATAAAGTAATTAAGAAATAGTTTAACCTTAAAAATTTATTTAAATTTTTTTTTTTTTTTTTATCAATTTTCTAGTTTTTCAAAATTTAATGCATCATAATTATATATTTAGATGAAATCTAGATTAGATAAAAAAAATAAATTTTATTTACAAAAAATTTATGACAAAAAACAAACATAATTTTTTATTTATTTTTTTTTGCATTTTGAAGATTAATTATAAGTCAAGTTAGATATGCATATTATTTAGTTGTCGTCGCTAAAATTTAATGGCTCAAAAGCTCCTTCAATCAAAAAATGTTTGATCGTATCGTTCTGGTTATTGTATTTGGATTTCTTTACTTATAATTAGATATTTTCCTATACATTTTTTTTTTAATACGATATCTTAGAAAAATAAAAAACTACATTAACTTATAACTTCATTATTATTTTTATATTTTATTTTATTCTTTTTGCGCCATTCTGACGTCCATTCATTTTTTTTTTTTTGTTGATACTCAAGTCAATATCATAGTAATTTTCGTATATATATATTTTTAGAGAAAAAAAAAAACAAAATTAAATAAATAAAAATTAAAAGCTATGAGAAAAAAAAAAGAATAATAAAAAATAATAAAATTTAATATAAGAGAAATAAGAAAGAAAATAAATATAACTAAAATAATAATAATAATAATGTGTTATAGGGCTTCCCCAGAGGCGGAAGAAAAGAAAAAAAAAAAAACATACAGCTTGTTGTAAAATACAATTAAGTACATTTATTATTTATACAAACAAACATAAAATAGAGTTACATCAAAATAGAGTTATAAATCACATCACTAAAAGGATTTCTAATTAAAATATATGTATCCCTATACTTTTTCATTTTAATTTAATAAATAATACAATTTTATTATCCATAATATCTCGATAAAGATTCAGAAACTGCTCTTCATTGCTAAAAATACATAAAATAGCTTTTTTTTTCTTCAAATTGACAATAAAATTATATTTTATATTAACTTAAAAGTAATATTTTCTATTTCCGGTCTTTCGAGCCGGATAACTTGAGTTAATTTCTTAAATAACTTTAATTATATAATTATGATAGTATTTTTTCTTATTACTTCAAAATTTTAACCAATACGCTTAACTATATGCTTTCCATTTTCATTTAAACCTATAATACTTGCACAATAAAAAATTTATATAGCAAAGGTTTAGAATACCATTTTCAAATAACACAAAAATTTCACATTCTTGAAGAAATATTTTCAGACATAGGATTTATAAGTGGTATTTTGTATAAGAAAATCAGTGTGCTAAAAGGAATTAAATCTAATAACAAGTATGTAATAAAAAAAAATAAAAATATTTTTTATGTATACAAAAAAGAAATCTTAATGGAATATTTATATATCTAAGTATTTTTATATATGAATTTTAATTGTATATTTTGTAAAAGTTAATTATATTCATTTTCTTATAAATAATAATAATAATAATAATAATTAAAAAAAAATATATTATAAAACATATAAACATATATATATAGTATACATAGTATACATTTTACTTAGAACATTGTATATGTTTTTGTTTAGTCAGCGTTCAGTGTACATTTAATGTATGTATAATATATATTAGAATTTCTTATCAACTTGATTTCATTATACTTATTATTATTATTATTATATTATAAATCTAACTTATACACAATATACGACGAAATATTATTTTGAAGTTAATTATTAAATTTTTTTTTTTCATAGAAAATTATAAATTTCGTTATACTTTTTAAGTACAAAAATTTATTAATATAAGAATTTTTGTTAATTGTTATAAATATATTGTATATATTTATATTTAATGACTGTCTCTCTATGTTTTCATTAAATATTAATTTTGTGTTTTTTATTTTTTATTATTTATTTCTCATTGTATAAGTTCAAAATATGAGTTTAATTTATTCAGCTGTTCTGTATGAAAGACAAAAAAAATAAACACCAAAAAATGAGTTATAATGACAAAAAAAATAATATAAGAAAAGAAAATTGGGTTAAAAAAATTTATTAATTCAATTTTTTTGAAAATAAATTTTCAATCGAATATTGAATTTTTAATGTTAAAATTGTTTGTTTATCAGAGGGTACGAGGTGTTCAATTGAATTAACAACTTCTCTGAGACAAACAAAAGTTTTCGAGGAAAGTTTATAATGTGTCCAAATTTTAGGACAAAAAAAAATGTTCATTAATTTTTCAAATAAAAATTTTCTGTTGATTTTTAATTTTAGTCTTTTTGTGCGAAAATTAATTTAATAAATTTTTCAACTGTACCGAATATTTGAACTGTGATATATGATGAGTTTTCATGGGAAATTAATTAGAATAAAATTTTTTTTTCTTCTATATACAAAATGTTTGTCTAACATTTAAATTAAAAGTTAACACAGTGTTATGTTTTTTTATAAAAAAAAAAACGAAAATTAATAAAGGAAAAAATCAAATATGTGTCCGTATAACATGAAAATTGTTAACAAAAAAAATTTACTAAATTTATTAATATTAATTGACTTATAACTGAGATTTTTTGTTTTATATACTTGCATATAGAATATTTTGTTGAAAAAATTTAATATTATTTCATTCTACTATGTATAGGAAAATTTTTTGCTCCAATGATTTAAAAATTCAATTAAATTACATATATATGTATATAAATATATAAATAATGTAATGTACAGTAATTGTTTTTTTTTTTTTTTTAATAAGATTTTATTGACATAAAAACAAAATGTACCACATTATTATATTTTCATGTTTGCGCGCATATTGTAGCAACAAGTGGTTTGACACTTTATTTTATATACATATATATATTTTTTTTTCGAGTTATAAAAGGAAAGTGCATAGATAATATGTGAATTTTTTTATTATCACTTTAGAAACTAGAAACATAATAACTTTTAGGGTTAAAAATTTCTATTTTCATACAACACTATCCGTACTACACTGTCCATATTGCACTATCGAACTTTCTTTTGATTATTATTTATTTCTATTGTAATTCTTTGTTATTTAAAATAATTTTAAATTTATTATATTTAAACTATTATACTTAACTATACGTCCGTAGATTTATGCTTTATATATTTATATACAATGCTAATGTTTAACATTAGTCATAAGTAAAAAAAAAAAACTATTTGAATTTTTAAATTAAATTATTCACGACCATGTAAAATAGATAAGACCATCTAAAGAATTTTTCTTTATGGATTTTAACTAAAAATTCTGATAATAATATTCTGATAATATTGAAACATAAAAAAAAAATTAAATAAAATTCTAAAAATAGTAGAAAAAATTATAATCTTGGAAAAAAAAACCTTACAATTTTACACAGTTCATATTTTACGTATTTTCCGTATTGCAATTTCAAATATACATACTTATTTAAGTTAGTAACTGTATATAAAATAATTTTAATTTTTTTTTTTTTGCGGTAAACCTAAACCCTATATCGCCCTATACACACATTTTCCATCGATATAATGCAAAAAAAATGTAAGAAGTATAATCGAAAATTAAAAAAAAATAATAAATAAAACTATAAATAATCTTTTTTCCTACATAGTTACATACCTACATTGGGAAAACCAATCAATCGAATCGAAAGAGAAGACAAAAAAATAAGAAAACAGATTTTAAAGCTTTTTTACGTAAAAAAAAAATCATTTTTTATTACCGTTTGATTTCTCGAAAAAAAAAAGAAACAAAAAAAAATAGATATTTTTATGTAGAAAAGTAATAATTATCTAATTGTAAATTAAGCAATATTTTCAGTAACATTTTAATTACGTTTTTTTTTAATAAAATTGAGTACTTACTTATATTATTTATATTTTTTTTTTAATTCAATGTAAATCTATGAAATGGATTTTCATTTAGTTTTAAACAGGTTTTACTTTTTAAACACACAACAATTTAGATTTATAATCCTCGCGCCCACTCAAGATCCTTGATTATTATTTTGAAAACATGAACATTACAATGCTATTGCTTTAGAAATATAGTGGTGAGTGCAAAATATTTTAGTTTTATATAAAATCTTAAGAAATCATAAAATATTAGAAGAAATTTGATATAATATGGTCATATTATTGAAATTTGGTATAATATGGTCACATTATTGGCAACGGTTGCAATAATAATTAATAGTCAAAATCCAACTATAGTGTACGCACATCAAAATAATAGGGCACTATAAAGATGGTCTAAAGCAAGCGTCGGCAAGACTTTCATCAACTCGGCCAGATGCAGATTTTTCAATTTTTTTTGTGGGATTAATTCTTTCATTTACTTAATTTACAATTCGTAATGCTACAACAATAGCAGCCCTTCAGAAAATTTGGCGATCAATATTTAGTAGAAAACTATATTTTTAATGCAACATTTATTGAATAATGCAAAAAGTTGTAGTAATAGAATTTTTTTAAAAGCTGAATTATATAAATATGAGCTTCTGAATGGAATTTTTGATAGTTTTAATTTTTTTTGCTGTAAAAAAGTTAAAAAATTATAAAAAGGCCTAGAAGAATAAATCAGGCCGAATAACAAGGCGGCAATAAAAATCTTGGAGGGCCAAAAAAGAACACCGAATGGGCCGTATCTGGCCCGCGAGCCGTATGTTGCCGACCCTTGGTCTAAAGCAAATAACAAATTTTACTTTATTTCATTCCATAGTAATTCATGAAATAATTTTTTTTTTAATATAGCAAATTTAGCAAATTTAGCAATTTTGCAAATTTTGCAAATTTTGCAAATTTTGCTAAAATTTGAGAATTATGTTATGAAACGAAATAGCTCAGTTTTAGTTATTTATTTATTTATAGTAAAACGATTATTGTATACAATATGAAATTATATAAAATTTGAATAAAAAATAATATCGTTTAAAATTTTATATATTTTTGTTATTTATAAAGTGGAAATCATGAAAATCGTGGACATTATTGTATACAATAGGAAATTATACATAAATTTTTAAAAAATATTACCTAAATACTTAATTATAGATTTCTCAAACTTAAGAAAGTTTTAATTTTAAAATCGAAATTTTATTTTCAAATTTATTATTTAAAAAAAAAATTTTTAATTAACTTTTAACTTCAAAAAAAATATAATATTGTTCTGAAGATAGATTAGAATTTATCACTTCTATAGATAAGATTGTGTCACCAACCACTCAACATGACAGCTCATAGTATAGTTTATGTGTGGTTATTTTAATAAGATATATTTTAAAAAAAAAAAATTTTTTTTGATGATTAAAAAATTTATATTTTTGGGTTTTTGTTTTTTTAAATTGTTTTTTTCTATACATATTCACAATATTATTAGAGGAATAGAAACCATATTTTCATCAGATTTCTTCATTTGGAGTTTAAGAAAAACTATGTAGCAAAATTATTATAAATTGCAAAATAAATACAATGTTCAAGAAACAAGTTAGTTTTTGCGTGGCTCAAATAAAGATAAAATATATACTTAGTATGTTTCTATATATATATATAATATTTTTTTTTTAATTACTAATATATAGGTCAAAATATTTTCAAATTATCACAGATTAATAAGTATGAAAATGCCAATTAAAACAAAAAATAAATATTGTTTTTTTTTTATTAAAAAAGTCAGAAAGTGAAAAAAAAAAAATTTATGTCATGAGCGAGCATAGAATTAAAAGAAATTTTATGAAATTTATTTACAGTAGATATTAAAAAAATAAAAAATATATATAATTTAAATTGGGAGTTTATTTATATGATTATTTTTGAGTTAAAATTAAATAACACAAATTTATTAACATTATCGCTCCGATGCAAGGAATTGACAAAAATCTTAATTGCAAAAAAAAAAAAAAACAGGAAACAAAAATTAAGGGAATGTAAAGAGTAAAACTCTATATTTCCTTTATTTCCTTTTTTTCGAAAACTTTTGGATAAATATATGAATTAACCCATTTCAGACTATCTGCAACATCTTTTTATTTGGGGCAATGACGCACGGCATTATGCCTTTTTAAAAATTTAACAATTTTTTTTTTATAAATTCAATTCAAATCTTATTTTATTTTTTAATGTACTTTATTGAAATAAAGCATAATTCTGTATTTATTTCTTTAACTTTTTTATAAGTGCAAAAAATTAAAAACCAAAAATTTTTACCTCCGATTATAATGTATAAAAATTAGTTGCTAAGAAAAGACCTTTAAATGCATACTATTTAATGCATTTAAAAAAAAAACTTTAAGAAGTTATGGCATAAAAAAAAAAAATTCATGAAAAAGCATAAAGCCCATAAACCAATTGATAAAAAAAAAAAAATCTTGAAGGTCGTGCCAATCATATTTAAAACACAAAAAAAAAAAAAAAATTCCAAATTCGCGAAATATATATACATAGAGTTAATTTAATTTAAAATAAATTTCATGAAAAAAAAAAATTGAATTTTTTTTATTCATTCAACAAAATATATCTTTTGTCATTTATCTCTTCTTTTGATTATTATTATTGTATCATTCATTCATTAAATTTGATTAATTTTTTTTTTTTTCTTACAAAATATATATTATAGTTTGTATACAGAAAAATAAAAAAAAAACTCTACACACATTTTTGCCTAAAATATTCTCACAACACTATATAAGTTTATAGTATAGTATAGTTTTTTTTTTTCTTGTTCACAATGGAAAAACTTTAATTCACGTGAGAGATACTGTGTATATTTCCTGAGTTTGGCGAAAATGAAAGAAAAATGCATATAGAATTTAAGTATACATATATAGCTAGTTGCACAAAATAAAGGGTCTGTATTATTGTAGATATGCGGGAAATTGTATAACTTCAGAATATTTTGTTAAAACACACAGATTTCCGTATGTAATCGTTGTTTTATTAACGCCAGTCAATATTAGTTTTATCCAAACTTAACACACATCAAGCCAATTTCTTGCCGTGACATTTTCGAGTATAACTAACTTTAGTTTCGAAATAAAAAAAATTTTTTTGAATAATGTTCTATTTTTTGTTTATTTGAAAAATTTTTATCAAAACTTCTACACTCGAATTAAGATACAACACACAGGTCATCATGAATGTGCTAAAAATAAAAAAAAATAAAATTAAAATTTCAAAAAATCATATAAATTTTTATTCGCGCAAAAACGCAACAATTGCCTTTATGTATATAATATATCTGACAAGGCAATCTATATTTATATAAATGTATATATGAAAATGTTAATAATTTTATTTATTATTTAAAAGTCATTGACTTTAATAATACACTTTTGCAGTTTATTGATTGGGACTTAAAAAAAAAAACAAAAAAAAAAAAAACAAAATTGAAAAGATACAAAAAAAAAAGTATTGAGGAGCTGTGCTTCTATGCAGTAGCATCCAATTAACCTAAAAATGTCAAAAGAGAATATCTGTGTTTATTTTTTTTTTGTATGTCATTTTTATGCAATTTTCATTTCAAAAGAATGTTACCGTTGTAGGTTTTGTTGGATTTTTCGCGATTTTGTTCTTTTTGGCGGCAATTTATTAAATATTTTTTTTTTTTTTTTTGAAAGAATATTATGTAAAAGAAGAATAAATTGTATATATATCTATATAAAAAGTTAACAAAGGCACGATTATGTTTAATTTTTTTTAGAAGATTTTAATCATCTAAAAATATTTTTACCAATTATTGTTTAGAAAAAAAAAAATAGAAAAAAATATTTATGATTGGCAAATTTTTGTTTTTTTTTTTTTGAATTTTTTATTTCAATAATTTTTATAAATTTATTTGAAAAAAAATAGTCAATTTTCAGAGATATTCCAAAACACAAGATATGGTTTTTAGGATGGTTATTAATTGAAGCACATTATAGTGATAGAAAACTGTTTAAAACGGCTACCCTACTGAACCACTTCATTAACTTTAAGCTAACTACAAGTTGAAGTCTATAAATTTGCTGAAATTATGACACTTATACTTAAGTTTGAGCTCATCTATGTTTTGATTGCACAATTTAAGTTCCATTTACTCTAAATTTAAAAACATGTTCGACAACATCATTTGTACATAAATGTCTATCTGAAAATTAATTTGCCTCAGACTAAGAGTATCTGTCTTAACTTAACTTAATTTGGTACGTATAATATGAAATTTTTCTTCTTTTTTTTTTTATTAAATTTACTATGTAGTTAGACTAAAAATGTTTGTACATAAATATATGAGTTGGAAATATTAATTAAAAAATAGGCTATTATAATAAATTATTATACTCTATTAATTTATTGTACGTTAGATTTTCCTGTTATACAAAAAAAAAAATTTGAATAAAAAATAATATCGTTTAAAATTTTATATATTTTTGTTATTTATAAAGTGGAAATCATGAAAATCGTGGACATTAATAAATTCCTGGTGATAATCGATTTCTCTATAATTCTGTTATTTTATATGAAATCGAATATGAAATGAAATAAATTAAAAATTTCAAATCCTTCAATTTTATATAGCACTTATATGTATGTGGATTGAAATTACATTGTAGAATATTTGTACTAAGTTATCAAAAATTTTAACATTTATTTAGATTTGTACACTATTATTTAGCCTCATGAATAACATAAATTCATATAATTTTCACATAGTTTTTGTAAATAATTTAAGCTCTTATTCTAAATGGTATTAAAATTTATTTTGATTATATGCAGGTAAAAAATAGTCTTTAAGATTTCGTTAAGATTTTAGGTTCAGTGAACTAACTAATTTTAATATTTCCAAAAATCAATTCAAATGTCGTTTATTTAATATAGCAATTCTAGAACTAATAATTTTCTGAAGAATTTTATTAATTTTAAAAGAATTTATTGTTTCAATGAGTTCATAATTACTAACTAATAACATGGTTCAGTAATTAATATTAAATTATTATATATTTCTTTATATATTCTTAACAATACTATCAAGTTAATTTTATCTTTCGACATTATTAAGAATTAAGTAATTATATTTTTAATATAAATTTTGAGTTTTTTTTTTTTTTTTGACTTTGATATGGACATGAAAAGGGCACAAAAATTTTTATTTGAATCATACCTTTGGCGTATATGAGTATACCTGAATATTTTATATTTTACTTTTTATATATAAGCATAGAGATTGAATATTGGAATAGAAAACAAGATATTTCAGTTTTTATCAATGATTTCTTGTTCATTTAATTTTATTTTAAATAATCAGTGAATTTTTCAAATATTTTTATATTGTGGTTAGATTAATTGTGTTTTAATAACAAGTCAAAATTACATTTTAGCTTAAAACTGCATTTTATAACTTTGTACTACTAATTCAAATAGTCCATCATAGTTGCTTCGTAATCCAGAAATTTATTAGGTACTTAAAAATTGTTGCATACAAATTCTATTTCCTATAAATCTCTTATTTCAATCATAAAAATGTCAAAAATATATATGCACAAAATCCAGGAAATTTAATTTTCTATACCGCTGCGTCGTTGCCGCGTCGTTGTTTCCGTGTTTCAATGTACTTAGTTCATGTACCTTTTGTATAATAATATAGTTAGTTTTAAATTTCATAATAAAATTTTTATGTTTCTTAAGAAAAAGAAAGAGAAAAATTTGTGGTAATAAAATCACTTTTTTTAAGTTTTTTTTTTCTATTTTTCTTTCGAATTAATGAAACACAATTTATAATTGTAGAAATTTAATATTACAAAATCGATTACAAAATATCAATAATAGTATAATAATAATAAAAAAAATAGTTATAATAAAGCCAATTTTATCATAACAAAAAATAAAAAAAAAAAAAAAACATATATAAAGACAGTTAATAAAGTCGATAAACTAAAATGTTTTCATCATAATTTTTTAGTGCAATTTAATATCCAATATATATTTTAGATGTTGTGTAAAGGGAATTTAGCAGTTGTGTTTAGTGTTAGACATTTATATATAAATATATATTAGTTATAAATAAATATTGTATATAAATATATTTATTTATATTTTTTTTTATTCACATTTTGGGCCAAAAATTGTTGTGGAAAAATTACTAGTAGTGCATGAAATTGAGAAATTTTATTTTTTTTAACAAAAAAAAAACTAATTATTTTTGCCTGCGGAAATTCCATAAAACACTAACAATAATTATAAAAATCATGAAATTATGTTTTGAAAATAACAAAACAAAAAAAAAAAGATAACCATAAAGTAAGCTTTAAAATGAGTATTTTGTCACCATGTTGTATATATATACATACACTTATATATACATAGGTACGATTGATAAATTTGTTTTTTATTTCTTAAATGGTAATTTATTGAATAAATCCATTCGAATTTCACCTGAATTTTTATTATACATACCTGAGAATTTTGTTAAAAAAAAAAATTAAAATAAATAAATAAACCCAAGATTATTTGGAATAATTTTGCAGTTGATTATTGGATTGTTCAAGTAGTGAGCTTACAGGTTGGTATTTTACTTCTATTTCGGTGGTTATATAATCCAAGTATTACAGTTTTTTTTTTTCAAATTAAACAACATGTTGTTTGAATACGAATAAAGGCTGCCTTGTTTTTGTATTTAATTATTTCTATAATCACGTATAGAAATAATAGTCTTGATATGATGTCATTAACTGATTTCGAAGTCAAACGTTTTTGTTTCTTTAATATTTTCAGCAAGAAATATTCTTAAAGCCGAGGAAGGAAACTTTGAAGAGCAATCGTAGCTACACTGTTTCATGAATTTTATGATTTACTTACATTTAAAGTAAATTACCCGCCATTCGTACATGATAAAAACACGAAATATTACTAGATAACAAATATTCATATTCAATTTGGCAGATTCTGTTTGGCGTTCGTTTATAGAGAAGAATATTTAAATATGTTTATAATTTATTTTTTTTTATATAAAAAAAAAACAATTTTTATTAATTTACAATATGCCAGAATTTCACAATGATTAATGTTGTTTTTAAACTAGTTATTAAAGATTTTTTTTTTTTTGATTGTTAAAACTAATATTATAAAAGAGGAAATTATTTAATGAAGGTTTTTTTTTTCTGCCTCTGATTCAACAGTAGAATTCAATTTCGGGCCAATTTGATTAGAATATTAATAGTTGTTTAGTAGAGATTTCTTATTTGGTATTTTAATAATTTCCAACATATTTATTATGAACATACTCAATTTAAGTATATGTGCATTATTAAATTTACATAATATGGCAAATACAGAATTGACACTATCAAAGAGTGAAGAATTTAATGTTAATAATTATTATAATGAAAAAGAAAGTAGATGCATATTAATTTGATGGACATTATAGACTATTAGAGTGAAAAATTAATTAAGGGAAATAGTTATGTGGACTACTAATGATGATTAACAAGTGATAAGATACATGTATCTTCAAGGTAAGATAATTTTAAGTTCGAATATAAATTACGTTAAATATTCTTATTATAATTTTTTTTTTGTCTAACATAAATACTTAGTAAATTTTATAGAAGTATACTTACTTATCAAAAAAAATATGATTTTTCCATAACAAAAAGAAAATATAGTTTTATATGTTCATATACAGATTTTTCAATTATGGAAAAATTCATATGACCTCAATTGATACTTTTTTTTACTTTTTTCTAGATAAATAAAATTATTTAAAATATAAAATTAAAAACTATATTTTTGTTTATGTTTACATTTTTGCCGCGCGAATAAAAACAAAAAAATTACAAAACTCGACAAAATTATAATTTATTATTTTTACTCTTTTTAAAAAAAAAGTACAACTTACAAAAAAAAGAAAGATTCCCCTTTAATTTAACTTTAGACTTACAAATAAAAATGACAATAATAAAATATATATAAAAACAAAATGTATAATGATAATTTCTCATTTTTAATAAAAAAAAAAAAAATATTATAATTTTTTTTTTGATGTGTTTACTAGATGATGATACTACAAGTATATGTAATTATATTTACACAAAAAAAAAACTAGAGATTTTTATCTTATTCATGTCATAATTTAATTCATTATTATTATTTGTT
This sequence comes from Hybos culiciformis, assembly GCA_964007475.1. Taxonomy (NCBI): domain Eukaryota; kingdom Metazoa; phylum Arthropoda; class Insecta; order Diptera; family Hybotidae; genus Hybos; species Hybos culiciformis. The sequence goes on along the minus strand of OZ023274.1, from coordinate 46,932,157 downwards.
CTTTCGCTCATTTATTCATTTTGTTATTATTATTATTATTTTTGTATTTTTAAGAAGAAATTTTGTATTATATATTCTTATATATAAATATAAATTTAGGTTTGTTTGAACTTGAGTGATTTTTTGTTTTATTTTAATTGCATAAGTGTATATATTATTTTTATTTCGGAAAATCCGAACTAGGATAACTTTATATGGAAAAATAATAATAATAATATTTTTTTTCTTGACAAAATTCAAGTCTCAATATTAATTATAACTATATAAGTATACGCAACATTGGACACTCAGATACTCCAAACAAAACTGAATTCATTTACAAATCGATTTTCAGGTTATATCAAAATTTTTATCGGTAATATATATTCAATTTATAATATTCTAAAAGCAATTCTTAGTTAATAAGTATGTACATAATACAAATATTCAAAATTCACTTGTTGATCTTTCAATTTAATGACAAAGAATAAAAATCTTCGAATAATAATCATAAACGGACAAAAAACTGAAAATTTAAATAACTTCCGGTTCCGAGCCGACTGGTTGAATTTCATTAAACAGTTTTAGTTAACTTCGTGTGCATTACGCCACAAAATATGTACATTATTTATTTTAATTATTTTTTTTTCTGTAATTAATTTTTGGTTGAATTGAATTTAGAATAATATAATTTTTTTTCTATATATTATTATTATTTGTTCACAAAGAAACTTTCGTTGCGCTGCCGTACATAGCCTTGATCTAAAATATTAAAAATATGATTTATACAAATTTAATTTTTTTTTAATTATTTTTAGTTGTTTCAAAAAAAAAGAAGATAATTTCAGTGTACAAAAGTTTGGTTTTGAAAAGATCATCATTATACCAATACTTGCCAGTTTTATTCAGCCCTCTTGTCACCTAAGGCCACAAATTTTAAAATATTTGATGCAGCGCAACTATTTAGCTCATTTTGATGAAAATCATAATTTCAGAAATAAATTGCCATAAACAGATTATCTATAAATGAATTATTTAATTTGAAGATTCAGAATAAAATTTTAATTCTCTCGTTTCCATGCATAGGTTCGTTTATCTAAACGAAAAACTAATTGTAACTTTTTTTTGACGAGAACCGTAAATTTTTATAGTTCAAAAAAATTTTAATTATAATAATTTTATTAATGCGATGCAACGATTTTTGCTTGCACTGAATTTAATTCTAATTTTTTGACGTTCGTTGTGCTTATATAGAAGTCGTCACGAATTCTCAATATCACGTTTTCTTAAACGTAAAACAAAAAAAAATTAAATAAAAGAGTTTAATCTGATTTTAATTTTTAATTTAATTAAAAAAAATTATAAAAAAAAAATAAAGCTTTTATTAATTTCTAATACACGTTTATAAGAAATTGCATTTTACAAAAAAAAAAAATTTTTTGTTTGTACTGCAAAAAAAAGGTAAAAATTGATTTTCTTATCAGAAATTTAATATTTTCTCTTTTGAAATTATAATTTTTTTTTTTATTAATAAAATTATAATAAATTAATATATTAAAAAAAATTAAATAAAAATGCAAACTTAAATAAAAAATATTTTTGTTTTTTTTTTTTTGTAAATGAACGCCTTAAACTCTTAAGCATAAGTTAAAAAAAAATTATTTTTTATTAAAATTCTATACAAATATAATATTGAATAAAAATTCGAAAATTCGGCGAAATTTGAATAAAAGAGGAAGCTCTTTACAAATAAATTTTTGAACTTTTCTTGAACTCAACAAAAATTTAAAAAAAATTCTATAGCGCGCTGTCTGCTACACAGTCGTTCAACTTTATAGGGTTCTATAAAAAATTCTTTTAATTAACCACGCACGTTTTTTTTTTATTTTTAATTCATTTTTGTTGTTTCGTTAATAAAAAAAAAGTTTAATAAGCGAAAATGCGTTTTTCAAATTATTATTGTTCATATATATTTTTTGAAATAAAACAAAATCTTTAATAAATTTTATAAATAATAATTGTTTATATAATTTATATTATTTATTATATTGTTTTATTTGCGTTTTTTTTTTTTTTTTTGTGAATTAATGAAGTTAATAAATGCTAAAAATAAAAGCTACATATATTTTATATATATTTGTAGTTATTGTAAGAATTAAGGCAAAACTATATAATTATAACTACTCGAATGGAAAAGTTTTTTAAAATTATGAAACAGCGCGCCGCGGCGGCATGTATAAATTCTGAGCCGATGTGATCTTTATTAGAATTGTTATGAAATGACTGTCTGTTATCAGAGGATGAGAATAGTTAAGAAAAAAAAAAAATACCTAAATTTTTTTTTCTATATCTATGATTTTATTATATATTGGAGAAAGTAAAACGAAAAAACGATGATGGCGAGAAATCCCCTTTCAAATATTTCAAATATTTATTACTTTAAATAAACCTTTCTAATATTATTTAATCAAGATAAAAATTTTATTGCGAAATAAAAACAAACCTGACAAAAAAAAAACAAAAATAAAAAATATTATTAAGATTTTATTTAAGATTTTATTATTTTTTTATTATTATTATTATTTTTAATAATAATTTAATTGAGGAAGAATGAGTTTAAAAATATTTTATTAAATACTCGTAATGATTTGTAAATAAATAAATTAAAAAAAAAAAAGCCCCGCCACATGATAGATGCTTCCGTTAAAGAATAAAATATTTTTTGTTTATTTTATTTTTTATTTATATTTTTAGAGGTTAAGTACCGTATTAATCAAAATAAATCTTAATATGGGATCCTTTAATTCGTGGCTTTAATTTGAAAATAGAAATGATTTTTAGTCGTTAATATTAGATTTTTTAAATTTGGAAGTTTGTTTAATGGAGATTTATCGTTTTTTTTTTTTATATATTTCAGAGTAATTTTGTCATTTAAAAATTCAAATCGAATGACAATTATCATATTTTACATCACATCTTCAAAGATTATATAAGCCGAGCGCCTGCGTTTATGCCAAATAAAACTGTAGATAGATATAGAATCTTTTTTATCGGAAAACTCGAATTTTTGTCTTTGTTTTATCATTTTTAAAAACGAAGATATCATAACACTATACCAGGAAATCACAAAATCTAATCATACTGAAATTATAATTGCTCTGATTAATCCAATATTAATTCTCCTTATTTTCAACTCTTTTTTTTTTTTTTTTTTAATTTATGAATTTCATCCGGAAGTTTATTTTTTTTCTCTTCAACATGAATATATGCACATATATAAGAAATTTTTTTTATTTTTTCATTCATTCATTTTGATTCTTCACATATATATGTACATATAACTAATATAAAAATTAATTAATATTTAAGCAGCTAAATTTAAGATCGCAATATACTTAAAAAAAAAAAAATTTCGCACGCTAACCTGAAGAAATAAAAAAAAAAGAAGGCAAAACAGAGACTCATTAAAAGAATAACGAAAAGGTATATAAATTTCATTAAACTTCACACATGAATATTAAATGTAGGAATACATAGATACTTATATGTTTTATACACTTTAAAAAAATTTAAAATCAAAGAAATTTTATTTTAATTAATTTTAAATTCAATTCGATAGAACAATTTGGAAAAGTTTTTCAAGGATAATTTTGATTTAATTATATCATATTGAGGGTCAAAAATATGTTTTTTAAGCCCTGATGAATGATGATTCTTCTTAATTATGATTTTAGTACGAATTATGACTCTTGTTTGTACTTCATTCATTCATCCTATATTTAAACCTGTTACAAAGGCCTTGCAAAAAAAATTTCACATATTTTCACTACACTGCAGTTTGTATTTGGATCCGGTCGGCGACGCAGCATCAGGATTACATTTTTATCTCATTATCTTATGGCTTATTCAAATTATATTTAAATAAATTTAATAGGTATGAAAGTTTATTAAGAAATCATTTTTTTTTTTTCATGAATTTTATTAAAGAAAATTTTTATTTGAATTTTTAAAGTGAAATTAGAGAAAGAAAAGTATGTAATTTTGTTTTTTTCGGTTTTTTTATCGTTATTAGATTTCAAGACTTTTTTTTATACTTAAAAGTTAATTTTTTTTTTATAAAAATTAATCCATGGTCAATTAACCAAGCGTTACAACCAGAACAAATTTGTTATATTTTATTCGCAAAAAAAAAAAAAATATATTTTTTTTTGATAATAAAAAAATAAATAAATAGGATAATAAGTTTTTTTTACGTAAAATGCATTATTATCATAATGGTATATATAAGTATTTATGGAATAAGATTATTAATCGAATAAAGAAGTTATCGCAAGTGCCTACTTTAAATGATTTTGGGAATGGGTGGTCTTTGAGACTTTTTATAAGAATCAAATGCGGTGTAATCAAATATAAAATTGTAAGCTTATCATGTGATCCTGTTGAAAGAAAAAATTAGATGTTTTTTAGTCTTATATTATGGACTATTGGTATTGTTCTCGGATAGTGAGTTGTTCTAAGACTACTGTCGAATTTTTATAGAAAATTTTTCTCAAATTATTTAGTTACTTAGTACATAGATTAACTAGAAGTAACGTAAAATAACCCAAAAGTTAATAGAGTAAGAAATCACAGCATCCTTAATAAATTAACGAACTAAATTAACTTTAAAATAATCTATCAACTGACAGTCTCTTAATATTATAAATAAATAATATTTTCTCCACATACATACGTATTCTTTAAGCTGAATTAATTTATCTAAAATTGAATTTTAATGAACAAAACTATATATAAGAGACTGGCATTAAAATAGTATATCCAGTAAGTGTATATCAAAAAAATGATTTTTTTTTAATAAACTCAATTCTCATAATGTCTATTATACTTAATTATGTCTGGTAAATATATATAAAATATGTATAACAACAAAGTACAAAATATTATGAAAGGGCTTATTATGATTATGCGTTAAATAGCATTTAATATTTTTTTTTTATTCTTCTTATTTGAATTTTAAAGCGATAAGTATTTTATGAAGGTTCATATAAATTTTTAATTTGATTCTTAATAAATATTTCATTGAAAATTGTTGCTACTGTACTCCTCAATATCCATAACTAATATTAAGTTGTTGCTTTAGATTAAATAGCGGCTTTGGCGCTACTTGATAATTGTTAATTTTATGATTAAGTGATGATATTATGTAACTTACAACTCTCAACAACGAAATTTTATCTAAATACTATTAGTTACTTATTTGTGCTTTGTATTTAGCACATTTTTTTTATTCATTTATACACACAATTTATTATCTAACTAAAACAAAAAAAAAAAATAAAAAAATATCAATCAAAATAAAAATATAAACCGATATTGTGAACGTGTAGTTAATTATTTTAATTCAAAAATTTCTTGATTTAATCAATTAATTACTCTGACAATTACGTAGGTAAAATTAATTATTTTATAGTATATAATGCGAGGAAATTATAATTAAGCAATAGCAAATCACTGGAGGACGGCGCCGAGGCGATTTTTATTTTTGAATCTATTAATTTTTATATTCCATCAATATAATGGAAATAAAGGTAAAATTTTTGATATACTTTTTCAATTAACTTAAGTAGACTTATTAGGGCCTTATTACAGCTTTTATTTTGTGAATAAAGCTGTCAAGATTCTTTGATACTTAATGTTTTTAGAAAATTTAATATATTATTTATAATCTAATATAGAGTAGTTCTTCATTATATTCATTATTTTTTTTATTAATGAATTTTTTTTTTATTCAAATGCTTTCATATTATACTATTCTTATAGTATACTTCATACGCCATCAGTTGATATCGCATTAAAAATAATAATAATAAAAAACTGAGTGATTTATTTTATTATGTTATCAATTATTATATATACTATACGTAATAATTAAATAATATAATAGGTATAGAATCATGTTGTAATCATATAAAATGTTGTAAATTGAATTTTATAAATTTATATGTGTAGTTTTAATGTTTAAGCACTATAAGAAAAATAAAAAAAACAATTTTTTTTCTTTTCTTTTGTAAAAAAAAAATACATAATTTTTTATAATAAACAGAATTATGACGACCACATATGAAAACCATTACCCACATAATCCAATCTTTCAATATTATATCTAAAAAGAAAAAAAAAAACTTTTTTTATTCTATTTTCTCTTTGACTGTTGGCAAAGAATAAAAGCAATTTCAATAAATATAATTTAATCTTCTTTTAATCCATATTTTTTTTTTTTTACTTAATATTGTTTGTTCTATACTGATACTTATACTTTATATTGTACATATGGTTTATTTTTTGTTCCATATATTAACTTTTAATGAAATAATTTACTTTTCATTAAAAAAAAATTTTTTTCGTTATTATAATTATTACGATCAAATGTAATTAAAAAAAAAAGTTTTTTCAAGTAAACAAAATAATTTTGTTATATACCTATATAAATCCTGTGTAAACAAATATGTAGACTGATTTAAAAAAAATTTAGAAAAATTAATTTAACTTTCAGACAAATCAATTAAACTAGAAATAATATTTTTTACAGCACTGCCTTTTAACTTTTAACTTTATTACTTGATCTGAGTAAAATAGCTTATAGACTATATGAAGTGTAACTAATTATACTTAAATCTGATTTAAATTCGACTTCAATGACCGCTTAAACTTAACACTTTTAACAACACTATCATTTCATTCTGTGAAGACGGTCAGTATATAGTTTTGGGAAACTTATTTCTTATATCCATAAATATGTCAGAGAGAATTTTTTTTAAGACTGTGATGAATTACTCTGATTACTCTTAAAGTTTTTTAATAATTTTTATTTTATATACTTTACCTAGTTTTCTATTTATTGTCTTATCCAAAACAAAAATAGCTAAATTTATTTTTTGTTCGTGCTGGTAAAGCATAATATTTTTAATTTAATATGTATTACTTTCATATATATAACAAAACATAAAAAAAGAATAGGTACCTGTCTTCCGCATGAAAATGAAAAAAGAAAAAGTTTTCATTTATTTTTTATTTTTTTTTTAGTTGTTATTACTGTGAAAATCAATTTTAAATTGATTTTTTGTTCTTCGATTTTTATTTTTTGCATTGTTTTATGTGGCACAGATATTCAGTCAATGAGCTTAAATGTTTTTTTTTTTTTCTTCTTAATGTACATACAACATATATTATGTATTGTATATATACTACATACAATTTATAAGTAATGATTTTTTTTTTATTCCTATTCTAATCCTATGGAATTAGTAATTTATGGTTTTCAATTTAGGTGTATATAAGACACATAATATTCATTATACTGTACGTACGTACGTTATGAAGGGAAAATTGTAGTGTTAAAATATGTAATATTTTTTGTAGGTTAAAGTGAAAAACTTATAAATTTCATTGTTTATAAAATCAAAACGATTTTAATAAGAAATAGAACAAGGATATAGAATTATAGATACAATAAAGTTTCTAATGAAAACTGAAATTTTGAAGTTTTTAATCTTATTATTGGCTAGTTTCACGTTAGAAAGAGAACTCTACGAAAAATTGATACTGCTAATATAATTCTGCACATGGGTTCCATCGAAAGTGTTTAATCCAAGCTAAAAGCTCAAGCAAGAAGCCTTTTCAATATAAGAAACATTAATACCATTTTCATGACAATTGACTGAAGTAAGTGCTAAATTAGTACACATCCATTGCGAGCGACTTACTTCTTTTATAAATTAATGTTTTAACATAGAAATGTTTTGACACCACCTATGTTTGATACTAAATACAATCTATGTGATTAACATTCAATATAAGAGTACGTAATTTTAATATTACAAGGAAAATGTGTCAGCTCACAGCTAAAAAGATGCTTATAGTTTTTTTTTTATTTTATTTTGTAAATGTACTCATGGTATGTAATCTTATGTATATATTGATCCATTTATGTTGTATTTATGTACAATGTACTATATATTAATTAGTATAAACAAAGCATGTATATATACTGTTGAATTGTAATTTTTATCGAACAAAAAAACAAAAAATCCATTTATAGAGAACAAGAAAAGTCCAATAAAAATTGATTGTTTATTTTAGAAAAACAATAAAAATAAACTCTGCGATATAACTACAAATAATATTTAACACAGTGGGTGGTTAGGTATATATATATATATATATAGTATGTACACTGTGAAATAGACGTGTGACGTAAGGTGTCAGGAATAACAAGTAAAAAAAAAAAAGGGGATGAAAATTAAATAAATACTATGTTTTTTTTTGCACATACAAATATGTAATATTATATTTATATTTTTTTTGTTTTTTCCTATATTTGATGTAATGATGAATCAATTAACCCTCAAAATCCCTTACAAATCAATAAAGATATTAAATGAATTTTTCTTTTTTTTTTTTTGGTTTGTAGGCAACAAGAAAATATAATTTTTACACATTTTATTTTATACATATATACTTATATAGATTTAATTGATGAAAATTATTATTGGTTTTGTTTGTTATTATGTTATTATTATGCCCAAAAGTATTTTCTACTATATGTATTTCTGCTGGATCCTAATTGAATTAAATTAAACATAATATTGAAAATTAATCAATGAAGGCTTAATTTCAATTATATAAAAATAAAAACTATAATACATTTATTATAATTGTTTACATGAAAAATTATAGCTAATAAAATATCCAAATCTCAGTTGGTTAATTATAAACATAAATGCACGGAAAATTACTTAAAAGGAATATATGTAGTTCAAAAATTGTATACAACACTACAGATTTTAGATACACTCATTTTATTTTTGTTCTCAAACATAATTTTAGATTAAATAATTTCAATTTGTTTAAAACTTCTTAATGTTTTTTCCCTATATAATTAAAGAAATACATATACCTATATACAATATAATAATATAATTATATTCATTGCATATAAAATAGACTTAAAATATTTCTACAAAAATGAGAAATATAAATTTTACATTTAAATTAAGTATTTACCAGAAAAAAAAATATCACCGAAAAATAAAAAATTAAAAATAAATTGTATACTTTTAAATGAAAAACAAACAGAAGGGTCAAAAATTCATTGAAAATGATGCTGATAAAAGTCTGATAAGAAAATTCCCGGAGAGAAATTAATAGAAAAAAAAAAATTATTTGAATTGAAAATGAACAAAATATACTTAATTATTTTTTACTTCTATTTTTTTTTTTAAGAAAAATCAATTTTAAAAAAATATTATATTAATATATTTATATACAAGATTTTATTTTAAATGGGGTCGCCAGCCCTTTTTTTCAAATAAAAATTAAAAACATAATATTCAAGTAGTTTTACTTTAAATCGAACATTAAGTTAAAAATATCTTAAACTAAAGTAAATAATTCACTATAGACTTATATATCTTGAATTTCCATAAAGTTGGACAATCTACAAGAAAATTTTCCACCCCATTTCTAATTTTTTTTTTTTTTAAACACAAAAATGAAATTATCAGTATTAGTTTTATACAAAAAAGAAAAAAAAAAAAATAGAAATTTAAAAAGATATCGCATATTATATACATTGTACACGAACGACAGTGCAGATTATGTTGTTTAATATATACATATAGAAATATTTTTTTTATCATAATAATGAAAAAGAGATTAGTAGGTGTGAAATTTAGGACATACATTTTTTTTTGTATTTATATAAATTCTGAAATAATCATAATAATAATAATACCCGCATTATGAATTTAAAAGATCAAAATGGGTCAACAAACAATAAAATTAAGGCATTTATGATGATTATTCTCTAATATAGATTTTAATTCTAGTTTTCTATATTTTCTTTTTATTTTTTTGTGAATATAAAATGTTTGTTTGCTTGCTTGCATAGAATTTCTAATTTTTGCTCTTTCTCTTTCTCTATTCAATATACAAATATTATGTACAATTTTGAATTAGCCCTTATGTATGCAACCAACTATTCATATATATTTAAAATTTATACAACACTCAATGTAAATATATCAAAAAAAAAAAAAAACTATAAAGAAAATAACAACAACAGAAATTATAATAATAAGTAAATGACATGAATGGACTAGAACTAGACACTTCATTGAGGGTCCTTTTGTGGTTTTATTATATTATTTAATCCATAATTTACTAATAAAATACTCTGTTCAAAAAAAATACCCGCATAATGTAAAGAGAAGAAAAAAAAATACAACATAAATTTACGCAAGATTGTTACATTTTTTTTTCCATAATTGATAAGTAATTTTCCATGGAAATGATTCATCATAAGTATAATTTTTTTTTTCTAAAAATTAAAAAACCTTTGACATTCGTGAGATTAAAGTATCAATATGCATATATATTATAACATGCTAAAACATTAATGCGAAAATTTGCATTGCCGCGAAAAAATTATATTAATTACTTTTAAATATAAGTGTTTTAGTGTTAAAACTAACTGGAGTGCCATATTAAAGATATACCTTGAAGACACCATGGTTGTTGACTTAACTCCACACCATACTGTACTTTGTACTATCATTTACCTCACTGATGATGTGAGGTCACAAAGTAAAAGTGGATAACCTTTTTTCTTTTTTTGTTCCGGATTATTAAGAAAAACATCAGATAAGAATTTTATTTTCTTAATAGAGAGAAGTGATTAAGTTGTTATTGTTGATTTAAGAGAGAATAATTTTTGTTATATGTTTTTTTTTATTTTCCCTACAATAATCAACAAACACTGTGGGTAATTTCCAATTAAAAGACTCTATCTACACTCTATGTCTATATTGTGTATAGATATTATTTATTATTGATTTTTTTTATTTCTCAGAATAATAATTCGTAATGAATTTCAATTTTATTTTCTACATAAACCTTATAATGGGAATTACAATTTTTGTTTATTTTGCACAAAAAAGCTTTAAATTTTTTTTTTGTTTATATAATTTTTTTAAATTTTATAATGAAAAGAAGGAAGTATCGTTTTATTTCCTGTTGGCATAATTTAGAAACAAATTAATATAGATAAAAATATTTTTTAACTTAGAAAAAATGTTGAATTGATCCTTTACTTCTTTGATAAACTAATAATATCTTACTGTACCAATCTCCATACTACACTATCAATGCTCATACTGCACTATCGATGCTGCACTATCTATCCAATTATTTTTCCTAGATTATTGTTCTGAGTTTCCTGTCGTAATTCGTGTGCTGTATAACTGTGCAGTTAATGGTGAAAACTTAATAATACATGCAAAGTTCTAGTTTTGAATATTTATAAAAAAAAAATAAAAATAAAACTATACTTTAATAAAGTTTTTATATTTTTTTTAATTTTTATATTTTCATATTTTTACCAAAAAAAGAAAAAAAAAAAATTTTTTTTTTTAACACGATTATCGTGTGATTATTAAAATTCACGAAGATTCATGACATATTTTCACATATGTGAATTTGTTAATTTAATTTTTCTCATTAAAATTGCAATAAATTTTTTTATTTTTTTTAATTTTTATTTTGTGCTTAGAAAAAGAAATAAAAATTATAACGAAATAAAATCAGTGTGACAATTGAATTAAATTATAAGCAAAAAAAAAAAAAAAAAACAAAATTTAATAAATAAATCATGAAAAAGAAGGAAAATTTGCAAACAATTTTTTTTTGTAGATAGTAGAGAAATATAATTTATTTATCACAAAAAAATAACATTATTATTTTCCAATTTATTTATTTATTTATTTTTTTTAATTAAAGAAACTTTTTATTCAAGAACATTTTTTTTTAAATTGACAGAAAATTTTCAATTGCGACGTTTTTGACAATCAGCAAGACAATTTCTTTTTCACATAAAAAGTTGAAATTATTTTAAGGTCACAAATACTTTACCTTTAATTTTCAACTTTGGCTCTTTTTCTAGGCTGTAAAACACAAACACTTAATTCATGTGAGACAAATTGAAAAATTGACACAAATTCCAGTCCGAGGTGAGAATCGAACCCACGACCAAACACGCCGTACGATAATGGCAATACCACTACACCATGACGGCTGACAAGTCATAAACACGTTAATATTAAGTGTTTGGCGGCTTGAAATTTTTGTACATTTTTTGAACATATGAAATTTAAAGTTACAAAATTAAGAAATATTTAATAACTCCAGTTTCTTTTTTAAAATAGTGCACTTATAGTTCAATTTAGTGAAATTTGATAAAATTTGAATCAAAAATTTTCCTGTATTCTATTCTCTATAATTCTATTCAATTTGATTGTCAGCCGAGCATTACAATATGTTTCTATATTTATTTTTATTTTATAATTTATTAGCATAAAATTATTCCTTTTAATAGAATTTCATACATATTTTTCAAACTATATATATAATTATAAAAACTTTATATGAACATAATCTTTAAAATAAAAAAAAAATAATAATAAATTAATCATGACTTAAAATCTAAATATGTATATGTTTATAAAATAAATGAAAACATTTGGTGTATAAAATTGTGTCGTCATCAAATTATGTTTTCCTTAATAATAATAATAATAATAATAATAATAATAAAAAAAAATACTTTATATACAAAACACTTCTTCAGATGTACTTGTCAGACAATTAACATTTTTTCTTAGAAAAAAATAAGTTTATAGTGAAATCAATTTTTTTTTTTTTTTTCTAATTTTATATTTATTTTAATATTTGATTTCCCACGTTAGTTTTAGTCACGATTATTTCACCTATATATTATAAAAAAGTAACTATTTTTTTTTTATTCTTGTTAAAGTATCATTTTGTTGTTGCTGGATTTGCTGCTGCTTATGTTGTTATTGGTTATATTGTTTGCTTGATGGCTGTTAAAGCAATTGATAAAGCTACACATAACTATATATAAAATAATATTATGTGCCATCTTTTGAATAACTGTAATTTGTATATAAGCTCGTCACTGAAAAATGTTTTTGCTAAAAAAAAAAATAAAAAAATTGTAAAAATTAAATAAAATTATAATTATCAATATAAAAATAGTTTTTTTTTTTTTGTTAAATAATTTTAAATTTTTTTTTTATTTTTATAATTCCTCTCCATACTATATTATGATGAGGTATGTGTATGTAATATTTGACCCAAATTATTTTATTATTTAGAGATAAAATAATAAAAAAAAAAAATGTTTTACTAACGTTGTTCTGGAAATCTATTTAAAAATGAAAAGTAAAAAAGATGTCATGATGTCGGGGACGAATTATTAATATTCATTAAATTTTTTGGTTTTTGAGGTCAAGTTTAGGGTTAATTTTGCAAAAATTAAATCTTTTGTTTTGGTGCAGATTATTATTATTCTGTGTCATCAAAGACTGAATATATGTAACATAAGTCGTAATTAACTGTCTGGATCATCAACGCTAAAAGAGCTGAAACTGAAAAACTGAACTTATTTGGCTTTGACGTACTAGGCGAGTACTGGATATGGATTTTTGGATCGATGATGTCAAAGTCAAAATGTATTCCATATTAAAAATTTAATTAATTTTTTTTTTCAATATTATTGTAGTTAAAAAAATACACGTATAGTGAATAGTGATTAGCTCTAAAATAAAATAATTATTGTTGTTGATTTGAATTTTAACAAAAATCACCATAAAATATATATTTTCTAAAACCTTATCTTGAAAATTTTCACAAAAAATAAAAAAATAAAATTATTTGGAAAATTATTATTTTAATTTATTTGTCTTTAAAAAAAAAACAATAAACAAATTATACACTATCTATGTAATTTCAATTTAACTCAAAATAATAATTAAGTACCTAAAATTAATTTTAAGATTATTTTCAGAATAGCAAAATATAAATCCTTATCTAATTAATGAAAAATTAACTTATTTATAGTATAATGACAAAAAGAATCGAATGGTAAGAATTAGTTAAATATTAAGTAGCCTTGTTCAGGACAAAATAAGACTGTAAAAGAATTTTTACAGTCTAACAATGTTGAGCACGTAAATTCTCAGTACATGAATAAATAATTCCCTCGACAATTCCATAAATTGTTTCGAACTTCTTTAACAGGTTTCGAAAAATAAGTTTTAATTCATAAATTTTTATTAAATTACATTGATTCTGGAAAAATAATACGAATATTGTCAAAAAAATTCCATTTAATCTTGTAGTTTTACGTTAAACACATTATTGTGATAATTTCACATTACAAGTTCGGAAATTTATATTTTCCGAAATAAGTATTCTAAAATAGAACATGACTTGTAATGGATTTTTTATTGTAATGGATTTATTTTAACCACCAGAGTAAAGCACTAAGCCTGTCTTATATGTTAGAAAAAACATCTTAATTTATTACATCTTATTTTATTAGGCTAATCGTAAAGCTACCTATATCTCTACTACTACCCTAGTGTGAAAACTGAGTAATTAAATCCACTTTAATTCGAATTAACTAAAAATTGTACGATTTCATCAGAAAATCATTTGCAACACTATGGGGTGTTCAAAAAAAAAATTTATTCAATTATTTATTTATAGCCAAAGACATAAATTTTTCTTTTAAAAATAATTTCTTAAGGTTATATAAATATACTACATAATTTTCGAATTTCAGATTGACCTTTTTCGCCCCAATAAACTGATCTATATTAAAAAAAAAATAAACCAAAAATTTTTAAAAATTTTTAATTCGCGATTTCGTAATCGGTTTCCAAGTAGTAAGAAATATATATGAAAAAAAAAAATCTTATCTTTGAATTAGGTATTTTTTTTTATATTTATTTCGTATTAAACAGCACTACTAAGCGTATTTCGCAAATTATTGTATTATTATTATTTTTTTTTTATTAAAAATCGTATATATAAATAGGTATAGAAATATACCGACTACATACATATATTACATATTAATTCATAAAGCTAATAAACTTAATTTTTTTTTTCTAAAATCTTGTTATATGTGAGGTTAGACAATGTCAAGGATTTGTATTTATTTTTTTTTTCTGTGATTGATAAAGAAAATAGTATACAATTTAATATGTACGAGTATATAGGGTAAAAAATACCTGTTCAAATTATGTTTTTTCATAATTTCATTTTCGTATTTAAGGATGAAACATTTATATTTGTTAATATCCAGTGTAAACCAAGTTACGATTGTTGAAAGTTTTTAGAAGTTTTTTAATGACGAACTGCGGAAATTTACCAATAATGGCTATAACAGGCTATAATAGAAAGGCTCTTAAATCTAGATATGAGAAAAAAATAAATAAAACTTAACAAAACTGAATAAAATATTGGTCTTAGAATATGTAAATTTCAATAGGTGTATTATTAGTAAAATTACTTGGCCAAAAATTGTTTTATTACGCCTATAATATATAATATTGTAAGCAATAATAATTTTTTTTATTTTAGAATATAATATTGTGTGTATTTATGGATTTATTTTACATTTGCAAGTAATGTATGTAATTTGCACTTTAAATATGCAACAAAGTTTTTTATTATTTATTTTTTCTATATTACATATATGTGAATACTACGTATATTTTCTTTAAATTTTCAATTACATAATTTATTATTAGTTTTTTTGCTTTTTTTTTTTACAATTTATAAAAATTATCGTTTGTTCTAATTTTTTCTTTTATTTTTTTTTTTTATTTTTGGTTCATGTAATTTTTTATACGTATGAAACGCAACTGAAGCTTTTAAGTTATAATATTAGAAAATTTATTGCATAAAATGTCATACTGAATGTACGTAATATTTTTAATTTTTATATTTTTGAATAAAAAATGAAGATGATAAGCTTTTATTGTGTCAAAAAGTAATTAATTTTAAATTTAGTTAAATTGCATATTGAACCTTTGAAAAAAAAAAATTCTGATTATATTACTTAAATTTTGATTAGCTTTAGAAAATTTGGACTTATGTGTAAGTGCAGAATATCAATTTTTTGGTAAATTATATTTTGATCTTTAGATTTTGTCGAATAAATAAATGTATATAAAAATAATCACTTATTACATATTTGTACTTAGACGTGGATAAATATACAAAATGCAGATTCAACAATACTATAGTAAAAAATCAGTTAAAAAGATGAAAAATTTTTATAAAAGAAATTCAGTAAACTCTATTAATAATAAAACTTCACTTGAGATTCTCGTTTCGACAGAAATTTTATATATACTTAGGCTTTTGAACATCTAACGTCGTGTTGTGGTAATCTTGGGAATTTTCAGAATTTCTATAATCAAAAAGTTACTTCCGCCTTTTTTTAAATCAATTATTTTTTAGAGCTATTATATATTATATTCTTTAACATAAATTTATTAATTTGATAACGCAGAGTGCAGATAAAATTATTCTAAAATTAAAATATGTATAATAATATTATTATCGTTAAAAAAAATTAATATTTTTTAATTGCTTTAAGAAAATTAAATTTTCATTATCTACTAATATTAATTTTGCAAAAAAAAAAAAATAAATAAATTACGTAATTTTTATTTTATGTATATTTTTTTTTGTCGTCTTTCACAAGAAATAACGTTAGTTGAGTACTAATAACCAAAAATTAATAAAATACATTTTTTTTTTTTAAATAGGTACATGTGGTGATTGTTATGTATATTTCATACACTTAATATTCATTTCTTCGTCATTCTGTGAAAATACATTAAATTCCATATAAAACTGTATATACTTTTCAAATACATATATATATTTGGTTCGTTCTATTAAATTTTCCTATACCTAAATATCTTATTTAAGTAACCTTAAATACTTGAAAATTCAAAATTCTTTGCAAATTAATTTTTTTTTAACATAACTACTTTTTATTTTGACAGAAAAATCTCTTAACAACCGCTCTTAACATTTACTGGTTCTTATTCATTATTTTCGAACCCATATATTGTCCTTGCGTAATACATTATTCTTGAGTAATAAAATTTTTTGTATATTGTAATTGTGTAATTTAATTAAGTTCAAAAAACTTATAATTTAGTCACCGCGTAGGGTCAAAGACTGAGAAAAAAATTCAATCACCATAGGTAGCCTTATTATTTTGATTAATAGTCACCATCACAGTTCTGTTATAAGGAATTTAATATTCATATTTTTTTAAGAGATTCCAAAAAAAAAAATTATTAAATTTAACATACAAACTAACAATCTTTAGATATTAAATATAGGGTGTATATGGAAAGTTCATTAGGGCATAATGTATTTGGAACTAATATGAGTTGAGAGCACACAAAACCCAGCTGAATATTCAAAGTCGAACAGACAAACGTTGGTTTAAGGCGTATCTTACTTTATTTTCAAAATTGGCGCCTAAAATAAATACACACTTATGTGAAAAACATAACACGAAAAATAAAAAATTTAATTAAAATTTTTTTTTGTTTTTTGATTGATTTATTTATCTGAGGATCTCATCACATGTTTTAATCACATTTTAATAAATTTAATTTTTATTATCAGAAATAATAATAATAATAATAATAATAATAAAAAACAAATTTTTTATCTATTTTTTTATTTTCTTTTGATTTTTCATTTTTTTAATTTCTTGTATGTACTATTTTTTATACTTACCTGTCCCATTTTAGGTACACCGAAAAAAAAATATACATAATGATATGATAAAGTTTTTATATGCTTAACTTACTAAAAAATTGCTTCTTCAAATTAAAAAAAAAAAAAATAAATAAAACAAATTAATTTTGTATTGCCTTTTTTTATATCTAATCTTATCAAAATTCTTGAGAATTATATAAAAATGCACATGACTTTTTACAGTATCTACTAGTTATGTGAAAAGTTAATATCAAAAAATTATTTTTTTTTATCATTTTATACGTGTGTACACACTATACACAGTGTGCGCGGAATGTATTGTATATTTTTGTTTTTTTTAGTTAACCATCCGATAAATATAATATTTAAAGTAAAAAAATTATTATACCGTTATCATCAAATATTATGTATATTTTTGATATATAACGGTAATTCAATTACGTCATGTTTATTTAATTTATTGTCGTTTTGGTCTATATTCACATTCATCATTCATAAGTACATAAATGTAGAAGGTATACACACTTCATATATATTGCGTATACGCGCCTATTTTACTTATATTTTTTTGCTTATTATATTTAATGGAAATTTATACACACATTTTTTTTTCTACTTTTTTTTCTGTTAATAAATAAATAAATAAATGAAAAATTATAAAGTTTTATTTGATTTTTTTTTTTTAAGAAGAATGTTTATCTTAAATTTATTGTGTATAAATGTAAACATATTTTTAATTTTATTTATTTTACTTTAAAAGATTATTATCAATCAATTTTTTTACAAAATTATGATGATGATATGAAATGTGTCTTGCATTTACCAATTCTAATGGATTCCGGTGAACTTTGTCTCGTCCTAGTTGGCTTATTGTTTATATTCTCTGAGTATTAAATATAATTTTTTCGCAGTTTTCAAGGGTTAGTCATTAGGAACTTGCTGAACCCGAAAACCTTTATATAAGTACACAATAATCGTTTGAGGAAACACTTAAGACTTTCTGCTGCGCTCAATCTTCTAAAAAATAATTTATTAGGAATTTTTTTAAGTTTTTTTTGACAAAGTCAGCCCCTTTAAATATTATACATACTTATTTGTAAAAATAAAATTGTATTGTATTGTATTGTATATTTATAGTTAGTATGGTCATAATTTCAAGCATTTATATCCAATTTTCTTTATATACACTGGATTGGGCGGAAAACTCACTTAATATTTATATAATAATTATTGGACCTTGGATTACAAGCCAGATTTAACATATAGCTTATATATTTTCATTTTAGTGTTTCTGTTGTAGAATTGGAACGTTCGAAGCAAATTAAATAAAAGAAAATCTTATCATAATTAGTGTAGAAAAAAAAAATATATATATATAAGTAGTTACTTAATTATAAATTTTTTCAACTACTGTCAATATAGATAAGAAACTAATTTTTCAAAATTATGCTGAACTTTTTTTTTTTTTTGCATAGTAAGACAGGAGGCTCATTAAGTATTATATATGCATTGAAAAGTGTTAAGTTAAAAACTTAGAAAGAAAAAAAATCGTAAAATAAATTATTTTAATGTCTTTTTTCAAGGTTATTTATGGCAAATATTAATATTATTTTTTTCTTACTGATAAAAAAAACAATCTTTTTTTTTTTGCTTCCAGAATGAAATGCAAATTATGTTATTGAACCATTTAGCATAAGTTTTTTTTTTTTTTTTCCGAAAAGTTCAACAAAAAAAAAAAAACCAATAAAAATAATATCGATTTGTTTTTTAACAAAAATTTTCTGATATTAAAATAAAATAAAATATAAATATTAGATATAGATATAGATGTTAGCTCAATAAAATCATATCTAAAAAAAAAAAAGGTTAATTAAAGTGCATTAAATCATATTTATTTAAATTTAACGGATATATAGTATCAAAGACAGCTTTCTCCACTGAATTTTGAATTTTATTAGAAAAGAAATTTTTTGTTATCAGAAGCTGTCACCATCAAAATAGTGCTTATTCAAGAAAGTCCACTGTGAACCTAATCTTAATTTCTGACTTCAAATTACCAAGCAGAGTATTAAGTAAAGACAAGAAAATATTAGTTTATGTTCTTTATATTATACATATAATATTCTTAGTTCATTCAAATGGAAAAAGTTGCCTTTGATACTATATCCGCAATGTATATTAGAAGCCAAAATAAACTTTACACTCCAGACTGTGCTTTTTATGTTATCTGTACACTAAAAAAATGATAAATATTAAAAAAAAATTTATTTCATTCAATTTATCAATTTATGAATGAATTGAAAGAAAAAAAAAATGCACGCCACTAAGTAACTAGATTAATTATTATTTTTTTTTTTCAATAATTAAAGTAAAAATGCTGATGATGATGTTTGTTTAGTCCTATATATTTACTTTAATATATATAATTTTATTGCTATTATTTTTGCTCTACACAAATAATGCGCTCTAATATTTTAATATTATTATTATTAATATACGTTTTAAATTTTTTTTTATTAATACAATTTGCATTAATTGATTATATATATATATGTATTTTTTAAATTATAACAAGAAATTTCGAGTTTCTGTGCTGATTATTTTTATTTAATTTTTTGTTTGAATTAACAAATTATTAAAAATAATACATATATAAATTTTAAATTAATTCATTTTGTAAGATTTTTGGATAAATAAAATGTAAATGGTGAATTGTAGAATTATGTTTTAAATATAAATAGGCTGAGGTGAATGTAGGTACTTGGTCGAGCTTGAGAGTTATCCTGCTGTCCTTACTATTCGATTGAAACTAGAATTTCATTGAATTTTATATCAAAATAGAACTTGAGAATAGAAGAACTAATATAATGCTCTATAGTTGGGCTCTCGCCGGATGAGTGTAATACACAATTGTTGAAATGAACGCTTTTGACTTTTATAACAATTCAAGCGATGTTAACATTTCGCTTGAATTGTTATAAAAGTCAACAACCTTACTACTAATTTCAAGAATAATAATGTATGTCCAGAACAATAATATATAGACAACTATGAATTAATTATTACATCAGCAGCATTAGTAGGAAATAAAATAGCAAAAAGTGATAAAATAATGCTTTTAAAGTGCTAGTCTTACTTGCACTTTGATAACAAAATTTATCTTTTGAATTGAAAAATCCACTTGTACTTGAACTAAGCTACAGAAAAACCAGAATTTGTTATCTAGGATTTGCAAAAAAGAATCAATTTTTTCAAAATTTCTTCGAAATTATAGCAATCAAAAATTTAAATTTTTTTTTTTTTTTTTTTTTTGTTTGTATCTTAAAGATTATTAGCTGTGATAGTACGCGATATTTATCTTTGGCTGTGATAGTGCACGATATTTATCTTTCAAGTGTTAATTTTTATTTTTTGGTGTTATTGACCAGACCTCAAGTTTTAGTTTTTTCATAAAGATTTTTTTTAAGATTTTTTTAAAGCTTTCTAATTAAAAATTTTCTGTTTTTTTTTCACAATTGAGTTCTCGGTACTAATTTTTTTTTTGTAGATTTTTCTTATAAAGATTAGAAAGAAAAAAATTTTTTTTGTAAATCTGTTATTGATAGTTATATGTAAGTTTTGACATGATTGACATCCGTGAAAGAAAAAAAGATTTCTTTTTTTTTTAACAAAAGCATAATTTCGACATTAGAAAAAAAAAAAAAACAACAATATTTTTTTTTTCGCGTTTGCAAAAATTTAAAATTTTGCAATAAACAAAAAAAAAAGCTTTTAAAGTTACAAAAAAATAAAAAATATGAATTGTTTGATATTGATTAAAAAAAAAAAACATAAAAAACGTAAAAAGAAATAATTACAGTTTTTATAAAAAAAAAAAAATCGTGACGATTCAACATTTTCGTTAATAAAAATTTTTCCACCGTAATCAATATTCCAACTTCAAGTTTTTGTTTTTTTTTTAATAAATGACTGCGCAAAATCAAAATAATAATTTTTTTTAACTTTTTCCTAAAGGTTGTTACAAAAAACAAAAAAAATAAATTTTGCGCAATTTTCTTTTTTTAGAAATTTTTTCTAATAATTATTGATTGCAAAAAAAAAACAAAAAAAATCTTAAATTTTTTTTTTTACTTTTTTAATAGACACTATTTAAAGATTTGTGTGGTTTGACCGCGCCGCATCTCGCTGTATAATCAGCTTAATAGAATCATGAAAAATGAGAATTTTTGTTTGTTATTTTTTTTTTTTTTTGAAAAGACCACATGTAGTGAAATTTTTTTTTTATTTTTATTTATTGATTGCTTTTTATATATATTCTCTCTCTCTCTAGGTAATAATAATAATTTTGTATTTTAATTTTTTTTTTTGGATGGAAATTTAAATTTTTTGTTAGGTATTTTTTTTTTTTTTTGATTTGAACTATTTTTAGGTCAATTTTATTTTTTATTTTATTTTATTTTTTTTTTCATTTATTAGAATTGAAATTAAATGAAAAGTTTATTTACTTACATATAAGTGAAATGCGCGGTTTGAGTAGAGACGACGCGCCGCCAAGCGTTAAGTACAGTATGATATGACGAATTTTTGGATAATTTCTATTGGATATTCTAAAAAATCTTTTAAGGACTTGAATTGATATTTGATGATAGGATCAAAAAGCAGTTCAATATAGAAGGTTGAGCAAGCTATTTTTAAGATACTTATTTAAAAATGTTTACACTGTAAAAATAAATTGTATTTACAAATAAATAAATAAATAATTAAAAAGTGACATTTGGTCTGAGGGTTGAAATCAACAATTTAAATTTATTTTATTTTTCAGTGTGTTACTTTCTTTTATTTTTTTTTTTAATAATTTTGCAAACGAAAATTTACTTTTTTTTATTTCTCTTCTGTAATTGATATCAATTTTATTTCTTTATTTTTTAATTTAATTTTATTATTTTTTTTTAACTTATGATCCAGATTATTTCTTGGCTGCTAAGCCATGTGACTTTATTTATAGATTATAAAGCTGAAGATTTTTATTTTTATCATTTTTCATTATTGTTGTGGTAGCACTAAGTTGAAGAATTTTTTTTTTTTTTTTTGCATAACAATTATTTTCTTTCACCCAAATAAAATAAAAAATCTTAATTCAAAAATTAAATAGAAAAAAAAAATGTTTTTTTTTTGCCTTCAGGTTATCACGACTGTAATATTTTGCATATTTTATGTACCTAGGTATAGAAAAGAAAAATCTAATAATAAAAATAAAATATTAAAATAAATTCTTAAAATAATATTAAAATCTTCCATTCTCTATGTCTAATAGAATTTATATACTTTTTACGAATTAGTACTGGCAAAGTGGTGGTGTATTATAAAAAAAAACACTTTTGTTGTGCTTTAAACATTGAATAGAACATTGTTAAGTTGAAGTGAAAAAACCACAGATTCTTATTCCCTTTTATCAGTCTTTTTTTTTCAATTTGTCCTGTAGAATGAAAATGAATAGTTATAATTTTTCTCAGTGATATGCAGTCTGAATTAGAAGTTTTGTGAAGTTAGTTTTTCCCGCATGAACAACCAACCCTTTCCCCGCTAAATAAAAATTCTATTAAAGTTACAAAATAAATTTTAATTGTAATAAAAACTTAAAATAAATTTTATTTCCAATTGAAAAATAGTACTATATAAAGATTGAAGTTTTTTCGAACCTATTTAATATTTTTTTAAATAAAATTCATCATTTTATAATATATTATCATATTAAATTTTATGGATTTTAATTTTTTATTGTTATTCCTTTCTCTTTTCCATGCTTTTTTGAATACTTATTTTACTTTTTTTTTTTTTTAAATACTTTGAAATTACTTTTACTACAAATTTATTTTTATTTTATTATTCGTAAAGAGAGAATAAGGAAAAAAAAAATAAAGCTATAAATGTAATGTGCAACAGTTTACAATAGATTAAGTTATTTTTAAATTTCTTGATTTAAGTAAAATTTATTCATATTTTGGCAAAAAAATTAAAAATAACATTTTTTTTTCATTCACTTTTAAAATGTTAAAACATTCTTTTCTTTCGTGTTGTACATATGGTATTAAATTAAACTTTTGTCCAAAATTTTATACTGAAAAGTTTATTACCTATTTTTTTTATGAATGAAATAAATTTTAAATATTTCGAAAATGAAAAAATAAATGCAATCAGTTTAAGTTTTTAGTTTTAAGATTCTCCCCATTAAAATTCAATTTAACAAATCTACTGCAAGATCAACTTGGATTACTAAAAATATAATATATACATAATTATAAATTTTTTATTATTTTCATACAATAATATATCTACTATTTAAAAATTGAATTAATAATAATATATTTTTTTTTTCTTTCTCATTTTAGGTAAGTTTTTAATAACCTTCATTTAGAAAATGCCGAAATAACATTGAAATCGTTAAGTAAGTCAATTTTATTTTGCTTTCTCTTGAACTTGTATAGTGGAATTATTATCACCATCAATTTCAATTGATATTCAAATTTTCATTAAAAAATTTAAAAATGGAATTTTAAGTTAATCCGCTGAAATATGGGTTTGAATGAAATTCAAGTTCTACAATTTTTGTTCCTCCAAAATATTTGATTGGAACAAAACCAACATATAGAAGTATCTTCATATTTTCTATCTTTTAAGGAAAACTATTACTATTACCAGAAATAGAACAACTATTCGAAAACAAGTAAATAGTACAATTCGAAAATTCATGTTTTAGCGCGTATAATATTTACTTAAAATCTTACAATGTATATTAAAAACGAAAAATTTATTGTAAATTTATATAATTATTAATGACATTAATGGCTTTTAATTACAAAATTTAAATAATGTTTATATTTCAAGATCGTCATCGTTTTTTCGTTTCGTTTTAAACATTCTTGACTTCTTGATATTTCGAAAATATATGGTACAAAACCAGTTTTAATTTTATTTTTTAAATTAAAGCTAAAAAAAATAAATTTTTTTTTCTAATATATTAAAATATATTTTTTTTTAAATTCTAATAGATTCCAATTATTTAATCTATATTCCGAAAAAAAAAATTTATATATTTTTTTAATTTATTAAATAAACCGGAATTATCCAGACAACATTATGCTTTAAAAAAAAAAAAAAAAAGAAAACATTTCTTCTTTTTTTTTTTTTGCATATTTTTGTAAGGAAAAAATTCCTTAAAAAATTTCACGCATTAAAGTGAAATTTCTAGTCTTGTATATAATTTTCTTCGATCTTGCTAAATAAATGTTAAGAAAATATACATTCTTCAGAAATCAACAAATAAAGAAAATTCTTTAAGTTGAAAAAAAAAAAAAAAAGATTTTATAAAAAGAAATAAATTCTTTTCAACATAGTTTTCATATAAATTAAAAGTCAATTCCTTTGGTTCTGAGAAGCAATAACAGTGTGATATTATTTATCAGCTGAATATCACAAACCTTAAATTATATATGTGGTTGGATAGATGTTTATATTCGAATATTTTTATTGAGATATGATCATTGTTATTGCATTTTGAGCCAGAAAATAAATTTTGCAAAAAAAAAGGGCCAAGAATAGTTACATGGTTTCAAACATTCAATTATTTCAAAGCTTGAATTTAGACACTTCTTGCTAAGAAAATCAGCGTAGGTTCAGTGGCAGACTAATCTAGAAAGCTAAACTTTCGCGTAAAGTTAAGGTTTTTTATTTGGCGAACAATCTATCTTTTACAATCTTTAAATTTAATTATCTAAAGAAAGTACTATTTTTCTTATGTTTTCTCTGGATCTGAAAAAATAACCAAACCAATCTCAAAATCATATTAAATGGTATTTATAAAATTTGTATTATTGAACTCAGAAAAACTTTGCAATAGTAATGTTTTAAATAATAAAAAAACTAGTTTAGAATTTGAAATTAAAATCTCTTGATTTACTGTTTTATAAATGGCAAGAAAAATTAAACAAGAAAAGTTGTTAGAAGTCTGCCTTAGGCTAAAAAAAAAAAATAGTTTTAAGGAGACAAAACACCTGTTTGAATCTCTGTTTACTTTTTTATATTTACATTAAAAAAAAAAAAAATTTATTTTTAAAAAAAAATTAAATTAACATTTTTTCTTACTGTTGCTGTTACTAGCCAGCGACGATGACAACGAATATTATATTCTTAATTTCTTAAATTACATTAACCTTTTGTGTGATTGATTTTTCTTTCAATTTATGTTAATGAGCTAAATTCTGTACGGCTGCTGCTGCTGCTGCTACAAGTATATGTATTTATATTAATTCTATAAATGTTTTTTTTTCTATCAATGATGGCACAAAAATTGTCGGGTAGCTTTGATAAAGACAAAAAAAAAATAAAAAATTTTAATATGAACTATGATCAGCGAGGTTAATATAAATTCCATTTAATATTTAGTTAAAATTTTATTTTTATTTGCAAAAAACCTGTCAAAATTATAATTTTTCTTTACTATTTCTTCTCATTGAGAATTTTAAATTCATTTGTGTGTAGTTAAGCTATATATTTACTCTGACAAGAATTTTCGCACGTAACGTTTAGAAAAATTACTTTAGCCCTACTAAGTATATAGTTTTCATTAAGGCACAGATATATTGAAAGCTCTCTGTAGTTAAAAGAAAGAAATATCCTACTAACTACTGCTTGCAATATTTAAAAAAAAATTATATTTTTGTTCATCAAATTCCACAACAAATCTATCTGTCAAATCATTATTATAAGGAGGATATTATATTTTTTTAACTTATATATATATATTTTATATATAGTTTATGTGATATTTCCTGCACTTAAAGTCAATTTTTTAAATTCAAATAGTGCGATAACATCAAGTCAAAACTAATTTTTTATTTATTTATTTTTTTTCTTTAATTTTTTTTTTTTCAACAACACATTCAATCTACATTAATGATTTTTTAGCCTAACTTTTTCCCCGGTATACATATATGTATATTCAATTTATTACTCTCTATTGGATTGATTATTCTTCAGTTAAATTTTCAATCTGTTCAGAATGTATACGAATTGGTGATGGTGCTTCTACAGGGTGCTTCTGTGAGATAATTATAAGAAAATCTAAAATAGAAAATAATTTCATGCATTTCTGCATCAAATTGTTGTATTTAAAAAAACTTATAATTTGTTTTAAATATTTTAAGATTTTTGCTTCGGTGCTCCCGATTCACCGAAAAAAAAAAACCAAAAAAACCAACACCTTGTATGTAACTAACAAACTAAAATATATTTTACACAAAATTTTGCAAAGAAAAAGGTATCCGGAAAATTTTTGTATTAGAAATCAAGTTTCATGCAATTTAAAGATTCACAAGAGATTTATATTTAAGAAATTTATCTTCTAACTAAAAAAAAAAAACATGCAAAAAAAAAAAAAAAAAGAAATTATAAAAAATTATAGTACAATTATTTTTCCTTTATTCAAAAAAAAAAAATACAATTTTTTTTCTTCCTGCTGTGATTACCATTAATTTATTAAAGGAAAAAAAAAAACAGCATAAAAAAGTAATATCTACACATATAAAAAAAAACAAACCATCAAGGTCATCTAACTGCATGAGAAATTTTTCTTGAACATTTTTTTTTTTTTTTCCAAAACTTGTTTCTCTTTTACAAAAAAAAATAAAAAAAGATATAAATTTGAAAATATACAATTTTTTAAACTTATAAATTTGTAAATTTTTTTTTTTTTTTACATTGTCTTTACAAAAAATAAATAAATTGTTAATTTTACTTTATTGGTTATATTAAGTATATTTTTGTTTGAAAAATTATGATCATATTGAAGTCATAAGTTATAGGCTTAGTAATCTTTTAAACAGCTTTTTCTGAATAAATTTGAAAACATTGTAAATAAATATTAAATAAAAATTAAAAAAAAAAAACCTGCATCTTTTTTTTTTCGTTTATGAATCATATATACAAAAGATTTAAATGACAGATACTTGGCTACTTTATATATATAAATAGCTGTAATTGATAATACACATTGTTCTGTATAGACTCTGGCAATCGATTTATGGAACCTTTATAGTGCCACAAGAATTATTAAACTATATGCTTCAAAATAAGGAAGTTCTAACAATTTTAGAGGATGTTGTCACCCCGGTTTTCCTACTATTTCAGAAGATATATGTGGTTATTTCATTCGCATATTCATTGATAATTACGAAAATTGAATAGGATTTTAATTGATCTTTATGATCATTGAATTGTAATTGATAAATCTTCCGCCGAGCCGCATATAATTTATATTGTCTCTAAGGATTCATTCTTATTAATTTTACCGACTCATTTATTTCGACAAAATTATCATTAAAGATTGATTCCAAGATCTTAGCAGGAACTTTAAGCCGTTTCAGAATTTGAAACTTCCAAAATATCTTCTCGTTAGATAAATAAAATAATAAAATTCATTAATTTACAAAAAAATAATATTATTAAATTAATTTTTTTTATTCTTTTCAATATTTTGTTTAATTAATTTCTTTGACCTTAGCCTAATTAATCAGAAAGACAAAAAAAAAAAAAAAAAGTGAAATATTAAAAGTCAAGATACCTACAAAAAACAAAAAAAAAAAAAAAAAATGAAAGAAAAAGTGAATGTAAATGTGATTTATAATTTAATTTTTATTAATTTTTTTCTTCTTCTTCTTCTGCTTCTCCATCTGCAACAGCCATCAATTGAGCTTAAATACACATAAGTATATATATACATATATATATAAATTTTCTTTTTATGTTGCACTTTTTTGAGACTTTTTTTTTTGTTTTTATGAAGTCATAAATTTTGTTCACCGGCTCTAATTGTGTAATTGAATTTTATTAAATATTTTTTTTTCGTTTTTGTTATCTTTTCATTTTACTTTCTCTTGAAAGTAACAACGACAATAATAATAATAATAATAATAATAATAATAATAATAATAATAATAATAATAATAATAATGATAATAAACCAACAATACACAAAAAAAAAAGACATTTCTAAACATTAAAAAAAAAATTTGAAAGAAATAAAATTTATGATATTAAAAAGTTTATAATAAATATATAACTAACTATACCTACTTCAAACTATGTGTAAATTATATTTTACAAAAATGTATGAAAGCAAAAAAAAAAAAAAAAGTTAAGTTTTTGTAAATCCTTTCACTTAATTTTACTTACAAAACAAAAAATTCAATTTTAAAAATATATATATATATAACTTTTTTCAAGTGATTTTTTGTCTTAAAGACCGTAAACAATACTCTAAATCGATTTAAAATTTATGCTTCAATCATTGTCAAACCTAGATTAAACTGGTCCCCTAATCTTAAGATATCAGCTATGAAACTAAATAAAAGAAAATATACTTTTTAAGCTATCTTGGACATTTTTGAATAAACTTTATTTATAAATATTCTTATCTTGAAACATTAAACGAATATTGATTAATTTCTTATAGGATATGACAGAAATGCATTCTATAGTCCAGACAAGCCCAAACTGCGGCTCATGAGCCGCATGCGGCTCTTTGAAATTTTTTTGTGGCTCAATAAATTATTAAGTTTAACTGAAATTTTGTATTTTATTATATAATTTTCTTATAATTTTTCAGATTTTTGTGCACATATTTATTATTATAATAAAATTTGAATTTAAGTTTGCATTGAAAATTTTTCGGCTCTACAGTATTTTACCATTTTCGAACATGCGGCTCACCACACAAAACCTTTGAGCACCCCTGCTATAGTCAAATCCAGATTTTTACATAACTTTTTATAATATGGAAGACTTAATAAAATTGTGTATGTAGTTAACTCATTCAGAATAATTTTCGACATCGTTTTCTGTCACATTGATTAAAGCATAAAACAAATTATTTTATTACAATAGCAACATGTGTAGTATCTTTTATTATTCGAATATGTACTAAGGGGGAAGTTAACAAAAAAATATTAGTTTTGTGATAATAATATCCAGCTTCATTAATTGTAATTACAAACAAAAAACTAATAAAAATGACGTATTTAACGGGTAATCAACTTAGTTTAAACTTTAACTACAGTCAATCATATTTCCCATTTAACCAGTTTAATCGTAGGTAGGTAGTTATTAAAAAAAATTGTTTAATTGCAAACAGTATAATAAAAATAATATATATACAATTTTTTTTTGCATTTTTCATTTTATGAACAAAATTTTCGTAATTTTAAACGACCTCAACTTTAACCTTAGTATTATATATTTTTTTTTTTTTGCTTTTAATTCATTTATAAGTATTTAAAAAAAATTTTATACATATTTTTTTCTCTGGTACGGCGCGCCGCTATTTTTTGTCTTGACTTGAAATTTTTTTCTACATAGAAAATAAAGTTTACAGGAAAATTTTCTATGTAAATTTTTATAAATATTATGTTAAAAAAAAAATGTTCAAAAAATTTATCTCTTCACATATATGTAAACGAAAAAAAAATTAAGATAAAAATTATTGTTATGAACAATTTTAATATAAAAAAAAAAAGCAACATTAAAATTATAAAAAAAAAAAAAAATTAGAAAAAAAAATGTAGAAAAAATTTTAATGTTAAGCGGTTACAAAAAATAAAAAAAAATAAAAAAATAAAATTAAATAAATAAATAAAAGATTTGTTAGTGAAGACCGTTTTTTTTATTAAGTTTTTTTTTTTTGAGTAATATGAGTGATAAAAAGTTTTCTTAATGTAGAAAAAAAAAAAACCGGCTTTTTTATATATTATTTATTTTTAACTTATATGTGTGTGTACTGAATTTGTGTGATTGCTGCAAGA
Organism: Hybos culiciformis; assembly: GCA_964007475.1. Lineage (NCBI taxonomy): Eukaryota > Metazoa > Arthropoda > Insecta > Diptera > Hybotidae > Hybos > Hybos culiciformis. Next base: position 46,901,648 of record OZ023274.1, on the reverse strand, counting down.
GCAACAACAGCAGCAGCAGCAGCAATGATTGTAAAAATACAAGAAGAACAAGCAAAAAAAAATAATAATAATACCTAATAAAAAATTAATTTAAATTTGGGGTGAGGTCGAATTGTTTCATAAATTATTAAAAAAAAAAAATGTATTTTTTCGCTGATTATAAAAAAAAAATAAAATAAAATTTATATATTTCTGTATTTTTAAGTGAAGCTTTTTTCCACGTGCTTGTTTGCTTGCTTAATTAAAAGAAAAAAAAATGTAAGCTTGTTTGAAAAAATTGCAGAAAATAATAATTTCTAAGAATTTAATTTTTTATTATTATTATTATTTAGCGGATATTTTATTATTTATTATTTTTTTTTTTTAAATAGAATCGGTGTCAATGGAAATTCCAAATGAACACAACACAAACAGTGCATATTGTATTTATATGTTGTTGTTGTTGTTTTGTTTATTTTTTGTTTTTATTATTATTAGTGTTAGAGTTAAGCTTAATTTTTGTTATTTTTTTTTGTGTTTTCAAAGAGATTGAAATGAACTTGACGGAAATTCTTAAGTCAAAAGCGCATTCAATTGAAAAAAAAAACAAAGAGTCGAGAAAGCAGAAAAAAAAAACAGAACAGGTTCAAGAAAACCGAAATGAAGGTTTAAAAGTTACACATTAAGTCAGAAAAATTTTAAATTTCGAAAAAAAAGTCCATAGACTTGAAGGGTCCAATAGTTATTTTACAGAGAAAAATAATTTTCATTTTTACAGCACAGCGCGTCGCTGGCTACCATACTATACCAAAAATATCATATAGTTAAGCACATACAATTTTGGAAGAAATCACAGCTGAGTGAATATTGAATTAGCCAAAATATGGTTGGAATTATGAAATTATGTTCAAAAAACATAAAAATAATTTAGGTGTATCGAAAATTCGGTTGAAAGTCAGTCCAGTTCTTTAGAACATGATCTTTTTTACCGACACAGATGAATTTTCACCCATTATGCGACAAATTTTGATAAACTTTATTTAATTCAATTAATTTAATAAAAAATCCTTCAAAAGCTATTTTCTGTTCAAATTTTCGAATTATGCAATTTCAAGCCATATGCACAATTTAGGTTAATCTATTAATTAGTTGCGTCATATTCTTAAAATTTCTAAAAAAATAAAATTATATCATAAATTTAATTCTTTCATTCACGGAAAACCTCTTTTAGGTGTGAAATAGTTAATTTTTTTTGAATAAATAATGATTTTTTGTAAATTTTTGATTAATACATTTTTTCTTATATGATGTCAGATCAAAAGAGGATTTATGTACAATAAAAATAACATTTTTCCTCTTACACACCTGGAATTTTCATCAATATAAAAAAAAATATTAAAATTAAAATCAAAAGCTAAATGTATCTTTGAGTGATGTAATCTTTTTTTGTGTTTTTTTTTTTTGCCTTTATTCCAAGATTAAACCATAAATAAGTTATGTTTTATTTTTTTTATTTTTGCAATAAAATTTTTTTCAGCGCCAAACATTGTATTTGTTCGCAGCGCTGTCTCAGCTTCATATTTCTAATTTTTTCATATTTCTAATTCTTCAATTTTTCTAATTCTTCAATTTTTGAATCTTTTATAAATTGAAAAAAAAAAAAAATAAAAATAACAAAAGTTTTAAAACCTTGACTATATTTTCAGGACAATCACACATAACGGAACCTTAACCTAATATTAGACCAAAGAAAGAAAAGAAAGAAATGATTTCATTGAGAAAAATAGAGAGAAAAAAAAATGCAATTGACTTAGAAAAAAAAATTTATACAATTTTACTACTTCTAAAACAATCGTGCATTTTTAGTTCCGCATAACTCGTGAGGTCGTTTTAAAAAACTATTTATAAATATTTTTTTTATTTGTCTTTTTTTTTTTTTTTATATACATTTTAATGGACAGTTTTACCTGAAAGACTATAAACTGCAGAAAATTAAAAAAAAAAACCAGATTCGTCTTAATGTTTGAAAAAAAAAAATAGAAACAATTTTTTTTTTTTAAACACATTGAATAGTTTCTTTTATAGTTCTGGGAACATTAATATTTTGTTAGTCTAAACGCATTATGCTACTCAGAATTTTGAAAGCTTTGCAAGTGTCAAAAAGTTGTTGGAATGTTGTTAAGAGTGGTATCGTTCAAATTATTAGCAGTACCAGAGTTTCAGGTTTTATTTTATTCAGGTCTTTGATGCCATCCTAGAAGACTGCTTGATAGTTTACATCGGTGATGATTAAACCCAAAGTAAACAATAAACAAATTCTGTAAATTTTTTTACCTTTACATAGTATTGTTTGAAAGAAACTCAGAAGCATATTATAAATCATATAAAATAAAAATTTCCAATAACACAATAATTTTTTTTTCCCCAATTTGGAATTTATCATGTAAAGGAACTGTATAATTATTAAATTTATATATTTTTGCCTTCTTACAATATTGATCTGAGTCAGCATCAATAAAGTTAATTTTTATTTTATTGCATGGAATGTGTAAAAAAATAAAAAAGAAAAAAAATTACACAAACTGTATGAGAACATAAAAAAAAAGTATGTATAATACACTGAATACATACTGCAAATATGTTGATCAAAATGTATGTTGTAAAATGATCATAACCTTAGGTGCTTTTATATATAATTATATTAATTTGACAGTATTAAGTTTTTTTTTTCATTTTATTTTTTTCATATAAACAAAAGCCTTTTTTTTTAAAAGAGATATTATGATGATGATAAATGAAAAAAAAAATGTAATAAAACAAATTTTTTTAATAAAACAAATATTATTTTCAATTTTTCACGATTTACTGAATTAGAGCTGAAAAATAAATAACAATTTTACGTGAACAAATAATTATTATGGTAAAATGAATTTTTTTCCTTAATGGTCCTTCGAACCGGATAAGAAATCTATTTGACAATTTTTGTAAAATTCAAAAGAGATGTATGAAATGAAAAACTCGAAATCTTAGTTCGAGGAACATCGACATAAATTTCAAGCCCTCTACAAAAAATAAAAATAATACTTACATCTCGTAGGAATAAAAATCATATGAAATTATGTGAAAATTCTTATAGAAAATATAAAGACTGGTCTGTAAAATAGGATTGAAAAAAAAACATGTATATTTATTTTTACGAATCGATTGCATTGAATAAATATTGTTTACTTTAAAACACATTTTAAGTGGTCCTTCGAGCTTTCACAAACTTTATTATTGACAAAATAATACTTTATATACAAAATAAATCATAGCTAATTGTCAATTTTTTTTTCTATCATTTTTATCATCTCATTATAATCCACAATAATATTTTGAACAGAGATATAAAAACCTATTTCTTTTGGATTTCTTCTCTCTTCCCAAATATGTGTGGGATCTTAATATAAAAAAAAATTATGTTGTAAATTGAAAAAAGAAAATTATTTATTCAATTTCTGCACGTGCTATAAAAATGTTATACTTTTTCTTAACATTTTTGCATATACAAAATAAACGGAACTAAATTTTATTTAAATTGTTATTTTTTTTTATAAACTATATTTAAAAGCAAAGTGAATGGAATCTAATATCTAATAAAGCATTTTATAATAATGTAATGCAAATTTTTCATAATTCTTCTACTTATGTAGTTTTTTGTTTTTAAGTTATATGATCGAATTTTAACCATCTATGTTATAAATTTAGTATTACCAATTTTATTATTAAAGCATAAATTACTTAAAAATGCATTTTGTAAAGTTTATATTAAAAATTTCTGTATATGATTAAATAAAATTATTGAATTTATAATTATTACTTTTTTTTTGCTATTCATATAATTTTTTTTTTTTACTATACAGTTAGTATTATAATTTGGAATGTTGTTGAAAAATTTTTTTTTTACAAATCATTCCAGTTATATGTTTAACTACTAGCTATACATATGAAACCGTGTAAGCCATGCTAAATGGAAAATACTTAGCTTAATTAATATAAATTAGTCATTAAGAAAAATTCTTTTAAAAAATATATTTCTGACTTTTATATGAATAATACATCTTTTAAAATATTGTTATTATTTATTATAAATGTTTATATTGTACTCTGAATAATCAGGAAATAAAATGCAAAAAAATCATTATTTCAATTATACTACTACATATTTTTAATTTATTTTATTTTATTTTATTTTTTTCTATATTCTATTTTTCATTTTATTATATTAAAAAAACTTAGTTCAAAGTATAGATTTATATACATATATAATATATTTTAGTAAAATTATAGAACTATGGTGTTGCAATTATATTAGCAATAAATCATTTTTATAAAATATAGAATAAAATAAAATTAAAAAAAAATTAAATTATGTTTTATAATTTTAATATGCTTTATGATTTTCTATTAAAATATTTCGTCGGTTTTATGGTGAATTTTTTCGAAATTTGAATTTAAATTATGTTTTATTGCCGTTTTTGGAATGAATGAAGTTCACAAATAATCTGAATAAATTATTCAAATTTTACTCTACATATATTACTTTTTAAAATTGAAGATTTCTGATTTTATTTGATAGTTTTGTGTTAGGGATTTTTGGTTTTGAATAATGTTGAATACATTGTTTGGGAATTTTTCTGTTCGGGTATATTGTGTTTCTACTAAAAAAAGAAAACCCTTGGGAAACCAAGGAAACTAACCACATTTTAAGTTCCAATTTTTTGCATAATGCATTTTTACCTAACTAACCAAATCACGACATTAATGCATAATGCTGACGATTTTTTTTTTAGATAAATTTATAACAAAATGTAATCAATAAAATATATATAATAGGTAAAATATATTATATTAGGATATATGTATATATATGTATTTTTCGCTCAAAAATAATAATAATAGATAAAAAAAATTAAATAATTTTAATTGAATTTTATTGAAACATTAAAATTAAAAGGAAGAACCTTCACTGAACAATTTGTTTTTTATTATCATAGTTTATGGATATTTTATGGTTACTTTATGGTTTTTAATTCGATAATTATAAACGAATATTCTTTAAAAATTTTTTTTATTGACAGACATTTATTTATTTATTTTTTTACTTAATATAAATCATCAGTAGCATAATAATTTATGAACATTTATCGAAAATCTCTTTATAGCACCGTAAAACAGAGTTTTAATTTGAACAGTGAGAATTGTTATTTAAAAAATTTACAAGTTATACTTTAATGGTCTTAAAATATTTAAAAAAGCATGAATTTGAAAATTTATCACATCATTTTGATGAAATTTTGCGCCAAAATGATATTTCATATACAATGTGAGAAAATTTTCAAAATCTCAAAGTTTAGAATAAATTGAAAATACTTAGAGTTTTTTTTTTTTTTGCAAATTACCAAATTAATTTTTAATGTTATTCTTCATTTTTATTCAATAATTTATTTATTTATTTTATATTTTATTATAAGTATAAGTTAGTACCTGATATGTTAAAAAAAAATGTAGCTTTAAATGTAATTTTTATATATAATAATCCTTAAATTTATATTGATGATTACTTATATTTATGTTTTTTTTTTTTGTGTATAAAAATATGCTTTAATGTTACATTAAGTTATATATATATGAACAACATAATTATTATTATTATTATTATTATTCTTATTGTATACATAATATTAATGTCTGCGCCTACCGGATAATAATAATCCCCCTATATTCTAACAAATAAAAATAAAGAAAAATATCATGAAAATCTTATATTTTCATAATTTTATAGAAGATTATCTTCTTTGATCCGTTGTTGTTAATTCTAGGTATAATTTATTTAATGGAATATAGTTATGTTTATTTTTTTTTTTTTAACTAAAAGCGTCAAATTTATGCACACCAAGTATTTTATGATTCTTTTTATGTGTGATACAAATAGCATACAATTTTTAGCTCAGTTGTGAACAAGTATACACATGCAGGCATTGTGATATACATCATATTTTTTTTGACAAAAATTTATTCACACTTTTCTTAAAATCAATAATTTTAAGCATTTTGATTTATATCGCCACGACACTAGAAGGCGAAAAAAATTCATTGCAACGTTGAAGAGGAAATAATTCAAGCAAGCGACAAATAGAAAAGCGGGAAAATACGAGATGAGGTGTAGCATGTATTTAGATAGATACATTCAACTAAAAATATACTTTTTCATTGCCAATTAATTTTTGAAGTATAATATTTTTTTTTTCGAGATAATGTTAAGTTTAATTCAACAATTTTATTAATGACATTATGATCATTTTTTATTTTATTTTTTTTTTTTTTTCAAGTTTAGAAAAATTTTATTATGCTTTACCAAATATAAAATTGTATTTATTTACATTAAAGCGAAAACATACATAATGTTGTACATACAATTTATACCTACGTATTTAATTTCTAAAAAAAGAACATAATTTCATAAAAATAAACATTCTCATTATTAAATCTTTTTATAAACATAAACATAAAAAAAAAAAAACCAAAACAAAACAAAATACTTAGGTAAGTATCTTTTCTACATACATTTTTTTTTTTTCAACACAATTTACAAAAATAACAAATCTAAACAAAAATTCAACAAGTGTAATTACATAATCTCATTCAATTTTATTTCAATATTTTTATTTTTTTTTTTCTATTCTTCATGCCATTATCCTTTTTGTTCGTGTATCCTTTTTTTGTTGTTATTTTTTATAGCATTCTCAAAAAAAAAAAAACGAAACCATAATCTTAAAGAATTTTTTAAACAATGAATGAGAAAATTTTATGTGCGCGTAAAGAGAAATCTGTATAAAGGAATATGAATATAGGTATGATATAACCAATTATTTTAATTATAGATACGATAATATAACTATTTTTGTGATTGAAAAGTTAGGGCGTATTGAGTTGTATATACATTTGAGGGCGAAGTGCAATAACTCATCGGTACTTAACTCATCGGTCCATTTTGGATAAGTTATATCCATTTTAACTCATCCGAAAATTGGCCGATGAGTTATATCCTTTGGAATGACATAACTCATCCACCTCAATGCTTATTTGTGACAACACTACGGTACTTATTCCTTGGCCGATGATTGGCCCCATTTTTGTGTTAGCAGTAGAGGGAGTGTCCCAGAACGAGAAAAGGGGTCGGAGGGTGAGGGCTGCGGGCGGGCGGACTGGTGGTTGGTCAGTGGGACCAACCACTGTCCAACCACCAGTCCGCCCGCCCGCAGCCCTCACCCTCCGTCCCCTTCTCGCGTTCTGGGACACTCCCAATACTGCTAACACAAAAATGGGGCCAATCAGGTTGGTAAATGTAATGTATTTATCTTATCGGCCAATGAGTAAATACCCAAGTTTTTGTCACAAATCACAAATAAGCATTGAGTTGGATGAGTTATGTCATTCCAAAGGATATAACTCATCGGCCAATTTTCGGATGAGTTAAAATGGATATAATTTATCCAAAATCGACCGATGAGTTATTGCACGGACCCACATTTGAGATAGTGTCAAAAATCGTCTTTTAAATTCCAAAAAGCTTCCCAAAATAGCAAAAATTAACAATTTTGGCCAAAAAGTAGCAATTTCTTTAAATGAGAAAAATCCAAAACTAGAGAAAACAGGGAAAATGTTGAAAAAAAAATATATAAATTCGTGTGTGCTATTTATGTCGCCACAATTATATATTTATATCTTAACATGTGATCCTCGATAGTGGTACCTAACTAGGTTTAATTAAATTGCGTAAAAATAAAATTTCCATGATGGAAAACGAGTTAATTTTAGTTTTTCATTAAATTTTTTCATCTTTTATCTTTTTCATTGATTTCTGTTCGGTGCCACTTTAACAAATTACACAAATTCCTATAACAATCATAAACATTTTGTAAATATGTACAAAAGGAATGAAAATACTTAACGGGAAAGAAAATCATTGTTTTGAATCATTAAATAAGTAAGAACTTGAAAAAAAAAATAAAATTAAATAAAAAAAAAATAAAAGGAGAGAGTAGAGAAGGTACACTTTGATAGATTGGGAAATAAAAAAATATTATATTTTTATATTATTTTATTTTTAACTTTCGTTTTTTTGTACTGATATTTTATTTTTAGCTTAATTTTCGAGCCTAGTTTAAGTGGAATTCCTAAGGGCTAAGATTTTGATTTGCATTTATGTGAAGACTATAATTTATCGACCTCTTCTAATACTATTTTTACTCTAACGTCCAAAACCGAAGAATCTTATCTTTTCAATGAAAGTGAACAAAATGGGGCGGCAATTAAACCTTCAAAATCGGTTGTGCAGAATTAAGCATTTTAATGACTGGCGGTTAGAAAATAAAAGCATATATGTGCATAGCTAGCCCCTTTCTGATGGAAGACGGGATAAATAACAAACCCAAAAAACAAAATTTATAATTTTTTGTTTTAAAATTAAAATATTATAGCTGGAAGCGACCTCTACACGAAGATTATATAAAAAAAATGTTTTTAAAGAAAATTTTTTTTTATGCTTTGAATTCAATGAAATTTATGTTGCGATTATTTTTAAAAAAAATTTTACATTCCTAATGTTTCATCCTACTTTAATACAATAAAAAAAAAACATTTTTTTTTTTAAATTTTATTTTCAATTGTAATTGAAAGCCGCAACATAGAAAAAAGCATAGAAAAAACAAAACCCACCCACTTCAAAGTTATGTTGCTTAACATTTTAATATTTATTAAGTTCAATGTTCATTATTTTATTTCCCTTTGTTTTTTTGTTTTTTTTTTTTTTTGTTTTTTATTATGCAAGGATTTTTCATTTTAATATCTCTAGCTTTATTTAATTTTTTTCCTTTCTATTTTTATGTTTTTTATGATCTTATACTTTTTAGAATTGTGGTAAAGTTGATTTGAGAAATTGGTTTTTTTTTTTTTTTACTTCACATTATTTGCCATTAGGCATTAAAATAATAATAATGAAAAAGTTGAAGCAATTTTTATTTATGTTTTGCATACAAAAAAAAAATTGAAATGAAAATCCTTTTTTTTTTTTTTTAAATTGGAAAAGTGTATATATATATGAAAATAACTATACTGCAATAGTCCTTAAAGTCCTTAACTGCTTGTTTTTTTTCATGTAATTCTTGAAATTATAATGAAAAAAAAACATAATTTTCTTTTATCCTACGCATATCTTTATTTTTAACCTTTAAACTTAAAATTATTATTGCCATAAAAAAAAAAACAAAATTAATTTTTTTTTACATACATTCAAAAACCCTTTTATCCTTAAAAAGTTATTGGAGGATTGTATATAAAAATTCTACACATTTTTTTTTGGTTTTTTTTTTTCAATTCATTAAATTTTCTCGATAGTATTATACGAAAAAAAATACTATTTACGTCATTGATCTCTGTAATCTCATAAGGGAAAACTTGTATTGATGACGCGGAATATATAAATAGGAAAAATAAATATATAGTATGTAATAGCATATAACACTTTGATTATATATCTTCCTACTACGATTGAAAAATAATTTATACTTAAAAACTATAGGATTTTATTACATGAAAATTTATATTCGAAATTGTTTTTTTTTTGGGAAATTAAATTAACACCCTTAAAATAGAAAATAAATAACGCCTCCACTATAAATGTTTTTCCGAAAAAAAAAAAAATTAATTAAATAGTCTCAATGACGCAACAAGTTGTTGCAATACAATAGCACAAATTTGATAAGATACAAGATATTGGTAAATATAGGCAAGCGTAGCTGTTAGCTCTCTTGTGTTAATGGAACTATACTTAATCAAATTATATTGAAATTGACATTTATATTGAAATTGAGTTAAATTGATCTTTAGCCATATAAGTATTAAATTATTTGAAATTTTAGAGAAATACTATCAAAGCTATATAATTATATGGCTCTAATACTATCAACATTAATGTATAGATATGACTAGAAAATTAAGAAATTATCTCCGAGTCCCAATTTTCTTGATCTAGTAAGAATATTTTTTCTATTTTTAGATTATACATATTTTTCCCTCAAGACTTGAAAACTAATAGAAAATTTTAACAATTTTTATTCCTCTTTTATTTACGCATTCAATTTTATTTAAAAAAAAATAAGAAATTTGATTTGGTGCAAAATTATAAATAATTGAAAATTGATAAGATTATTGAACAATGTATGTATGAATAAATATATACGTATATTGGGAATTATATTATTTATGGTTGTTTATTATAACCACACATACTTGATTTTCATAAAATAGAAGAAAATTCATTCTGAATAATTCTGAAATGTATGCTGCTTGTAAATCTTATACAGAATAGCATAAAACATTTTTTTTTTTTTTGAATAATAATGTATATAAAATAAAATACACATAATATATACACGCAGCACAAAACCAACAACATGTAAAATGCATTGGGGAGAAAAAGAAGGAAATTAAAATCCATAATATAATGTTGAATTCCCTAAGGTCGCCTTCGCATAATATGGTGTTAAAAGCAAGACATTTATTATTTTTTTTATTCCACTCTTAAACTTAAATATCGTTTCTATAAAAAAAAAAAAATCTAAAAAAATAAAATTGAATTTTTTTTCTTATAGAATTCCTTGACATTGAAAATTGTTGAATAAATTCAGGGATATTATATTAAAATAAATATTTTTAATTTAAATATTTCGCGTGCAAAAAATCTGTTGTTTTTTTTTATTCGGGAAATTTTTTCAACTACTCAGCAATCTATGTTGTCTGCCATTGTTATAGAACTTCAAAATGTGAAAGTAGCAGTTCCATGTTTTTCATAAAATTAACCACTGTTCGATAATAAAATGAAATCATTGCAGTCGGAAAATTCTAAATAACCCAATTTTATGACTATAAAAAAAACCCTTCTTTTTTGTGAAATTGATTAACGCAAAAAATTGTTTTCAAAAATTTCATCCACCTACAACTATAAAATCTATGTAGGCTTTAAGCATAAGTCATATAATTTTTTTTTTAATCTATGCCCTGAATTGTGTCTTTTTAAAGAAAACAACATTCAATGTATAATAATTTTTATTTGAACCATATGAAGTGAAAAATTGCTAAGAAAATTACGTTATGCGATGATATATTATGAGAGGGACGTTATTTTCATTGGGGTAAAAATAATGAGAATATATAAAGTTTTATTTAATTTTTTTTATTTTTTTTTATTTTATGCTTTGCAAAAGAAATTGAATCATACTTATAGTGCCAAGAGAGTTCATAAAATGTATATATATGTTGTGTATATATAAATTTTTCCATGCTTGTACATATACATTTTTTTTTTTAACATAAATAGATTATTATGATGGGTTCATGCAACAAGTTGATATTTTTGATTTGATTTTCATTTTATACATTTTTTTTTTTTTTATATATATTAGCTGTGTGGTATTAATTTTTTTTTTTTTTAATTTTGTATGGTGGGAAAATTGGTAAATGAAAATATAATTTGAGAAAAATGCTGAATTAGTACTATGGGAAATTTTTTGTGTTTTCTTGAGTTAATTTACAGTGGACGGTGTAATAAATAAATAATAATGATGTGTAGCTTTGAACTGTGTGGTGTCAAAGTAGTGTTTCTTGTCAGATTACTATATTATCAAGTATGACAAGTGGTGGATTCAATTTTTCCCACAAGTTGTTCAAAACTGTTTTTGTTTATCTTTTAATTTTGGATTCAAAATTGAGACGAAATAAAAGAAGTATCATAAAAGCTTAAAAATTTTCCTAAAAAAAAAATTTTAATATTAAAGTTTTCCTATTTTTTTTTTATTTTCACGATTTTTCCAATCTAAAATTTGAAGTCATCTTTTATAATAAAATTTTGTAAAGAAATTTTCCTCTTTTTTTTTTTAAACTTAATAATTATTTTTAATGTTTATTTTTTTTTACACTCCCCAAAAAAAAAAAAAGGGAAAAAAAGGATTTGCGCGCTATTTGTGGCCTTGACTTTGTTTTTTATTTTTATTTGTCGTTATTTTTTTTAACTATATATATGGGTAAGGATATGTTTAACGAAGTGTTAAGTTAAATTTTCTTTTAAAAAAAAAAATGTTTACAAGATTTTTTTTTTAATTATATTTATCTATCGAAACAAAATTTAAGAAGAAGAAAATTATAAGAAAATTAATATAAAACAGAATCATGAAGAAAAATTTTATTTAATTTTTTTTATATTTTATCATTAATTAAATAAACAATTAAATTAAATGTTCAGACTTGTGTAAATAAAAAAGCAAGAAAATAAATTTTGTTTTCTTTTTTTTTGAAACAACGAAAATAAATAAGTTTTTTTTTTTTTTCTTAATACACCAGGGTAGTTAGTCTGGCTATTTAGAATCATATGATGCATCACATACATTATATACAGATATAAAATATATAGTTTCTTTATTCTTTTAACTATATATATCCTTTTTTACTTAATATTATCCTAACAGCAGGATTTGTTTTTTTTTTTTTGCTTTGTGAAAAGAATGATGTTGAACTTATATTTAGTTTGTAAAAGAAAAGAAAAAAAATTAAAATAAAAAATAATAATAAGAATTTCAATAGCTTTAACTTTTCTTACATTGGGGTCAAAATACTTTTGTTTTTCTAGTCGTTTTTTTATTAAAATTAAAATTAAATAAAAATCTGTATTTTAACTTCGAAAAATATTGCTCATAAAAATATCCTTGAAGACTTAATGATATGTTTTCGTACTTCTTCTAATCTTCATGCAAGCTCTTTGATTTTTCATAGTTTTATTTAAGCGTTTCCTTGAATACCACCACCTGACAGCAGTGGAGCTTATTGCATTTTTAATAGTTAAAGAATAAAAACCAATTTTAAATTTATAAATCGAAATTCAACGTTCGCCTAGAGTTTCTAAGAAAACCCTCCATGATACAAATTACCCCTTTTATTAAGTGAAAGTTAATAGAAATTATTTTCTTAAATTTTTTTACGAAGTCGTCTGATTTTAATACGACAAAAAAAAAAAGGAAATATAAATTACATTCCCTTCCCCATGACAAAAGAAAACAAAATAGTAATGAAAAACTAAAGAAACAAGCAAACAGCAAACATTTCATTATCCTTCTGCTGAACTTGTATATAAAATTTAAAAATTTTTTTTTTCATTCTCAGTTTTTAAACGAGTTAACATTATTTTCATTTTAATGCCCTTGTTAATTTATAAAACTTTAATATTGCAAAAAAATGATCCTAAACTATGGGTATTAAAGTTAACATGGCTCTAAAATTAATGTTTTTTTTTTTTTCCTATTTCACGGATACGACATTTTTTTTTATTTCCATGTGATTGCGTTTTTGATTGAAAAATTCTTCTAAACGACATTCGATTTCATTTTTTATTTTTATTTATTAAAAGTTTTTCTTTATTATGTATTTAAAATTTTGATAGACTTATTTGAAAATTTTGATAGTCTTATTTGAAAATTGAAAAATTGAAAAATCCTGCGAGATTAAAATATCCGGTCACCTTTGATGTTAAAAAAAATTGAGGATGATTATCCTTGAAGCCTAGTATCATAGACTTTCGCCCGGCCGGCGACACTATAATTCTCATCAATTTATTGCAAACATGATACATGATTATTGATTAAAAAAAATAAATAAGTTCAATGTCGATTGTAATCAGTTTGAATTGAAGGAGTTTAAAAACGATTTTTTTTTCATGTTCTTGAATAAAAAACTGTTTCTCATATATGTATCAAAAATTATATATATTTGTATCGAATACACATTTTTTATGCGTTATCGAGAAAAAAAAATGTGTGTCACTGAGTGATAAGAAACAACCAAAAGTGAAGTATACTTAGAAGAAAAAAAAAAAAGAATTAATTTTTTTTTCTTGTGTCGATGTGTTCTAAATAGAAAAAAAATGAAGAAAAGAGCAAATCTCGCACGCAGTGATTTACGCTTTAAAACAATTTTTATATAATATATATTGTATTTTACTAAATTTTAGTTTCCTATGCATTATTTCATCAATTCATTCATTATTTTTATGCGATATTTGAAGAATATGAACCTCAAGCCAGTTTTATTTACCAAAACTGTTGGATGTTGGCTGATCAATTTTTATTGTAAATGTATATCAAAATGATTAAACTTCAACAAAAATCGGCTTATTGATGTTTCCTATATAATACAATACATATCATACTCGATATCATATATAAATGTAAAAATAAATACAAAATTTATGATTTTCTTTTGGTTTACTTACTTACAAATATTTTATAATGTAATGCACAATATAGTATTCGATTTTGATATTAAAAAAAAAAAAAAAACTTTTATATTATTAGTATAATTAATTAAGTTCCAAAATATATATATTATTAATATTACATTATTATATAATATATATTTACACAAATTAAAATTGAGCAAAAAAAAAAAACAAAAAAAATTTATGATATTTTAGGATTTTTTATTTTGAGAACATTTTTCTTGAAAATCTTTTAATATTTTACTCGGTGGAATTTCAGTTTCAATTTTAGTTCCGAACCAGCTTTGTTCACTATTTGTATCAAAATAAATATCAGTTGTTACCCGAACACCGTCTTTAGTTTTAGTTATTGTTGTTTTACTGCGATAACATGTATCTAAGTTTTTCTTATTGCACAGAGTACTGTTCAAATTGACAAAGGACAAACTTTTGTTTTCATTTAAACTTATTGATTCAGCACCAGAATTTTGTTTATGGTGTTGTGAACTATTTGTGTACAATGAATTGTTAAAACTATTTGCCAAACCATGAAATGATTTTTGCTTTGGCAATTGATCATTTGTTGTCTTGTAAAAATTATTCCTAGTTATAATTTCTTCTGATGCATCACGGGTTGAATTAATGTCTTCGCCAATTAAATCATAGGACATCGAACTGCTCTCATTACATGAAGTTGAGAAATTACAATGCATTGTATCAGTTTGTGATTTTTGATTTGATACTGATTTACCTAATTTAAATAATTTTAGTGAACCTAACGATATAGGTTTCTGATGTTGTGGTTCATATTTTAAAATCATTTCACGTACCGGTGTCGTACAAACCATATCACCTAAATAATCAACTGGTTTCGAATCAGTGGTCTGGCATTCACAATCCAATTCTTTATATTGATTATTGTAATCTGAAGTTTTGTAAAAATTTTCGGGTATTCCGTCTATATTCACCATTTCTTGCATACAATATAGTGTTCGAAATAAAATTTATAATATTAATATAAATAATATCAAAATAAATATGTTGAAGATGTGGAGAAATGGCTCGAAAAAAAAGAAATGAAATTTTGAACTCAAAAAATTATTATTCTTTTCTTCTTTTTTTGCTATTTTTTTTTTTTTTTAGAATTTAGTTAAAATTTTTTTTGATTGATTTTGAAAAAACTAAAAAATTTAATTTGAACTATTCATTGAGAATTTAATAGCAATAGTAACTTGATCAAATATCGAGATTTTGGGGGGTAAAAATTTATCGATATTTTAATTTTTAATTTTTCAAATATACTATCGTACTTACAACTTTTGACTGACCCATCATTAATTCGAAATTAGTGAGGGCGAAATGGTTAACAGATCTCTGAGAATAAAGTTTTTTGTTATTTGTTTGTTTTTTGTTTAATTCTCAAGTCGGCATAAAAATGTTTTACAAACATAAAAGTGAAATTCGCAAAAAAATAAAATCCTTAAATATCATTCGCTTTCGAGATAGAAACAAAGCCAGGCGCTAAACGGGTTAATTGTATACAGAATTTTTTTTTTGATTACCACTCTACTTCTTTTTGTTTATATTGAACTTAAACTTAAAAAAAATTTCATAATGTTAATTTATTTTTTGCCGAAAATATCTTTGGGTCGAATACCAAAAAAAAAAAAAAAAACCATAAACCTAGAACCAAATATGCTTGAATGAGAATGAATATTCAACAAGTTTTTTTTTATTTTCGAAATTGACTGTTTTTTATTTTGTTTTGAGTGAAATTTTTGTTCACATTTTGAGTTATAATTTTCATGGTTGAGGAGAACATTGTTTTTTTTTTTTTGTGTTTTAAAAGGATATGAAATTTTCTCTTAACAATAATTTTGCTCTTTTTTTTTTTTTTTTCTACCAAGGTATATTATTTTAAATTAAATTTTATTTTCATTTCATTTTTGTTTTTTTCTGTGATAGAAATGTATTATATACAAATGTATAACAAAAAAAAAAAAAAAAAAGGATAATTAATGTTTTTACACCCATATAACTAAATTAGTTACATCCTTTTTGTGAACCACGCCTTTTTCTGCTTTTTATATGAAAATTTATTTTGCTCATTTTCATTTTCTTGTTTTTTTTTTTTGCTTAAGATAAATTTTTATTAGAGAACTAATTTTTTAAGGTTCATTTGTTGTTAAAAAAAAAAAAATAATCAATAAAATTGTAATACTACGCACTAAATATTATTGTGGAAATATAAATACAACTGCTTTTTTGCGTCAATTTTGAAAAAACTAAAAATGTTCCTTTAAATTAATAAAAAAATAAAATATTTAACGAAGAAAATTGTGTTGATAAAAAATTGTTCGCAAAAAGAAAACTTCTGAAAATGACATCGTTTCTTTTTGTCGGATAATAATAATAATAATAATATTGTGTGTAGGTAATCAATAAAATTTTATTCAATGGAACAAATTAATTTAAAGTTTATTGAAAATCTTAATCAATCTATAAATAATATTGTGCTATATTATACTATAATTTGATGTATACTATGTAATGATCTCTATACTACACTATAGGCACTATTATTTCTATGTAAAATTCAGGTCATTTTGGTATCTTATTGACTTATAGCTAGATAGATCATAATATTAAACGATTTATTTTTTAATCTACCATAATTTTCAGTAGGAGACATTTGGAAAGTTCAAAAATTTCTCAAATTATTTAAAAATTATAATTTAACTTTATTTACGTATATTCTTTATATGGACAAACATATATTCTTATTATTATTAATATTATTAAAAGCTCCGGATTATAATCTGATTTTGCACATACTTAGTAATATTAAAAGAGAGAATTTCTGCAGGGCTTAATTAAAAATCTAAATTTAAAATAAAAAAAAAACAATTTTTAATTCAAAATTTAGTTTAATTTTTCTTAAGGCCAAACACACGTTTTGCATAATTTCACCTACTTTTTTTTTCCATACTTTACTATACACATATTACATTTGCAAGTAAATTTTACTAAAATTCAATGAACTAATAAATATATGAGAATCATGAATGAATTATTATATATATATATATATATATGTATGTTAAAACCTCTTAACAAAAATAATACATCATTTAAAATTCAATTTTGACAAAATAAAAAAAATAAAATAAAAATTTCGATCCACTTTCAAAAATTAAAACTTTAATGGTACACCTACTATACATTTTCATCGTATAAAGTAACAAAATAATAAGTTACTTTGCAAAAAAAAAAAAAAGAAAGTGCTTTAATGAAAACCGATTTGCAAAAATTATTTCTTATGCTTTTTTTTTTTATATAATAATATCTTAAAAATATTTGCGAATAAAAACTTCAAGTCATTTAATTGAGAAATATACAAGGTAAAGACGTAAGAGTAACAATATGTGAATAGTTTTTGTTATAAAATTGGCAATTTATTTTAGAAAAAAAAAAAAAAAAAAGATTGCAAATTTTTTTTTTTTGTGACTTAAGATAAAATAAGACATGATGCTGACTTGACTTTGAAAGTCAAAAATATGTATATATTTTGTGTAAAACAATTCAAGATTAATATGCAAACATATTTGTGTAGTTTTTTGAAATAATTAATTTTCTCGCAATTAATTGATTCAATTGAAGTATTTGTATTAAAGTATTCGTCTACACTCATAGCCAAAATTTTCACTACACACTATTAATGAATGGCTGATTTCTAGTGAGCTTAATGTTTTTTTTTTTTTCACTTTTTGCGAAAAACCAAAAATTAAACAAAATTTTGAGCTAAACTTGGATCGGAAAAAAATTTATTAAATTTTACGTAAGAACTGACTTTTGGAAAGAATTTGATTTTTTTTTTTTAATAAATTTGTATAAAGTTTGGTGTTAATGAATTTGCAAGCTTGTTCGGATTGAATTTTAAGTTAATTAAAAGTTATAACTCCAATTTTGAATCAAATATAATGTTTAAATTAGATTAAATTAGATTAATAGTGAAATAGAATTAAAATTCATTTCCATTAGTTTCAAAATTAATTCAATAAGTTGGAAACCATTTATATAAAACTTAACTACACTATATTAAAATGTTAATGAAAACTTAAAAACCAGCAGTTTTATATTAAAATTTCAAAATTTCCAACTTTTAGATGATATGAACCGTATTCGAAGCTCCATAGCAACCAATATATTCACGACATTATTAAATTGCTTAATGAATTAAAATTTGTGATATATTTTTAATATATTCATTAAAATTAAAAAATAAAAAAAATAAATAGCTTTTATTTGAATTTAACGTCTGGACGGAATAAATTTAACCTTCTTTCAACATTAGTATTTATTTCAATTTTTATTAAGTATATATTATTATTATAATTTTTTTTTACTGTTAGCCAATTAGAATTTGCAACGTAATTTTATAATGATTTCGTCAAAAACTAGAATTTCTAAAAAAATTATTATTAATATTAAAATTTTTTATTTTATTTTTTATTAACGTGAATTCTAGAAGTTAGATTCTTATTTACATGCTGTATATTTTTCTGCAGTTGAGCGTCTTAGAAGGTTTGTATAATATTCATCCAAGCAAAATAAAAATGTTATTTTAATTTTTTTTTTTTTTTGCTGAATTTGATTGATTTGTTTTTTTTAATTCATCTTACAACAACTAAATTTCTATTAATTATAAAAAGTCTGCTCAATCATATTTCTAGTTATTATTATTGTGTTTTGTTGGATTTTTATTTTTTTGTTACTTACTTTTTCATTCATTATACGACTTTCTTAATAATTGTTTTGATTGAAACATTGCGAAGTTTAAATTATAATAAACCATGTAATACTATCAGAGATAATGTAGATAGTTATCTCTAATACTATACTATCCATCGTTTTATAAACAATAAGGCCTTAAATACAATTTTATATTTAAATTGAAACTCTATGATAGTTAATCAAATCTATAGAAGGCCTTAATTATTCCCATCAAGGCAAAGAGTTCATCATCGAAGAATAATAATTTCGTATACCTACTGTGATTTATCGTCAGGCGATAAAATCGATTATTTCTGGTAGCTACAATTCATATAAATACTAGGGTGACTATATTTTTTATGACAATTTTTTGTAGCTTATAGTTGCCCTCAACATTGGTGTTTACAAAATTACAAAGTTAATTTTTTTACAACTTTTAAGTCATTTAAAGGCGATTAAATTTGCCACAGATTTTCATATATACATATGTATAATTTAAATTTTTTACGCGGGAATCACGTCAGTCAGTTATACTCCAAATTATTTTCAAAAAATATATATAACTGGCATCTCTTGTAACCACTTTCAAAAAATGTTTATTATTCGGTGACAAATTACAAAATTTAAAAAATAAAGACTCTATAGTAGAACTTTTTTTTTTTTTAAATTGTAAAATAAATAATAATAATTGTGTCACGTGAACTGGTTGAACCGGATTTGAAATTATTTTACTGAAATTTATATAAATTTTTTATTTTTTTTCAATTAACATTTTACATAAAAAGAGTAGATTTAATTCATAAACAAAATGATATAATTACAATGCAAATATTTTATTTTGGTTCCAAGAAATTTGGAAAAAAATTAAATAAATAAAATTCATATGACTTCATTATTAATTAATTCCCTTTTTTTTTTACTCTCTTTTCAGGTATGTCAGTAAAATTACGAAAAAATTAAATTTTTTTTTTTTTATGAAGAAGCTTATAACATAAATCGATAAGTATAAATATCAAGCTATAAAAATATTTTGTATAAATATTATATGTTAATTTGGATTTATAAAATTTATTTATTTCATTAAAAAAAAAAATAATTAATCTATTAATAAAATTTATAATCGAAGAAATTTAATGATTTTATATTAGGAAAATGTTTTTAAAGAAGTTGTCATTTTATCAAATAAATTTATGATGTAGTTTTCAATTTACATAATACAGCTTTTACATTTCATGTATATAATAATATATTTTCATTATGACTCAAAACTTGATAATATTCAATAGATAGTGCTCGGAAGCATAAACATATAATTATCTTTAAGTAACTCTAAGATCGAAATGCATAAATGTTAGTATTGTTTCTAATAACATATAATATATGGAATTATTCGAAATTCATTAATAAAATTTTGTACTTAAGTTTATAAATTGTCATAGAGATAGCTATTATGTCAATTAATGCTTGTTGCTTCATTATTTAATAATCAGATTTTATAGGCATCAGATTAAGCATTTCTCAATAATAAATTTTTTTCTTATACAACATTGTGTGTATTTTTTTAATATACCGGACCTATACAACACTATCCTAACGATATAAAAAGTTTGTCGCATAGAAGAAGATTATTAGAGTTATTAAAGTTTAATAGATTTTTATAAATATATCTATATATTTTTTTTTATTATGATTTTCAGTACCATATATTAACATAAATTAAAAATTAAACATTATTACGAAATTAATTAAAAAAAAAAAATTTATATTTTAAAAATGATTTCTTGTTTTTTTTTTTTTTGATAAAAAATTAACATTCCTTCTTTTTTTTTCTTTTTTTTTAATTTTCGGAAATCGAAATTACATTAAACTTATATAAATTCCCGCTAAAAGAAAAATATTTAAAAAAAATAATAATAATTTAATATCTCTGTAAATTTTAACAATAATTATTTTTTTTGTTTTTAAGCAAATCATAAAATTTGACATAAACTTCATAAAAACACTCACTCTACGAAATAATTTTCTATTAATATATAAAGTTTAGGCATTTAAAACAAATTAATAAAAAAAAGTAAAAATAACTTCATATCATAAAAAAAAAAAAAAAATATATTCAAAATTTTATCAATAAATGCATTTTTAATTAATTTGAATTGGAATGGAAATCATCATAAAAAAAAAAAACTTAAATATAAAAATAAAACTAATTATAATGTTATCACATAATTTACATATTTCTCATTTAAAATATTTTTTTTAACTATTTTAAACTTTCTCACATTTTTTGTGAAAATTATTTAATATATAAACTTAGCTTTGGGTGAGGTTTCGCGTCGAATATCATGCTTTAGTTAAAATTTATAAATTTACCTGCAAAAAGTCTTTCAAATTTATATTTGACTCCATTGTTTTTTTTTTTTTATTCTAATGCGGTGTCACCCAGCCAATACTACGCACTGAATAACCAAATTAATATAGAGTCCTAATAATAATAAGAAGAATAACATAATTGAATTTCGTCTCCATAATTTTGATAATAATAAAGTGACAAATAAAACAAGACGAAATTAAATTTTGTTATTCTTCTTATTATATAAACATAGTATATGTCTTTGGTATAAGATTCTAAATATTATAAATTCTGAATATTATATTCAAAGATCTCCCTTTTTCTTATTTTTGCCTAAAGTTAAATTAAAATCAAGTCAATAACTTTAATTTTAAATTATGAAAAGAAAAAAAAAACCAAAAAATATTTAATAATTAATGTTTTCATTGTTTAATTCTCAAATAGCGTCAACAAATTGACTATATACTTAATCTATAAAGGTATGCCCTACAACACTATACTATCCACTTTGATATGTCAAAGACCTACGTATATTTTATTCTATCAAATAAATCCTTATGTTTATATCTCATTATGAATGTTAAGTTCAACAATATATAAATAAAAAAAAATAACAAATTTAGAAATATTTTTTTTTTATAAAAAAGTAAAAATATTGTTCACACATTAAAGAAGACACATAAGAAAAGAACGCACAAGAAAAGAAAAAAGCCAAAACAATGTCTATCTAAACTTCTCAAATTTTCTACATCTATGTATGTAACATTATATATAGTATATCAACAACAACTGTAAGAAAAAGAAGTTAAAAAAAAGGGTTATTCACCTGTTAAAACTTTTTGTTGATTTTATTTCTTTAACTCATTTTTTTTTTTAATTTTTTTGGTATATTTTCTCAAAGAAAAATTTATAATTTATCACTCTAAAGAGGAAAAAAAAAAATAAAAATTAGCAAAAAAAAAGCGTTTTGATTTTTATTTGCAAAAATCTATGAATAAAAAAAAAATTTAGGAATAAAAACCATTTAGAAATCTTGATTGCCAATTATGATTTATATTCTAAGAACATAAATAACAAAAAAATATATATATATATATATAAATTTTTCTTACACGGGCATAACCTTTTTTTAACATTTTTTTTTTCATTTACCACTCTTGTAAGTTAAAAAAAAAATTTGGAACAAAAAGTTTGCAAAATCCATTAAAAATTTGCACAAAAAAGTACCAAAAAAAAAAAAAAAGTTAAAAAATTATACATTGCCTAAAATTTTGACTATGTAATTAAATTTGTAATAATAACTAATTTATACCTCTAGCATAAAATCAACTAAAAAATAATGATTTTTATTTATTTTCTGAAATAAAAAAACAGCACACGCTTTTACGATTTCATCAATGAACCAGAAAGTTAACTCTTTTCGTAAAAATATATATATATTTTTTTTTTGTTAATTAAACTTATCTTTTAGGGTCACGAAAGTTACAGCATTTTTTTTAAATATTTACGACCAAATACAACAGCGACAACAACATTCCCTGCCCTTTATTATTAAAAAATTAAAATCGATTAACGAAATAGATCTTATATTGAGTTATAGAGCAGTCATCGACATAAATATCAAACCATTTTGTATGAAATGAAAATTTTTTTATATAGTTTCAAACATTTGTTATGATCTGTATGTCTATGAGATTCTTTGAGTGTTTTTTAGAGGGCTTGAAATGTATGCCATTGTTGCTAGAGGTCAAAAATTATCAAAAATATCTCATTAATATATTGATTCTGTTAAAGAATGCTCGAAGAATGAAAACTGTATGCACTGTGCATTATTAAAAGTCATCATAACTTATATGCTGTAAAACATATTTCTTGGGATACGTAACAACAACAGGTCAAAAAAACAATATTTTTTCATTTAAACATAAATTACTTCTTTTTTTTTTTTTTTGTACGTTTCATCAATAATAAAAATCAATATCTTCATAATATTTACATAAATTTTATAACAGAAAATAAAAATAAATTTCAATAATTGCTTATTAGCATAAGCATGAAAATTGATTTTTGTTTTTGGAAATCAAAAATATGTAGAAGAGTAATTTATGTTGGTTTTTTTTTTTTTTTGAATGGAAATTCAGTGTAAAATAAGTTAATAACTGTATATTTTTAAAAGATAAAAAATATTTACAAAAAAACTTCATTATTAATTCTTTAGAATTTTATTAGCTTAACAAATTTTAAAAAAAATATTATTTAGAATTGTATATAAATTTTAGTTTTTATGGCTATTCCTTCAAAAATTTACTATTGCGTTTACATTGAATTCACTGTACTGACGTTTCGTGCAACATTTTTGTAGTTATCTTAAGATCATAATAACGTATTTTAACAAAACATACACTCAATAAAAATTATAAGGATTTTTCCCAAACTTCGGACTTGAAACTATTATAGCTCTTAAAATATGTATTTAGATTTCAACGCAAAAGCCATTTCGCGCTATTCTGACATATTACTGATATTTTGTAGAATTTCTTAAAAAATATTTTCAACGTTTAAAAAATTTAACATAGAGGTGCTTTAAAAGCAGTTCAACCCGGTGATATTTTCATAGCATTTGATAAAGCTTACTCGTATTATGCAGTTATGTAGTTCTGCAGTTATGCAGTTATGTAGTTAATAAAAGGTAAAATAACTTAATATTCTTCATTATAGGGGAAAACAGAAGAAAATTAATATAATATACAGTGAGAAATCGAATTTTAAGAAATTAATTAATTTAAACTCACGAATTAAGTATTTATTAAAAATTTATATTATTATGTTTTTTCCTTAAATTAAATTCTATTCTGACATGTTACTGACATTTTGTAGAATTTCTTACAAAATATTTTCAAAGTTTAAAAAATTTAACATAGGTTTTAAAAGCAGTTCAACCCGGTGGTGATATTTTCATACCATTTTTTAAAGCTTACTCGTATTATGCAGTTATGTAGTTCTACAGTTATGCAGTTATGTAGTTCTGCAGTTATGCAGTTATGTAGTTAATAAAAGGTAAAATAATTTAATATTCTTCATTATAGGGGAAAACAGGGGAAAATTATTAAAATATACAGTGAGAAATCGAATTTTAAGAAATTAATTAATTTAAACTCACGAATTAAGTATTTATTAGAAATTTATATCATTATGTTTTTTCCTTAAATTAAATTTTAAATTTTTGGTTAAATTAATAATTTGCCATCATGAAAAGAAAGTTTTTTATTTTTTTTTTTTAAATATAAGTTAAAAAACAAAAAAAAAAATAATAATATAATTTCATAACATTAATCTAAAGACATTAAAAATGAAAAAAATAAAAAATATTGCAAAAAATAATAAAAAAAAATTTTCAAGTATCAATTAACATTGTAATTATCTTGAACTTAAGGTTAACTACATGATTGTAATTGGATTACAGAAAAAAAAATCCGCAAATATCTAAAGCAATTTATTTTGCAACGGAATCGCTTCAACAATCTTAAAGTATAAAACAACAAAAAAAAAATGAAAATAAAAATTAGAGCAAAAATTGGTTAAAATTTTTTTTTTTTTTTTCGCGAATTTCCCTAATTTTTTTTTTTTTTTGCAAAAGCGAAACATAAGAAACACAAAAAAAAAATAACAAATTTCATAAAAATGAAGTCAAACGACCTTTCACTTTGATTCATAAACAAAAAAAATATATATATACTTCTATATATATATATGTATATAATAATTTCTTCAACAAAATAAAAACTATATTTCTGCGCTGATCCCAAAAATTTATTTACTGGAAATTCATTTGGTCAAAAAAAAACAAATTGATCGCGATTGATATTAAAAAAAAAAAATTTTTTTTTTTTTACCATTTCTCTTCATACCTTTTGAAGAGAAAAAAAAAGTTAAAAAAAAAATAAAATAAAATTCTTTCAAAAGATACCGTTTATTTTTGGGTGTAAAGAAAAAAATTTAATTTTTTTTTATAAGATTTTTTATTTCGTAGAATTTTGAAACAAGTTTTTTTTTTAATCTAAAAGCTATCAATTTTTTTTTTTTTGGGAAATGGCTTTTCTTTTTTGGTATAAGATTTATTTTTTTTTTGATTTAAATAAAGTTAAAAAAACAAAAAAAAATTTGACAACTAAAACAGGTTGATTTTTAAAAGTGATTCTTAAAGTGTGCCTCTTTTTTTTTGTAGATGGAAGTTATAAAGAAAGCTGTGATGGAAGTAGTTAAAATTGAAACTAGATTTTCCTTAGCATTATAGTAGTTTGAGAAAAGTTTAAAATAAACCACTTTTTTATAATTTTTGCCTTTTAGTTATTTAGTGGTTACATTTAATTAAATAGAATTAATTTAAACAGTACACTGTGTGATGCCTCACAACAAATACTTTGTTCCACCTTGCAATATCTTCTCAATATGTAAAAATTTAATTTAATTATCGAAGACTGGATGTTACATTTAATACATTTAATTCTTAAAAAAAAGAATTAAAGGTTTACGTTTTTATTTCAACTAAATTATTATGTTTTATTTTGAAAGTTACCTTTAAGAGTGAAGTGTCACCGCAAGACAAATGTCTCAGAGCAAATCTCAAGAAATTTCTCTGAATGGATTCTATCCGGTTTTTATATGATTATATCAAATATGTCAAACAAAGATTGATTTTTCTTCCCATCAGCAACATTTATTTTTACTATAATAAGATTTCAAAAAAAGTGACATTCATAATTGATAAAAACTACCAAAAATCCACTGTTCTAATAATTTTTTTTTTTACCAAATTGATTTTTTTTTTCTCTAAATTAATAATAAACCTAATTTTTCTTTTTTGTATACGAAAACGGAATGCAAAACTTTCAACATGATGCAATGACAAAATAATTAACCAATTTAATAAATACATAAAATATAATAAACATAGGCGAACGACACATTATTGTTACTATGATCAATAAATTTTTTGTTTGTATCATTTTAGTGTAAATGCCAATTTTTTGTTTTCCAATGAATAATGAAGTTTGGTTAAATACTAATTTTTTTTTTTAAACTTAAAACAGAAAAGAACAGTCAAAATTTGTTTGAGGACGATATAAATACAAATGCTAGAAAGTGTTGAAAAATATTGATTTCTGTGTTCCATGAATTTTAATCAGAATTTTATCGATTTCTAAACTTTAATACTAACTATAGATTTAATATTAAACATCAGTTTTTTTTTTGTTCAAAGTTTAAAAAATTCTGCTTGCAACAATTTGAAATTGCAATTGGTTACGTAAAAGTGGAGTGTTATTTTTGTTCATTTAGTTTTTTTTTAGTACCGGTTTAAAATCACATAACATAATTTTTTTTTTTTTTTTTATTACTTTTGCCTTGAAACTTTTAAGACTTAAAGGCGCATTTCTTGTGGTTTAAGAAAAATAATATAATGATTTTAAAATTCAAATACCTGTTTTATTTTCACCTCATTATTTATAGCTAAATGCTCCTTTTGTGAGAAAATTTTATCAGAATATTAATTATATTTTATCCCAAAATCTGTTTGTTAGCATTCCTTAGCCTCATAAGTACTTTCTAATTCTGTAAGTAAGTATTCAGAAAATGTTTTTGGATTTGAAGTCAATCATGTGAATTTTGATTGTAACATTTAAATGTTCAGCCAATTTTTATTTAGTGACAAATTGAAAAAAATTTCGACAATTTCGACAAAAAAAATAATGTTTTAGCAAAAATCGGTTGAAATGTCTTCGGTTCTGATATTATATTTTATGAACAAATTCCAAAGTAGATGTACTTAATTTTAAAATCCCACACAGACAGAGTTCATGGATAACCAAATTATTGTTATTCAGTTTCGATCCAAAATCGTTTAAATTACCAAATTTTTTTTTGCAATTATATGCGATTTTTGTTTCTATTATAATATACATAAAAAATATTAAATTTTAATATAAATATATAACACTTTTTTGTGTATGTATAATTTAAAATTCATAAATGTTTACTCATATAAGAAGTACAAATAAAAACGAAGAAAAAAAAAAATCATATTTCCAAATTTGGTAACATACTAAATGGGTTCACTCTTACAAACACACTTAGCAGTGAATGTATGTATTTCACGTACACTGTTTTCAGTTTTTTTTTTTTGTTTATTTTAATTAGCAATTCATTCATAAATTTTCATTCATCAAAATGTTAGAAACAAAAATACTTATATGAAACCGGAAGTTAATAATTATCAATTATTTTATAATATAATGTATATACAAGAAAATATAAAACAGAAAAAAAAAATCTTATACAATGCTCATATAACCGCATAATATTCTCAAGCTCACCCACCAAATCATTATTATATAAAATTTAATTAAAATATATGTATGGAATCTCTTTTTTTGCAAATTTCCATTAAAGTATCTAAATTTTTGGGTTTTTAAATTAAATTTTATTTTTTTTTTCCTTTAAAAGGAAAGTGATGTGGTAACATAATGATTTACTATAACTTGAAGGAAATATATATAAAGATAAAAGGTTTACTTGAATAAAGTATATGTATATAGAGATTCAAATTTATCATAATTATCTTAACATTTTGATATGAATAGTAAGGAGTAGAAGTTTGTCATAGTAGTCCTAGTCAATTTTTCATTTTACCCATAAATAACATAATGTTCGGATTCTATCAAAATTAACATTGCACATTATAATTTTTAATAATGATGCCTATATAGTTATCATTATGCAATATATTCTCTCCTAATTTTTAATAATTTTAATATATAATTGCAATTATAAGTTTCATTATACGGATTAAAAATTTTTTAATTATTTTGAACTAATATAATGATTTTAATTACGAATTTTAATTTTTAATAATTTTAAAGTAATACCATATTAAAGTATAATTTTGAATTATAATTATTACATAATAATGTCGACAAGTTTTAATAATTCTCGTCAATAATGTCAACTGATTACAGTGATTCGAGCTTATAAAACTAATTCTTAAACCCAAATTGAATTCAACGAAAATAATTGGTTTGGGTTGATATAAAGTGCTAATCAATTTCTATATCCACTTGGCAAGTCACTATTCTTTTTTTTTCTGTTCAAACTGAACTCAATCCGGGAAACAACTTAAATTAAAAAATTCTGAACTTAACAAAAAAACTCAACAATGTAAAAAAATATACAGCAACTATGCCGGATGTAAATCATATGTATAATTAAATTCTATGTAATTTTAAATGACAACTTAATCAAATCAGTCATTTTAAAAATTTCTTTTACATTAACTTAAAATATAAACTAAAAACTACTACTAATCAATAAATAAACACAATTAAATTGTATTATATTATAAACTAGAAAGCTATAATAAGCTTGTATGGAAGATTTGTAAAGATGAAAATAAATAATTTAGATTTAGATTATAGTTTTTATGATTTTGAGACAAACTTTCTCGAGTGATTACGTTCTCTTCGGTTCAAACTTTCAGTTTTATTAACTACCCTGCATGGCATTGTCATGTTTATAAACTTAAATAAGAAGACGTTATTGGGCTCCTTAAATTATTTGAAATTTTTTAAACTTTATAGAGCGTATCTAAATATTTATTATATTAATTTTTTTTTCGGCAAATAATATTTAATAAATTGAATATTTGAAATTTTAGCTAACTTAAAGAATCAAAAAATTAATGAAAAAAAAAATAAAAAATAAAACTATACTTAATAATTGAAATGCGTGAGCGCACCTTAAAATTTTTTTTTAAAGTTGATTGTACATTTATGTGCGAAATTTATATTATTGTTTTGAAAGAATTTAAAAATTTTTGTATTTTTTTTTTTTTTCGCAAAGAATTTCTTATTCAGCATAAAAGAATTTTTATTTCAAAAAAAAAAAAAAAAAACTAAGCATATGTTTCTGAAAAATATTCTGTTAAATGGATTTAAAGAAATACAAAGTCCTAATATTAGGTCGCATAAATTATTTCCTATTAAAAAATTGAAACTTCACTGTATAATGTCAAAACATTAATTGCTGTTGAAGAAAAATTTACCACATTCTTTGTTTATTTTTAACAGTAGTAAAACAAACTACAAAGCTTTCTCATTCGAAACTTAATATACGTAGGTAATCCTTTTAGTTTATTCAGTTTTTGTAAATTAATAAAATAAAATAAATTGCAAATAATGCACAAAAAATTTGATATTTTTTTTAAATGAAACAAAAAAAAAAAGTAAATTAAAAATACCTTCAAGTTAGAAAGTCATGGGTTTTTTGTTTCTTTTTATTTTTTTTTTTCAATATTGGGAAATCAAATACAAGAAACGAAGAAAAAAAAAAACAAAATAAAAATAAAGCCAACAACAAACTGGCAAACCTACAAATTTGGTTACTTGACAGTTATGTATTTTGCAATTGTAATAAATTTTAATTTATTTTTTTATTTTTTTATTTTATTTTTTTTTAATATGAAAAAGAATATCAAACAGAGATTTCAAATTTTAATGCATTTTTTTTTTCATTCAAAACCAAAAAAAAATTAATTTTTTTTTTTTTTTTTTGATTACTTAAGTGGTTTTTTATGAAACCAAAATATATGTTTTGAAATAAAAAAAAAAAATAAATAAATTTATGTCCGGAAACTTTTTTAGTTTCTTTAATTTTTTTTGTCTGTTTTAATTTTTAAAATATTCAAAATCAAACTGTGCAAGATAATAATCAAAAATTAAAGGAAAAAAAAAATTGGAAAATTTGTTATTAGATTTTTAACCGAATTTTTATATAAACAACAGCAAAAAAAAAAAAATTCTCAATCAAACTACTATATACCTATATTCATCGATTTTTATGATAACACAATTATTTAGGTATAATTTTTTATTTTCAAATTATTAAGCTTTTACATAATAAACTATTTTTTTTTTTTTTTGCTTTAGAGGTGATAGTTTTTGAAAATGAATTTATCAGTAATGTAAATCTTAAATTATTAATTTTCACTTTATAAATTAATGTAGGTACTACTTATAATTAAAAACTATAATTACTAAATTTGATACGAAAGTTTTAAGTTTGGATTGCCTAATAGTTCCGATGTTCAATAAATTTAAATCTCGTAGCCAAAGCTCTTAAATATATAGTACTGGCCGCAAATTCAACACAAATTGTAAGATTAAATATCAAAAATTCATCAAATTTAATTTCTCTGATTCAAAAAAAAACACAGAGGAAACGAAGCACTATATTATACGAAAATCTTACTGTTAAATTTCTTCTTTCTTTCTTTATTTTTGATATAATAAATAAATTTCGAAATCGACTACACATTTGGTAATCTCCAAAGAACCAAAAATAGAAAATTAGAACAAAAATTAAAAATAAAAATCGTATAAACCAAAACAGTAAAGAATCAATAAAGATAAATTTTTGTAATGATTAAAGCATTATGTATAGAAAAATAAGTATATAAAAATAGTTATTCCTTCTATTTGTATTTCCAACTCTGTATGTTCAAATGTGAAACATAATTATGTATTCTGGATAGTACAACACTGTAATTTGTCTTTTTTGAATATATTTATTTTATATATATTTATATGTGTATGTACATAACATATTTTCTATATATTTATGCGGTTGTATGGTATATAATATAAAATACAAAATCTTTGTAAGCTTAACGAATTTTTGTGTGCTAATTAATTCAAATTATTTGAACGTTTTTCTTTTTCACCTTGCTATGCGTATTATATATAAATTTTTTAAATCAAATTTTTTTTTTTTTTTTTTTTCAAATAATAATATATTATTTTTAGCAGAATGATTTGGATTTATATTTTAGTGATTATTCAGATTAATGAACTGTTTTGATGTTGAATTCCAATTCTGTCATTCATTGTTTTGAAAAAAAAAAATTATGTATATAAATATATATTTCTAGAAAATAATGAAAGAAAAATAATCTGGAAAGTTCTTAAATAAAATCAGTATAAAAATAAAATGTTTTTGTGCAGATTATATG
Organism: Hybos culiciformis; assembly: GCA_964007475.1. Taxonomy (NCBI): domain Eukaryota; kingdom Metazoa; phylum Arthropoda; class Insecta; order Diptera; family Hybotidae; genus Hybos; species Hybos culiciformis. The sequence continues at coordinate 46,870,142 of OZ023274.1, read as the reverse complement.
GCCAAAATAAAAAAAAATTTGAAACGAAGACTAATTCGTCTTTATGACTTTATCGAAATCGAGTTATTTTAGCCAAAGTTCTAGAAGAATTAATTTCCTATAATTAACTTTAAAAAAAGATTCCTGTTGTTGTATTCTTTAAGGCTAGCAACGTAGTTCGTGTTAATTAAACGAAATATATTAATATGAAGAAAAATTTTACTGTTTTCCTTAATTGCTTAACTATATTTCTAAATCTTATAGAATTTACGTGTGAAATAGATTTTACTTCTTTAAAAGTAAATAAAGCATTTTTTTCTTTCAAAATATAATATAAAAATATGTTTTCAAGAAAAACGTGATAACTCTAATAAACACGTGAAGCCGGCTAAATATATAAAAAAAAAAATAAAAAATTATTATTATCATGGCCATTTGAAAAATAAAGCTACTTCAAATAACCTTAAAAAAACATTTATACATTTAAACAAATTTTAATATCAATTCTTTTTATTTTAAACTGATGGATGTTATTAAGTTGAAATAAATAAAGTTCACTGACATTTGTATATGATTTCATCTTTTTTAACTATTTATCCAACAGTATTATGCCAAATTTAGATTTATTTAATTTTCTTTAATATTTTTTAATAAAATATTTATTTAATTTATTTAATATTTAGTTATAATTGGTTAACCTAAACAAGCACTGGAAAAATAAAATTAACACAAAAATATAATATCAATTTAAATTTGACACTTTCTTTGTACTTATATTTCGAGTTTGAAATTTATTTGGGCCAATTTTCGACTTTTAAAAGTATGTAATTAATAATTTTAATTTGTAGATAAAGTAACTTATTTATTTATTTATTCAACATATTCTTGGAAACTAATTAAATATTCAATTAAGTATTTAAGTTATGTTGGTCTTTCGAGCTGGATAATTTTTCTATTAAATTGTTTGGGGTTCACTTTGAAGCTCTTCGCAATTCAAATTACTGGAATTATCAAATCTATTTTTAACTTAAATTTCGCATTTTGAAAATAATTTTTTTTACTCATTTATATTACTTATAAATAAAGTTTAATTGTATAGACTTAATGTTCATAATATATTAACATTATCTTTTAATATTATTTTATAAATATAATGTTGTTATATTTAATGTAATCATATAATATCAGCTTTTACAGAAAATCAAGACACAATTTCATTAAGAATTATATATATTTTATCAAAAATAGAAAAAAAAAAACATTTATATTATACACAACATACTTACTTATAGTATTATTCTTATATTATGGATGAAATAAAACTTGTTAAACATATTATTCATAGCACGCGCTTTTCTACAAATAATATTATAACCTTACAGGCATAGTTGAAGAAAATAATTTTATGATGCAAAAATTTACTATACATTTACTAATAGTATTATATAGGATTGAAGTTAAATATAAAAATATAATATGATTGTTTTTTTTTTTTCTTCTTAAATGAGATAATCATATATTATTTCTTGTTTTTACTACACAGAACATACAATAGCTTTTTACAAATTTCTGTAACTAATATATACAATAATGTTAAGAAGTTTAAATGAAGAAAATTTTTAAATGTAGAAGATATAACGCCAATATAAGTAAAAAATAGTCTAAATTTGATAATCGATTACAGAATATATCGTGAATTGTACCCTTGATCTCAACCGTAACCAAGAAGCATAATAATAGTCTAACACCAGCAGAAGTAAAGATTGGCAAAATTTTTATATACATTTATAATTTTCATCAAGGAATTTTTTTTAATTGAATAATTTTAGAATAGAAAATTTAAATTAAAAGAAAATTTCTATTTTAATACTCAGGTTATATTTCTTCTATATATCTTTTAACAGTCATATATGGTCATACCAAGCATTATATTAATAAACATAAGATGTATTATATACTTATATTTATACAAATAACTATAAAACAACAAGAAATGGAATTGTAGGTACAGTAAACATTATTACCATTTTTATTCCACTCCTAGTTTCTCAAGAAATAAATATACAAAAAATTTTTCTGGTAAAGCATTTTTATTTATTATTATTAACATTTTTTTTTCCAATGAAATTCTTTTAGAAAATTTGCAAAGAAAATTAATAAAACTAAATATATCAACAGGTGGTAGTAGTGGAAATATGTTAAATACGGTATAATATTGAAAGATTGATTCTAATGGTGTCAAATCAATTTTGATAAATTCCAATTTGTCAATAATTTTTTTTTTTTTTTTTTAATTTATGATCAAACCGACTTATGATATTAATTTAATATTAGTCCATATAGATATATAAATAATATGATAATGTTATGACTCATGATGCCAATTTAATGAAATATTTATTTAATAAAAAAAAAAATTTATAATATATGATATATTTAATGTATTTAATAGCTTGTTATTTTGTTATTATGTTTTTAAAGCATAAAATTGGGTTAGGTGAAACATGAATGAAATTTGTATGAAATTTTTTTTTTTTTTTTAAGATTAATTACAATTTTATTTTCAAAAAAAAAATCGTTAATAGCTACACTTATGTTTTTGGGATAGTGAAAATATGAATCAAAATAATTTTTTGATAATAAAAATTTGACGCACGAATTTGATTTTGAGTTCTTGTAAAAAGGGAATTTTGAGAAGATGAAATAAGAAATTCTTAATTCGAAGAAAATTCTCAGCCGTTTCTGTAAAATTGACGTAAAATTTTTCATTTTGTTGGACAGACAAATTTTCGTATCCAATATTAAAATAATATTTTCTCTGAGATTATGGTTTCAGATTTTTTCACATTTCATATTATAATATTTAAAAATTCAATTGAATATTCTTTTCCATTCAATCAAACCCTGGAGAATTATAATAACCGCGCGCGCTAAACTAAAATTTAAGTTATTTGCCTACAGGGAATATAATATGATTAAAATATATATATAAAAAAAAAATCACAAAAATCTGTGCAAAAATTATTACTTAATATTTCAAATAAATTTACCCAATGCGCATGTTAACATTTATCAAATATGTCGAAGAAGGAATTCAGGGCGTTTCTCTGGCAAACAACATAAAGGAGTACTCTTTTATTTCATTAAAAAAAAAACAAAATAATACAACATTTTCTTTCTATATAGCCATAATTCATTCTTGAAAAATATCATAGCGAAAAAAAATAAAAAAAAATCTATGAAAGAAAATAGAAAATATTTATTTATAAAATAAAAAAAAAATATATAAGAAAATTACACAGACATCACGGTCAAATGCACGTAATGCGACCGCATTATTACTGGAAAAAAATCTTCGCTTAAAGTTAAAAACTCTAGAAATTTTAATTACATATAGAAATAATGTTCAAAAATATAGAATCCATATCCTTTTTAAAGGTTTAGAAGAACTTATTCAAACTTCGGATAGAACTGAGACTTTATAACTCATATGTGATGTAGTCGTTTACATCAGAAATAACAAATTTTCTACTATCAAAATAAAAAAAAAAATAGGTAAAATTATGTTTCTTCTGTTTAACTGCTTTATAGTTATGGATGAACAATATATTAAAAGTTTACCACTGAAACGTTAAAAGTTGTGTTTTAATACAACTGTTTAACATTTCTGTGTGTTAAATACTTGAAACGACGAAATGCATTCATCACTGTATGTAGAAGATCGCGGTCAATGACTATTTTTCATTGCACATGTGCAGTCTTCTTTGCTTTTTTACCATTTTTGTCAAGTTTTCACCCTCTTGATCCCCCCGAGGTGGTCTGTCTGAATTTATATGGAATTGTTTTTTTTTTTTTTGCTTCACTGAGATTTTTTTTTTTATTGTACATATTATTATTGCGCAATCTTTATGTTAACAATCTTATGTTTCGGTTTAAAGTTGTTACAACTGCAATATTTTTTAATCTTTATTTTGCCAATTTTTAGATTTGAAGTGATGCTATTTTGTTAATTTTTTTTATTCTTATTTGAGTCTTAGAGACTGAAATAGAAATTGAAGCAGCAGTTTCGACTTCAGATTTTAAACTTAAAATACAATTTGAAAGATTTTTCAAATGTTCTGATTTTAGATTGTATTTCCAAAACTAACATCGCAGTGACATTATATGGATATTGTAACAAGAAAAATGTTAAATACATTTTTTTTTCTTTTTCAGTTATAATTTTCTACTTATTGTACCGGCTTTCTAAAATGCTGAATATATGTAATTTTTTTTTTTTTTTACTTGATATTTTTAGCAGATAAATTACATTTTAAATTAAACCATATGCACTTAAAGAAAAAAAAAAAGAATAGTTTATTATTAAACAAATTTAGAAAATAATTTGTTTTATAATTGCATTTTTTATTTTTTATTTTTTTGTTATTTGTGCTTCGCCGATTTCAATATGCATTTCCTCTAAGGATAAGTTAAGCTATAACAAAAAGCAGAGTAATATTGAGTTTAATATGGGAAAAAATTACTATAAAATGTTGAAATGAAATGAAATGAAATGGAACTGTTTTAATTTGTATAAATAAAAATCATTAATAATAATTAATTTTCAAATTTTGTAAGATTTCGTGTCATACAAGTGGTTTTTTTTTTTTTAAATAATTTTGACAGCAAATTCCCTATATATAAATCAGCTTAATTTTCAAATAACTGGCTCAATTTCCCAAATAATTTTTTTTGATAACCTGCTCATTTTTTCCATTAAACTACTTCCGATAACTTTCTAAATCTTCTAATAATATACCAAATTGTTCAATAATAATCAGATTAGGACTTTATTTCTCGATAAAGTTCTTATTTCGCCGACAAACTGGCCAATTTTTCCACAAATTTTCTAATTTTCAGACAACATGGTGTTTTGTCCCAACAAACTAGTCATTTTTTAAAACTTTTTAAACTGTTTTAACGACTAGTTCTCTTGATTGCTAAATTCTTCAATTTTTAAACATTTATTTAAATAATTCATTTTAAAGTGTCACAGATTGACTCTCAGTTTCAAGTTGATCTTAAATGATTTTCGTTTGTTTATTTTTGTTTATTTTTTTTTTTGCTCAACAAAACAACTTCTTCATTTTGTTAGCATTTTTTTTTTTTGTTCAATTCTTAAATACCTGATGTCATAAGCACAGAATAATAATGGTGAATGAACTCGGCAAAAAAAAAAAAAAAAAAAAAAACCATAATAAGAAAAACAATAAATTCCCACTATGCATATAACAAAAAAAATAAAAGAAAAAGAAAAGAAGAATAAAAAATTATGACGAAAACTTTCAAAACTTGTGAATGTAGTTTAGCGCGTCCTCAATTTGTTTTATTTTTTTTTCTGCGGTTTTTTTTTTTTTTACTTACTATAAACATTCTTTAAGAATTTCATAAAAAAAAAAGGTTGCTAAACAAATATAGGTTTGAGTTAATATTTCTTCTTTTTTTTTGCTTTTTTTTTTTTTTTTAACAAAACAGCAAAAATTTATACGGAGGTAAAATTAAAATATAATAAAACAAAAAATGTATTTTATATTATATTAAATTAACAAATAATAATAATACATAAAAAATTAAGAAAAAAATAAAAGAGTTTGTTTTACATCCTAAAAAGAATATAAAATTAGTTTGTTATGCTTATTTGTATTCAATGTTATTTCATAACAAATACAGAAATATAAGCTTTTTGGAACATAGTTGTAAGTATATATTTGAGTACAAAGTTAAACTTAAATGTATGTATGTATAACTTATCATGTGAATTAAAAATTCCAAGTCTTTTTTTAAAGCTTTAAAAGAATTTATTTTCGAAATACAGATAAAATTAATTTCGAATGAACTTTGTTAACAATTAATTTATTATCTTATTCAGAAAAAAAAAAAATATTTTCTCATTTCATGTTCTTGTTATATTACGGATATTGCAATAATTATTACGAATTTTACGGTATTATGATAGTGCTTTCTTCTTTTAACTTCAACGAACACTAATGCGGTCTATTACAATTATTGTGGATGTATTAGCAAAATCATTGATAAAAAACATTGATATCGATCTCGTAAATTTTTTTTTTAATTAACAGTAATGATTTAAATTTAAAACATATATGGACTTTTCTTCTGGCCATAAAACTGCTGGCTTTAGAAGAATTCGCAAACTTTTTCAATATAAAAAAATCCATTATTATGTCGATATGACAATTCAACCAAAACAAAATAAATTTCAAAAATTAACTAAAATTATTAAATAATGAATTTATTAAAATTAAATATTATAAACAAGTAGGTACTTTTTTTTTTTTGTTATTAACAGTGAATGTTTATAAAAATTTACGGTGGAATGAACGCAATTGTAAACACGCGACATTAATGAAACAATATGATTTTATTTTCTTTTTTTTTTTTTAACTTTTATTGCACTTTTATTAAAGAAGAAAAAAAATTATATATTTAACATTTTAAAAATAATTTGTAATTTTTCTTGGAAATTATGATTCACAAAATAAAATGTAAGTAGTTGCTGCAATTTATGAGATATAAAATTTAATTTTTTTTTTACATGTAATGTATACTCCAGCATTGTTCTTGATAGGGGAATTTTATTTTTATATTTTCCTTATTGATGAATTCAAATTTTTTTAAAATAATAAAAAAATCATAGATTTCGAAAAGATATTTTTGCTACAAATTCAGCCTATTATTGACATACTTTCTGTTTGGTCAGACCTAATTTAGGTATCCGAATAAAATGTATCTTGAATATAAACTATAATTGTGAAAATAACATTTTTTATGTAAGTTTCAAACTTTGTTTATATTCCTGAAATCTTTTTTCATTAAATTTCACTCAAATTATTGGGAAGTGTTGTTACTCAAAAATTAATGATTCACTTTACAGATTGAAAAATGAGAAATCAATCAAAAAAAAATTATAGTAGAAATTGCCCAAATTTTAATTTTTAATTATGTGTAAATGTTTTTTCACCACCCATTGTCATTATTTTCATTTTTAATTAGAAAAATTTTCTGATTGGTTTGTAATAAATTACTCAATTCATAACGGTTAAATTATCATAGGAATTTTTTTTTTTTATATTATTATGATTATTATATATATTTTTTATAAATTTCATAATAAATTTTATGATCGCAAAAAATTTCAAAATATTTTTATTAGAAAAAAAAAAAAAAACAACAATAAACACAGCTCAAAAATTAATTTAAATATTAATCTTATTAGTCAAATCTCGAAAGAATTAACTTAAAAAAAATATTTACAAAAAAAATCAATTCATTGAGTGTAAAAATGGAATGTGTAGGTTTTTAAAGCTCTGCTGTTGAGAAGAAAAAAAATTAAAATTAAATTTTTTTATTTGCAAAAAAAAAAAAACACCCATTTAAGCTTTAAAGACGTTGAACTTCTTTCTTTAACAAAAAAAAACTTTTTTCTTCTTCACAATAATTCAGTTATCAAAACATCTTCAATAATAATTATATTGATTCTATTTTGTAACAAAAATTCTTTTCACAAATTTTTTAAGATAATTTTATCGATAAAATAGGCTTGGCGAAATGTCAATAAAAAAAAATAATTTCAATCGATTTGATTTATTTATTTGTATAGAGTTAATCATCTTCTTCAATTAAAGAATTTTCAATTCATTTAATTATTAGAGCATTGTATAGTTGATTGTGTTCATTAGCGCCTTTTGAATATGACGACGACACGTACGCGTTGAACAAAATAAAAAGATTGTAATTTTAATTATATACTTACTTTGGTAAATTAAGAACAATGTTAAGATATTTTTAGAGTAAATTTTTTCACACCATAAAAATAGTTATTAATTAAAATTAAAATTTTTTATCCGCAGTTCTATATGCCAATTTAAAAAATTCTAAATCTAAATATTTTCTTTTTTGATTATACATTGAGCATATCTTGAAATCGCTTATTGAACTTTAAAAAATATAGAAATTAATTCAAATTAAGTCAAGTCTACAACATCACATGAATCAAAAAGTAACAAAAAAAAATTGTAACAATAGTGATTTCATATTATTATCACCTTAATTTTATAATCTTTAACAATTTTTCAAGAGCTTGTTTACACTTCAGTCAATTTTTTTATTTATTTTTTTTTTTTTTTTACCAACTCGTTGAGCATAATCAAAGACTTCATTGTGTAAACCATTGTAATTTTGTTTTTTTCTGTAATTTTATTTTTAAATTTTATTGATTTTTTTTAATATATATTTATCAAATCTAAATATATATAAAAATATGTTCTAAAAGAATTATTTGTTTTTTTTTTTCAATATGTGTATTAGCAAATAAAATAATCCATCAAGAACCCGGTTCAATGGCCAACTTTTTACGCGCCAAAAAAAAAAATTCAATTACGTACATCAAGATCAAGTGCGTATTTTTTTTACGTATATACGTAATATCTTTATATACCTAAGAAAAAAAAAGTTATATTTTTTCATCATCTTTATTATTTTTTTTTAATATTTTTATTATTATGGTTGGTGTGCTTTTTTTCTCGTAAGAATATTTTTTTCAATTCAATTGAATTGGAAAATAAATGTTTACTTTTATGAAGAATAAAAAAAAAAAAACAAAATAACAGTCATATCGAGAACCACTTGGCTGGTAAATATAATTCCTTATTTTTATTTTTTTTTTCTAAATTGTAAAAAAAATTATTGTATACATGATACTTGAGAGCATTAAAATTTAATATTTTCATCAGTAAATAAAATCTACAATCTAGAGAGGGCTACCGACTTTATTTCTAAAATAAAAAAAATAATTTTCTATTTTTAGAATAAGATGTTATTTATTTTTATTTATATGTTATAATTTAAAAAAAATATATGTATTTTTTAAAATTAAATTGTCTAATTATTTCAAGTTCTTAATAGCCTTCGATATAAATAATGTTTTCTGATCCTCCTTTGAATGTCTCACTTAAACCTAAACCTGAAAAATAATGAAAATTTTGAAGTTAATGCAGACAGTAAATTTTAAAGCTTACCACTTTCTAAAGATGATTTGAGAATCAAAGAATTGCAATGATGAAAGCATATAATATCACATACCTAATATAATCGTAGGAGGATGCAAATAATCGCTTAAGTTAATTTTCGTTACAAAAATAATGACACTGAAAGCCAAAAATTGACTAAGCACAGGAAATCTTATAAGGTTTCTACAATTAAACAGAAAAATACATTTTACATTTTTTATTTTTTTTATAATATATAATTAAGTTCAACAAATTTTATTACGCCACCACAATTTTATTAAAAAATGTAAATAGAAAATGTCATTAAACTTAAGAAGAAAAAAAAAAAAATTACAATTAATGCGCGTGTAACGCTATAATAATAAGGTATCTTTTTTTTTATTATTTATTATTATTATTATTTTTATTATTTTTAATTTCATAATTTAATATCTCATTTCTTAGTAATACAAAACAACGAAGACAATTATAATAACTTTTAAAACAATTTTATTAAGCACATATACATACTTTTATTTTCATACAATAATTATTATTATATTAAATTTTAAAGGAAATTAATTCAAAAGCTTTCACTTAAAAATATATAAATTTCATTGATAATAGTGTTAACTGAATTAAGAAATCAGATATGATTTTTAGAAATTTATTTTATTTTTTATATAAGTTTTTCTGTTCTGTATATTGCACATATATCTGTCACTGGGAATTTCTATACAAATTGTAGCCAAATGTTTGTAGCCAATACTACAAAATTGTTTTTGTTTTTTTTTTATGAAAATTTATCAGAACTTTAATATAATTATTCATGTTCCAAGTAATATTAGCAAAAAACTAATTCAAAATTTCACAGACTATTATCAAGAAGTGATTATATTAATTCTGGTCAAAACCACTACACATCCAAAGTTTAACTCATTATTTAGGAATAGAATAACAATTACTAAATCTCTCTTGACTAAATAAAGAATTCGTAACGTAAAAATGAGAAAGTTTTGATAATTGAACAATTGAACTAAATTCTTGCAAAAATTCTAATCTGAACAAACGGCACGGACTCATAAAATCCAATTGGAAAAATTAAATTTTCTCACCTTTTTTTTTTTGTACATAAATATTTAAAATAAATTTTCTGTGAATTTGTTTCTGCACGAAATAGTTTTGCTACAGGGTTACTTGGGCGCCAACTTATTTATTGCACAACAGGAAGAAGAAAAACTTTTTCTATGTAAAAAATGTTCAGCTTTCAATTATTTTTCTAGTTCGCATTAGTTTTTTTTTTTTTTGTAATAAATAATAAAGCAATATTATTTAAATAAAAAACAAAAAAAACTAAATATGTAAGAAGAAAAAAATATTCAAAAAAAAAAGTAAATAAATAAATATGAAAAATAAGCTTTCCATGTAATTCTATCTTAAAGGGAAAGCATCAAATATAAAATACAAAATAAAGAGAAGAAAATGGAATTATTATGAAAATTCCGTATGTCGGCGTATTAATTTCAATAAAATAAAAGTGCAATGGATTTTTCACTTTAAATCTTATAATGTTGCAAAAAAAAACTAAAAAAAACTAAAAAATAAATATCAGATTTATCTGAAAAGCATAACAAAAACGAAAAAAAAAAAGGCAAAGCAAAAAAAAAAGCGCAATAATTTTCATTCATGAAAACAGAGTGTGGCGCTAAGAGAAAAATCATAATATTAAAAATAAAAAAAAAAACTATTTTATTTGTAGAATTAAAGTTGTTTATAAATATATATTTATATGATTTTTTTTTTTTTTGCATAAATAGCGATGATCTAGAACCCTACATAATTTTTTTTTCCCTGTGTTTAAATATACTTATATTTCAATATTAAACCAGCAATCAAAATAAATTTTATGTAAAACAATTTATGAAAGCTAGATAATAAATGTGTCAGGCAATTTTTTTTTATGTCTACATTAAGATTGCATCTGTTAGTTTGAAGTATTTTTTTTGTTAAACTTAAGAGTTTTGCAGAGGCGAAAAAAACACATTGTAATTTGACTGATAACATCTGAGAGCTATATAACAGTCTTGTCGAAAAAGACTCGGAATATTTCTCTCATTTATTTCAGATTTTTTTTTTTTGTAATTTTAACCATCCAGTTCTCAAGTTCTATTTTATTGAAGTGAAAATAATTTTGTACATGACTTATTCTCTTAATTGAACTACCAAAATTAACTTTAAAGCTATGCGCCTTCGAATTCAATTTACAAGTAATTGCATTTAAGGGGCTGCTTTGAAATTAAAAAAAAAAGGGATAAAAAAAAATATTATGGTAATTTGATCATTGTGTTAATTATAAATTAATTTTTTTTATTTATTTATATTCCTCTTTATAAAATGAATAAAAAATGTATATATTTTGCATTTCAAATTAATGTTTTTTTTTTCTGTTTTCGAGTACATGAAAACTAGTGAATAATTGTTTTATTTTTTAATCATTTGCAATTAGGATAGGAAAAGTATTGATAAGTAAAATATTACTTTGATTGACTTAAGAAAATGTTTAATATATTTGTTTTAAAAATAAAAAGAATTAAAGGCAAAATTAAGATGAAAAAGATTTTGAAATCTTTGAATTAAAATACTCAAAATCTATTTTGTGTCCTTATTTATTCGCACATTTTACTTTTAATTTCCACAAATCATTTACTGGTAAATGTGATATATATATAATAGGATTTTAAAAGTGATTTTAACGTATTCATTTCTCATTTTCAAACCAGCTCGGAACTGTTTTTTTTATCAATATCTTAAAGAACTATTATTTAGTCTGTAACCGTTCAGAATTTAATCGAACTCATAACTTTTTTCTCTCCTAGTCCTACGCAAAAAAAAAACAGCACAGTATAATAAAAAAAATTAACAAGGCAAAAGAAGTTTATATGCCAACTGAGGTCATTTTTTCTGTATACAAAATGTGAACTATACTGAAAAAGTGAAAATTTAGAAAATTATTTTTTAAGTGACAATCACCCACAATAGTTTTACATTTTATTATTTTGATAAACGGTTCACTATACTTGAACGGAAGCTATACTGTTATAACACCTATCTTTTTATACAAAAAAAAAATTAAGAGTTCATGACATTGCCATAAACGTGTCTTCAGTTTTGCTTACAAGTGAATCTTAATAAATATCTAACTAAATTAATCTTCATTTGTTCTGCTCTGAATTCACGTACTTCTATAGTCTATCCTCATTTTTATGCTTATAGATTTTGAATCTCTAACATTAACTTAAGCTCTCAAAAACGAAACCTAACACTACCATTCCAACTCTGATTATGAAAATTAAATTAAATTAAAACATTTATCTGCTAAACATGAGTTTGGAAAATTCATTATAAAATTTAATTTTATTTTAGTACATATTTTTTTTGTTTTGGTCATTATTATTACTATATGTACATTGCTTCTCTGTCCATTATTATAAGCTAAGTCTATTGATGTCATCGCACAAAACACAAAAAACATGAACAAGAACATATCAATTGCAATTCTTGTTCAGCTTTAATTTCACACTTATTTCATTAAAGACATTATCTTTGATTAGATTTAAAATAATGAAAAAAAAAATGTATATATAGAATAGAAAATAAAGAGAAACTCAACTTACATAAAGACCTAAAACATTGTATGGCGCCAAATATTTTAATGTATTCACAGCATATTTTTTATTTTTTTTTTATAAATAAATGAAAGCAAAAGAATGAAATTAAATCGAAAATTATTTAAAATAGAAGACTTTTTTTAAAGTAAATATAGAAAATTTAACCCTCATTCTTTATAAATCAGTTAGTTTTTCATTAAAAATTTTTATATATATAATAATTAAAAGGAAAAGTTGTTTGCGTATAAAGGGCGATTGAAATTTTCCTATCAGCTTGGTTGGTTAAAATTGAGATTTTGGGAAAATCAAAAACAATTATCATATTAAATTACATTTTCTTAAAAGTTCTTAAAAGTTTAAACTTCTATTCAGTGTTCAATTGTTCGACTCTGTATGAATCTTCTTGATACGACAAACTATATAATTAACATTTCCCAGCCAAATACCAAAGGTTATACGTGTGCTTCTATACGTTAATAGTATTTTGCTCACAATTTTTGAAGGTTTTACAAAACAATTATTATTATTATCTTAACATTATATTGCACCTTTAAATAAAATTAGGTGCTTTTTTTGCAACTTATCATAAATAAATTTTATAATTACAAAAAACTAGAAAAAAAATTTAATTATTGCATTTGATTTTTTGTCAAATTGATTATATCTTTTGAACTTCAAATGAGCGCGCGAAAATTTAGTTCATCATTTTATTTTCATTTTATATCATAATAAATATTAATAAAAAAAAACATATATAATTTTGGCCGTGAAAACAGCATCATCGCAATTTTTTTTTTTTTTTTTTACAATGTCAAAATTATCACAATCGACTTTTTAAGTTAATAGGTACAATAACTTTTTTTTTTGTTTGTTTTTTTATCACTAAAATAATTATAAAGTTGAGTAAATAAAAAATATTAGTAATTTATGTAATCACACTAACCACATATAAAATATAATATTGGCTGTTTGTTGTATATATATTTCAATTATTATTAAAATGAATTTTTTTTTTGCAAATTAAGAAGCATGTAAACTTTAAAATAAGCTTTACGTAAAATTAAAACTTATTTAATTTTGTTTTAATCAATTGTATTTGGATATGGATTTATATTATAAAATTAAATTAATATTATGTAATTTGCAATAAGTTTGTTCAGTCATTCAAAATTTTGTACGTCAAAAACTTTTGGATCCATCAATAGTATACATAGTTATTGAATTCATTTGATGTCCACTTCAGTGGTGCTAAGACATCTTAGAGAGCTGTTTATGTTAAGTTTTGTAAATATTTATGATTCACAAATAATTGACAATTTTATAAATGAACAATTTTTTTTTATCTATAAATATTTTCAAAACTTATTTAAAAGGTCTTTTATAATATTGACCTTTCGGAATTATAAAACCTAAATACAAAAAAAAAATATTAATATTGATTGAAAAATCGTGGTCAATTTATTTATGTATATAATTTATGTAAGTTCATTAATTGATTGGGATATTTATATAAAATTTATAAAACTTGTGAATAAATACAATATAATTAAATATTTCTACAAAAAAAAAAAAAAAATCGTGTATGTTTTTTCGCAAAACTACTTATTACAGCTATATATATATATAAACTAACTACTTACTGCGACTCTATATAATATACACATAATTATCGATTCTATTAAGTGGGCGCCATAATAAATTGGATTCAATATTTATTTTTTTTTTATCATAAGAAATAATCAAATCAAATTAATTGTTTAATTTTTTGTTTTATTTTTTTTAAATACTATAATAATTTAAACATAAATATGTAATACTGGAAGTTCATCGATAAATATAATATAAATATAAGCTAAGATAGGAATATTTAAGCCAAATGCTACGTTTTGTTTCAAGTTCTATTCTATTTTGTTCTCTGCTTCGAACAAGAGACCATTTCAGCTTACCTTAAAGTTCTTTTTTAGCTAAAAAATTAATTATATATTAAAAAAATTTCACTTAAAACCAAATAATTTATTGTTATTTTTTTACTTTCAGGTAAGTCAACTTATTCTTATCTCAACATTCTAAAATTATATGAATTCCAAGAAGATGGTAAAAATAAAATGGATTTTTTTTTTATTTATTTTAAATAACCAGAAATTAAGGTAAAAAATTACATTAAATTTAAATGTTTATGATGCATTTTTCTGTGTCTCTTCTCCAGACAATATTCTATTAGCAAAGCGAAAAAACCCAAAATTAACTTGGCCAATTACTCTCATACTTAGTCAACAATATAAACTTGTTGCTTGCATACAAATTTCTATATATTGTTGTTAGATAAAAATAAACAATAATTTTTTATGAAAAAATAAAAATAAATAGCAATAATGTTAATAAGGCTTGTTCATAAAATGCCATTTGATTGTCAGCATTTTGCTGTAATGCTGCTGCACTTTTCTTAATCTTATCATTTTTTTAATTTTTTTTTAATTGTTATTTTATTCTTAGAGAGGAAAAACTTGTTAAAACTTTTTTTTTCTATTTCTAATAGAATATTTATGTATAATTTTTAGGAAGAAAATGAAAAAAAAAAAAAATACATAAATAAATAAATACCAGTTTACCTTGTCAAGGAATTTTTATTGCAACATTAAAAAAAATTATGATATTTTTTTTTTCTTTAACATAAAAAAAATTAAAAAGAATAATTTTTATTAATGTTATTTTTTTTTTATCAATTGATTTAATTGAGAAAATAAATAAATAAATATAGGTACAAGAATGTTGCCCTAATGACATTTAAATGAAAGTTAGAGGAATATAAAATGTTAGAAAAAAAAAGGTGTGGATATTTAAATAGGTGTTAAAAGAATTAAATTTTTTTCTTTTTTTCTTTTTTGAAAGAAATAAGAAAGATTTAAAGAGATTAATACGATGTTTAAACACCAAGGCATTAAAAGCGAATTGGAACAAGTGACGGTTGTTGGATTGTACTCGAATTGTTCGAATTTCTGAGATTGCAAGTTGGATTGGCCAATCCGGGAGCCGAAAATAAAGGAAGTTGTTTTATGGAGTTGTTTTAGGAAGTTGTATTTTAATTAATTTTCGTTGATAAAAATGGATAATTCTAAAATAAATATCTTTTTCACGAATTTTCATGTGCCAATTTCTGCGTGTGAACGCAAGGTTTGAATCATAGGACTTATGTGGAATTAAGGAATGATTGCTTTTTGTTGAAGACAATATTACCGATGAATTCGGCTCCAGTTGCAAATAAATTTTCAAGGAATCGAAGTTCATACATTTTTTACTAATCTCATATAATTTTTTTTTCACGTCTTTCATTTGCTCAATTTATCGACTTGTATTTAATTTCATTCAAACGGATCAGAATATCACATTTTTTTTACTATAATAATCATATTGTAAGATTTACAAATAAAAGATTTACTACAATGTAACAGACTGCATTTTATTTTCTAAGAAATTTTTTTTATAATATACATCCGTATAAAAATAAAATATATTCTGGTCAAATCTTATGGAAAATACAAAAAAAAAAAAAAAATAAAGTTAATAATTTCAGCTTCGCGGTATAACGACGACATAAGCAATCAACCGTATCAAATTTAAAATCATATGGTAAAGAAAATAAATAATAAAAAAAAAAAAAAATTACAGTTTTCAAAATTTTCCGCTTTGTTTTTCAAAATAACAAAAAAAAAAAAAATTATTATTTAATTTCAGTCATTAATTTTTTTTTTTTTTTTTATTACTTTAAATAATAAGTTTAGAAGAAAAAAAAAATCTATATTTATTATATAGATTGACGCCGTATCTAGATCACACAATACAATGCACAAAACAATATACTTAAAATATAAAAACATAGCAATTTAGCATAATGATCTTTGACTTAGCTTCCTATTATTTTTCAAAATTTTAATATTTTTTTCTGATTTTTTGTATAAAATATCTCTATAATTATTATTTTACATCGGTGCACGCTTTTTTTTCTTATATAAATGAAAATTTCATTCATGTTCATTTAAAATTTCATTCATAAAATTTACGAATTTTTTATTTGTATAACGTATTTTTTCTAAAAATAAAAAAAATTCCAATCTTAATTTTTATTTTCTTTCTTTTTGTGTACATACTTTTCTGTATTATTTCTATTACGATATAGAATCGTGCTACTATTTTATACCTACTTACTCTATTGCGCGGCGGCGCGGCGCGGTAAATATAATCAATGTGTATGAAGAAATAATTTTTACTTTATTGCAATTTCTAATGCTCATTCTCACAAATTATATTTTCTTTTTTTAATATTTGCATTTTAACCACAAATATGTATATGTTTTATTACAGCATATTCTTCTACTTACAAAAAAAAAATTATAATTTTTTTTTATTCCGTAAATTTTGTTCTATTTAATTTTTGATTACTTTTTATTAAATAAATAAAAAATAACAATTTTGTTTTTTATATATATAGTATAGGAAAGAATGGTTAAAAACTTATAATCTTAATAACAATTCCACAATATCAATACAATAGTTTTAATAAAGTTGAAATATTTTTTAACACTTTACTTTCCCCAAGAATCATATGATTTGTATTTACTATATGAATGGAATTTTATTGAATTTTTATACATGTTCGAATTTCAAAGGTTTATTGATTTTTTGTTCATAAAAAAGAAATTTTAAGATATTTTATTGAGATTTATGTTCATAATAACATTCTTTTCGAAAGTACTAGCAAGTAAATTTATACCGATTTATACTTATTAACATAGACACCCTTATCCTTGTAATAAAGTTATTGTACTAATTACAAGCAATCGATTACTATTAAAGGGTCTTCATAAACATAATATGTATGTATTTTTAATGAAAAATTTTATATTCTAAAAATTCGGAATAGTGCAATTCTTAATAAGTTTACTCTAGACAGAAGATGTACTCTTATGTTATAAGAGAAATGAAAAACTAAAAAATTATTTTAAAAATCAAAAGAAGCGGTAATGTCGCGGGAGCAAATGTTTATTTATTTTATAAATATATAATATATTCTTTTATTATTATAGAAATTAAGTATTTATCTTCATAAAAAAATAAAAAATACAAAATGAAAAACATAGTTTTTGTGGAAGCGATAGCGAGAGAAGAATATATTAATTTTAAAATAAAAAATAAAAAAAATAGAAAATGAAACAAGTTAATTTTTAACTGTATTTTTATTTTCTTTTTTGTAAATGAAATTAAGTCAACTGGAAATTTGAAATAAACAAGAAGAGAAATAAAAAATTTAACTCTATTTCTATTGCTGCTGCCAAAACAGTTTATTGTTGCAGGCAGCAGTTGGCGTGATGGACAAAATAGAATTTTTTGTTGTTATTATGTTTATCTTTTTTTTTTTTAGTTTCTTTCCTATATATATATAAATATATGATTTTTCTAACTGTTTCTAAAATTTTCTAAAAATAGCAGAAATTTATGATAGAAAAGATAATTTTGTGTTATTTTATTTGTTTTTGCAATGAAAATTGCATGGGAAGTTAAATTTTCTTTAATTTTAGTTTATTTTTTTTTTGCCAATGTAAAAAAATAAAAATAAAAATAAATAAAAGTTAAAAATTTAAAGGATTTTTCTCAAGTCGATAAAAATGAATTTCTGACTGTCTGTTGAATTGAAACTTTGGCCTAGAACAGCGCTGTCCAACTGGCGGCCCAGCTCATCATATTCTGTGGCACATTAAAAAATAAAAATATCTGTATAATGGATTTTTTTTTTTTTTAACTTTTGTCAATTTTAAAAATGACCAGCGTTATATCAGTAATATTTATTTGTCTTATTTTTCTTTCTAATCTAGTTTTTGTCACGAAACTTTACTGATTTTAAGAATTTCTTCAACTAAAATTGATATAAATATCGAAGTTCTTGTAGCTGCCCATATAAATAAGCAGTTTTCACATTAATAATAATTATGTTAATATTTTTTTTTCTTTATTTTCTTGAACTATGAACTAATAAAATACTAAAAAAAAATTATAAATGACTTTTAATTAAAATTTAAAGTATACTGGCCCGCCAAACCTACAAAAAGATAAAATTGGCACACATTGGCCGAAAAGTTGGACAGCGCTGGCCTAGAAAATAATTGTGACCACCAGCTGAGTCGAGATTATAATACGATTTTTTATTTTTCGAAACTACAGTGAATCAATTTTTTCAACTCTTTCGTATCAATAACAATTATAGAAGCTCAATTCTCCCGCGCTTCTTTCTTAAATTCTTTCTTAGCAGAAAAATTCCATTTAAAAAAAAAACAAATAACTTAAAAGCATAAAAAAAAGAAGAAATTCTGTTGAAAATATAAAATTAGCATTAAATTTTTTTTTTTTTTGTTCTTTAAATCAAATATTTAAATAGCATATACAAAATAATTAAATAAATCATCAGAACATTAATAATTTCTCTACAGATTGTTAGGCGCAAAATAAATTAAAAAAAAAAAAAAAACTTAAAAACAAAAATGAACAACAAAAATTTTTAATGAAAAAAAAACATACATATAATAATAATTATTACATTTTAGATTACAGTAATTACATAAATAATGATAAATTACATTACACAGCTATTAAAAATTAATTTATTTCTGTCATTTCGTAAAGAAAAATTAGTTTATTTTCTTCTTTTTTTTTTTCATTTTATTTACTTTTTCACATTTAAATAATAGAAAAAAATCTTCATATTATATATGTTGTATAAGCGTATTTTTAACTTCTCCAAACTGAGAGAACGTGGGAAAATTTTCTAGTTCTCAAATTTTAAAGCTAGAAAATTTCTTTCCATTTCTCTGTTTTTTTTTTTATCCTCAAAATAAATTTTCATCAAATTTCCATTTTCCAAATTTCCATTTTTTTTTTCAAATATATACGTGAAAAAATAATACTAAAATGCAATTTTTTTTTTTAAATAGCTAATAACAGAAATAAAAACATAGTTATAATTTTTCATGCTTACTTTATGTATTACATACATAAAAATAAAACATAAAAATTATACCGTATTCTTTATTATACATTAAATGCGTATTTCCATAAGTAATTTAAGATAAAAAAAAAAAAAAAATTTTTTTTATTCGTTTCTTCCACCAAAATCCATAAAATCAATTTTATCTTACACTCTGATCATCCATCGATGATCAGAATTCTCATTTAATAAAGGAAAAGGTATAATGAATGAACAATTATTCCCAGTTGGAAGCATAAAAAAAAATTATTTTTTTTATTAAAATATTACATTATATAGGTAGTTTTAACAATATGTTTTAGTCTTAAAAAAAAAAAACCTTTCTCCAATTAATTTTAATGCTTTTTTGTTTTGTTTTTATTATCAATGATAATTAAAAGGGTTTATTGATGACAAAAGGTTTTATGAATCTCTTACTTAGACTATACATTCGAAGTAAATTTTAATTTCAATATTCGATTCAGTCTTCAATGATTTGTGAGTCTAAATAAATTATATTATCATAAGAATTTTAAATTGAATGCCTTGTCGAACCAATTAACTTTAATTTTTTTTCTTTTTGGTATTCTGACAGACAATCATTGTTAACTGAAAGGAAAAAAAAATTCCGAAGAAATGAAATGAAGTTGAATGAGTTTGTGTGATACTTCCTCAGAACCTAATGTGCACAATGTTAGTTAAATTTTGACGAGCTTCCTTTAACAGAATTTTATACAGTATTTAATAATTTATTTTAAAAGATAAAAATATAACTATTATGTTAGCAGATTTTTGTTTGAATGTCTTAATTTGTTAATGATTTCTATAATCTAGTAATTAGAAAAAATAAAATGTTCTTTCTATATAAAAACCTTATCTTTTTTTATGTTTTTTATATCATCAAATTTAATGATGTTACATCAATTAAGTTTCTGACTTATTATTATTTTGTTGCCTTTTTTTTTATTTTATTCGATAATAAAAAGAACCGATTTGAATGACATTAATTTGATTTTGGTCCTCCATTGCAACAGATTTGCATCAGAGTTACTTATTTTTTATACTTTATACATTGCAATTAAACTTTCAGATGATAATTTTCTGTTATGCAACAAAAAAAAAATTATGTATTTAATGTACAAATTTTTGCACACAACATGTAATTTATCATTTTAATTGTGTGATACATTGTACATTATGTGTTGTAAAAAGAAAAAAATATTTTTCTTTGATGAATTTAAAGTTTAAACCGGCAGGTTAGTTGACCTTATTTTATTTTTATGAATATTGTTCAATCTTTTTGCCTACATCAAGATAGTGAGTTGGTTAGTTGTGCAAATTGAACAAGATTTTTATTATATATACTTTATTTCACTTGCCATTCATGTTAAGAAAAAGAAAAATTAAGAGAAGGGAGTGGAAAGGTAACCAACTGGTTCATCTTTTTCATATCTATATACGGTTCGAAGGACCATGTTTTTTTTCACTTAAAGCTTATATCCTCGAAACAATAATTGTACAAATATTTCGCTAAAGTTTTTTTTTTTAAGGATTAAAACCAAAAACATTCTAAATTTGATCGTGCATAAAAATTTTTATTTTGCAATTTTTATAATTTATCTTTTAAAATTTTTTAATTTTTAAAGAGAAATTTTTCATGTTTTATTTTTTATTTTTTTTTACAAAAGAAATAAAATATTTTTAAATCATGTATTAAAAAAAAACAAAATTTTTTTCATTTAATTAAATTTTAATTGATTAGATTTACAATGGAAAAACTTGTTTGTAAATGCATTTTCATTTCTATATAAAAAAAAATATATACCTATATAATTTATAATTGAAATTGAATTGTTTTAAAACAAAAAAAAAAAAAAAAACATTTTATATAAAAGATTGGAAAAAAAAAATTAAACAATATTATTTTCTTTCTTCAATTTTAAAATAATATAGTAATTAACTTTTTTTTTAATATTATTATAATTATTATTAGTATTATTTATTTTATATAATTAATTTTTATTATTACTTTTTAATTCATAAAAAATATCATAAATTGCGTGAATTAATGATATTTTTTAAATTATTAAAAAATTATATAAAATACATAAATTTTCTTGAAAAAGCACAGTTTGTTAGTAGAGTGTATAAAATATATATTAAATTATTTTTAATTAATCTGTATGCGCTTTTTAAATTTATATTTATATTGATCCCGCTAATCTGTATGTATGTAATATGCAAAAACGGGACAAATAAACTAGGCTGTCTTAATTAATGTGTGTTATTTAAAATACAGTTTACTTTATAGATTTAATATTACTTTTATTTGCATAAAATCATTAATACTCTAACTTTATTTAGCCTGACAATGATTTTATTTTCACTTACGATTAGAATTATAGATTTTTTATTTATTTTTTTTTTTTTCACAACAAAATTATTATTTTCTTAATCATTAATTAAGAAAAAAAAAATAAAAATGACATAAAATTTAAATTAAACAATTTTTTATCCATTCTAAATTAGGTTGAATAAAAAATATATAAAATTTTACGTATTTTAAATAATAAATTTTTCAAATTAATAAATTTTCTCATTTTATTACAATTTTTCCGTTTACATAAATTTTTTTTTTTGAATACATATTTTTACATTTTTAAAATGAACAAATAGTTAAAATTCATGATATAATAAAATAGTTATATTGCAATCAATAAATTATAAATAAAGTAATTTATATAAGAAAAAAATATATTTATTTTTTAAATTTATATACAATTCAGATTATTATCAAATTTTAATTTTTATAATTCATAAATTTAGAGTAATTCATTAAAAAAAAAATAAAAACAACAATAATATAATAATAATAATAATAAGAATCATAAACTTTAAGAAAACTCCACCCAAAAGTTATGTGCAACCTTTTGGTAAAATGTTTCGTTAACACTGCAACACCACCACCGTGCACGACAACAACGGAATTTTAAGACTATTTCCTTCTGAATGTAAATAATGTTTCCCTGTTGTGTTTTATATTTTTATTAATAACAACAATAAAAAAGAACAAGTGGTTGCAATTTCAATGAGGAAATTAACCAAAATATCTTTATTATTGTTTACATAAATCATGTAGAAATAATAAAATATAAAATTGGCCATGTAATTCATTGAATATAAGCATAACAATATTCGATATATATATAGAATATTATGTTTGAGATTTTAAATAAAGTATATTATTTTGGGCTCATTCAAAGCTCATTATTTCGTTTTTCGAAAAACTAATTTGAAAACAGTATGTAGGTTCGTACATTATTTAGTGCTAATCAAATTTTAATGAAGTTTTATTAATTGAATTCTTTTATAGATTTAAGATATATTTTATCGGATTTAAGAATATAATTTTAATAAAATGGTCTTGAACATTATAGTGATTCAAAAACTCCAAATTCTTGATCGTTGAATGGGTGATTTTTTTACTCATAATTTCAAGTGTGATTATCAATGTTAAAAATAACGTAGTCCCTTCATCATCTTCATTCATAAATAAATCACTTGGTAGATACTTTTTATTCACTTTATTGACGTTTTAACAGAATCTGATAATAAAAAACAACTTCGAAAAAAAATATTAAGTTAATCAATTTCTTAAATTTTATTTTTATATACTTACTTATATATTCAGCACTTTGGGAACCCATTCTTGACTCCTTTTTTTTTTTGCTCTATGTAGAATATTTATTTTCTCTTCCCGGCATGTTACACAAAAAAAAATATTATTCAGAGCATATTCTGTTAAATTGAGATTTAGAATTTCATGAATAAATAATGAGTTTGAAACACAAAAAAAAAAAAAAAAATTGGAAAATAGAAAAATAGAAAAATAAAATTAAAATATAGGTGATGAAAGTTAAAGGGCGTTTTTCGTTTTCTTTTTTTTTTTTTGTTCAAAGTGTTACACAGCTTAACACCCGCATAGTTTGTTGTAATGAAATGTATTTAAATTATATAACGACCCGTGTCAATTGCTTCAACGATAATAAAAATTGACAATAATTGACACATTACAATAATAACACAATAAGTTAATGTTAAAAAAATATTCTATGCTATACTCTCTCTCTCTATATATATATTATGTTTACAATACATTTTTATTTTTAAACAGAATTTATGCGTACTTATGGTTTTTGATTTATTTTAACAACCAGATATTAAGTTTGGCTATTTCAAATCTTGAAAGTTATCACCGACATAAATATCGAGCCGAAGATACGTTTTACGGAATAAAATAAACTGAAAAATTAATTGGCATTATTTTAATCCAATTTTTTTGTAAATCGCTTGAACTCAATTACCACTACTACTTATACTACATGATTATACCTTTATTTTATTTAGACACTGATGCAATTATAATTTTCTGTGGATCTCAGTACAACTAAAAGTTCAACCTAATATATTATTTCTCAATATAACAAGATTCATGATTTGATGAAAACAAAAAAGTATGCATAAAACATTATTTGCATTTAGTTACAAGAAATTAAAATTCTTTTATTTTTTTCATTAAATTAAAAAAAATATGAGAAAGTTATGAAATTATATATACAATCATCTATATGTATATACGACCTACTATAATTACATAAGTTAATAAAATAAAAAAATAAGCAAGAATTTATTAAACAAAAAAAATAACAATTTTTTTTTTAATATGAAAATAAAAAAGAGATTATTACATAAAAAAAAAGTTTCAGGTATTTTTTTTTCTTTATCAATCATGATTATTATTATTATTATTATCATTGAATATAGATTAGAAAATTATTCAATTTAAAGTTGATAAGAAGAAAGTTACCTTGATATTACGAAAAGAAAAAAGAACTCTGTCGCGATTTTAAGAATAATCGCTTATTATGAATTAAAAAAAAAATAATAATTTCCTGATACGAATATCTAATAGAAACAAAATATATTTATATTATGTAATAATGTATATTTAAGTATTAAGTACTTATATTAAATTATATTGTTATTATTCACAAAAAAAAAATTAAAGTTGACAGAGTAAGGTAAAATCATAATTGTAAGCAAAATCAAATACCTAAAATTGACATTTTATATGAAAATTTTACTTTTGAGCCTGTTTTAAATCAAAAACTAGAAAAACGAGCTGTATATTTTCATTGTCACTGTCACTTCTTCCGTCCACGAAATGCTTATAACTATTGCACAACTTACTATATGCCAATTACAACCGTTTTATCTAGGATTGCGGACGCTGGCTTTAGAAACTGTCAAATGTATTACCTAATTAAAAGTTAAGAGCAAAATTTTCCGTACTTGATTTTTATAACCGACAACTACATACATTCAAAATCGGTTTGCTTCCGTATCGATAACAAAAAATTTATATTTTGTAAAATTTATGATTTCTGATTTTACACTATTCCTCATTTCACACATCAATTTATATGTAAAATTTATTTAATTTTATTTAGAATTTTTCATACACCAATAAATAATTTCTTTAATTTCTTTAAAATTTATAATTACAACATTATTTTGGTTAAGGATATAAATATATGTTCCATACATTATTTTCCATACATTATGTTGTCTTTTACAATATATGTATGTACCTATACATACAAGAAAAATAAGAATTTGTTAAAAACATAAGCAAACATACGTAATTTTCATTGATATTATCATTATTACAATAATATCCTTGTTTGACGACAATCCTTTTTTTATTTTTAGTATCAACAAGTTAAATATATGTATATACATATACTTTATATAAGTAAGAAAATGTAAAAATAAATTATACAGATAAATATAAACATTATCCTTATACAAATATTATGTAGATGTAATATTAAAGATGATATATAAGCAAATGTTTCTATATATGTAAAAACGGGTCACAATGTCGCCAACATTCATTAAAATAAGAAAATAATAATAATAATAATAAAAATACATTTTCGTCTAAATTTAGAAATTCAAATAGAAAGTCTTTAAAACCTAAATACGCATGAAATTCAAGTAAATATAAATTCAAAATTTTCTGTTTTTTTTTTTTTTTTTAATTCATAAATTTTTTTTTTAGAGTCGTAAAAAAATGAAAAATGTGTGTACCTTTAATAATAAAATTTTGATTAAACTTATGCTTGGGTATATACCTAATTTCCTTGAACTAATTGTGATTGTTGGGAATATTACCACCAGAAAAGAAATATATATAATGATTGATTTTATATATACTTTTTATACGAGTTACGTATTTGTTTGCGTAATTATGCGTATTATGTACATTTTATATATAATTAAAAATTTAAATTAAATGAAACATTTTTAATAATGTTAGATAAGTAAAGTTCGAAAGTTTAAGAAATTTAATTTTTGATTAAATCTTTTTCGTTAAATATGGAGAAATTAATCTCTACCGAGATTCATTCGAAGAAAGCATGAAGCAGAGAAAATAAATCTAATATTATGTGACCTTTGAAGCAGGCTTCGACTCTCAAACTAATTCTAAAAATAGGAAAAAAAATGTGATTTTTAAGAACTCAAAAAGTAGTGACTAGAATAAGTATTTAATATTTGTATCATTTTTAGATTATAAAACTATTCGACAAAATTGTTTTTATTATACCTTATATTTATTATACTGATTGAGTATATAACTAGGAAATACAATTACTAATTCAGTAGTATTAAGTAATTGAGGATAATCAGACCAAATACTCAGGAAAAATCAATTTATTGAACTTGTTTTTAAATTAGATTTGATTAACTTCGAGAATGTAGAAGTTTAATTTAAAAAAAATGTATCCTCGATTAGAAGAGTGATAAAAATTTTAATAAGGATTCGAGATATCAAAAATTGTCTTACAAAATTCTTCGTTTATTCTTTTTTTTTTCTAATATTTTACATTAACATCATTTCGAAAATTTATTCTTGTGTAAAAATAAACACATCAAGGATAATCCTTTATTATACGCAAATACTAATATTAAAAAAAAAAAAACGAGACGATAAAAATAAGTACAAAAAAAAGACATTATATCCTATAAATATGCAATAACTCATATTTTGTGTCTTAAACCACCCACTTAAATAATCATTCATTCATAAAACGAAAGACAGCTAAAAAGTCCTTCTGTAATAAAAATGCGCAGCATGAATCCTTTCAAGATGAAAATTAACGCTCCAATTGATAAAATGCTACAGAAAAATAAAAAGAAAATCAAGAAGAAAAATTTTCTATGATGTAAAAATGAAATTTAATTCAAACTGACAACGTAAAAGAAAGAAAGTTTAATATAAACGTTGGTGTAAATTTGAATTTAATTACAACACTCTCTTAGTACAAGAAAACAGAAAAAAAATAGAATGAAGAAAACATAAAAAATAAGGATTCTTAAAGGATTCTTATTTCAGGATGTTTATTACAGAGAATTAACGAAATTATTTACTGCTTTTATTCTTCGACGCAGAAATATGAAGAAACAAAAAATATATCCACAATGACGACGTTATCGTTAAGACAGAAAATATTTTTTCATACCATTTTTATAGTTGTCCAATAAATCAATGCGCCTACATATCATTTGCAATATCATTTAATATAATGAATTAAGCGTTCCTATAATTCAAAATCAGATTGGAAATTTAATCTTTACGGAGCATTAAATATTCTATTGAAGTAGAGAAAATTAAAAAAAAATATATATATATTATCATTAATGTTAGCAGGAGTAGGCGCCAAATTAAATGCCTAAAAATATGTTAAAAAATAAAAAAAAAATTATTTTAAGGATAGGAAAAATGTTTCTTATTTACGTTATCTAATTTTTTATTTTTCATCATCCTACACTCACTGAAAAAACATTATTATACAAAAAAAATTGTATTACATTATTTCGAAATATATTATAGAATCTGATTTTATTTGTAATACATACTTTGATTAATTCATTATACGCCCTTAAATATGCAATATAGAATAAAATTTTATAATATAAATGCTAACTTTTCTATACTATCAGATGATTCTTGGTAATTTTTTCTATATTCTTTAAAATAAATTAATTAGAGTTTTACAGCATATGTAGAATATTGAAAAAAGTGTATTTTGTTACAGTTTTACTTCTATCATATTATAGATATTACATTTATATATAACACCCTAAGATATGCAATTTAGAAGAAATTTTCAAAACACATAAATATATGATTTTTCTAATTTTAAGTATTATTTAAGATACAAATTAGAACATTAAACATTAGATGCCGTTTTCCTTCTTCACAATATCTGTAATTATAAGTAGCAATGACAATTTTCATAAAATGTACAGTGTATGCATACAGTTGTTTTCTATCAAGATTATATTCATTAATTCAGAAAATTAAAAATTTTCCAAATTCAATTTAAAATTTGTTCTTAATCCTATCCCGGAATATTATCAAATAACACATGTCCTTAAATATTTTTAAACTATCGTTAAAGCTGCACAAAATATCGATACAACAACGCCTACTCATATAAAAACTTATGAAATATTCTATATATACCTATATAATTCCATAAGTACAAATTCATGTATAATGTTTACATCATAAAATACTATGTTTAAAAAAAAAATGTATGTTTACAATATTATTTTTTATTCGCAAAATGTTGAATGAAAGAACGAAAATCAACAGGTATATACATATATGAAAATAAATACATTATCCTTAAAATCTCTCTTTATCATCATTGTTTTAAGTTCATAATATTTTTTCTGTAACGTTGAAAATATATACCTTTAAAAACAATTTTCTCTCTCTTGTGTTTACATTAAATTTATTTTATTTTCATTTGATTTGATTTTTTTTTTTTTGGTATTTTACTAATACTTTTTTTTTTTGTTGTTTATTGTATTTGTATAGGAAAAATAATAATAAAAATCCTTGCCGAAGGATATTTAAGCACGTGACATGAAATTTGTAAATATAAATTTAAAAAAAAAAAAAACAAAAAAGCATAAAATTCACCCGTTCTTCCTTGTTGCTTTTACAACAGAGAAAATTATTTTTTTGAAAGAATAATAAAAAAAAAAATAAAAATTTAATATTTATCTTATTGAAAATATAAATTATTGTCCTTGCCCCAAATTTATGTTGATTTTCATATAGTACATATATATTTATGTTGTTTTTCTTTTTTATATGTAAAATATGTATAATTGTTTACGTAGTCTAGGTTTTAAGAGAATAAATGTCAGAGGGAAAAATGATGTTATCAGAGAAAAAAATTAAAAGATTTTCTATGCAAAGAACAATAAAAGTTTTCCAAATATGAAAATTATGTAAATTTACATAATATTTTTTTTATGACCATCATTTTTTTTTTTTATCTATTTTTTTTAATTTTAATATTCATTAAATTCTAATATTATGGAAATTTATTTATTTTTTTTTTCAATAGTTCAGTCGGAAAATTTTTAAACACAGAATCAAAACAATAAATCATTTTGACATTTTGTGGTGCTCAATAATATTTTCTATTTTATTTGTAGTTGTTGAAATATAATTACTTTTAAATTATAATTATTGTAATTTTAACTTTTGCAGTATTAATGATGTAATCCTGAAAAACGTCTGAACACTATCTAAGTGTGTTTCTTAGAAAATTATTGGTAAAGAACATTTTTTTTGGCTTGTACGAAAATTCTTGGGACATAAAGAAAAAAGTGTGAACAACATTATGTAATCTTTCAAATTATGGTGAATATCTGGCCAAATTAACAAAATTTAAAAATTAATTGTGAAAATATAAAATGGTGCCCAATGAAAATTCTAATTACATAAATAACCTTTGCATTCAAAAACCCGAATTTCAGGCTTAAAAACATAATTCTTTTTATTATGTATTTCCTTACTGGATAACATTAAACTCATAATTGAAAAAAAATTTATAATTTTTTATTTCATGCACAATTTTAAGATACATGTTCAGAATTCATTTAAAGTCATACCTACGTTTACATAAATCATATGTACCTACAAGCACATATTTTCTTCTTTAAATAAATTGTTTATTTATTATAATTTTTTAAGTACTTAAAGGTGAAAGAGTATAGTCCAAAATTGGATCGAACTACCTTCGTCAAAGTAATACAGTTCTACACTATTAAAGTTCAGTTCTCATGATTATTACATCTTGTATATAATACAAAATATACAAAAATCTATTCTGAAAACTTTAACGCTAACAACTATCAATGAAGGTCAAAATTAATACATTACTTTCATTTTTAAAGAATTTTTAATCATCTTAAAAGACTTTTTAAAATTGTAATTTTTTTTTTTTTTTTTAAGAATGCCCTCAAAGATTAAAAACTTTTTTGATATTATTTTATGTAAGCTTTTTAATTTTTTTTTTTTCAACTTTTTTGCCCTCAGGTCTAAATAATATCATTTTAACAAGTATAAAAGATTGTTGCTTAATGATAATCACTACTTGTTGAGCAGTATAATATATATAAAAAAACAAATTTAAAAAAAACCTAAATATTTAGACTGAAAGCACTTAACTATATTACATTTAGTTATTATGCACAGAGATATTTCATGCAAAATAATAATTTATTAATACTAAACTTAAGGTGCATAAAATAATAAGGGTCACAGAGGTTATTTTTTTTTTGATTAAGAATAACATAGTTATTATTAATATAATTGTATATAGAAACTGACCATAGACTAGACTAGACAATCATAATTATTTCACAATAATATTTAAATTTATTTATGTTTAAAATTTTAGGTATATTTCAAAATACAAAAGGAAGAAAATTAAATTTATAAAGATAAGAGTTAAGTAGTTGGTTTTAAGGAGAATAATAGGAGCAGCTTTAAATGAATTTCCAACGAGCATATTCATATATTAAAAAATAAATGGGAAAAACAAGTCTTTAAGGCACAACATATAAAATTTATAATTTGATATTTAACAAATTGGCAGCTATCTTTTTAATTGATTATTAGCTCTTCGAGGATTTCAAAATTCAAATAATTTCGAAGATATTTTTCAAACGGAAACTTTTTGCTTTTGTTGACTCAGAGTGGAGTTTGGCTTTGAGTTAAGCTGAAAACTTTATTTTAAATGAAAACTTCTTTTTTTTAAATAAAACATAGAATTTTTTATTATTTAATTTTGGTGTATTTATTCTACATATATATATAATAATAGATATTATGCCGTAAATTTAAATTATATAACAAGCCCATATATATTTTATATACGAAAATTTAGCTTTTCTTAATTATCTCATTAAAAGTATAATGCGTAAAAAGAAAAAGAAATTTTTCTTTTTAATTTTTTTTTTTAACATTGTGACCAAAAAAAATAAATAAAGAGTTAATTTAACCAGTCTGCATACAAATTATCTTTGCAGACGTGCGTATTATTCTAAGAAGATTTTAAGTACACACAACATAAAGTTGAAAGAAAAAAAAATTGTTCACTTTGTTTACCTGACATGCCATTGCGTATATTTTGGAATTTTTATGAGTTTAAAAAATAAAGTCAAAATTAACACATAACTATAATCGCAAAAATTCAATAAACAAATAAAAAAAAAAATTTCATGAATAAACAAAAAATTAATCATCAGCACCATATGTTTTCAAGCAAAAAAAAAATAAAATAAAATTCTACAATTAAAAGGCAAACATTTTAAAGAATTTTTTTTTTTTTTGTTCCCTAAAAACCTTGTTCTCAATTATTTTAATAATAGTGCTGTTGTCACTACTTTACTAAAATTCTTCATTTAATTTCTGGTGGGCTTAAAGTTTCTATAAAAATACAATTCATATGGTGACAGTAGTTAAAAATCAAATCATGTATTTATTATTCATTAATGAATTTAGTTAAATTTTTTTTTTTTGAATAAACTTCTAAAATCAGATCATTTTTGTTAATTTAATGTTATATGTCAAAAAATTTAAAAAATCTGAAATTTTGATTTAAACCGTAACAAAAATTGTTTTTTTTTTCTATGTACACTGTGTACATACATATATATTAAGAAAACCAGAACTATTACTATTATTATAATTATTGATAAGTATTTACTTTTAATATTCACTTCAGGCTGTTGCATAATAATAAAAAAGATAAATAAATAAAAGAAATTCTTGATGGCAAAGAACTTACCATGGTGGGTATGTTTGTATTGTAAACTTTTCAGTAAATTTTTTATATTTTTTTTTTCATTGAAATTAAAAAAAAAATATATGTATAAAATAAAATTCATAAAAATTTTCTTTTCTTTGAATAATTCATTAGTCGTTTAGTTTTAATACAAAATGTTAAAATAAAAAAAAAATTATAAAATAAAATATAGGTACCATATAAAACTATATTATATACTCTTTACACAAAATAATCTACACCCAATTTATCTTTTAACGAACCAATTAAAATCAAATAATAAAAGCCATACATACTTTTTTCAACAAAAAAAATAGTAATAAAAGAAAAAAATTTATATACGATTTATATATATAAATTTTTTATTTAACTAAAACCTAGTTATTTTACTGAAATAGTAGTTAATAAAAATTAAATGTGAAGTTAATTAAATTCAAAATTCATTTAGAAAATGGGTTTTAAAAACAACAATTGATAGAATATTTTATTTGAATGCACCTGCTGCGCTCACTAGAGCTTCTTACTAGCTATTAAAAAATTAAATAATTCGAAAAAAGTAAGTCAATTCTGAAAATTTTCTTATTATCATATTATCTAAAAACCTTATGAATATTACCTAAAAATATCTAGAATGACAAGAATGCTAATAATTTCTTCAATATGAGGCCAAAAAGTTGAAGAATTAGTAGAAATAAATCCAAAGATTTTGGTCTAACAACAAATACATCTGAAATCGATGAAGAGTAAATAAGTAAATGAAATGTCAATATTTATAATTATTAAAAATTTTCTGTCAAAATTTAATGAAATAAGTGATAATGTGATAATATTTGTTTATTCCGATCAAAGATTGAGAACAAAACAAAAGAGTTCAATCTTTAAATAAGACACGAACTTTTTTTTGTGAGGAGGAATTATTGTTTAAGTAATAATATAATTATTGTTTAAGTAATAATATAATTATTGTTTAAATAATAAAATTTCAAACAAATATTATGAAAAAATTTAAAAAATTTTAAACCTTCGAATTAAAAAATGACATTTTTTTTTTCTTTTTTTTTCTAAATGTCACTGACACATTCAGTGAAATTATTTATTAATCTATAATAATATAATTTTTACATAACAATTTCATTAAAAAAATGAATAATCAAAATTTACTGAACCATTTCAAAAATCTTTTATTGAACAATATTAAAAAAAAAAACATAAAATCAATTTAATTTTTAATTTTAATTTTTTATTTTTTTTTTGAAAAAACCATTTATGCATATTAATTTTTTTTTTGGTAAATAATGTTAACATAGAAAAATATTTTGTTTATTTTAAATCTAACAGAATTAATAATTTCTCAAAAGGTTTTCTGTTATGAAATAATAATAATAAAAAAAAAATTAATTAATTTTCACACAATAATAAATTTAAAATAACTAAATTTTGTTTTTGTTTTTTTTTATCTAATCATTAATATTGTTGTTAATAATTCCATATAAAAATGAAACTCAAAAAATAAAATAAAAAATCATTCAATTATTTTTATCATTCTGGTTTGTTTTTGCAGGAAATGCCAAAAAATTTTAGTAATGCTCATATTGAAAAATAATTCAAGTTTTCTAATTTTTAAGCAAAAATCGAACAATTATCTCATGAAAATCTAAATTGTTATTATTAATAAAATATATAATAAATTTTAAGTCCAAAGTTAAATTGGCAAATATTTTGAATTGATTTGCTATCATAAGATTTTCTATTTTCTTTCTTCAGTTTAATATATTAAAAATAAATCATTATAAATCCCTATGAACTCACAGAAAAAAAACGTCAAATGGTTTTTGTATCTACACAATTTTTTAACTCACTAACTTTTATGTTTTCTTTTCTATTAAATGTCAGCATAGAAAATTAATATTTCTATATACATGAATTATTAAACTAAGTGAATAGATAGTTTTTTAAAAGCCGGATGTTGTAACAAATTTAATCCATGGTTAAATTTTGCAAAAAAATTAAAAAAAAATTGTTATTTTGCAAAAAAAATTAAATACTTCAAAAATCAGCTTTCATTTTCTTTTTATGCAAAAAGAAAAAAATATTTTTAATTAAATTTTTTACATATTTTTTTACATAAGCATTAAATTAAAAAATATTTTTATTTTATTTTTTTTTTTCTTTTTGCAAGGTTATTAAAACTATTTTTGTCTTACACAAAAAAAAAAAACTTTAAGAAAATTTATAAGTTTAAAAGTTTTTTGCAAAAAATCAAAAAAAAAAACAACAACAGTTTGCCAAAAAAAAAAATTATGCAAAAATAAATTGAATACAAATTAATTAGGTATTCAAAAATTAATAGAACGTTAAATTATAAAACAAAAAAATAAATCGTGAGAAAATTTTTTATATAAAAAAAAATTATAAAAAAAATAAAAGAGAAATTAATTTTTTTTTTTTTTAACTATTTTTATTAACAAAATAAAAATAATGTGAAACGATTAAACAAAATGCGAAAAGAAATATAACAACAAATTTTGCACTGAAAGAAAAAAAAAATTAACAAATCCATTACGGAAAACTATAAAAAAGAGGAAGTGCAAAAAATAAAATATAAAACAAAAAAAAAAAAAAATTAAAAGAAAATTTTAGAAATAAGAAAATCATAATAATAATTAATATTCTTTTAAAATATGAAAATGTCAAACTTTTGGGCTCAACAACGTTGTAGACATAATATATGAACTTCAAGGCTATTAAAATAGGAATTTTAATTTGAACGATAGACTTTGTTAAGAGAAATTTTTTTAATTTTTTTTTTTGATTTTTTTATTGACATTTTTAATATTAATTACATAAATAAATTACATTATTACAAAATACATTCTTTTCTTAGGACTAATCTTTTTTTACAGCATTATTAATAACATATGAGCTGAAATCAATTTTCCAATCTAACTGCTTTTCTGCCTAAAAACATAACTATCTAAAAAGTTGAACAGTAGTCTCCTTAAAATTTTACCATTCATTGTGGTCTATCAAATCATTATGCCAGAATATAATTTATATAAAAATTGCTTAACTTATGCTTAGAATCAAATTTGATTACTCTTGTAAATAACAACTATAAATTTAATTAACTTTTTTTTTTGTTATTTTCAAATATTATTTCAATTTTATCTGTCATAATTATGTCAATATAAAAATAAAAATTATTAAATAAATAATTGTCTTTAATTTGACTTCAAATTGAAATAATAAAATAATAATATTTTAATTTTCATAGACAATTATTGTTATATTTTTCATTCATAAAAAAAAAATTACAAAAAACAACAACTAAAATACACCTAACATAATAGCTAGAAAAATAAAAATCAAATAAATTTTGTTTTTGATAAATATCATAAAAAAAATTAAAAAAAAAAATTGTAAATAAAAATGATTTATTTTTTTTCAATTGGACAATTTTTCCCAAATAAAAAATTCTTGTCAATCAATATGTCAATGAGAAAAAAAAAAAGTATGCACCTATTATTACAAATACCATATTTATTAAAAATCCTTAATACCTATATTTTTATGTTTTGAACATAATCGATTTTATTTTTTTAATCACCCACTATAAAATTATTACGTATTAGCACTTTTTTTTTATATATATATTCAACATAGATAGGTACTTTGTTGCTGAGACAAAAATAAAATACAATATAACCGCTCCCAATAAATATTTCAAGTTTTTGATCAATTAATTCGATAGAAAGTTAATTTTTTTTTCCGTCTAGTCAAATTAAAAAAAATAATACAGAAAAAAAATGCAGTTAGCAATGAAGGCGAGTTTTCCTATACTGTCTAGAATATATAGAACATTTTTTTTTTTACATGTCAAATTTAAAATTGAATCATATTATAATTGACCGTATAGAAATTATATTAAAATTTTTTCTACACGTTATATAGACAGTGATTGGTATAATTTCATAATTAGTACATGATTGTGCCGAAAGATCATAGAATAAATAAATGCAAAGTATTTTCAGACTCTCGTCTGCTGCAAAATGTTTAAAAAGTTCAAACTGTTTAGCTTTTACCAGGCGAAGTTATATATTTAGTTAATGTCCCCGTATTATAGGAACTTGTTTTTGGGGTTGAGTGACAAATATGGGTTTTCTCTGCAAGAAAAAAGTAAAACTGTGTCCAGATGGCCTATAAATATTCCAAAGTTTATGTGATTAAAAATTAGTTCTGTGGTTTTGTTTTTTTTAATTCTTCTTTTCGGATTTATTAATAAACTTTATTAAAAGCCGCATTATAACTATATGCTCTATGGTTGATATGGTGTTCCTCCGTGGGTGGA
This sequence comes from Hybos culiciformis, assembly GCA_964007475.1. Lineage (NCBI taxonomy): Eukaryota > Metazoa > Arthropoda > Insecta > Diptera > Hybotidae > Hybos > Hybos culiciformis. The sequence continues at coordinate 46,833,867 of OZ023274.1, read as the reverse complement.
TATGGATGAATATAGTGTGTGAAACAAAAACTTTATTTTCAAGAATTTTTCAATAGGACCTGCCTGCCTGGTAACAACGAAATATGAGATATTGTTGCAAATTTTAAAATAATTTCAATATAAATTTTCCATACAACAATCTTGTCTCTGAATGAACAATAAAAATATGTCAATATTTCAAAGTATTAATCAAATAAAATTAATCAAATCTTAAAAAAAAAAATGTACCTATTTATTATTTTACGATCCCTAATAAAACTAACACTTTAAATCACTTTCCATTTTACAAAAAAAAAATTTAATTTCACACCAAAAGCTATACTTGTTAAATTAATTCTTTGTTTTTCTCAATTATTCATTTCAAAATTTATTCAAAACTTTAAAGACCCTTCAGTTTATTTATAAAAAAATTGAATAGGTGTCGGACACAACAACCTCACTATTATACCGAATGAATAAAAAAAGTCTTAAAAGTATATTTATAGTTGTCGCAAAATTATATTCCTCAATTCTCTTTTTCCACGATGCGGTCGTATAAAACTAATCTTCGAGAGGACACACAGTAGATATATTTTTAAAACTTTTTTAAGGAAAAAAATTCTCAACATTTTTAAGATTCGATATTATCAGATTGTGACATTATAGTAAAGCTCATATATGCTTGTGAACTTAATAAAATAGCACTCTAAATGTAAAAGGCTACAAAAACATGTTCCCGCCAAATAGAACAGACCCAACCTTAAAATCAATCTCTCTCTCTCTCAACCTATTATATTATATATAAATTTTATTGAAAGGAATTCTATGTTTTCTATATCGTATATTTTAGGCTTTTAACATGATATTTATGCATGTTCTTATATGTAACATGTATTTTTTTTTTTTCCAACCATTAAAAAGTTGAATAAAAAGCTTAAAAAATATTAGATTTTTATCTAAAAAATTTGTATTGAAATCAAATTCAAGTGACAAATGAATTGTTTTACCATAGACACACTTTGGAACTTGCATTTTTTTTATTGAATTTAAAAAAAAAAAAAAAAAACTTTCAAGAAATAAATAAAAAAAAAAAAAAAAAACTATTAAAAATATAAATAATAATAATAGTAATAAAAAATGTTTGATTAAAATCTATGTATGTGCATATTTTAAGTACATTAAAAAAAAAAAACATATTTTTCTTTTTTAACAATATTTTATTGTTATAAAATCCAGAGAGGAAAAAAATTATTAGTATTATTAAATTATTTTGTAATTTAAATCTGTTGATCAAATATAAAAATAAATATGTATTTATTTCAAGGGCGCCCGCAAATAATTTTGATTAAGTAATTTTCTGTAGGAAAGAATTCTTCACTTTTTAAGAAAAAAATTTTGTAACCATAATATTCTCCATATTTAAAATAACATAAAAATTCGCCAAAAATTGTAATTAATTAGTTATTACATATTTATTCTTAAAAAAATATTTTTCATTTTATTTAATTTAATCAAAATCTTAATGGTCCGTCGATAGTATGTAATGTTGAAAAAAAAAAAAGCAAAAAACACCAAAATTGCTGTCAACAAAATTACGCGAAAAGTTATATTTTTTTAAATTGCGCCAAAAAAATTTATGTTTTATATTTATTAATTTCAGTTAATTTGAATAAAATTTTCATATCCGATTATTATTATTATTATTTGTTTCGAAAATATATTTTTTATAATTTGAAGTTAAACAAATAATAAAAAATATAGGTTAAATATATAAAAAAAAAAATATATATTTGAATAGAATATTTTTTTTTATCTATGATCTTGAATTTTATTTTTAATATTAAATATATACATACATACATATTTTTTTTTTAATTTTATATTATTTAATATTATTTCTTGTTTTCATATATATTTTAATAATAAAAAAATTGAAATAAAATTACTTTATCCAAAAAAAATAATATTATGAAAAATTGTGCGGTTTTAAAATGTATATATCTACATATCTCAAAAAAGAATAGCATAACTATATCATAAAAATATCAAATTACAATTTCAATCACTTACATACATAATAATTATTACTACATTTTTGGGGAGAGCAAAAAAAAAAACCATTACATAGCTTATTTAGAAAGTGAATTCACAGAAAAACAAAATAGATATACTAGGTATAATAATATCTATTATGAAATTTTTACATAAATAAATAATTACAAAAAAAAAAACAATTTTTATTAAAGCTATTTTTATTTTATTTTTTTTTTTTATAATTTATTTCCAATTAATAAAAATATTTCAACTTAAAATAAAGTTTTTCTTTTGTATAGTGCTTAAAAGGTTATTGCGACTTCTTATCTAAATTCAATTGATTTTCAAATAATTTTCAAATTATTACAATTACGATTAAGAGCGATTAGAAAGCTGAAACAAAACAAAATTGTTCTTCAAGTGAAAAAAAACCTCTGAGAAGTTCCTTCTAACTAAGAGAAAAATATGTAATTTAAAAAAAACTCTAAAAATGTTGAACAAAAAGTATGAAAATTGATCAATATGGTGGTATTAATTTGCACAGCAGTATATTTAAATGTTCTACAAGCTATATTACATTATAATTTATAATTTCAATGAAAAAAAAATAAATAAAAAATTAAAACATTAATTTTGTGCACATAAACATGTAATAATTTTTTTATTTTTTTTTTTTATCTATTAATTGATCAATTATTTTGTGCCTACGTCATTACGTGACATGACGGTTACCTACATTTAATAATAATGTAGGTACTTACTTTTTTTTTTTTTTTGAAAACAAAATTAGTTCAATCCAGAGATATGCAAATAACCGTCATTGCAATTTCGTAATTATATTTTTAACCCAATTTAATTTGTTTTTTTTTTTTATTAAATTTTTTAATAATAAAAAAAAATGAATTTTTAATTTTCTGATAAAAGTAAATTATAAAATTTTTTAATAAATGTTTATGCAAAAAAAAAAAATTAAAAATTCATTGTAAACTGCTGCAAAAAAAACTTTGAAGAAATTTACCTAAGAAAATTTTAATTAAATATTATTTTTCTAATTGTAGTTATCCTCAAAATCAATTACTTAAATCATGTTTTTTTTATATATTTACAATCTACATTATATTTCAATGAATACATTAAATTTACCAAAGATAATTCAAAAATTGAAAATTTGTGGTCCTTTGATTTGTAGTACTTGAAAAAGTTCCTTCAATGCGATTTGAAAGTTCTCTTCCATTGTGACTTGAAAACTCGTTCATTGAAACTTAATATTGGAAGCTATATTTAAGATTTTTGAATGAAACGAATCATTTTCATTAGTTTTTATAATTTTTTTTAATTAAAAATGCCATGAATTAGTTTGAGCTCACTTTAAATACAGAAAATAAAGCCTATGAACATTTATGAGAAAGCTGGTGTGATATGATGAATTTTTAATAGAAAATTAGAACCGATATCTTTGAGATTTAATAGTTATTTAATTGATAGTTTAAAGCTTTTTTTCATTGTGATTTTTTAAAGGCTACATTTTTGTCAATTTGAATCTTCTTTTTTTCAAACCAAAATTGTCAAAACTGCTTAAAGATTACTGAACTCCATAAAAAAGTCAAGAAAATATTATGGCTGCATTTTCTAATGAAATATCAAATATAGTACTTATGTGGGAATGCGAATTTCACCAAAAATAAAGTTATATTAATTAATTAATTAATTTTTTTTTTTTTTTGTTTTACCATATCAACCTAACATTTTTTTTTTTTAATCAATTTTAGTTCTTTTATTTTTTTTTTTTTTGTAAACTTAACCAAACTTTAAAAACTTGAATTAAAAAGTAAAATTACCGGTATAATTAAAATAAAAATAAATTATACGTATACATATATATAAAAATGCAATTAAAATTTTTCAAATTCTTTTGCACATTTTTAGAGAGGCTTTTTATTGTTACTATGTGAAAATTTATCAAAATTAAATATTATGTAAAAAAAAAATTAAAATAATTCTATAGGTACATGTATATATTTATAATACCTAATAATGCTATGGGTATAATATAGCTTATTTAGGTGTGTATTACTATTTATTTATATATACATATTTTTTTTTTTTAATAATATTAAACTTATAATTAAGTTATTATCAAATATGGTAATTTAGAAAAAAAAAAAAAAACCATATCAGTTCTAATATTGCAATTTTCATTTTCTTGATTTTACCGTTAATAAATAAATTTTCTGGTTAATTATAAACGCGGGTGAAAACTTAATAAATAAAATATAATATAATGTTTTCACAAAGATAAGTGAATTTTCTCCATATATATAATAACCTGCCTACCTAAATATATATTATGTATTTCAATAATATAGAGTTGCAAAATAATCAGCTGCGTATAATCAAGTTAATTTTAGTTTGGAAATTTTTCCTTGAACTTTTTTTAATCTATATAAATATTTTAATTTCTCTATACTATAATGTAGTGTGGACTGATACTGGATTTGCACTTGGACCTTAAAGGGTAGCTTACTACGAACAGAAAATTCCTGCTTGCACAGAAGAAAGTTGTCAGCTTTTATTCTTTTTTCTGCTTGTTCAGGTCATTCGAACTGTTGTTTCTGATTAAAAAAAACAACCATTTTTCAAAATCAAAAAAATTAACAACACAAAATACAATTTTGGAAAGTCTACCTTAGAATTAACAATTTGAATGCAGATAGCCTCTAGTATGATACAATTTCGTTCAAAGAAACATAATATTTAAAGAGTATTAAACAGTGTTTACTAAAATTTATTAATAAAACTAAATGGTCATTTTTGATTTGCATTACATTCATTATATAAAACATCATAATTTCAAATTCAAAATTAAGACATTCTTTCAAAGTCAACATTTATTCATTGCACGTTTTAAAAATTAAGCTTAAATTTGAGTGGGCTTAATTGATGATAAATTCACATAAAAATGACCACTGCTTAGATTTTCATAAAATAATAATTATATTTATTCTTTTCAATATTAATAGTATATAAAATATTTATTTATCGTATAAAAAAACCAAAAAAACACTCTCACATAGCTGCTGCCTGCTTAAAGCTCCCGTCACTTTATTATTGCATATGGTAGCTTATTAAATTTCTGCAAATTGATCTTGTTTCTAATTGCTTTTAGCAATATTAAATAATTGTAAATAACTTGTTAAAAATAAAATAGCCAATGTAAAAAAAAAAAAAACATAAAATTAAATATTATGTATGGTTATCAGTTAAAAAAAAAAAAAAGTCTATAAAAAATGGTATATGAAAAAAATAAATAAATTACCACTTCTTGCTTTAACGGTGCTATGCTTTTGATTAGCTTTTAGCTGTTACCTTACCTGTCTAATCTAATTATTTTTTTTGTTATAAAGACCACCATATAACCATAACCGTGTATATTCGTTTTTTTTTTTTTTCACTTACATACATATGTACATTGTTGTACAACATATATTTATGCATATATTCTATGTTACATGTGTACCTACATTTTTTTTTGTCTAATCAAAATTAGAACTATATACACATTGAGAAATAAGATTAACAAATTGCTTTTTCGCATAATTAAGTAATTGAACTGTATTATCTGGTAAAAAAAAAAGGTAATTTGAACGTATTTGAAAGAAAAAAAATCAAAAATAAAAACATTTTTTTATTTCATATATAGTTTCAAAGTGTATTTTTCAATTACTATATAAGTATGTATATAAAAACCAGGTGTAAATTAGAATAATTTCCTCACATATATATAGCTATGTATAATTTAAAAAATATATAATTAAGTATGTGAATTTCCAGAAAGAAAAAATGTGGAAACTGGATGATTAAGAAAATTCACATTAGCGTAACATTGCTTTACCATTGCTTTCTTTAAATACATACAAGACATTTTTAGTCAGAGCTTTTATCTATATCTCAATAAGAACATTCTGAACCTGAAATTAAAATCCATATTTAACTTATAAACTTCTAAAATCTAAAAACCAATGAATTGATTTGGTTTCATGATGTTAAGGCTTCAAATTACTATATAGCTAAACATGAAATTTTATTTTAACTATTCTATTTGTCAGAAAATCATTAGTACAGAGGCTTTTCCCATATAGAATTATACATATTTAAGAAATCTGAAAAAAAAAAATCAATTTCTCTTCGCTTCAAGATATCACAGCAAATCATAAACTGCGATTATTGTTGAACGTACTATGAAGAAATAACAAAAAAAAATTATAGTGAATTAGATAATTTTTTTATATACCTACATATTTTTTTTTTTTGAATTTTTGATTCAACGTTGTAAAGTGAAAGGATGACACCATAAATTAAAAGTCTCATCCTTTCAACATAATAAAAATGTATTTATAAAATATAATAAATTAACATAAAAAAAAAAAAACAAATTTTCGAAAGAAAATGTTTAGTTTTGATTTTGAATGCAAAATACTTTCTATTTTTTATTTTTACGATATTTTTATTATTTTCTGTTTGTTTTTTTTTTTTTTTTTTACAAAAAGACATAAAATTTAAAAATAATAATAAAATATTCCCATCAGAGTTAAAAAAAAATTACCAAAAAAAAAAACCCTGAAGCATAGTGCAACTAATTATAAAATGCATTTTATATGAAATTCAAAAATTTTAAGAAAAAAATAAATATTAAAATAAATAGTTTTTTTTTCATTGAAATGAACGCTACCTATATCATTAGTTTTTAATTTTGATTAATTTTTCTTTTTTAGAAAAAAAATGTTTTCAACTTTTTTTTCTCAAACAAAAAATCAATTATCTATATTTAGTTTTTTTTTTCCTAGAAGATAGCAAACGTTCGACGATCTGACAGATCTATATAAAGATGTTTTCCATATTAAGTTTAAATTTCATTGAGATTTAAAGAACTTCGTTTCTCAATATCATAAGTTATGAAGAAAAATTTTCTGAATTCCAATATCCAATATATATATATTATGGAAAATTGTGAGAAAAAAATGCAATCCTCAAATAAAAGTCTTGATTTATAAAAAAATAATTTGAATGTGCCAAAAGGAATTCCAGAGCCCCCGGGTTCGATTGGAGGTTTTTCGCGCCTATTGAGCAAATTTTATAACCCTGGATTAAAATTTTTGAATTATTTGAAACAACTTTATCACTTTGGATAGTAATAAAACATGTTTCTACTATATTATTATTATAATTGCCTCAGAGAATTACAAAAAAAATTCAACTAAATTTGACATTCAATTGCTATCACAAAATACAAATGAAATTTTTTTTTTTTTTCAGAATAATTTTTTATTTCAAGTATTTTTCGGGATAATCGCTTATAATTAAATCTTTTTGTTCAAAATTTTTCAGATGACAACCTTGCAAGGATATTCAATTCATCTACTTATTATTTAATATTGTTGTCACAGACATTTTGTTCTGAAATTGATATAATAAAAAATACAATTTCCAACTAAAAATATAGATAGTTTCAACAATACTATCTATAATCACTATAGTCTTTTTTGCTTTCAAAATTTTTCATAGTTTTTCCAATTCGTTTAAGATTTCAAATAATCCCCTTCATAAAATCCTTCTTTTTTTTGTTTAATAATTTATAAAAATGCTTTGAAAATAGAAATATCAATGTCAATAGTGAACTCTATAAGAAGGTAAAAACATATTTTTTTTTTAAATAATAATCATTTGGAAAAATTTATTTTCGCTAAATATTAATTTTCACGCGCTATGATTAAATCTTGTTTTCGAAAAACTTGTATTGAAAGGCAAAACACAAATAAAAAATATCTATCTCTATATTGTTGCCGTTCATGTAAATCGTTTGCCTTGATAAGACAATTTATTTTGCAAAAAAAAAAAATTATTTTTTTTTTCATTATTTTTTTTATGTTTTTCTTCTTTATAGAGATTTTTTGATTGAGATCCGTTTGAAATTTTCACACTTTTACAATTATGGTAATCTGGTGCAGACAAAAAGGAGCCAAAGTCATTCTGCTTCTTTTTTTTTTCTTAATGGTTGTTACTTTCAATTTTTTTTTATTATTATTATTATTATTTTTTTTTTTTTGATAAAAGTGAATGCAATAAAATAATAAATTTTATAATTGGATAAGAAAAAAATGTTAATACTTTTTTAAGACATTTATAAGGTTTTTAGTTTTCATAGTACTTGGAACGTGATGGATAATTAAAACTATGTATATAAAGTTCACAAAAAAATTTAAATTTCTTCAGTAGGTAAAGATATGCCCCTATCATCATGTGAAGTTTTAAATTCATTGTATAACAAATTTTCATTAATGCATTACAGCTGTAACCAAAACAAGCACATTTTTCCGAAAACGGATTAAATGCAGCACATTCAAAATTTTTATTATTATTATTATTATACACGGGGAAATCAAATAACAATACAGTGATTTAAGCGATATTAATCAAATTGCAAAAAATAATTAATCCAAAAATAGCTAAATGTAGATTTTTGCTTTCTACAACATCTAATTTATCTTGTTACTGGCGAACATCAAAGAATTTATTCAAGCTTTCATAATTTAAAGTGTAAATAATTTTCATTATACATTTTGTACTTTTTTTATATTGAAACCGCTTTTAGATTTAAAAAAATAAAACACTTTAATTCTCTTAAAATTTTCTTTACTTTTTATAATATTTTAATTAATAATAAAAAAAAAAAAAAGAATTGTTTAATAGCTCAACTTTTAATTGCATTATTATTATTATTATTGATCATTTTCAGGGAAGTTAATACGGTAATAATTTTTTTTTATTTTATTCGCGGTACTTTTTTAATATAAATAAATTTTTTTTTTTAATATTTTTATACATAAATACATATAAATGTATGTATTTTAAGCCCCGTTTAATGCTCTAACAGGAAATGCATTTTCAGTACCTTTTTTGTATGTAAGTGAATATTAAAATAAAAGAAAAAAATATAGGTGTAATTTTTGTAGACATTATATTTTATAAAAATCAAAAAGCATATAGAGACAAAATCTGGGTGTTTGTCAACATAATAATAATTTTTTTTTTTATTATTATTAAATCTTTTAAATTATGAATTTATTATTAAAATATTGCGTTTCATATAATAATAATAATAATAATAATAATAATAATAATAATAATAATGTGTTCAAAGTTTAAAACCACACCTTAAGAAAAAATTTAAAGCTGCACACAAGATGACAAACAAATTATTATTATATGAAATGGTTAAAGTGTAACATGATGAAATAACATTTGTTTGTACCAATAATGTTCATGCGAAACATGATTTAATCTAAATCAGATTTTTAAGAAAAAAAAAATAAAAAATTATATTTATATAAACTAATATATATATTTCTAAATTTATGTACTTTCAATTAAATTTTATTTCATCATTATTGGCGCCCAAATCAGGATTGGGGAGTTCTCTTTATATAAATATATACTATTTAGAAAAAACAATGTTTATGAAAAAAAAATTTATGTTATATATTATGGATTCATTACAACAAATTTAATAATAATTTATTTTTACATTGACTTGCCGCCAATTAATTTCATTACAAATAAAACGTTTGTACTAAATTAACGGCATAAAAATAAATAATTAATTAAATATTTGCAAATTTTAAAATACATATAGGTATATACATATTTATAAAATCAAAATAGGGTGTTTTTATGGAAACTTTTTTTAATTAAAGGATTGGATTTTTTAATTTTAATTAAATCTTATGATAAAATAGTATACTAAATTAAGTAAAAAAGTTTAATTAAAATAGATTTTTTTATTTAAAATTAAAATATTAGATAGTTAGTTGTATTAAGTAATTTATTACTTTCTAACAAACACATTGTTTTTTCACTTAAACTAGTGAATTTTCATCACAATTATAAATCGAATTTATACCGCGACTACAGAAGATATTGCGACAAATCAAATATACATAAATCTAAACCAAACCAAAAGTTTCAGGATGTTAACTATGAAATCAATTCATTAATGTCAACATAAATGACCATAAAATACATGTAAAATTACTTTTTAAACAATTAAAATTATGATTATTTTTATTGCCTAAAGTCAACATCATTCATGTGGGAGTTTGAAAAAAAAAATTAAAAAAATGTTAAACTTATGTTTCATTATACGATTTTTTTTCATTCTTGTCTTTTAATGCTAAAACACAAAAAATTTTAAAAAAATTTTATTTATAGTTTTGATTTTTCTGTTTTGTCGAGAATGAATCATTTGAATTTTTGTGGTTTATTTTATTTTTTACTGACCTTGACTTTGAAAATTTAAAACCCAGAAGATTATAAAATGTTGCTTCTGATAAAAAAAAAAATCACACCTTTAGTATATATAAGATTTTTCGTGATACCTTTAAGAAAATTTTGAGAATATTAACATTATAATAAAAAATAAAATAATAATAAATTTCATTTTCCATAATATACCAATCAGAAAATAGTCAAATTTAATTAGGCTCAAAATTCATTTCTCCTATACATTTCTTGTATAAATAATCTATGACACTTTAAAAATATAATAATTATTTTCTGCGCATAATTTCAAGGTCTAGGTATTATTAAGTTTGCTTCAATTAATCGCACTTGAATAATAATAAAAAAAAAATTAATAATTTATTTTTGATAAAGTAATCAGCTGTCGTCGTCGTCTTCATTTATTATGATAACAAAAAATTTAATATTATAATTGAAAAAAATGCAAAAAAAAAAAAATTATTGGAAAATTTTGCGGTTTTCTTTTCCGAAAATAGAAATAATTTATATTTTATGCTAAAAATGTACAATAATATGAAAGGTATAATGTTGACATTTAAGTAAGTTGAAAATTAATTTCCCTTTGATTTGATACCAATATTTTTTGGAACATTGATGCAAGTTTTTTGGAGACTTAATCACTTAATGGTTCGGAAGCTTCAATACATTACCAAATTGTATAAAGACATTATCAACCATGCCTTCTGCTCTTAATTTAACGGATTCAAATAATTACCATTATTAATCGAATCTCAGCAGAATCATAGAAAAGGGTTATATTTTTCAATTTTCTATATATATGATAGATACAATGCATATAACTATGTATAATACTTATGTGTTGAAAATTTTATATTATAATTTATTTTTAACTATTTTCAAAGCCAAGTACCTATATAGTATTTTCATAATAAAAGTAGTTTCCTTAATAGAATAGCAAAAAAATTCTATGAATTATACTTATAGTTATCTTTTGAAAAGATATCAGAACAATTATTATTTTATAATACAAAATATTGATAAAATAAACAAAACAATCGAAAAATATTATTGATAGCCCATAAATTGGGAATTTCAATTAGGAATAAGTTATGTGCACGTGCCATATTTTCAAATAACAAATAAATTTCTGCAACTGCAATATACCCTACAAATAAAAGTACCAACAACATAAAAATATATTTTCAATAATAAATCATTTAAATTCTGGAATCCAGGAAAACTATTACAAAAAAAAGTAGTTCTAACACAAGATACACTTAAATATACCTACATCCTACATATATAATCTTTTTCATAGATTTCATAGATTGAAGCATTATTTTTATGAATGAAAATTTATGTTGCATTTAACAACTAAAAAACTGTTGTACTGCTGAACTTTTTGCATATAATTCTGAAGAGGATTAAAAATGATTGTATTTAATTTTAAATTAAGAGCTTTGGGCTAAATCGTTTTCGATAACGTAAAGAGAATGTAATCACATAATTTTGTTTAGAAAGTTCAGGATATAGTGTTTTGTTTACATACGATATAATATACCTAAGTAGTGCAAAATTGTTTTCCTTATTTTATACTTATAGTATTTAATTAAGTTTGCAACATTATTTCTTGATTAAAAAACCGTTGATAAGAATAATAAAAATAACATAACAGCTTACTTTATTGGTGTTCAATTCAATATTTTGATTTATTTATACCGCCCCCAAATAATTTCATAATATTTGATATCTTATGTGTTATTTATTTTCTAAATAATTTTAATTAATTTAATTTTTTTATTTTTTTTTTATAACAGACGGATACGCTAAAATTATCATCAGATTCTGATATGCCGGATTGGTTACTGGAACGTGATGTTAAATTACCAACAGTCATTTTACATGATAAATTAATGTCAGATGCTATGCTTGGAACACGTCCAATAAAAACAGAACATTCATACAGTTTAAATTCAGATGGAGATTCAATGCCAGATTCACCACGAAGTCTGCGTAATAAAATGGATGGTAAGTTTGGAAATTTGAATAATTTTAAACACACCACAGTGTCCAATTTTACCTTTTTTTTGGAATTTAATGTTTTGTTATTTTTTTGTTTACAAAAATCATACAGAAAAAGGCTTGTACGCCGATAAAAATTTCAATATGAAGATTAATAATATTGGTTGCCGCTTGTTTTACAAACTAAGTTTTTGTTGTACACAGTTGAAAAAGCTAAGATTTCTGTTACTCTGGAGTATTATTCATACAAAACCCGTTATGAGGATGAAAAAAATTTATATGAATATGTAGAAGTACTAAATACAAAATCCGTTATGAGGATAAAAAAAATGTATATGAATGTGTTAGAAGTTTTTTTCTGTAAATACCGTTATGAAAAATAAAAAAAAAGTACATAAATAGAACATTTTCTCCCGTAATTTGATTAGAATACATCAGTTTTTTTTATTTAATTAAAATGAAAATTTCTAGGAGAGAAATAGTAGACGCATTTGATTTAAGTTTATCAGCTACCCGAGTGGCAAATTTTTAAAATGAACTTCCAATATTCATAAATAACCGACCTCCAGCGGTGATGATAAGTAACAGAAACTTCATGAATTGCTAAAATTTTGATGGCGTACAAGTCTGTTTTTAAGAATTTTCTAAGGGCTATAACTTTTGAACGCGCAATTATGAGCAAAAATTTCGAAAAGATTTGAAATCCTGAGATCAAACTGCATATACCGGTGCAAAGATCTAGGTGAATCAAGGTGAATCACTGTGTTTTTAAGTCTATTTTATTTTCTCCATACAAATTGTATGGAGTAATTTTTTTAAGTCCAACTTTAAATTTAAATTTTGATGCCTTTGCCTAAAGGCAGACCCATCAAAATCTGAAAAAGCTCTTTCTAGGTAATGAAAAAAAATATAAAAAAAAAAATATATATATATATTTCGAATTTTGGAAAATGCGATTAAATTCCAAAAAAATGGGAAAATTGGACACTGTGCACACGATAATTTGAAAAAATATAAAAAAATCTCCCTATCAAAAAGTATATTTTATCGTTAGGAATGTTTGGAATGAAACTAATTATGATATTTTATTTAAATCATAATTTAACAATTAAAACAATAAAATAATGGATTAATAAATACTGAGTGGATGATTTTCAGAAATCAAAATCACAAATAAACTTTTTTTGACCGAAAAATAAACCCAAAATTACCGATAATTTAAACTGAAATAGAACACAAAAACTAAGATATTTTGTTGCATATTGGACTTTTCATTTCCAGTTTCCAATATTTTTAATGCTAAGCCCCATCTTTGAGTCAAATTTAATTTTTTTTTTGTATTTCTTTTTTACCTTATTCTCAATTATGTGATTTATGTTTATGGAAAAGAATTTTTAAACAATTTATAATACAAAATTGTTTAAATTTTTTGTTCATAACGCATTCGATAAAGTCTAATACCAAAATTTATGACGCAAAATTTAGCATAAATCATTTAATAAAAAAAAAAAAAAAATTAAAATAAAATTTATATGTTTAAAATTTATAATATAGCAAAAATATTCTCATTCATATAAAATATTTTTAAAACTTCATAATTCTTAAAGAACTTGATTTTTTTTTTTTTTTTTATTCATTATTAAATATTTGTCAAACTTCTAACAAAAAAGTAAATAAAATACTATACCAAATATCAATATTTAATTCTTGATAATTAAAAAAAAATAAAATAAATAAATAAAAACTAATTTTTTTTTTTGTAAGAGTTCATTGTCAAGGTGACCATGTCAAAATTTAGATTTTAACTTGTTTAAATTTTAAAGACAAGAAATAAGCCTACCAACGATATTTTTTTTTTTTTTTTTATTTTACAACTTTATAATTGTGGATTTTTTCACAAATAAATTGATATAAGAATCATTTTTATTTTTAAAATTAGAAATTTGATTATACTGTTTTGTTTCAATTCCAAAATATTCCAGAATATCCTGAAGAAATTTCCAATATATATATATCACGAAAAGATATTATATAAAAAATAGTATAATAGTTGGTATAGTATATTTAACTATAAAATGTGTTTTAGAATTTAAAAATCTTGAGATTATTATTTCATTGAGAAATTGAAATTTCATTTCCCAGATCCCCAACAACGCATTTACTTACATAAGTTTAGAATTTTATTCGACACTTGTTTAAATACGAATTATTTTATAAATATTGTATATTTACAAATTTATTATTCTTGCTAAAGTTTGCAAATGAAATATAATTTTTGTTTTTAATTTTTTTTTATTATTTTTAAATATTTTTCATTTAAACAATTTTCTACGTTCATGGAAAATAATATAGAATTTAAACAATTTCAGACCGAATACTTTATCTTTTTGAAAATGTATGTATTATTTTATAACCACAAGATTGTGGTAATAAGCTCATTAAAAAAAATTTATGGGCCAATTGTTAGCACTGAAATTGCAAAAAAAAAATAAGTAAATGTATCTAACAGATACTTTTCAAAAGAGGAAAAAGGGTAATTTAAAAAAAAAAACTTTGGTACAAATATAAAATAAGACATATTGTACACTAAAAAATTGATTAAATTTTTGAAAATTTCCTTCAAAAATAAATTTCAATTTCTGTAAATTAAGCATTTTGTAATTTATAACAAAATTAAAATAATAATTAGCGCGCATATTTTATTTATTTATTTATTTTTTTTTTTTATTTGATTTTCGTTTTTCTAATTGATGAGTTTTCATTAAACAAATTAATTAATTTAAAATTTTTGTTGAATGATATTTTTATTTCTTTATTATTATTATTTTTAGAGATAGATAGAAAAAAAAATCATTATAACCAGTTAACCGCGCTTTGAATTTGTTGTTTGTTGTAATCCACTGGTTATTATAAGCTTAATATATGATTTTTTGTTTTTTTTTTCTTAATAGAAAATCAAACATAGAAGTTAAAAAAAAAACAAATTACTGATTTTAAGATTCAGATGTAGTTCATTGAGCTTTTTTCTCTATATAGGTATAAGTTTTTTTTTTTTAATTTTTTTTTTTTGCTTTCCTTGCTTAAAGAATTAATTTTTGGATTAATGCGGTGAATTTATTTTATGTATTTAGATTTTACGTGAAAAAACTTTAAAAAAATATATATAGATATATATATATATATGTATAAATATACACTACATGTTGTATTTAAACAAACTTAAAGATAATATGCTAATTATGGATAAAATTTTGGAAAAAAAAGAAGAAAAAAATTAACAACCAGCAGAGTTATAGAAATTTTTGTTCAGAAAATATGTTGAAACAAATTCAGTAGTTTAAAACAAACAAAAAAATTAGATAGTATTCTGAAACAATGTAAATAATTAATGGACGCTGAATTCAAGGAAAATTGCGACTTACCTTCTATATGTAACAATCATCACGGAAAACAGATCAAGTTTAGTTTTACTTTTATTAAAATTTGTATATATTATTTATTATTTTGGTAATTCAATTGACATTTAGATGAATAAAAATTAAATTTCAATCAAATCAAACAAGTTGGATCCATAGTCGATTTCAGTTCACTGATTAAAGTTGATCGATAAAAGTTGAATACAACTATAATTATGATGCAGGTGTTGGACGGTAAAAATAATAGAAATTTGAAGTTCACATTTTTTTTTAAATTTATTTACTTATAATTCTGCATTTTTTCCTTGGTCTAGATTTAATTAATAATTTCTTGAACGATAAAGTTTGATATACCTAATTAATTTTTTGTTGAAAATTTTTTAAGTGTGTCGAAACAAGAGTTATTTTAGACCGATAAAATTGGCTCATGAGATTGCGACTCAAGATAGTATTTTCAGCCGAATTAAAAACCCAAATGAACAATTAGAGAAAAAATTTAAATCCCAATATTTACCATCGCTACGAAAATAGTTTCCATAATAAAACAATAAAAATTATTAATTAAGTTATATTTGGAAGAAAAAATATAGTTATGTATAATACTTCTGCAAAATTTTGGATGTTGAAAACATATATATATATAGGTATTCAATTTACAGCACTACTGAAGATAAACAAAAACTTAAGAATTTTTTTTTTTGTTATTTTGTTTATATTTACAAGAAAAGTTTTTAATCGAATTGATTAGGAAATTTTCACTAAAAGTTCAATGATCTAAATTCAAATTTATTATTTTTTTTTTCTTTCGTTAATTTATTATTCCGCTTGTTGATTACAAATTTTACTAATTCCATCAGAAAATCATTATTAGTACATCCACTTTAAAATTATGTCTTTCATTTTAAATACTTTAAAATTTAAATTAATATGAGAAAAATTATTTTATTTTTTTTAATAAACCATTTTTCATATTTTCATAATTATCTCAAAAGAAGAATAACTGACATTTTCATATAATATATATATTATATATACCTATAAAAACCTTACGGCAAACATATAATTTTTAGAAGTTTGGAAAAAAAAAATTAAGATCCAATTATATCATTAAATTTCGCCAATTTATCATCACTCATCTACCTAATATACCACAACCACAACATTTATCTCATTTATAAATTAGTCATAGAAATATTAAGTTTTAAATAGGATGGTTAGTTTTTTTTATACATAAATATGTTTTCTAAATTTTATTTACATTGAACTAAATTTTCGTTTAAAACAAATACAAACAATTTATATATATTTAAGACGTTCAATCTGAATGTTTTAAAACTATAGCTTATAAAAAATTAAAAAGCTCAAAATATAGAATAGCATTATGTTAGGTATTATCTCAGACAGAATTGCCAGGATTTCAGATATAAAATCTTGTTAATGAAAAATATAAAATTATCTTAAATTCAATATGAATAATAATAAATTTTATAATCGATAATCTGAAATTTGAAATATTTGGCGCTAAAATATCATTCCATTATTCTGTAAAGAAAACATTGAAAACATGTAGTTTTAATTCTTCTTTTTTTTTTTTTTAATAAAGAAAACAAAAAATTTTTTGTTATTAATTATTCTGTATTAACTTTAAAAAAAAAAAACATTATTTGTTCGATATCTATCATTTATATATATATATTTTTAATTTTGTCCTAATATTTGCACAGCAATATATCAACCTTCAACAAACTCGTGTATTAAATATTTAATACGTATCGAACATACCTACATCAGTTCGAATCAAATAAATTTTATTTAAAATAATAATAATAATAATAATAAAAAATTATCCTATCTATGATAGAAAAATAAATTTTCCAGATATACATAAATATATATTTTGTAAATATTTGAACTGTTTTCCTTTATTTTTATTCTAACAAAATTTTTTTTTTCATAACTTTATTTTCAAAGTCGTTGTAATAATAATTTTTTTATTTATTTTTCTTAAGAAAATACTGAGAAATTATTATTATTTTTTAAATTGAATTCTGTAAAATTTTTAAGTGGTCGAACTTTTGTTATATATAGTAATTGGGTGAAGTATAGTGTAGATACGTTGAAATATGGTTTATTTTTGACAATTTTCTTTTGCAAGATCGTAAGAAATTTAAAAATATTTAAGTTTTTTAATTCAAGCTTTATCAAAGTTGTCAAGTTGTCTTAATTTCTTATTTTTATTTTATTTTTTTAACTCAGAACATCGAATAAATAAAAGGTCTTAATTTTTAATTTTTTTAGAGTAAATAGAAATGAAATTGCAAACTTACGATTCAATCTTTAAATTGTATTTAATTCACCATTACACTGTTCATTGAACATACTTAATAAGTAATTTACATATTACATTAAGAAGAAATATCCAATTACCAATTATTAAATTTTTGGATTTATGTATAACTATAAATATGAATTTAAAGAATCTATTGATCAGATTTATTTAAGACTAATTTTTTTGAAAACTTAGAGAAATTTTATTTTCATATTTCTAAAAAAAAAAAAAAATATTATACTATATATAGATACATATCAATACATTTATATAATATAATGTATGTAAGATAAAATGGAACAATTTATTATATTTTTGCTTAATAAAACCATTTGTGTCAATAACAGAAACTACAATTTTTTTTTTATATTTATTTTTCTAACTATATAAAAATTTTGTTTTTTTTTTTTTAATTTTCTTATTATATGATTATATTGCATAACATCGAATATATATATATATTATTTGTTCAATTTCTATAATACTTAAATATATGTATATTTTTCTTCCATGAAAAACATTTTTTTTTTTAGTAAAAATTTAAAAAAAAAATAGAATTAAAAAAATAATAAAACCTATATTTTATCAGTTGTTTTTATTTTGAAAAAAAAAGCAATCAGTATTTTAAGAAGAGAAGTTGCTAACCAATCTTTTTTTTATCAGTCACACATATATAATATTGTTTACATAAGGTCAAAAATATCTAATTTTTTTTTTCTTTTTTTAAATAATCATCAAAATTTGAACATATTTATGTTTAAATTCTCGTCTTTTAAAAATTACTAGAAATTATACTCATTTTTTTTATGTTGAATTATCTTTGCAAAGGAATTTCTTAATAAGTTTTCCTGCATTTACTTACTATGTTATTTGTTCCTAACTTTGTGAAACTCTTGCTTGTCAACGAAAAATTTAAAAATATATTTAAATATATAAAAATTTATTTTCGGTTTTTTAAATAAATATTTTTGTTATTATTAAAAAACAAATTCAGCTAAAGTTTTTTGTTTGAAACCTTAGACTTTTAGAAGAACCTAACAATAAGTTTATAAATTGGAACACATTTTGCAGAGTTATTATTAGCCTATACTTCGCTTTTTTACTTATTGACTCATATTTTGCATTTTATAAATAAAATTTTGAGATAACAAAAATATTTTTATGTACATATTAGATAGTCACTTTATTATAAATTTATAATATTGGTACAATTATTTACTATCTACATTTTTTTCATTATGTTAAATTTGAATATTTAAAGTTGAACTAAAAATGTGCCCTCAGTGAAATTCCTGAAATTTTATAGCTTTCTTTTTTCAAGACAGGTTAGTTAGTAGTGGATGCAACCAACCCAGTTGCAGGGGCAGAACACAAATTAGTTCATTTTTCCTATAATTAATATTCAATTGGATATTATTTTATTCATTATTTAATGTTTGAATGAAGTAAGCTTTACTTAATTAAATTTGATTCACATGAACATGATGCGCGAAACGAAGTGATTTACTATACATTTCTGTAAACTAAAACATGAATCTAATGATATAATTTATTCCTAGTACGAAAGAGAGAAAAATAAAATATTTAAATATAAATTTATTATGAAAGTTAGTTAACAGATTATCTACACTTAAGTTTCTTTATTGTTTGCTTTAACGAACCCATAAATAATTATTTCTAAATATTGTAAATTCTGTTCCAGAATGAATTTCAAAAATTATGATTAAAAGAAAAGTTGAGACTTATATTTAATAATTTACTTTATTTTTATTTCCAGATATGGAAGAAGAATGTTACCCTGCTATTCCAATGAATTCAGCCACAACACGTCGTTTGGTTGATGTCACACAAATTCAAAAACTTCAACCGCACAATTTACAAAATGCTACAACAATTACTACCTGCCAAATAATTAATACTAGCAACAATAATAGTATTAATAGTGGTACATCCACTATAAATACTATTCCCATGCAAGCCACACTTAATCCTTTAAACCTGCATTTAAGAACACCCGTCAATAATACAACATCAATAAAACCAATTTTGTTGCAAACCAATCAACAACTAACCTCAATTGAAACTAATAATTTCAATAGGCATACAAAAACAACTATAATAACACCAGATGAAATTGATATTGACGATATTAAAGATGAGCCGATGTCGGCTGAAGATGAAATTGATTCTAGTTGTCCTGCCAGTCCTAATTCAAGCACATATGGTTTAAGTTTAGCTAATATGGCTGCAATCACTAACACAGATTTGGTATTTGAACATAAAAATGGTTCGTTGCATTTATCACCTGCCTCACAACACCTCTTAAAACCACATTTTGTTGGTTTAGTTAATAGTCAAACTGTACCCGCAACAGCTACATCACCACAAAAAATTATAATACCAAAACTTAGGGTAGAATCACATCCACAACAACAAGGATTTGGATTACCACCAACACCGCCATCATCTTTAGCTAGTGATGAATCCGAGGGTAATCAAAGTCCAGAACATCATTTAATATCTCCCATGTCCCCGCCAATGCAACAACAGCAAATTAGTAGCTCAACTAGTTCATCAACATCTAGTTCACCAGCTTCTTCACCAAGCAATTCGCCATCCAACAGAAGGAGTAATCTAAATCTTAACACAACTGGTAGTAATAATTTAAGCGGCTCAGCATCTGGCTCAACTGGTCGAGGGTATAGTGGTTCATCTACCAGACAGCCAATTCATACACCGTTGATAAGCTCACAACCGGTAAGTTATTATTATTTTAAACTACAACAAAAAAAAATAAACTCTAAAATTATAATTTTAGAAGGGATCAACTGGAAATTTGATTCTTACTGAAGAAGAAAAACGCACATTATTAGCTGAGGGATATCCAATTCCAACTAGACTACCATTAACAAAGGCTGAAGAAAAATCTTTAAAGAAAATTAGAAGAAAAATTAAAAATAAAGTAAGAAAACAAAAATTTAAAAAACAAAAATTAATCATCAAATATAAATATATCAAATAGAAATATAATTAATAATTTTATTTTACTATTTTTTAGATCTCAGCACAAGAAAGCCGCCGGAAAAAGAAGGAATACATGGATCAGTTGGAAAGGAGAGTTGAAATTCTAGTAACAGAAAATTCAGAATATCGCAAACGTGTCGAGAATTTAGAAGATTCAAATGCAAATTTATTGAATCAGTTAGCTAAATTACAAGCATTAGTCAATAAGCAACAAAAAAAGTAAAATACCATACCGGGTATTTCATTTTGTTTTGTCCGGTTCATAGGAGAAGTTCATACCAAATTGTTTTTTATTCTATTGAACAAAAATAAGTAAAAAACATGAAAATTGAATGAGCGGCTATAATTCTATTATATCTTTTTTGTTTTTGCAAAAAACGATAATTTGAAACTTAAATGTATTTAAAAACTAAAAAAAATTATATAAAGTCTTGTACAAAGTAAAAACGTTCCAATATAAACAAAATTTTTAAAGTTTTGTTTATAAAATTAATAATAATAATAAAAACACATATTATAAATATATAAAGTAGAATTATTAATATTTTTTTTATTTCAAACTTTGTCACAACATTTATAAATATTTTGTAAAAACGTATAATTTTTTTTTTGTTATTTAACTTAGCTTAATTTTCAGCCATTTATTATAAACATAATAATAAATAGTAATAATATTTTAAATATTAATATTATTATTTTTTTCCTAATAATAATTAAATATACTAAAAAAAATAAAACAATTGTATATTAAAAATCAAGTCAATCGTTTAATTGTCAAAAAGGAATTTATAACAAAAAATTTTTGAAAACTGACCCAAAAAATTTTTTTTTCTTTTTCAATAATTTGCTTCTTAAATTGACGTCAATACATGTTTTGGAATCTTTTTGAGTTAAAATGTTAAAAATCCCATTCAAGCTTCTTCAAAATTTTGACAGCTTAAAATTAAAATATATTTTGAAATATGTGCATAATTACTTATTATTACTATTTTTACATTTGTTCTGTCTCTATAAAAATACTTTTTTCATAATAAAGTTTTGGGTACATAAAAGTCAGAACAGAAATATTTTTTACTCAACAATAGTTAAATTTTTTTGAGATTATAAAATAAAATAATAAGAATAGAAAAAGAAAATAAAAATTTTTTGCGCCAAATTTTAATTTCAATTTCGATATCATGACAACGTCCAATATAAATTAATATAATCTTATTTCAATTTTTATTTCTATTTTATAAGTTTTAAATGTAGTTTTTTTTTTAATGATATATAAAAGTTATATGTATAAGTATATATATATATATATATATATATATATATATAAAATTTATGATTTTAAATTTATTAAAATGATTTGATATTTTTATGTTTTTTTTTTTTTTTTTTTTTTTTTAATGAAAAAAGGCTGTAAATATTTACATTTTAGTCAATATTTTATATAATATAATTTTATGGAAGAAAACTTATTAATTCCAAATTTTCTTTTATATTATTTTATTTATTAGGTTGTAAAAATACATTTTTTTTTATATAAATTTATTTTAGGAAAAATTTGTAAAAATCAAAATATATTTTTTGAAAAAAAGGTCGTGATTGCAATATTTAGAAAAAAAAATTTAATTAATTCGGAAATTTTTTTTTTATTATTTTCTTTCATAATATTTTTATTATTTTTTAATTTATTGTTTTTTTAGAGAAAGAAATTAAAAAAAAATTTCCTCTGTGCAATAATTAGAAAAATCATAATTCAATAATTTAAAAAAAAATAAAAACTTTTTTTTTTTATTTAAATAAATTTATCTCTTGCTATTTATTTCAATTTATATGATTTTTCATTTTGTAAGGAATAAAAAAAATATTTTTCTTTGCTTATTTGCAAAATAAAATTTATGTTGAAGGCATGAATTATATCTGCGGTTTGTCCCAATAAATTCAAGCGAAATCACAAAGAATTCAAAACAGTCGAAATAAATAAAGCAAAAAAAATAAAATAAAAATTAAAAGTAGAAAAAATTTCTCTACAACGTCCCCTCTACACAGGTTCCTGAAATATATAATATGTTTAGTAAAATGATATGTTTAATAGACACTAATTTTATACCAAAATAAAAAAGTTTTCTAGAAAATTGCAAATAAGCAAAAATTCTTCGTTTATTCCATTCAAAAATTTTCAACGAATTTTCATTAAACTAATTTTAATGTAATTTTTTTTTAATTAATTATTTTTAGGGAAATAAGATTTTTTTTTATTATTATTATAATTTTTCTTTATTATAAATAAATGTTTTATGCGTTATAATGACTTCATCAAAATCAAGTACTTCCAGAGTAGTTGCTAAGAAAGAAATTTACAAAAAAAAACAATTTTTTTTTTTAATTCACTGGAAACAAAGATCTTTCAAATTTTAATTTTTAATTCTTATTTAAATATTTTGTAATTCATAAATTTGTAATTTATAAGTTTATTAATATAGTTTTCATATTATATTTATTTCTGCTTTATTAAATTATTGCTTTCTATTGCAATACCAAAAACACTTTTAGTGTGTAATTCATTATTAAAAAAAAAAATATATAATTTTTATTTAAACAAAAAAAAATCTTTTTAAAATAAAATTTAGACTAAATTTACAGATAGATTTTTTTGGCGTGATTATGTTATCAAAAAATTTTGTAGTAGTTTTAATTTTTGGGACAAAGCTACATTTTTAGACAAAATAAATAAATTTTAGGACATTTATAACAATATTCGTATTAATTGTTTTGTCTTCATTATAATATATCACTTTCTTACAAAAATAAATAAAAATTATTATTTTTTCTTTTCTGATTTTCTGATATACATAATATATTATGAAGTAAATTATATATATACTTGTAAATATTTATTAAATAAATATTTGTAAAAGTGCTTAAGAATATATAATATATATATTGTATGTATATATGTATTTTTTACAATTTATGCTAAAAAATATTGAGAAAAAATTCAAAAAATGTTTATAATAGGGCCCATACCAGGTCAAATAAATTGCGCAGCAAAGGTTGTTGTACAACACTGTGTGGTGGGTGCTTTTATTTCATCCATACCCCCAAATTATTTGATCGCGTATGGGCACTGTAAAACTCACAAAAATTTATTGTGCAACCAAGAATTAAAAAAAAAAATGTATGTACATATATATTTTATAATTACTAAAATATTAAATTTTTTTCTGGTTTTTATAGGAATTGTAAGAAGAAAATAAATGTTTTTCTTTTTTCGAAGAGAATATTGATAAAAAAAAAAGGGCACAGAATTTTTTTTTTTTTTTTTTTTTATAAGAAAAAGAAAGCCAAATTTTACAAAAATTATACAAAATAAAAAAAAATATTTTTTTTAAATATTATATAGATAATATACATTATATTATTATATTATATTAAAAAAATAAAATAAAAATAAGGATTAAAATTAAAAAATATGTAATAATAATAATAATAATAATTATAAATAGTGAAAATAATATTATAATAAGTATTTTTATTATTATTATTATAATAACAAAAAATATACACACAACATATAAATATTAAATAGCAAATCATTATGTTTTTTTTTTGTAATATTCGTACATCAATTTATTAAAAAATTAATTACATTTTTTTTTTTAAGATTATAAAATTTTTGATTTGAATTATGTTTTCATATATATGTATATAGGAATAAAATTTTAAAACTAAAAATATTATTCATTCTCTAATATTATAAACAGCTTTGAATGTTGACAAGAAGTTAAAGAAATCAACCGCTAAATACAATATAATAAAAAGTCTAGTTTATATCTAATTTGGAAGAAAAAAAAAATAGTATAATTTTTATTTATACATAAATTTAGACAAATTTAAATATAATTTCAAAATAAAAATACTGATTGAGAAAAAGGATAAATTTTGTGGTAAAATTTTTAAGCAAGATTTTTTTTTTTTTACAACTGTCATATATGAAGACATAATAAAAAAAATAATAATTTATAATATAAATTATCTAATTGCAAATAAATTAAAAACACAATTATATTATATTGAATTGGATGATTGAAAAAACTAAAATATATTTGAAAAAAAAACATTTTTTTATATATAAATATATTATAATATAAAAATTTCTTAAATTTATGCAAAAAAAAATTTTAAGTAAAATATAATTATTATTGTTAAATATTTAAAATGAAAATAATATTAATTGTAATAAATGTTTACTTAAAAAAAAAAAAATAGTAATAAGTTATAAATTATATATAAGATTAGCTTTTTAATATAAATAAAAAAAAACAGACAATGAATTTGTAAGAAAATAAACTTTATTTGTTATGATTTTTTTTATTACATTTTTATTTTTTTTAATTTTTAGAAATAATGTTTTTTTTTTTTTTTTTCTGTTTGTTTAAAAAACAACTTAAATATTTTAATTAAATTAATTTTAGATATTTTAGGAAAAAATTAAAATAAAATAAAATTTTATAAAGCAAAAGATAAATGCACCATATAATTAAAATTCTGATCAAACCCCAAATCAGATTTGAATTTAAAATAAATTTAGAAAAATTAAAAAATGACTTAAAATTATATACATTATATATATATATATATTTTTTTTAAATAAACGATGTTTGGGGATACAACATATTTGTTAAAGAAAATAATATGTATTCAAGAACATTAAAGTATTTAAATAAAAGAAAAAGAAACTTCTTAAAAGTCATTCTGAGAGAAAGGTAATTGTTGACATAATTTATGAATTTAAAAAAACTTGAAGCAAAAAAAAAAAATTGAAAATAAAAAACCAAAACGAATTATAATGATTAAAAAAAAATAATAATAAACTCAATTTTTATGTTAAATTAAAAGAAAAAAAATAAAAATAAATAATTCGACAGAAGAAATGTAATATTTTTTGAATAATTATTTAGAAAAAAAAAAAAAACGAAAAAGAAAACATTTAAGACAGAAAAATGAAAATGATTTAACATACCTATATACTTAAAATATAAAATAAAAACGAAAATTGAGAAAATTATAAGACGAAATAAAGAAACAAAATAATATTTTATTTTGAAAATACAAATAAAAAAAAAAGTGTAATCAAATGATAATGTTAAACGGTTATGTTATATTTGTGAAAAAGAAAATAAATAATATATATATATAAAAAAAAATTCTTTATTGTTTTTTAATTTATAATTAAATTGAATTTTTCAGAAGATTTCGATTGTTAAAAGAAAATTTTACTTAATATCTTATTTATACGTTTTATAAAAAGATTAAACGATCAAATTATTTCCAAGAAATTTGCAAAAAATTTAAGTTTCTATATTTTCACGAAACGCTAAAATCAAAGCCTTAAATAGTATGGTTAGTATAAAACGTTTTCCAAATGAAAATATAAATTTTGTAAAACTCAATTAAGACTAATTAACGCGACATCAAGTAAAACAGTTCGAAGGAATATTTATCCTTTTGAGATCATTTCATAACGAAAAGTGGAAATAAAAAGGAGGAGTATGTGGATAGGAGTTTTATTACCTAGTTTATATGATAGTCCAACGGTGGTTGAGTCGAAATGTGGTTGAAAAGAGGTCAAGTGTTTACATGATATAGTTGAAAAGCATGTGGTTGAACTGTGGTTAAATTGAGTTTGAAAATGACAAGATCATATACAAAAAAGAAACAAAACAAACAGCTATTGCTTATTTTTAACCGGGTTAACCGTTTGGATAGAGTTAATTTTAACGAGCGAATTTCTTGGGTTGAGTCAGGTTAACTCAGATTAACTCTATCGCCGTTTACATGTACTTGAACCCGATTTCAACTCTCCATGTGACCATGTAAACTAGGTATACACTAACGAGCAAAAGTGATCCGTTTTTTCAATTTTTAAAGAAAAGAGCGTTGTATTTCCAAATAAAACACAAAATTTTTATTTCTCTTATTTTATAATAACATATATCCAACTTATATATTCCCAGATTTGTTCACTTTTTTTTAATTATTAAAAAGAAATATCACGGAATCATTTTTTGTTCCAAATTAAACAGTTTTGCACCATATGTCCTTATAATAACAAACATCAAATAAATAATACTCAGCCAACAATCAGTATTTTTATACGTCTAGGCATACTATCACAGTATTTAAACACCATTTCTGCTGAAATGGACTCCCATGTGCCTACAACTCGATCCCACAGCTCGTGCATACCTTTAAGTGGATTTTGGTTCTGTGCCAGCTTTGATTTCACGTAGCTCCAAAAATTTTCGATCGGGTTCATATCTGGTGATTGTGGCAGCCACTCTAGATTTGAAAATTTTTGTTGCTGAATCCAAGCTTTTACTATTTGTATCTACCAAACCAAGAATGGGTCGCCCCAGAAAAATTTATGAGCGCACAACGCGGCATTTAGTTTCTCCAAAAGAAACTTTAAATTTTGTGGAATTCAAGCTAGTGTCTGGACTGCACGAAAAAATTTGAAGAAAATTGGATTAAAATCTGCAAAGAAAAAAAGCCACATTTATTAGCGAAAAACATAAAATATCTAAAGAAATATCAACATTGGACGATGGGGGTGTATAACTAAAAATGGAGTAGGTCCTTTACAACAATGAATTGAGGGTAAAATCAATAAAGACCATTATCTTAAAATTTTAAAAGTTTGCCAGCTGCAATTGAAAAAAGTGGCCTTTCTGCTGAAAAAGTAATTTTCAGCAAGATAACGACCCTAACTAAACACACCGCTAAAATAGTAAAAGCTTGGATGCAGGAATAAAAATTTTGAAATCTAGGAAGTCGCCAGTCTCCAGATATGAACCCGATCGAAAATTTTTGGGGCATCGTGAAATCAAAGCATGGGAGTATATTCCAGCAGAAATGGTGTCTAAATACTGTGATAATATGCCCATACGTATAAAAACACGAAAAAAGCTAAAGGATTGTGGGCTGAGTATAATTTATTTGATGTTTGTTTTTATAAGGTGCTAAAGTGTTTGGAACAAAAAATGATTCCGTGATTTTTCTTTTTAATAATTAAAAAAAAAATAAACGAACCTGAAAATATATAAGTTGGATATATGTTATTATAAACTAAAATAAGAGAAATAATAATTTTGTGTTTTATTTGGAAATACAACGCTCTTTTCTTTAAAAATTGAAAAAACTTTTGGTCGTCAGTGTATGTTTACATTCTCAGTGATACCAATTGTACATTATTATTAAATTTTTTTTTGATATATGTATCTGATATTTGTATACTAAGCGATGTGGCTACGAAATGATACAGCATGAGATTTTCTAAATATCGAAATTATGTTTTCTACTTATATTTTGCCACAAAAGGAAATTTTACCTATATTTTGACTTTTGAATTGAGATATTATGAGTAGAATTCTTTCACCGAGCTTTTTTACGATATAAGAAAATTAAAAAACACTTTCTTTCACTAAAAGTGAAAAATCTGATATTAAATGTAGAAATATCGTAATATGGTCAGTGATTATTTTCCTTTCATCAGTGGTAACATTTTTTCAGTGAATCCTTTCCACTCAATGGTGAGGCCCTTATTTAGACCATATAAAAAGGAAAATGCAGTTTCTTTCGATAAATTTTCTTTATTATTCTTCATATGAATACTATTAATTAAAAAAAGTTTATTTTAATTGTTACAAAATTATATGCTTAACAAAAATATATTATTTAAATGTACATATTTTGAACAAGTAGTTACATATATTTAACAAAATTTATTTTTAAAATTATAAGATTTAAAATGTTTAAGGAATGTACCATTAATTCACAAGAATTCTGTTTATGTAAAATTTTTGTAAGTTTAATTTTTAAAAATAATTAAAGAATTGTGATTATTAAGATGTCAGTTCCAGCCGAATAAGCAACCGCAGTTAACATGATTTCGTACAAAAAAATTAACTATTTACATTAAAATACAAAAAAAATCTAGTTTTGTTATTTGAATTTGTCTGTACTTAATGTATGGGACACAATCCCATTCTTATGAAATAAGGATGCACATTGTGAAATACATTAAGGACAATTGGCTCGAGTATGGTATTAAAACGGTGATGAATACCGGTGAGCCATACGGCAGTGTAGATCAATATGTGTCAGATATGAAGCATCAAGACACATATGGATCCACTGCTGAGCTAACAGCTGCGGCACATGTTTACGGTTGCACGTTTCGCCTTTACGTTGGTAAAGTTTTTCGGGCAGAATATCGCCCATCCGGGGAAAATAATGTGCCAATAAAAAGAGTGAAACACAGTGGCTAAACCACATGTGGACACTTTGATGCTTTGATTCCAAAAATAAAAGCTAAAAAAGCTGATGCGGCTTCAAAAAAGATTCGGCTCGCTGCAAAGAAAAAACCAGCGAGAAATACCAGCAGACGCACACAGAAGGTGGTCGCGGAAAAAGCTGTTGCGGCTTCAAAGAAGATTCGGGTAGAAACAGTGAAGCCAGATGCTGCCACAAAAGGCAAAAAAGAGCCAAAAATTAAAAACAACAGTACAAAAAACCAGCAAGAAAAACTAAATAAATAAGTATAACGATAATGATAATGGATTTGGAAATATTATAAAAATTGTTTAAAATTTACTTTAACAATAAATGAATTATTACCAAATTACTGTGGTACGTAATCTTTTAGCGTTCTTAGATATTAGATATATATATTATAATTTTTTTCATTTACAAAACATTCTTAAATTGAATATTCAATTTAAAAAATTAAAAATAAAATAATTCAATACTGAAATAAGATAATTAGATAACATAGACGATTTAACAAGAAAAATTTAATTTTTTTGTAATCTTTCTTGATCATAATATAAAATTAATTTGAAAGTTTAAACATACACAATTTCTTTTTCGTAATTAATTACATAATTTTAATTTAATAGACGCTTTCTTCTTCTAATATAATTTGTTGAATAAATTTTACGAAAATAAATACAAATTTAGTATAAAAAAATATAAACCCATTTTATAATATTGTAGTGCTCTCTTTGAGTAGATCACTCACTCTCTCTCTATTTCGATATATTATATAAACCTAGCAGTATTATTAAGGGAGTTGTATTATTAAGGGAGTTGTAGAATAACCGTCATACATTCAACATCATTCATTATAACATAATAAAATAAATATTACAAGATATAAGTATGTGTGTTTTTTCTTTCCCATGCACAAAATGCATGACAACATGAAAAAAGCATTTCGAAACCGCGGAACCACATGTGAACACTTTGATGCTTTGATTCCAGTGGAATCTAAGAATCATAAGGACCCCTTTGAAACTATTATCAAAAATGCTGAAGTCACAAAAAAAATTCAGCTGATAATGGTGGACGAATATAATACAACGAAAAAATGTAGCAGCTGCTTGGATGACAATGATGTATCGAAAAGTCCACACAGATATTCGTGTTGCAAAAAATGTGGAATTGTGTGAAATAGAGACATAAATGCTAGTCAGAATATTCTACAAGCAGGCTACGAAATATATATAAAAAACAATGTGTCGTATTCGTTGCGGTAATGTGTGAGAAAAATAGATTTGTTTCTGCGAATAAATTTTTACAAAAATTTCAAATATAACTTCTTTTCAATGTAATATATATGTTTTTTATTTAATTTTTCTTTTTAAACGAATAATGTGTTTCAGCATAGGAGTACAATAATTAAAGATGTTGCTGCTATTACTATCTTTTATTTATCATAAGTTTTATAGTTTTTTTTTAAATTCAAATAAAACTGTTCAGCAGGTTATATATAATTATTTACAATTAAATTAGTTAAATTTAAAAAAAGTATTATTGTTATTATTTTTTATTGTACATAAAAAGAGCAAATAATTACAAACACAAATTTCGTTACAAAAATGTATCCTACCCAGCGACCTTCCCTTGAGGAGCACTTCAAAAGTTCGTCCGATTTCATTCAAATTTGGTTAAAAACAGGAAATAATTAAACAGATAATATTCTTATGATATAATATTCTTATGATCTGACTTTTTACTTTTTATATTTACAGAAAATGACCGATTATAGTCCGGAAAGATATCACTATAATTGTAGAAGTCCGGAACGCCGTCCCTATAATTATAGTGATAATTATAGTCCGGAAAGATATCACTATAATTATAGACGTCCCGAAAGATATCACTATAATTTCAGACGTCCGGAAAGATATTACTATAATTATAGAAGTCCGGAACGCCGTCCGTATAATTATAGTCCGGAACGCGAAAAAAAAAACGATTGAAACAAAAAAGGCGACGAGAACGACAAAAAAAAAAGAAGAAAAAGATGAAAACGGAACAGAAACATTAAGTAAAAGAATTGAAACATTAATTGAAAATAGAGAAAAAAGAAACGCGCAGTTTGATAAATTATTAGCTCAATTAGATGAAGCAAATAGGCAAAAAAGAGATACTGATTTTGATAAATTATTAGCTCAATTAGATGAAGCAACTATTTAATAACTTTATTTATTTATTTTATTTATTTATTTATTTATTTATTCATTTCAAATTTTATAAATTAGTTAAACAATGGTAATAATTAATATTTATCTTAACTTTGAAACTTATGTAGTGCCTAGATGTATCAAGTAATAAACCACGATAAGGAAATTTTGGTGAATCATATATTCGAACATCGGGTAATTGTAACTTAAATAGAAATTTAAAATTTAATACAGTGAAGCCAGACGCTGCAGAGAAAAAACCAGCAAGAAAAATTACCAGCAGACGCACACAGAAGGTGGTCGCGGAAAAAGCTGCTGCGGCTTCAAAGAAGATAGAAACAATGAAGCCATATGTTGCCACGAAAGGAAAAAAAGCGCCAAAAATAAAAACAACAGAGCAACCAACAAGAAAAACGACCGACAGACGCGTACCGAAGGTAGACGCTGGCAGTCGTGTTACTACAGTGAAATTATCGTTAAAAAGCGTCATAAAAGATGACAGCTTATATGATAAAATTCAAAAAGATGTCGACGAAATGAGCATCTTGGCGTACGAGGCATCAATTGTAATTAATTTTGAATTGATGCGCCAACTGAATTCAAATGAGTATCGTAATGAAAAAATTGATTACCTGTCATATTTTTATAGTTTGATGAATTGTAAAAAATACGAAGATATATATCCAGAATATAAAAGTCTCAGAATTAGATTACAAAAATACGATAAATCATTTCGTAGTAATCTATTCGGAGCTCTGGCAGAAAAATATTGATCAACCTTTGAAATTAACATTGTTGAGAACGCATTTAAAAGAGTCAGGCGTTATTTGATAAATAAGAAAAATGTTACTTACAATTTGGAGAACATTAAATACTTAACAAAAAAGTATTATTCTGGGCATTCTGCAAGAAAATATCAATTGGAGAAGTTCACATACAATATAGAAAAACAAATTTTACACTTTACAGGTAATAGAGATTCCAAATTTGAATTTCCAACTCAAAGCGATTCTCAGAGCGTTATGTCATCAATAATTCAATCTGATATTGAAGAAGACTTCATTATAGAATCTTCTTCTGTTATAGATGAATCTTTTGCTAAAGATAAATCTTTTATTATAGATAAAAAAAGTAAAGAAACAAAAATTCAAACTGATAAAATAGATTTGAATTTAAATGCTATTAATTAAAAATCATTATGTTTAAGAATAATCCCATGTAATCAGAATTCAAATTCTGATATTACTATAAAAAGAATAGATGGTCTTTTTGATAATATAGAAGGTTATCTAAGGAAATTTAATAAAAATGATTTAATGAAATTTAAAGATTTTTGGTCAATGAATGAACCTTCTTATGATGTTTATGTTATTGACAAGAAAAGAACGAAAATAATTGGTTTGGTTGTACATTCTCAAGTACCATTGGTTCATGTTAAATATACCGAAATTGGTTTAGCTTTTTGTGTAATTGATTATAAAGATTAATTATAATAATTAATACATTTATTTATTTTCATGAATTTTGATAATTTTATGTTTTTAGATTGTTTCTTTGTTTTCATTTTTTATTTGTTCTGAAATAAATTAATAAATATTAGTTTTTATATATGTGTAAATATGTGTTTTTGAAAATATATTTTAAAAAGAAAATATTTCTGTTTTTGGTTTTTTTGTTTGAATATACATATTCATATATGTATATATATATATTTTTATTTTTGTTTATTCAATAATAATTATTTCTTTAATTACAAACGAAGGTCTTTTTCTGATTGGATTTTTTTTAAATTCATAGTGGAATACATTCTATTCAGAATGTATGTCTTCTTCATAAAATAGAATTTTTCAGTACAAAAAAGAAAAGCAGATGGGTTGCGAAGGCATCTAAGAATTAAAAAAGAAAAGCGGCAAAAGCAGATGATGCTACTGATGCTACTGGAAAACGAAAAAAGGAAGATAAAGGAAAAGACGCACCTGTTAAACTCATCATATGAACATTTGGCTTTACACACTGAGCCACATTAAATTGTCAACAACTGTCAACGCCGACATTTTAATTTTATTAATAAAAATTAAATTTAAAAAAAAAAATAAAAAAAAAATAGTTTTTTTAAAATGAAATAAATTAAAAAAAAAATAAAATTAAAAAACATATTTAAATAAAAAAAATTGAATTTTGTAAAATAATTTTTATTTAGTTTTTTTTTTTTTTTTGTACAAAAGGCGGGCGTGGGAAAAAAAAGTCATCCGTCCAAAAAATCAAAATATTAAAACGAAAAATTACAAAAAAAAAAAAAATACAAGAAAATTAAAAACTACAAATATTTTTCAGCTATTGGCGAAACAAAAATAATAACAATAAAAATAAAATGTCACTCAACGAGCCAACAATTGATTTAACATCATTAGAAGAAATTTCAAAAATAAACAGTGATTATGTTTGTGAGTATATGAAAATATTTATTTAATTTTTTATTTAGAGTCTGTTCACTTATTAGCGTTTATTTAAAAAAATTAAATCGGATTTCATTTACCAAGTTTTTTAATTTTTTTTTTTAGTTTAGATACAAGCTTAATGCAAGCCGACTGTGAAAAACTTGGAATGCATGAGTTTTTCAACAGAGTTCTCTGTTCCATAAGATTTATAAAGGAAAGAAAGGAATATAGCAGTGAATATTGGAATTGATCCTGGAAATAAGATATTCGTGGCAGCTGTACGATCCAGCAATGATGACCCGTACAATCAGCAAAATGTTCATTCTAATTTGAAGAACATTAAATACTCTACCAAAAGGTATTATGCTGATAACGGGTATTATGCAAGGAAATATAAATTGGAGAAGTTCACTTCTCATATAGAAAAAAAATAAAAGAAAACAGGAAAGATTTGATCCAGAGAAGCACCACAGAAGATTGGTGGACTAACTGGATGGATGAGAAAGTGAAACTCCCATTATCATGGTTTTAGTCAGTGAAAACCAAAAGTCAAATTTAGTCAGTAAAAACCAAAAGTCGAATTTAGTCAGTGAAAACCAAAAGTCAAATTTAGTCAGTAAAAACCACAAGTCAAATTTAGTCAGTGAAAACCTAAAGTAGTTTTAGAATTAATCTTAAAAAAAATAATAAAAAGTAAAGTAAATTAGAATTCATCAAAAAATTAAATTATTTGGTCGAGAGCAGAATTCCGGGAGGAATTAGAAATCAAGACAAAAAAATTATAATTCAAAAATTATAATTGAAAATTAAAATAAATTTTATAATAAAAATTTATAATTAAAAATTAAAATAAATTTTATAATTAAAATTTATAAATAAGAAATTAAAATCAATTTTATAATATAAATTATATTTGTTAAAAAAAAAAAACTAAGAATAATAAAGTGTGATTTAAGTAGATAAAAATTAGTGGAGAATTTTATTTACGCAACAGAATCGCCTACCCGACAACCAACATCCACAATTGGTCTATCAAAAAAAAACATACTTAACATACTTAGAAATTATTCATATCTGAGACAAAATATTCGGTTTAATACAAATTTTGCACCAAAATTTTTTTTTTTTAATAGCTTGACCCTTGATAAATTCCAAGAAGAAATTAAACAAGTAGAAAACCTTTATAACAATATAATAAAATCAAAATTTACTATCACTGAAGCAAAAGCTGAATAAACGAAAGTTTATTATTGAATTTTAAATTAAATATTGGATTAAATTAAAATTTATTATCATTTATCTGTAGATTTTTTTTTTTTTTATTTGATTTCTACATTAAGTAATAAAATCAATAAAAAGGAAAAAAAAAAATTATTAAAAAAAAAACAAAATTATTTATAAAATAAAAAAGAGGGAGAAATAATTTTTTTTTTTTTTGAGGTTACCTGCCTGCCAAATTTTTCATTGATTTGTTAATTATGGCGCCAAAGAAAAGAAAAAGCCTAAATTCTAATATTCTAAATTCAAAAGCAAATTCAATCTGTAATGAATGCAAATATGAGGTAGATGAAAATAATGATTCTGCTGCTCAATGTGCTAAGTGCTTTACATGGATTCATTCAATGTGTACAGGGCTTAATCCAGCTGAGTTTGATGATCTCATGAAAACTGGTGATCATGTGCCGTGGTACTGTCAACGATGCTCTGGAGTACCTAGATCAACTTTTGTATCTTTGGAAGCAAAATTAATGAGTATTCTGGCGCAAAATAAATTAATGAATGATGCTGTTGGTGATATAAACAAGAAAATTGGTGATATGAACAATAAAATTGATAGTTTAGTTTCAGAAATTTCCAAAACCAAGAATGAAGTGGACTTACTTAAAACTGAAAATGAGCATCTACGTGGAAAATTAGATAAGGTTAATAGTGAAGTTAAATACTTAAAATACCACACAATCAAATTTATAATAAATCATTATTTATAAACTCTGTTAAAGAATCAGATTTAAAAACAGGGAAGACAGGTTTAAGAACAGAATATTCAAAATACGTAACGTTATTTAAATCATATTTGGTAGAAATTATAAATAGTAAAATGGATTTTGATATAGCAAATTCTTATAAGATAATCCCATTATTTGAAGGTTCCTATGTTAAATTACAAGAATTCTTAAGTATTACGGAATACAGTGAACGCTCTGTATAAGCAACTCATTTGAACTAAAAAAAGTTTCCTATTTAGAAAAAATGCTTAGGTATATAGAAAAAAGGAATCTAAATTTTATTTTCTATATTTATAGAGTTGCTTATACAGAGCGTTCACTGTATATTCACGAAAACACTAAAACAGCAGACAGAGAAAAATTTATAAAGTTCATTTATAACATAAAATTATCACAGAAAGTGAAAAATAGAATTGTAAATGAAACAGAACCTACAACAATCGAAACGTTGGTAATCTTTTATTTAAATATATTCTCCCCATAGCTTAGAATGGTATTAATTACCATTACATGGCGACCGTGACAGGACAACAACCAAAAAAAAAATGAAACCGAAAAATTAGAATTAAAAAAAAAATTATGACCCGTACAATCAGAAAAATGTTCATTCAAATTTGAATAACATTAAATACTATACCAAAAAGTATTATGCTGATAACGGGCATTATGCCAGAATATATAAATTTGAGAAGTTCACTTCTCATATAGAAAAAAAAATTGAAAATAATAGAAAAGATTTCATCCAGAGAAGCAGAAGATTGGTGGACTAACTGGATGAATGAGAAAGTGATATTCCAATTATTATGGTTTTCACAAAAAACCAGATCATATATTCGACCGAAAATTTGCCGAATAAGATTTGACGCCTATATCAGGAGAAGAAATGCGTTAAATACATGGATTAAAGAAAACTTAGTCAAAAATTGATAACGTTTTCTTGGGAAGCACCAAAACCGCGCCTAATAGTCGAATGAAGGGGTACATAAGTATATCGTAGGTATAGATATAGGTATAGGTTTATCTTTATATTTACTTATGGTTCCGGATTTCGACTGAAGAAGAATTAATAAAAAAAAATAATTTTTTAAGTCTACATAAAATTTAATATTAATGGAATAAAATTTTTATAATAAAAAAAGAATTATTTTTTTAATAAAAATTGTCAAGAATAAAATTTAAATATTCTACGTCAAAATAAATAAAGACAAATATTCGACTGAGATTCCGAGTGGAATTAAAAAATAATTACTTAAAATTAAGAAACAATTTTTAGAATAAAAATTGATAAAAAATTAAAAAGTTAATTAAATTGAAATTAGAACTAAATTAAAAGAAAATTATTTAAGTGAAAATTAATGTTTACAAAAGAAATAAATGTGATTAATCTAAAAAAAAAGAAACCTGTGGGAGTTTCATTTTTTACTACAAAAACCAACAGGTTCAACAACAACCCAACAACACACACAACAACGATCCCCACATAGGTATAGGTATAGGTATGTAGTGGCAACACTACAAGTCACTTTCGGCCGTGTCAAGTAAACCTCAGCCAAGCTAACAACGCACAGTCAATAACTGCGCAGTTGTTAACGAAGCTGGCAGAATGTTCACTTGACACGCCACACACACAAAATAATAAAACGTCAGAAAAAGATTCCTTCTTCTGCATCCGGATTTTGTGAATGACGGAAGTCATAATTTTAAAATAAAAAAATAAAATTTCATTTTAATCCAAAAGGATTTTTATTTTTATAAAAAATAAATTATAAGAAGCGCAATTAATCAAAAAGTGATTAATAAAAAAATAATTAATTTTCGAAAGGAATTATTAATTCCAATTAATAAGTAAAACAGAAAAAACAATTATACGAAAGAAATAATTGTTTCTAAAAATAAAGAAAATAATAAAATTATTTTTGTATCAACAAAAATTAAAATTAAGTAAATTTTATAAAGAACAAAACTTAGGTTAATAACCAACCTGTAAAATAAACATTAAGTGTATAAATAAAGATTTAATAAACAGTGATTACTGTGAGAAATAAAAAGCCGTGGGATTTTTATTTCGCACTTCAGCAAACATTTCGACAATTCACTCAAACACATCAACACACAAACCCACCCCCACAGGTATAGGTATAGGTATAAGTATAGGTATAAGTTCAGAGTTCTGGCAGAAAAATATTCATCAACCTTTGAAATTAACATTTGAGAACGCATGTTGTAGAGTCAGGCGTTATTTGTTAAAGAAGAATAAAATCGAAAAAATTAAGGACAATCGCAAAGAAATAAAAGAAAATTTGGAATGGTTATTTTCAAAGGGCGCCGATGACTGTAAAAAAAAAACATTGAAAATCATGCCATGGGAAAAGGCACATTTCACATAATTGATGCATTTAAAGTTCTTCCAGATTTTTTCCAAATTTACAAGGAAAATATGGTAAATGGTTGGAAGAATTTCATCTTGTTGCCAAACTTCAAATGTTTTAGAAACAAACCTCAGAAACTGACAGCAACCCACCTACTGAAGAACAAGTCCAAGAAAGCCTTGATGGCAACATATTGGATTACATTAAAAGCTTACCTCCAGCACGAGGTGAACATGCAGAAGAAATAGATTTAATTATGGCGGAGGCAAACATAGTAGGAAAGGAGGTTACTCTATCAAGGATTGAAAATATTCTTAAAAGGATTTTCCCCACACCAAGGAGTAATGTTAGACAACGGCAACAACAACAAAACCAAGGACCAATGAACCGAACAGAAAGAAGAAGGCAAGAATACGCCAAAACACAAAAATTCTGGTCCAAAAACTCAGGAAGATGCATTAAGGAAATCCTGGACGGTGCAAATAAATCGAAGATGCCACCAAAAGATATAATGGAGCCGTACTGGACTAGAGTACTCTCCGAACAGGAAGCAGTTGAAACGAATGATTTAAAGAAGGAGCCAGAGTCTATGGTTCCAGAGGTATGGGAATATATTACGGAAGAGGAAGCTTCAAAACACTATCCCAAGAGCTCCAGTGCACCAGGTCCAGATGGCATCACCCCAAAGAAGTACAAAAAGCTGACTCCTGCAATAACAACAAAATTACTGAATTTGATAATGTGGTGTGGTAAACTCCCGGAAACAATATCTACTGCCCGTACGACATTCATACCAAAAAAAGAGAACAGCATAAACCCTGAAGATTTCAGACCAATCACAATACCATCAGTGATGGTCAGGCATTTGCATTCAATAATGGCAACTAGAATCAGAACACTCGTGAAGATCAATAAAAATCAAAGAGGATTCATAAAATCAGACGGATGTACAGATAATGTAAATTTGCTGGACTTAGTTATCAGATACCATCATGAAACGATTAATTCAGCGTACATATGTTCTATAGATGTAAGCAAAGCTTTTGACACCGTATCACATGAAGCCCTCTTCACCATACTTTCTAATTATGGCATCCCAGAAGAAATGGTATCATACTTGAAAGAATATTATCTCTCTTCAAGCACAATACAAGGTGATAAATGGTCCTCGGAGAAAATCATACCAAAAAGAGGAGTGAAGCAGGGCGATCCTCTATCGCCATTGCTGTTTAACATCGTAATTGACTCGCTGATCTCAAAAGTACCAAAAACAATAGGCGCAATATTAGATGGATGCAAAATTAACATAGTAGCCTTTGCGGATGACATCCTACTATTC
This sequence comes from Hybos culiciformis, assembly GCA_964007475.1. NCBI lineage: Eukaryota > Metazoa > Arthropoda > Insecta > Diptera > Hybotidae > Hybos > Hybos culiciformis. The sequence continues at coordinate 46,794,075 of OZ023274.1, read as the reverse complement.
GCACAAACTAGAGAAGGGCTCCAGGAGCTACTTGAGTTTACAGATAATGAGCTGAAGAAGTTTGGTTTAAGGATAAATAGCTCAAAAAGCATATCAATGGGGATAAGAGCCATAGGAAAAACCAAAAAGACGGTAATAGATGCGAAACCATTAAAGCTTGATAATAGAGAGATTCCGATCTTAAAAAGGACTGATGCATGGAGATATCTAGGTGTAGAATTCACACCGGAAGGTCGAACAAGCTTTAAAGCGATAGAAATGATAACACCACTATTAGAAAAATTAACTAAGGCGCCATTGAAACCACAACAACGTATATTTGCTCTCAGAACAGTATTGATCCCGAGACTATACCATCAAACAACACTCGGTAGAATCCATATTAACTGCCTGAAAAAACTTGATGTTACAGTAAGACGATACCAGATGAAATGGCTAAGACTCCCTCATGACCTGCCGATTGCATTTATACACACCACCATTAAAGACGGAAGTCTAGGTATTCCATCTTTTCGTCATCGCTGCCCCCTTCTAAGATTGAAGAAATTAGAACGTGCTTTCAATCACCTACAAGAAGAGAATCAGGTATTCGATACTTTTGTTCAAAAAGAAAAAGATACTTGTAGGAGAAGGTTAACATTTGAAAATAGTGAAGTTTTTGATTCTTTTAAAAAGCAAGAAGATTTATGGACATCCCGATTAAACAACATGGTAGATGGAAAGGGACTTAAAGAATCAAGAAAGGTGCCACAAGCTCACCGATGGGTTGGAGAACCAACTAAATTACTTTGTGGGCAAGACTACATTGATTGCATAAAACTAAGATGCAATGCATTACCAAGTAAAAGCAGAACATCGAGAGGTAGACCCACTATAAATAGAAACTGTCGAGCAGGTTGCAGATCAACGGAAACAACAAATCACATCCTGCAACAATGCCATAGAACCCACGGCACAAGAATAAAAAGACACGACGGTCTCGTCAACTATATAAACAGGTCTTTAACTAATTCAGGTTTCGAAGTGTTGAAAGAAGAACGTATCAATACTGAAGAAGGAATGAGAAAACCTGACCTAATAGCATGGAAGGACAACAAAGTTGCTTTAATAGATGTTCAAATTGTGACCGATAGCATCGACCTGCGCACAGCCCATCGTGCCAAGGTCGTGAAGTACGAAAAACCGGAGATACTTACGCACATGACAAATAGATCCGAAGCCTCTGAAGTGAAGATCACGAGTCTTACTTTAAACTGGAGAGGTGTCATGTGCAAGGATGCTATCGAGGACCTGTTAGAATTAGGCGCCATCAAAAAGAAGGATATTGCTGTACTCGCAGTAAGAGCTTTAGTTCGAGGCATCATCAGCTTCAAGACTTTCAACAGGAGTACTAGAGTTGGAGTTGGATAGTGGAATTGGACATTGTTTTAGAGGAACCGCAACCTCGAACGACCAAAATGCGCAATGTGAAAAGTGGTTGGTTTTTAGTGAGTAAGAATCTCACACTACCAGTGAGGAAGAGAAGAAAGTAACCTCCTGGTGCCTATGCAAGGTTTTCCACCACTTCATTAAAAAAAAAAAAAAAATTTAGACTACGGTCATTTTGCTTTCTACCGTTTGTTATGTTCGGTGAAAAAGTGCCCGAAAACGAGGAGTTTGAAAACAAACAAAGATGTTAATCAATCCTTCGAACTATTTAATGGCACTTTTGATTACAGCAATTATTTGAAGCTGCCACGAAAAAACTTGGAATGCATAAGTTTTTCAACAAAAATAAATTATACAAAGGAAATTATAAAGGAATCATCTACAATACATGAAAAACTCAATAGAACACCAGTGAACATTGGAATTGATCCTGGAAATAAAATATTCGTGGCAGCTGTGCGATCTATCAATGATGACCCGTATGATCAGAAAAATGTTACTTCAAATTTGGAGAACATTAAATACTTAACAAAAAAGTATTATTCTGGGCATTCTGCAAGAAAATATCAATTGGAGAAGTTCACATACAATATAGAAAAACAAATTCAAGGAAATCGAGAAGATTATGTCCAGAGAAGCACCACAGAAGATTGGTGGACTAACCGGACGTTGGAATATGTGAAATTCAAATTATCATGGTTTTTACCAAGTACCAAATCATATATTCGGCCGAAAATTTGCCGAATAAGATTTGACGCATATATTAGGACAAGAAATGCGTTAAATAAATGGATTAAAGAAAACTTGATCAAAAAAGAAAAAATGATAACAGTTTTCTTGGGAAGCACCCAAACCGCGCCTAATAGTCCAATGAAGGGGTACATAAGGACCCGTTTGAAACTATTATCAAAAATGCTGAAGTCACATCCAAAAATTCAGCTGATAATGGTGGACGAATATAATACAACGAAAAAATGTAGCAGCTGCTTGGATGACCATGTTGTATCGAAAAGTCCACACAGATATTCGAGTAGCAACAAATGCGGAATTGTGTGGAATAGAGACATAAATGCTAGTCAGAATATTCTACAAGTAGGCTACGAAATACATAAAAAAGAAACAATGTATCGTATTTTGTCGCTGATTTTATAAATAAGTATAACGAAAATGATAATGGATTTGGAAATATTATAAAAATTCTTTAAAATTTACTTTAACAATTAATGAATTATTACCAAATTACTGTGGTACGTAATCTTTAAGCGTTCTTAGATATTAGATATATATATTATAATTTTTTTCATTTACAATATTCAATTAAAAAAATTAAAATTAAAATAATTCAATACTGAAATAAGATAAATTTCTTGATCATAATATAAAATTGATTTGAAAGTTTAAACATTCGAACAGCGGCATGTGTAGCCACACAATTTCTTTTTCGTAATTAATCACATAATTTTAATTTAATATACGCTTTCTTCTTTATTATATTAGAATAAATTTTACAAAAATAAATACAAATTTAGTATAAAAAATATTAACCAATTTTATAACATAAAAAAGCATTTTGAAACCGCGGAACCACATGTGGACACTTTGATGCTTTGATTCCAGTGGAATCTAAGAATCAAAAAAGAAAAGCAGATGGTTGCGAAGGCATCTAAAAGAATTAAAAAAGAAAAGCGGCAAAAGCAGATGATGCTACTGATGCCACTGGAAAACGAAAAAAAGAAGATAAAGGAAAAGACGCACCTGTTATTCCAGTGGCATCTAAGAATTAAAAAAGAAAAGCGACAAAAGCAGAGACTGATGGGACTTCAAAAAAGATTCGCCTGGAAACTGTGAAGCCAAAAGTGGCTTCAAAAACAGAGAAAGTAACAAGAAAATCGACCGCTAGACGCGTACAGTAGGTAGACACTGGCAGTCGTGTTACAACAGTGAAATTATCATTAAAAAGCGTCATAAAAGATGACAGAGTAAATGATAAAATTCAAAAAGATGTCGACGAAATGAGCATCTTGGCGTACGAGGCATCAATTCTGATTAATTTTGAATTGATGCGCCAATTGAATTCAAATGAATATGGCAAGAAAAAAATTGATTTCCTGTCATATTTTTATAGTTTGATGAATTGTAAAAAATACGAAGATATATTCCAGAATATAAAAGTCTCAGAATTAGATTACAAAAATACGATAAATCATATCGAAGTAAGGTATAGGTATAAGTATAGGTATAAGTATAGGTATAGGTATAAGTATAGGTATAGGTATAAGTATAGGTATAGGTATAGATATAGATATAGATATAGATATATATATAGGTATAGGTATAGGTATAGGTATAGGTATAGGTATATGTATAGGTATAGGTATAGGTATATGTATAGGTATAGGTATAGATATAGGTATAGGTATAGGTATAGGTATAGGTGTAGGTATAGGTATAGGTATAGGTATAGGTATAGGTATAGGTATAGGTATAGGTATAGGTATAGGTATAGGTATAGGTATAGGTATAGGTATAGGTATAGGTATAGGTATAGGTATAGGTATAGGTATAGGTATAGGTATAGGTATAGGTATAGGTATAGGTATAGGTATAGGTATAGGTATAGGTATAGGTATAGATATAGGTATAGGTATGTAGTGGCAACACTACAAGTATTATCTCCGGCCGTGTCAAGTAAACCTCAGCCAAGCTAACAACGCACAGTTAATAGCTGCGCAGTTGTTGACGAAGCTGGCAAAGTGTTCACTTGACACGCCGCAAGAAATAAACCAAGAACGAAACAAAAATAGAAAAAACTTTCTCTTTCTGAATCCGGATTTCGTCGACGACATAAGTCAGAAGAAAAGAAAAAAGTAATTTTTTTTTAGAATAAAAAATAATTTTAATGTAAAGAAATTTTTATAAAAAAAAAATCAATTAGAAAATAGAAAAAGGATTCCGAGTCGAAATAAAAATAATTAATAAAATCAAGAATCAATTTTGAGAAAATAAAATTGATAAAACATTAAAAAATTGGTTAAATTAATTTAAGGTTAAAACCAATAAGAAAAATAAATAAGTGTAAAATAAGATTTAATAAAATAAAATAAATGTGATTATCTGTAAAAAAAGAAACCCGTGGGAGTTTCATTTTTTTGCTTCAACAAACCAACAGGTACAACACAACCTAACAACCCAACAACACACATACAAACCCCACAATTGGTGACCCCATTATTATTCTCATGTTTTTGATAAAAGGCATCGTAAATTCCACAACCGCAAACACAGTAATTAATCAAGAAAAAAAAAAGACAATTATTGAATTAACTATAGACTGTTATAATCGATCAAAAATACAGAATTCATCACAACTATTTGAAGAAAGTTCGATTATATCAAACACCACCGATAAGAATATTTTTTTCCTTGAAACTTCATGCTCGAAAAATGAAGTATTGCATCTAACGGCTAGAAGACAGGCATGTGCAATTGAATCAGCGGCTATTATGAATCCAAATTCACGAATATATTTACTTACGTTAAGTCCAGTAGGTTTTCAAAAACAAATGGAACCAATAATTGGAGCACTTCAATCTTATGGAAACATACTATTTAGAAACGTTAATTTATGGAAATTTGCTGAAGGTTCTCGTGCTGAAAAATGGATTCAAACCAATGAGATTTTCCATTCAAATTATTTAATTAATCATTTAGCTGACTTTTTAAGATATTTAACTCTTTGGAAATATGGTGGAACATATTTGGATATGGACATAATTCTTAAAAAGACCTTAGAAGATATAGCACAGCAAAAAATTTTAATAAAAATAAAATTAAAAATTTTAGGTGTTATACATGTGGAGGAAAGAACCATGAGTGCGAATTGTCCTACAATACAAAAATTAAAAAAAGATGAAAGTAATGGGTCATCAAAAAAGGCATTTATGACGTCAGTTTTAGAACAATGTGACGATGATCATGACATTTGGTACATTGATAGTGGAGCATCAAATCACATGACACCAAACAGACATATGTTATTCGAATATCGAAAGCCTTTAGTGAAAGAAATTTCTACAGCCAACAATTCGAAATTGATAGTGGAGGGCATTGGAAAAATTAATTTATTTATTGATGGAAATGTGATAGAGGTATCGGATGTATTGTTTGTTCCAGGTTTGTCAGCTAATCTCTTATCTGTCAATAAAATTATTCAAAAAGGCAATCGAGTTATTTTTGAAAAAGGTGGTTGTGCCATTTATGATCAAAATGGAGAATAGTAAGTCTGAAAATGGTGTTTATAAAATAAAAACTGAATTTGCGAGGAATAGTAAGAGACAACCTACTGTGGCTCTTTCTAGTACAGAGGCGGAATATATGGCTGTTTCAGCGGCAGTCCAAGAGGCGTCATGGTTAAGAAAGTTAGCTGTTGAGCTAAGCAATCAAGAACAATCATCAGTTAAAATATTTTGCGACAACCAAGGTGCAATAAAATTAGCTGATTCAGATCGATACAGACCACGAACAAAGCATATTGATGTGAGGTATCATTTTCTGCGAGACAAAATTGAGGATGGTACAGTTACTATCGAATATATTCCTACTGATGAAATGGCTGCAGATAGTTTAACTAAAGCGGTTACCAAAGATAAGCATAACTACTGCAACAAGGTTTTTGGTATGTGTTGAAATTTAAATTGAATTATGATGAATTTATATTTGAACAAGTGAGGGTGTTGAATTAATTATATGTTCCAGTTATTATACACAACATGAGTAATTATGTGTTCCGGTTATTATACATAATATTGATAACCCTATAATATAGGTTCAAGGTCTTTACCTAAAGTTTAAATCTTTTATTAATTTATTCTTATTGTTACGAATAACATTATTTTCATAATTGAAATAATTTCTAATTATGAACGAATATAAAATAAAATTTATTATCGATTATACAGCAGAACAAACAACATCTTTTATTTTAACATCACCTACCAATTACATTGGTAAAAAACGAACATAAAAATCACATTTTTTTATTAAAACAAACACTTAAAAATTTTTTTTTCATTATTAATAAAATAACCTAGAAAATAACCTAAAAAATATATAAAATTTAACCTTTTCTCAAGGAAGGGTGATGTAGTGGCAACACTACAAGTATTATCTCCGGCCGTGTAAGTAAACCTCAGCCAAGCTAACAACGCACAGTTAATAGCTGCGCAGTTGTTGACGAAGCTGGCAAAGTTTTCACTTGACACGCCGCAAGAAATAAACCAAGAACGAAACAAAAATAGAAAAAACTTTCTCTTTCTGAACCCGGATTTCGTCGACGACATAAGTCAGAAGAAAAGAAAAAAGTAATTTTTTTTTAGAATAAAAAATAATTTTAATGTAAAGAAATTTTTATAAAAAAAAATCAAATAGAAAAAGGATTCCGAGTGGAATTAAAAATAATTAATAAAATCAAGAATCAATTTTGAGAAAATAAAATTGATAAAACATTAAAAAATTGGTTAAATTAATTTAAGGTTAAAACCAATAAGAAAAATAAATAAGTGAAAAATAAGATTTAATAAAATAAAATAAATGTGATTATCTGTAAAAAAAGAAACCGGTGGGAGTTTCATTTTTTTGTTTCAACAAACCAACAGGTACAACACAACCTAACAACCCAACAACAACACACATACAACCCCCACAGGTATAGGTATAGGTATATGTATAAGTTCGGAGTTCTGGCAGAAAAATATTCATCAACCTTTGAAATTAACATTTGAGAACGCATGTTGTAGAGTCAGGCGTTATTTGTTAAAGAAGAATAAAATCGAAAAAATTAAGGACAATCGCAAAGAAATAAAAGAAAATTTGGAATGGTTATTTTCAAAGGGCGCCGATGACTGTAAAAAAAAAACATTGAAAATCATGCCATGGGAAAAGGCACATTTCACATAATTGATGCATTTAAAGTTCTTCCAGATTTTTTCCAAATTTACAAGGAAAATATGGTAAATGGTTGGAAGAATTTCATCTTGTTGCCGAACTTCAAATGTTTTAGGGTGCCATTCAAATTTTAAAATAGAAATGGGTTTCTGGTTAGGAATGGCAAAAAAGATTTTGCTGATGATTGGAAATTCCAGCAACATGTACTGAAGCACTGCAATTTTTCAAATTATGTTTTAATATAAGTTTTTTATTTTTTATTTATTATAATTTTTTTTTTTAAATGGATTTCAAAAATATTATTTAATTAAAAACAATCACATATAGTAATGATAACAATTTTAAAATAGAAATTGGAAGAACTTTAGCAGTCCCGCCGAGGGACTTAGAACGCATTTAGACTACGGTCATTTTGCTTTCTACCGTTTGTTATGTTCAGTGAAAAAGTGCCCGAAAACAAAGAGTTTGAAAACAAACAAAGATGTTAATCAATCCTTCGAACTATTTAATGGCACTTTTGATTACAGCAATTATTTGAAGCTGCCACGAAAAAACTTTGAAAAAACTTTGAATACAAAGATCTAAGTCCAGAATATGAAAGTCTCAGAATTAGATTACAAAAATACGATAAATCATTTCGTAGTAATCTATTCGGAGCTTTGGCAGAAAAATATTGATCAACCTTTGAAATTAACATTGTTGAGAACGCATTTAAGAGTCAGGCGTTATTTGATTAAAAAAAATCAAGTCGAAAAAATTAAGGACCATCACAAGGAAATAATGAAAAACATGGAATGGTTATTTTCAAAGGACGCCGATGACTCTAATAATACATTGAAAATCATGCCTTGGAAAAAGGCACATTTTCACAAAATGAATACATTTAAAGTTCTTCCAGATTTTTTCCAAATTTACAAGGAAAATATGGTAAATGGTTGGAAGAATTTCATCTTGTTGCCGAACTTCAAATGTTTTAGGGTGCCATTCAAATTTTAAAATAGAAATGGGTTCCTGGTTAGGAATGGCAAAAAAGATTTTGCTGATGATTGGAAATTCCAGCAACATGTACTGAAGCACTGCAATTTTTCAAATTATGTTTTAATATAAGTTTTTTATTTTTTATTTATTATAATTTTTTTTTTTAAATGGATTTCAAAAATATTATTTAATTAAAAACAATCACATATAGTAATGATAACAATTTTAAAATAGAAATTGGAAGAACTTTAGCAGTCCCGCCGAGGGACTTAGAAAGCATTTAGACTACGGTCATTTTGCTTTCTACCGTTTGTTATGTTCAGTGAAAAAGTGCCCGAAAACAAAGAGTTTGAAAACAAACAAAGATGTTAATCAATCCTTCGAACTATTTAATGGCACTTTTGATTACAGCAATTATTTGAAGCTGCCACGAAAAAACTTTGAAAAAACTTTGAATACAAAGATCTAAGTCCAGAATATGAAAGTCTCAGAATTAGATTACAAAAATACGATAAATCATTTCGTAGTAATCTATTCGGAGCTCTGGCAGAAAAATATTGATCAACCTTTGAAATTAACATTGTTGAGAACGCATTTAAGAGTCAGGCGTTATTTGATTAAAAAAAATCAAGTCGAAAATTAAGGACCATCACAAGGAAATAATGAAAAACATGGAATGGTTATTTTCAAAGGACGCCGATGACTCTAATAATACACTGAAAATCATGCCTTGGAAAAAGGCACATTTTCACAAAATGAATACATTTAAAGTTCTTCCAGATTTTTTCCAAATTTACAAGGAAAATATGGTAAATGGTTGGAAGAATTTCATCTTGTTGCCGAACTTCAAATGTTTTAGGGTGCCATTCAAATTTTAAAATAGAAATGGGTTTCTGGTTAGGAATGGCAAAAAAGATTTTGCTGATGATTGGAAATTCCAGCAACATGTACTGAAGCACTGCAATTTTTCAAATTATGTTTTAATATAAGTTTTTTATTTTTTATTTATTATAATTTTTTTTTTTAAATGGATTTCAAAAATATTATTTAATTAAAAACAATCACATATAGTAATGATAACAATTTTAAAATAGAAATTGGAAGAACTTTAGCAGTCCCGCCGAGGGACTTAGAACGCATTTAGACTACGGTCATTTTGCTTTCTACCGTTTGTTATGTTCAGTGAAAAAGTGCCCGAAAACAAAGAGTTTGAAAACAAACAAAGATGTTAATCAATCCTTCGAACTATTTAATGGCACTTTTGATTACAGCAATTATTTGAAGCTGCCACGAAAAAACTTTGAAAAAACTTTGAATACAAAGATCTAAGTCCAGAATATGAAAGTCTCAGAATTAGATTACAAAAATACGATAAATCATTTCGTAGTAATCTATTCGGAGCTTTGGCAGAAAAATATTGATCAACCTTTGAAATTAACATTGTTGAGAACGCATTTAAGAGTCAGGCGTTATTTGATTAAAAAAAATCAAGTCGAAAAAATTAAGGACCATCACAAGGAAATAATGAAAAACATGGAATGGTTATTTTCAAAGGACGCCGATGACTCTAATAATACATTGAAAATCATGCCTTGGAAAAAGGCACATTTTCACAAAATGAATACATTTAAAGTTCTTCCAGATTTTTTCCAAATTTCCAAGGAAAATATGGTAAATGGTTGGAAGAATTTCATCTTGTTGCCGAACTTCAAATGTTTTAGGGTGCCATTCAAATTTTAAAATAGAAATGGGTTTCTGGTTAGGAATGGCAAAAAAGATTTTGCTGATGATTGGAAATTCCAGCAACATGTACTGAAGCACTGCAATTTTTCAAATTATGTTTTAATATAAGTTTTTTATTTTTTATTTATTATAATTTTTTTTTTTAAATGGATTTCAAAAATATTATTTAATTAAAAACAATCACATATAGTAATGATAACAATTTTAAAATAGAAATTGGAAGAACTTTAGCAGTCCCGCCGAGGGACTTAGAAAGCATTTAGACTACGGTCATTTTGCTTTCTACCGTTTGTTATGTTCAGTGAAAAAGTGCCCGAAAACAAAGAGTTTGAAAACAAACAAAGATGTTAATCAATCCTTCGAACTATTTAATGGCACTTTTGATTACAGCAATTATTTGAAGCTGCCACGAAAAAACTTTGAAAAAACTTTGAATACAAAGATCTAAGTCCAGAATATGAAAGTCTCAGAATTAGATTACAAAAATACGATAAATCATTTCGTAGTAATCTATTCGGAGCTCTGGCAGAAAAATATTGATCAACCTTTGAAATTAACATTGTTGAGAACGCATTTAAGAGTCAGGCGTTATTTGATTAAAAAAAATCAAGTCGAAAAAATTAAGGACCATCACAAGGAAATAATGAAAAACATGGAATGGTTATTTTCAAAGGACGCCGATGACTCTAATAATACATTGAAAATCATGCCTTGGAAAAAGGCACATTTTCACAAAATGAATACATTTAAAGTTCTTCCAGATTTTTTCCAAATTTACAAGGAAAATATGGTAAATGGTTGGAAGAATTTCATCTTGTTGCCGAACTTCAAATGTTTTAGGGTGCCATTCAAATTTTAAAATAGAAATGGGTTTCTGGTTAGGAATGGCAAAAAAGATTTTGCTGATGATTGGAAATTCCAGCAACATGTACTGAAGCACTGCAATTTTTCAAATTATGTTTTAATATAAGTTTTTTATTTTTTATTTATTATAATTTTTTTTTTTAAATGGATTTCAAAAATATTATTTAATTAAAAACAATCACATATAGTAATGATAACAATTTTAAAATAGAAATTGGAAGAACTTTAGCAGTCCCGCCGAGGAACTTAAAAAGCATTTAGACTACGGTCATTTTGCTTTCTACCGTTTGTTATGTTCGGTGAAAAAGTGCCCGAAATCGAAGAGTTTTAAAAGAAACAAAGATGTTAATCAATTCTTCGAGCTATTTAATGACTCTTTTGATTACAGCAATTATTTGAAGCTGCTTCGAAAAAACTTGGAATGCATGAGTTTTTCAATAGATGGAGTTTCCTGTTCCATAAATTTTATAAAGGAAATAAAGGAACCATCTGCAATACATGAAAACTGAATAGAACACCAGTGAACATTGGAATTGATCCTGGAAATAAAATATTCGTGGCAGCTGTGCGATCTATCAATGATGACCCTGCGTCGTTTGCGGTCGCTGAAAATCTATGATAAAGACGTCCAATTTTTTGAGAACGTAAATACAAAAATTAAAAATAAAAACAAACTGAAATTTAAATTTAAAAAAAAAATTAAATTAAAAAAAAAAAAATTGAATTAAAATAGAAAAATAAAAAATAAATTGAAAATTAAATTCCCGTATGATCAGAAAAATGTTACTTCAAATTTGGAGAACATTAAATACTTAACAAAAAAGTATTATTCTGGGCATTCTGCAAGAAAATATCAATTGGAGAAGTTCACATACAATATAGAAAAACAAATTCAAGGAAATCGAGAGGATTATGTCCAGAGAAGCACCACAGAAGATTGGTAGACTAACTGGACGTTGGAATATGTGAAATTCAAATTATCATGGTTTTTACCCAAAACCAAATCATGTATTCAGCCGAAAATTTGCCGAATAAGATTTGACGCATATATTAGGACAAGAAATGCGTTAAATAAATGGATTAAAGAAAACTTGATCAAAAAAGAAAAAATGATAAGTTTTCTTGGGAAGCACCCAAACCGCGCCTAATAGTCCAATGAAGGGGTACATAAGGGCTCCTTTGAAACTATTATCAAAAATGCTGAAGTCACATCCAAAAATTCAGCTGATAATGGTGGACGAATATAATACAACGAAAAAATGTAGCAGCTGCTTGGATGACCATGTTGTATCGAAAAGTCCACACAGATATTCCAGTTGCAAAAAATGCGGAATTGTGTGGAATAGAGACATAAATGCTAGTCAGAATATTCTACAAGCAGGCTACGAAATACCTATTAAAAACAATGTGTCGTATTTTGTCGATGATTTTATAAATAAGTATAACGATAATGGATTTGGAAATATTATAAAAATTCTTTAAAATTTACTTTAACAATAAATGAATTATTACCAAATTACTATGGTACGTAATCCTTAAGCGTTCTTAGATATTAGATATATATATTATAATTTTTTTCATTTACAAAACATTCTTAAATTGAATATTCAATTAAAAAAATTAAATTTAAAATAATTCAATACTGAAATAAGATAATTAGATAACATAGACGATTTAACAAGCAAAATTTAAATTTTTTGTAATCTTTCTTGATCATCATAATATAAAATTGATTTGAAAGTTTAAACATTCGAACAGCGGCATGTGTAGCCACACAATTTCTTTTTCGTAATAAATTACATAATTTTAATTTAATAGACGCTTCTTCTTATAATATAATTTGTTGAATAAATTTTACAAAAATAAATAAAAATTTAGTATAAAAAAAATAAACCCATTTTATAACATAAAAAAAAGTATTGTGAAACTTAAATAAATAGTAGTTAGTTCGATGATAGTTTTTTCCCCATTTTCTTTTAAACATAATATAATAATACCTTTGTTAAAAAAATATATATTAGGTGTAAATTTCCATTCGTATTTCTAGTATATTTTTTGAAAATCATTAAATTTCATCTAATTTATTCTGAATTTTGATAATTTTTCTTACGAAAAGTTGCTAATTTTATTCGTTCCATTTGCAAAGCCTGATCTAATTCCAAAATTTTAACTTGAATTTCCATTTCCAAAGTTTTAGCTTGATGTGTAGTCAACTTTGTTAAATCTAAATCTTGCGAAGTTTCTAATTGTTGACTACAATCTTTAGCTGTGGCCACTAAAACTGCAGTTGCACCAGTGACACCTTTGGATGCATCCGAAAGTTTTACTAAATTCTCAGAGCCTCGTTGAGCTTTTACTCGACTAGCCACCACTAATTGAGCAGTACATGCGGATATTTCTTGCGCTGCGACTATAAGATTTAGATGATGTTTTGCATCACCAGAAACCGCTTTATTTGCTGCCTCTACCAAAAGATTTGCCCCCATTGCTACCGATTTTGCGGCTGATATTAAACCTTCAGTCCACTGATGATTACGCTTGTAAAATTCTTTCGCAGAAGCTGTACCTAAAAACAATTTAAAAGCAATATATGGTTAAGTTTGTTTTATTTTGCATTTAAAAATTCGTGAATTAGCTAACCTTTTCCAGCTGCTACAATTTCAGCTTGTAAGAACCTTGATTTTTGTACAAGTAGTCTAATGCATTTCATTAGAGCGGTACATGAATCAAGAATTTTCTCATTTACTTCTAATTTTATCCCAGAATCTGATGCTCTTGATTTCGAAAGCATTTCAATAATTTTTGCACTAGCTTCTTCGATAGCTTTATCCATTCCTGTTAATTCTTTTTCAATTTGTTCTGCAATTTGACCCGAATTATCTGAGTTCGATGACAAATCATGGATCATTGTTGTTATTTTCATCAATTTATCTTTAATTATTTGAATTCTTTCATTGATGTTTTTCGTATTTGCTGGAAGCTCACATAGTTTATCAAAAAAGCTCATTATATCCTTACAAAAGCTTTTTAATTCATTTGCAATTCCTACAAAAACGTAATAATTAATTTGTAACACAAAATTGTAACATCAATTTCAAAAACAACGAGTGTCATAAACCTAATTTGTCTTTTATTTTTACTGACATTATGCATGTGTGTATCACTCGAATACAATTATTTAAAAAAGTAAAAAAAAAAAAAAAGAGTAAAAGCTTAATATCAGACAACCCACATTGCTACTTACTTTCTCCGCACTCGATATCGGCTGAACTATTACATATTGTCATTCCTTGAATTTCAATTGTTGCCAATAAATGACCCGCCAGCACAGTTTTTCTCGCCAATCCTTCTACCATGCTTTGGTCATTTGTATATTTCTCATAAACAAGACGTAATTCGTTTAGACTTTCTTGTAATTCTTCAGCTATCATCATAAAGTAGCTTGAGGTTCCAGCTGCTTGTGAAAAATCATTTTCATTCATTGCTCTAATTGCCAATTTCTCTGAAGATTTAATACAAGCCAATAATAAACTTTTAATAGCACTATCACTACGAATTTTTTGATCATGTATTGATGATTCCAGTGCTGAAATTGTTTGCATAAGCTCACCCTGTTGATGAATTGAATCTTGTAAATCATTTTCAAAACTCAGTTTATCACCTGCTAAAAGCTCTATTTTCATACTTGATGTCTACATTTTAGTGTTTTTGATGTAAAATAATTAAGGAGAAAAAATAATAATGTAGTAATTGAAATAACGGTAATTTTATCATAAAATGGATGAAACTTTAAACAACTCCCAAAATGTTTTCCCTTTTTTGTTAGTGTTATCGCTTAATGAATTTCAAATAAAACGCCATGATATGTATTTTTATTTTAAATGTGTTTATCCTAACTTTTGTGGTTTTGTTTCAATAAACCTTTATTGAAGTTTAATTCAAGATGTAACGAGCAGTAAACCAACATTTACTATTTCTTAAGTACAAACAAAATTTAAAAATAATAAAATTACATGAACTTGAAGCTTATAGAATTTATGATCCAACTATTGTTAAGATAATTTGAATTTTAAATCTTAATTTGCGGGCTTCGATTACTGAAACCGAACCATAACTTATTTATTTATTTCATTTGTTTAGATCGAACAATCAACAAAAAAAACTTAGGTTTAATTAATTTATTCTTTATTTTCAATGTCTACTTATTATTGCCAATGTATACTTCTCCATAATTTTTTCTTTGAAAGGATAATTTGGAAATAGGAGAATTGCGTATTCATAATTAATAAGAAGTTCAAAAATTAAAATGATACCAAATTCTTCTCGTTTTTAAGGGTAGGCAGGCCCCGCTCAACTTTAATTTATGTTCTCACGATATGGAAATAGGTCGGAAAAAGGGAATCTTCGCAAAGCAGATCTTAAATTCAATTTTTTTCACATAAGTCACATAGACTTTTTCAAAAAGTATTCCCAAATTTTGTATAAAGGAAGCCCGACCATTAGAAACCAATCCTACCATTTTACTCATTTTAACATAAAACATAATTTTAGTTAAATGATAATGATAACCAAATGATATTAAACAATGAAACTAAAACTAATACCATTTACACACTTCTACTTATTATTCTTTTCCCATACAAAACAAAATTTCATAATCCCAAACAAGTGTTGTCTAAGTGTTCTTTTAAAAATTAAAATTTTTTTTAAAAATAATTCTTTTTTCTATTTTTTTTTTTATTTAACTTGTTTTAAATAAATTCAATAAAAATTACAAAACTTTTTACAAAGCTCCGTCGACTAGTGTGAACAAGTTTTTCAAAATACTATATTTTAAGACTCAAATAAGAGAAGTGTGTAAAGGTCATAAAAAACAAACAAAATATGACAATGGTAAATGAAATTAGAAGTTTGGAAAAATGTAAACATCGATGATAGTATGCTTAACAGATGATAACATTACATTGAAATGAAAAATGTAATTTTTCAATATTTTTACCCTTAATTTTTGTTCATTTTCTTCTAATTTCTGTTTCAATTCAGATATTTCGCAATCTCTCTGAACAAGT
This sequence comes from Hybos culiciformis, assembly GCA_964007475.1. NCBI lineage: Eukaryota > Metazoa > Arthropoda > Insecta > Diptera > Hybotidae > Hybos > Hybos culiciformis. The sequence continues at coordinate 46,778,050 of OZ023274.1, read as the reverse complement.
AAGATATTACTACTTTCTTCAAGTTTTGACAGTTCTTCTGAACGGTTTTTTAAATCTGCATCTATACTAGTTATTTTAGAGTTGGATTTTTTTTCTAAATTGTCGTATTCAACTTTTAAGTTATCTAACTTTATAATTAATTCAGCAATTTCTGCTGACTTATCAGCTTGTAAATCATCATAACGAATCCTCATTTGATCAAAATTATGTGTAATTTTGTCTAATTTTTCAGCTAATTCAATCTCCTTACGTGCTGATTCTGTTGTTTGACTTTTAATCTTAATTAATTCCTCTTCTTTTTGCTCAAATTCTTCCAATTGAACTTTTAAAAGTTCTTTTTCTGTTGTTAAGTCAGTAGTTTCTTTTTTGGTTTGATTTAATTGTTTATTTAAATCTCCGTGCTTAAAATGAAAATAAAAGGTCAGGGAGTTATTTTTAAGGAAATGTAAAGAAGCTTACCATCCTTAAAAGTTTAACATGTTCATCTCGAATTTGTGTGTACATTGATTTTAGTTTATCAAACTTTTCTTCTGATTGTTTAGCTCTTTCTTCTTCGGCGTGGGCTTTTTCTAAAATATTAAAATTTGGCAATTAAAAGTAATGAAAAAATAATACATATAACTTTTTTCTAATTTTATCTGATCCAACTGACCCAACTGAAGATTCATTATTTTTTATTAATTTTCAATTATTAAAATTTTCAAGTTTAATTTAAATGGAACTTTTTACTATATGAAACATCATACTAACAATTTTTCAATTTACAATGTATATTATGATTTTTTTAAGACTAATTTGTTATAAAATATAAGTTTTTAATAAGTTCTGAAAATGCTTTTCAACAATGTAGTCTCTCTTATTGTAAAATATCAATTTTTTTACCACCTGTTTGATGACTTTTTCGAAAAAAAAAGTATAAGTATAATAAACAAAGTTTTATTAAACATTTTATGTTATATTTAGTTTCGACACTATTTACATAACTTTCTCAATAAAATTCTATCAAAGAAATTTAAGTAGAAATAGAAGAGCTGCAAACACAAATATTTCTTTTGCAAAGCAAACCGGCTTGGAACAGTAATAATCTACGATTATGTAAAAATCGAAAAATGAAAAAATTAACAAAAGTACAAAAGGTTACTATTACTTTTTATTAAATAAGACAAAACACAAAATGGAACTTTAAATAATTTACAAGAATATTTAAAATCGACGAAAAAAAATTACTGCCATGCTGCCTCATTTAATGATCTAATTTTAATTAATTGTTGTTCATTGTTTTTCATATTTATTTAAACAAATTGTTTTTTTTTTTTTTTGTTTACAATAATTTTCTTTTTTCCTTATAATTTCAATTTTAATAATTGATTTAACAAGGTCGGGTACATATAATTTTCAATTTAGTACAAGACTTTATATAATAAATATTTGACACGAGTTTTACAATTTAAAAATGAAATACAAAATTTAAAATCCATTCAATACAAGGTAGTTGAGTTTTTGCTTTTCTTTTAAGCTTCTAAAATCTATGAGAAGTCCCATAATATACAGCTGAAAGAAATAAAATTTCTACGATGTGCCAATATTTGCACGTAATCTGTATATTTTAATAAAAAAAATATTTCAAACAATAGTTTTCACCGAATAAAATGTAGCAGATTTCATACCTTTATAATATAGTATTATTTTCCTAAAAAAAAACCATGCACAATTTTTATTATTATGTTTTCTTACAATAAATTTCCAGTAAATGGACTAACTATTACTATGTATCTTAGTCTTAATCAAATAATATTGTGAGATCCTTACGTTCAAGAGTTGGTGTTGTCTGAACTAACAATTCTAATTCATTCTTTTTCAGCCTGATTTCAGTTAAACTTTGTTGCACATCACCTAATTGTGATCTTAATTTAGTTATTTGTTCTTCTAGTTCACCAACTTGTTGACGATTTTGTTGTGTCTGAGATTTTAAACACTTTCCCAAACGATCAATTTCCATTTGAAGATCTCGTATTAAATTATCTCGATCTAATAATAATCTTTCAAAATTAATTTGTGGGTGTTGTGGTTCCGGAGTTGAACTCATTGAAAAATTATTTTGCTCCTCTACTGTCATGTTAGTAATATCAACTAAATTATCAACAATAGGATCTGGTTCTGGCTCCGGCACAACAACTACTGGTGGTACATAACTTCCGAAATCCACTTTTGATGTAAAATTTGGTGCACGTTCTGGCAAAATTGGAAGAGTTATTAAGTCCGCAAAATACTGCAATGGTCGAACACTGTCGTAAAAAGTTTTTAATTGATTAAACATTGTTCGAAAACGATCACGATGACCAGCCAATATGTCATTTGGCAAATTATCATGCAAACGAAACATTAATCTTACAATGAAATCGTACAATTGATTAGAGTCTTGTATAATTGGTATAAATGGTGCCAAACGACATTGTCCTTGTGGAGTCATTGAAGACATTCGATAAGTATTCACCGAATTAAAAACTACAATGAAACAACAATAATAATAATAATAATAATATAAAGAATAACATCATATTTATTAAACTTAAATTTAAAAAAACTAATTTTTACTTTTAGCTTGTAGCGCCAATATCTCATCCATATAATCGAACATCTCGACTCCTAATTGAAAACTGAAAATACGGCACAAAATAAAATGTACTGTTATAATTAATTTTTTTTATATAAGTCTTTCATCATTATCGGTATCGATTCATATAAATTAGGACACAAAAAACATAATTGGATATCAATATTTGATTTTTTCAAATATTATATTAGTATATTAATCATAATTAAGTGTAAATTGAAATTAAATAAAAATTTAAATTTTCTACAAGTTATTGATAAAGTGAACTATTGGTATGACATAAGAATCAACGGATAAAAATAAAAATGTATATGTTTCAAAAATTTGGAGCACATCTGTTTGGAGATTGGGAGATATTTTTTTAATTTACAGAATCAAAATTACTTGAAAGTATTTTTGTGCATAATGAGGAATATTTTTTATTTACTAATTTAACTTTAAGTATTTAAAGTAGGAACAATATTTTCAGATATCAAGAATGTAATATAATATATTTCAATTAATTTTTATTAATTTTAACAAAATTCACAAATTGCAAAGAAGTATAAGTAAGAGCTTATTATAAAATAGTTTATTATCTTTATTCTATTTTCAAATATTGAAAACCTATTTTACTTACTAAACATTTATATCGTTTTCGGAAATTCTTTCTAATTGCTGAAATGGTAAAACTAAATTTCCTGGAAATACTGGATTTCTTTCATGAAAATCTAATTTACAAACAACCAATTTTGTATAATGTTGAACACAAATGCCAAATCCATCATTTAAATGGCCCCATAATTTGCCAATTTCTAATATCATTTTTTTATGCCTCTGTGAATTTTTAATTGTATTAGGATGGCCTTCCCTCAAAATTTTATGCAATAAATGGCAAAATTTCCATGCAGCAAAACGATTTTCCATTAATGGTTGACGCATTGCTATTGTCCAAAATAGTTGTGCTCCATGAGATTTATGAGTACCAATAATAACAGCACGAGCATGTTTAACTTTAAGCGGAGCTTCAATTGGATTTAAAGCCTTACTAACACTAATGGTCTAGAAATTAAAATAAAAAAAAAAAATTAAATATCTTATCTTATTAAAAACTAATTTTAGGTAAAAAAAATTCTTGGAAAATACTTAGGGAACCAATCTTTATATGGATTATCTGATTTCACCAAAAACAGAAGTTTTTTAAATTAAAAATATTATATAAAATTAGTAAAAAATTAGTAAAATTTACCATATTGTGGAATTCTTTATCTCTCATCGACATGGTTAGTGTTTATTTATTTGAAAAAAAAAAAAAAAAGTTAAATTTTAAAAGTAAGTTAGTTATTTTTTTAATATCAAAAATTCATGCGATTAGTTGAATTATCTGAAAGAGAATACAAAAAAATTATTAATCAGAAAACTTATTTAAAAAAAAAAAATTTTTTTGTTTTATTTTATTTTTGAACAATCTCTGGCTGTTGTTGATTTGTGAATGATAAAAATTTATATTTAATTTTAGAGAAAATTTAAAAAAAAAATATATAATAATAATAAAAATAAGTAATAAAAAAATTATAAACAAAAAAGCTTGTAAAAATTAATTACATATTATTATACCTACCTATATTATACATATGTTTTGTTTAAATTTTTAAAAAGGTAAAAATGACTTGACTATGCTTAGTAATTGATACGAATTCAGAAATTAACAACAATAACGGTAGAAATTTTTCATCGTTAACTAAATATTTTTAAAAGACTCAAAATTGCGATCAGAACATAAATTTGTTAAAAAAAAAAAATTTTCAAGATAAAATAATTCTGAAAAATGAAAGTAATCTGAAGCAATAAATCAAACAAATTTGTGAAAACATATAAGCACCTCGACATATATTATCTACTTAGGTACCTAGGTAGAATATAAAAGTCATTTAAAAAACTAATAAATATTAACTAATAATTTTAAAAATAAATTTATTAAGCTATTGCTTAGGTTTTTTGGTACTTAGCAGGGCGCAAATGTACGGCGCAAAAAATTAAAATGCAAAGCGAAGCAGAAATGTTACCGAAAACTTATAGTCATTTAAAATGAATAGTTTTTTCGTGTATCGGGGGAAGGCTGCGAACCCCCCCCCCCCCCTAGGGCACCTTTTTTTTTCTTGGCGCGCTTCGCGCGATGCGAATGGGACGGAGACTCTGTAAATTTCTGCACAACTGATGTAATTTAAAAACCGAACATGAACGAACCAGTTGTGCAGAAATTTACAATCCCCGTCCCCATTCGCATCGCGCGAAGTGCCCTAGGGGGCGGCAGCCGTCCCCCGATACACGAAAAAAAACTATTCATTTTTAATGACCATAAGTTTTCGGTAACATTTCTGCTTCGTTTTGCGCCTTGATTCACAATTTTTTGCGCCGTACATTTGCGCCCGGGCTAACGGAAAAGTACCCGTTTTTTTTATTTCACTCACACTCTATCCGAGGCCAAAACATATACATATTCAAATTTTTAATCTTCTTAAAAATGAAAAGTGCTTTTTTACAAAATTTGGTGAGAGGAAAGATAACTAACTAAAACAAAGAATCCTACTAACCGAATAGCTAAGAACTTTTGTGAATAAAATTAATCGTAAATAAAAAGAACTTAAAGATTGCTTTCAAAGTATTTCTCTCGTTATGCATTATATACTTTCTACCAGATGCCGACGCGATCATCGATTTCAGCGACCGCAAGGGACGCAGCGACGTTTTTTGGCCTAGCAACAGCGACAAATTTTTAGGTGAAAGCGATAGCTAACAATCATAAAAGTTAAAAAAAAAAAAAAAAAAACCAAGCAGTTTGTTTTTTTTGTTTTCGATTTTTTTTTAACGGTTTTTTTTTGTTAGCGATTATCAGCGACGCAGCAGCGAGCAATGAATTTTTTTTTAGCAGCAGCCCCAAAAAATTTAAAATTTCGCTAAGGTGCAGCAACTAAAAATATGATCGCGTGGGCGTCTGCTTTCTACTAATTTTTAATAACTTTAAAGTCAAAAGATTATAATAACTATGGATTATTAATTATTGTACTGATTGTCGATAATCTTTCATTTTTAATAATTTTAATGTGTTTGTTTAATCGAGTGTCAAATGCATCGAATCATTTTAGCGCTAAATAATATCGCCTGCTCAGAAATAAAACAACGTATAATGAAAAGTATAGTTTCGAGTAATTTGAATTTAAAGATTTGAAAATTAAAAAAAACGTATGAAAAAATATCAAGTAGCGTACAATTTTCATCTAAAAAACACATTTTAATCAACATTAAGAATATTGGAAAGTAGTTGTACTTATAAAATCGAGTACGAGGAATCCAATGGTGCTATTGTCAAATAATGACGTATAAATGTCATACGTTGTTTCATTTCTCAGCAGACGATATAATTTCATAGTGGATTGAATTAATTCTAATGAATACACCTACCTACCTATTATACATTATAACATTTTTTATTTTAAAATATAAATGTTCCTATGCATATCATTAAATAAATATTTGTTCATTCTTTCTAATCATAAGGACAATATAATAAAATTATTTTTAATTTTTATAAAAAAAAATTACTTAAATTGCAAATTTTTTTTTGAATAAAAAACATAACAAAACCTACATTAGAAGTTAAATTACATAATTTTCATAAAAATTTTTAAAACAGACCGAAAATTTAAGTTATCGAGTTAAAATTCTGATTTCTGTAAGCAAATTTTCAAAAGATTTTTTTTTATCCGATAAACCATTTCTAAGCATATATCCTAGCAATAATTTTTTATTATTTATGCTAAATAAATAGTATTTTCGATGAAAATCTTAAATTCTATCAATGTCTTTTACATAAATATGAATTCATTATTTTGACTTTTCAAAATATACAGGTACTATTTAAAAAAAAAAGTAACTATAAAAAAGTACAATACAAAGAGAAAAAAATTTATCGCAAAGGGTTAATATTAAAATAACTTTACAACCAAACGATTTTCTATATATATAGATATATGTATATTTATATATATATATTTTTTTTCAATTAAGCTTAACAGTAAAATGATTATATTTTGAAACTAAGTATAAATAAATTTATACTCAATAGATTTGTGTATAATTTTTTTTTTAATATAAATACATAATGTACTTAGTATAAGTAGTGATAGTTAGTTACTTAATGTAGTTTTTCATTGATATAATGGCAAACGAAGAAAAATTTTTTTAGAATAAAAAAATAACATAATTATTTTTATATAAGTATAGGTACCTATATGTAGTAAAAAAATTTCACTCAACTTCCTATATTTTTTCCCTCCAATAAAACAAAGATCACTTATTTTTTTATTTTCTTTAATAAAATAAATATTAAATTTCAATGGAAATAATAAGCAATTTAAAAAAAAATTAAATACAGAAAAAAAAAAAAATTGTTTTATTATGGTTTTATTTTCTTGCTCTCATTCATATTAAAAAATAAAAAATAAATATGTAAAAATTATAAAAATAATATTTACTTAATATATACTTATTAAAGATTCTTTTGATTTATTCATACCAGAAGAAATTTTTATTTTTGTTTTTTTTTTTTTGCGCGTTCTTAATAAAGAAAGTGAAGTTTATTGTCACTAATTTTTAGTAGGCATGTGCCCGAATTCGTTGTAAATTTGAACATGGGCCTCTTAAATTAGGGGGGGGGCCTCCAAACAACATTGTACAAAACGATCAAAAAGTTCACTTCGTACTTTTACGTACGCAACAAACTGCTCAATTGTATAATTTCATTCTTGTGGTTTTTAATGAAATATTTATTATGCTTTGAGAGTTGCAACATATACCTAGTTTACATGATAGTCCAACCGTGGTTGAGTCGAAATGTGGTTGAAAAGAGGTTAAGTGTTTACATGATGTAGTCGAAAAGCATGTGGTTGAACTATGGTTGAATTGAGTTTGAAAACAATAACAAAAAAGAAACAAAACAAACAGCTGTTGCTTATTTTTTAACCGGGTTAACCGTTTACATGGATAGAGTTAACTTAACCGAGCGAATTTCTTAGGTTGAGTCAGGTTAACCCAGGTTAACTCTACCACCGTTTACATGTAGTTGAACCGTAGTTGAACCCGGTTTCAACTCTCCATGTAAACTAGGTAATATTGTAAATGGAAATTATTATTATAAAAAAATTTTTTAAGCAGTAGTTACTACTTGGATAGTACTTAGTAGTATTTCACGTTTTCAAAAGTTTAAACGGAAATTGTTTTAGTTTTTTTCTCTAGAATTGAATTAACCTCTACAACTTAGTTTTTTTGAATTCCATTAAAACTACGGCAAATTTTTTATCATTAAATAGGGGACCACATATCTTGTCTGACCTGGGCCTCCAAGTGTCTCTCGCAGGCCCTGCATGTAAGTATGTACAATAGTACATTAGAGTAGCATAAAAACGTGACCCTCCCTCTATGTCTTTTTATTTATTAATTTTCTTTCAAAAAAATAAAAGCATATATATGAGAATGTTGTCAATAATGTTTCAACTTAATGAATTTGCAATTATAATTATATAAATTTAAAAAAATATAAAAATGAAAATTCTTGTAATTTAGGGTACACTGCACTTCCGGTCTATTCTTTTATATAAAAAAAAAAAATCATAATTTTTTTTCCAATTGGGAAGAGCTGTAAGTACCAAAAAACTTTTGTTAAAAAATGTACATATCCGTGATTGTGGCGTGTTCCAATAACTTTCAAAATTTTTATTTTAAATTAATTTTTTTTTATGGAAATAATAAAAATATATTATGCTGGTTTGATTTTTGATACTGTTTAATGATATTTACTAGTTAGATGTGTATAATTGAAACATATAAATGCATGCATGACATACTTATACATAAGTAATACATATATTTTAATAGAATAACTTAATGTATATTTTTAATTCGGTGATATGGTACCGTGATGGGCGCTTTTAACAGCATTTTCACATCAAATGTGTAAAGGAAATTGAATACAAAAACATTAAATAAAGTCAAGAAGAAAGTAAATTTCTTATGTTGGGAAAATTTGAGACGTTATATTCGGTATATGGTATCGACCCTCCACCAAAATTTTAAATTGCATTAAAATAAAATTAATAAGTAGGTGGGTAGTACTTAGTTACTGTTTACTTTTTGGAGTTCATGATAATTAACACAAAAGCTTGGTCCATTGAATAAATCGTTAATTATCTTTCTTAAACAATCAAAAATTTGAACAAAAGATGAATAAAATTGTTATTTTTAAATATAAAAATTATTTTATTTCATTTTTCTATTTTTATACGTAAGTAATATACTTGTATACTTACTTAGTTAAATAAAAATAGCATAAATATCTTATTAAGTCGAGATATTGTTTACAACTTTTTTCTTTGTTTAATTTTTCTTTCTCGACGAATGATTAACTTTTTATTCGTGATCAGTACTTAATACTTGGGTAAGTATTAAATTAAATTTTAAAAAAATCTCTATTTAATTTACTGTAATTGTGAATATGAAAAACGATAAGAAAAGAAAAGAGGAACTTTTAAATTTTCTTTCCTTTTTGTATCACATATGTATGTATGAAGTATATGTGACCTACATATGTATAAAGTATATTAGAAAATCTCTGAGCTCGGTGAACTCCAACCAGGACGAGGTTTATTAAAGATTTATTTATTTATTTATTAAAATTCAACAGTTATTGTTAAAGCAACGTATTGTTGTAGCCATATAAGAATAATTAATTAAAAAAGATTCATATTAATACATTGTGATTACCTTGATTAAATCTAATTATCTTATGAAACTTCACAGAGCTAGAGAATTAAGATATTTTCGCGCGACCAGTTAAACCCATATTTAGTTTATAAAAAAAATAACACAAAAAATTATTTAAAAAACTCCCAAAATTTGATCGAACATCATTTTAATACACCGGCCGGTTAATTTTTAAATGTTTTTTTTTTAGTATAAATATATAATTCTCATATAAATTTAAAGGAAATTATTTTGTCCAAAAACGGAGAAGATTGTACAATAAAAAACTTTATTAATTTAATTTAAATTATTTGTAAATCGGAAACAGAATAGAAGTACTTACACACACACTCTGTATAAAATGTATAATTTACCGGACATTATTAGTTTACATGGTTAGTTTAATTTTTATGTTTTATTATTTTGGTACTCACTTACTTAAACGCTAAAATTTAATTGAACTATATACTTATGTGGAATAATTACAGATGATAACAAATAACTACTTAAGCTCAGTAAGCATGTAAAATTACAATTTAATTATTATTTTTCCAAAGTCTGTGAATTAAGAATTAAATGGAAATGCCTAATTTAACATCGATTTTAGCTTAAGATACCAGAAACGGTACTAGAAAAGTACAATTTATTTAATTTTTTTTTTACATTTTCTTTGAGCATTCAGTATTTCCATCTAATAAAATTGTAAGCTTGCTCGGAAGATATAATTAAGAATGCTTCAGAATAAAATAAAAAAACAAAATAAATTTTTTTTTTTAAACCTTATCTTTAAATTTAAATCGACCATCTGCTCTGGAAATATTTGTTTTTTTTTTTTTTAATAAATTTGATAGAAACCATTAACTAAAGGAGTAGGAACAGAAATACATATACATACTTAAATATTTTTTCTATAAAAAAAAAAAAACGAAAATATTTTATCGATACATTGGCCTCTAAAAATTGGATAATGCGTACTATAAGTAATAAGTGCTATAAATCAACTCAAAATGCAAGGCAATAAGTTTTAATTTTTTTTTTTTTTTTTTTTCAAGGAAAACACCTAAAAGAAGAATCTAAATTTTCCATTTTTACTTCGCATTTGTTGTTTGTTTATTTTTTTATAAATAAAAAATAGTGAAATGAGAAAAAAAAAAATATAGAAAATCAATAAAGCATAAAATTAGATTAAAGATAGTATAGAGTGAGTATGAGAGTAAGTGCTTACCTGCTTTTTTATATTAAAATTGAAATCAATAAAATATGGAAATATGATTAGATAGATATCTTTATTCTTTTTATCCGCACAAAAAGTGAAATCAATAAAAATTTATTTATTTAAATAATTAAAGTTAAATGAAATAAAAAAGTGCGATAGAAATATTTTTAGATTTTGATATTGGTTTTGATAGCAATATACGTATTGTAGATTATTAAACAATACTGACTCGGTCAATATGCAAAATTGATCCCGAAACAAAATTTATACTTACTTACAGTTCAAAAGGAAATTGTTTGGAAATTATAATCAAATCAAATTTAATTCTAATTGCATTTGTTTTTTTTCCTTTAGAAAATCATCCACCAAAAAAGGACAGATTGTCTGCATTGAAAGTAGTAGCATGTGTTTATATGATTATTATTATTTTAATAATATTTTTCTGCTCAATATGAAATTGACCTGATTTTTAATGGTCAGAACAAAAGAACAAAAAAAAAAAAAAAGAGATTGAACCAGTTATTCTTTTTTGATAATTTTTTTTTTCCATTTTAATTTATAATGCATTTTATAATATATAAATAAATTTGGGTTTTTTTTTTTGTAGTACAATGCACAATCAGCACAATGAAGAAAAAAATTTAATTTAAAAACTGCACCTGGCGTTATCTTTATTTGCACCTACAAGAACATCTTGATTTTTGAACATTGTGGATCATTCTGTACTCCACTTATCTTCAAAAAGAGAATTTTTGAAACTTAAGAAAGTCTACTGTCAAATCGACTACTCACTTGTACACAATTCAATAGTTTTATATTATTGCTAGATGTTTTTGATGGTATTCTTTTCAAAGATTATAGTCCTTGGCATTATGGCTATTAACCCAACATAATCTTTTGTGTAACAAAATTAAAGATACATTTTCTTAGTTCTGCGAGAACTAACTAAGGTATATTTACTTTAAGAAGGGTGAAAAATTTTAGTTTCCCCAGGTCAAACGTCAATGTAGTAGGTAATCCATATCCTACGCGATCATAGATTTTCAGCGACGTTTTTTGACCTAGCAGCAGCGACAAATTTTTAGGTGAAAGCGATCGCTAGCAGTCATAGAAGTTTAAAAAAAAAAACCTAGCAGCGACGAAAATTTTTGTGTTTTTGTTTTTTTCCATTTTTTGTTTTAACGGTTTTTTTTTTGTTTTTTTTCCAATTTTTTTTTTTAACGGTTTTTTTTTGTTTTTTTCCATTTTTTTTAACGGTTTTTTTTCCATTTTTTTTTTAACAGTTTGTTTTTTTGTTTTTTTTTTCGATTTTTTTTGTTAGCGATTATCAGCGGCGCAGCAGCGATTCAAGAATTTTTTTTTTAGCAGTAGCCCCAAAAAATTGAAAATTTCGCTAAGGCGTAGCGACTAAAAATATAACCGCGTGGGCGTCTGATAGTAATTATTTTGTTTTAATATTCCAAAAATCAACGACATAATTTGGACAATCATTCTACCTATAATTTCGTTATCATGCCCATAAAATTATTTCATTTCAATTTTTTTTATCTTATCAAAAATCGATTACTATGTGATTGATTAGTTTAGGTATAAAAAATAAAAAAGAATATTTTACACCTACAAAGGTATGCAATTATGATTCAATTGTTGAGCTGGCAATTAATTTTCCATGATTTTTTATAGATAGGTATTTTTTTTTTCTCGAAAAATGAAAAAATTGTATTTAATTACTTAGATTGGTACTATAGGGAAGTACCTACATATTACTTAGCTCCCTTTCTTTAAGCTCTAGGATTTCTAACTGATCTAGTTTACAAGCTTTCAATAAGATTAATAGAACAGGCAGAGATTTGAGTAGATAAATACCTTTACCTAGATAAGTTGTCGATGAACAGGAGATGGTGTTAAGTAGGTATCCTAGAAATCGAATGATAACAGTGTTGTACCTATCTAGTTACCTGTATCTTGTTTTTCCGAAATTTTTGCGTTAGCCGGGCTCAAATGGCGGCGCAAAGAATTGTGAAGCAAGTGGCAAAACGAAGCAAAAATGTTACCGAAAACTTATGGTCATTTAAAAGCATTTTTTGCATCTTAATTTTTTGAGCCGGTCTAACGGAAAATGTACCGTTTTTCCTTAATCGAAGAATGGGTGATGATTATCTACGTATAAGTAGGTATAATTAAATTTAACGTGTTTATTAGAAAATTAAAAACATGTTTTTTTTTAATAAACAAAAAATAAAAATAATTTATAAAATAAAATAAAAAAAATAAAATAAAAAATATAATATAAAAACAGGAAACGCCTACTACACATTTTCATTCAAGAAAAAAACAAAAGAAAAAAAAAACACAAAAATACAGTTCCAAAAATCATTCGACAATTTTTTTTTTTTTTTTTATAACAAAATTACAGTTCCAAGTCATTCAACAATTTTTTTTTTTTTTTATAACTTTTATTTCGAAAATTTTATTCTAATTACAAAATTTAAGTGCAGGTAAAGGTAAATCTGACTAAAAAATATGGCTAAACTGCCGTTTCCTTGAACCACTCTGAATGGGCTGATACCCCCCCTCCGAGTTTCAGTCCATTCTGACTGGTTCAAGGAAACGGCAGTATCGCCAAAAATATAGCTAGATAATATATAGAGGACGAATGAAGAAGTTTAATCTAAGAATCATAAAAATCAGGTTAAACTTACTTGAAATTTCTCGAAATTTTCTTGTTGAACATCCGCTGAAGTTTTTTTATTTGGTAAAATTTTCGACAATTGAATTGAAGACATTTTTTACTTGTTTTTTTTTTTTAATTAAATTAGTTTAATTTATTTTTAAATTTCACAAAAAATAATAAGAATTTTAAACATTTTTATTAATTTTATTGAATTTGTGATTTTATTTTGTTAATAAGAAAAAAAAAAAAACAAAATTAATTAAGAAATAATTAATATAGAATGAAATGTGTATCGTGTTGCGATTGAGAAAGTCAAATAAGAACTAAAAAAATTATTAAAAAAAAAAAAATAAAATTTACTGCAGTACCAAAGATGACATATTATAAAGATAAGTAGCATAGTGTAAACTTTTTTTTAGACAAGGACAGCAATACATTTTTATGTGTATTATTTTTCTAATTTACAAGGTATATTGCATAAATTTTCCTCTCAACATATTTAAATTTTTCAGGTTGTGTTGAAATTATTTTGTTTAAAAAACCTTTATTTCTATTTTTTAAACAACAAAAATATTTTGAAACATTTCAAAAATTGTTTTCTAAATTTATTATTAGCATAAAACCCAAAATACTTATTTTTTTATAAATTTTTAAGTAAACTTTTTAAAATTAAAGCAAGTATAGTCACTCTGTATATGAATAAGAATTTTTTTTTTTTTACACGTTTTGCCTTAAACGCGTCATCAAATTGAATGTTATTGTTTTAAACGCGTCACGATTTTTGCTTTTTTTTCCAAAACAAAACGATAAAGAAAAAAATAAATGATTAGGGATGTAAACTTAAATTTGAAAACTTTCAACTGAAGTTAAGTTGTGTAAAAAAAAAATTTGTAAAATAATAAATTTTTTTCAAAAAAATAATTAAATATATTAAAATGTCAGGAAAAAAGTATATTTTGCCAGGTATAATGATCGAAATATAATTATTTTTGTTCCCATCATGTAAAAATCGATAAGGATATATTTCTTTAGATTTTTTGAATATCTGCACCCGCCAGTTATATCAAGATTGTTAAGAAAAATATTTTGCAATAATTAGAAAGCAAGGTGGAAATAATGTTCATTAAAATGAATAAAATTATAATTTTATCCAGTTTAATTAATGTTGATTCCTACCACTGTTACAATTATTTTAATAAAGAATTTGGCTAAACTTCCGTTTCCTTGAACCTCTCAGAATGGGCTGAAACTTGGAGGGCGGTGCCCAAACTCCCAAAACTGAAATCAGTTCTTGGGGCAAAGGCCCTGTTTCGGAGATAGGGCCTCCCAAAGTTTTGATACATTTTTGTATGGAAAAAATTTTTTTGTGCCCCATTTGCCCTATTTTTGGGTAGGTAATAGAGGCGGTCCCTAAAATGTTAAATCCGAAACGGTTGTTGCGGGAAGGCCCCCATTTTGGAGTTATGGCCCTTCAAAATTTTCAAACGGCAGTATCGCCAAGAATTTTTAGTAAATCCTTTTATTCGCTGTCGAATTTTTATATTTTAAAGCGCTTTAATTAAAATTAAGAAAAATAGAAATAAAATTTTATCCGTGTTACACGTTTAAATTTAAGAATTTTTATTTAAAAAATATTTCATCGGGTCCATCCCTGATTTTGTCTATTGAACACCTATAATAAAATCATATAAAAACTAAGTGTAAATAAAAAAAAAAACAACCAATACAAAGAGAAGTTTTGGCGGGAGAAAACTACACTTATTCCTGTGCTTCTTATCTTTATAATATGCCATCTTTGGCAGTACTGCACTATCAAAATGTCAAAATTCTATTGAAAATGTACTTCGGTGAATTTGGTAAAAAAAATAAAAAAACAAAATGTCAATTTTTATTCACCATAATAATGAATAAATAGTGCCACCTATCAGACAACAGTTGTATTAATATCTGATTGTGTAGGGAAATATCATAATTATAAAATCAATTTTATTTGTTCATTGATTTTTTTTGAGGACACAATTCTTATTAACTCGTAAAGTAATTTGTCTGTATATTTCTTTAATATTTTCGACACTCTCGTAGACCCACTTTTCGTCATCACAGCTTGCTGACAATTGAAGCTATCAAAATTTGAAGCGGAAATTTCCATGGAAAACCCGGAAAATCGGGAAAAATCATTTGAAAATTTGGTACAAATTTGAGTAGTGATAAATCCGTTTTAGGAAAAATGCAAAGTTTTCTGATTTTTCCGAAAAGATTTTCCGACTTTTCCGGAAAATTTTCCGGTAAAAAAGTTTTCTAAATTATGCAGGATCAAGTTCCCTATTAACTGGCATCATTACTTTCTCTCCGACAATGGTGAGAACTTGCAGAAAAAATCGAAGAAAATTCATGTAAAACGCTTTTCCGGAGTTTTTCCGACCAAGGAAGCGTTTGAGCGTTTTGCAACCTGAGACAAAGTTGTAGAGCGAAATGAGTTGCATAAAGTTGCTTTTGCAGAAAACTCCATGGAAAACCCGAAAAAGCGGAAAAATCATCGGAAAAATTTTCATCGATATGATTAGTCATAAAATTGTTTTCAAACATCCATGCAGCACATAATAACAATTAAGTTAACGTGAAAAAGGCAGAAAATAAAAATAAGTTAAAAACGAGTTTTCCAAAAAACTGAGGCCAGGCCGCGTGAAAAACTAGAAAATAACTTTTTCTTCACACACAGAGGTGGATTCAGATTTTTTGATTGGGACATTTCTCTTGAATATTCTTTCTCTTCATCACTTACGTCCCAATCAAAAAATCTGAGTCCACCTCTGTGTGTGAAGAAAAAGGTATTTTCTACTTTTTCATGCGGCCTGGCCTCAGTTAAAAACTCGTTTTTAACTTATTTTTATTTAAGTTTACAATTATTTGTATTTAATTTCCTTTTAGATACTTGGTTAAAAAAAAGACATAGGTTCATAGGTGTATAAAACTTGATCTCCTTTAAATTTTTCTCAATAATTTAAGTCTATATTTTCTAAACAGGGCTGCCAGATTGGGGAATTTTTTCCCCAAACTCAGGAAATTTTTAATTTCGGGAGAAAAAAAAAAGTTAAAAAAAACCAATTAAGTACCACATAAAAACTGAACACATTAAAAATTTGAGGAAATCTTGCAAAAATAAGCCGTTTTTGGGGAAAAACTGCAGTGAGTAAAACCGTTAAACAATTTTTGGCTAAACTGCAGTTTACGTGACCCACTCAGAATCGGCCGAAACTTGGTAGAGGCGGTGCCCAAACTTCCAAAACTGAAATCAGCCGCAAATCCCACTGACCAACCACCAGACCGCCCGCCCGCCGCCCCCCACCCCCCCTTCTTTTTTTGGGGCATCCCCTTTATCCTTTTCCCAAAAATAGGGCCAATCGGGCAAAAAAAAAAAATTTCCCATACAAAATGTGTGAAAACTTTGGGGGCCCTATCTCCGAAACGGGGCCTTTGCCCCAAGAACTGATTTCAGTTTTGGGGGTTTGGGCACCGCCTCTACCCCCCTCCAAGTTTCAGCCGATTCTGAGTGGGTCACGTAAACTGCAGTTACGCCCAATTTTTTTATTTTCTAATTTAGGTCAAAAAAAAATTTTAGTACACAAAAATATAAAAAAAATAATTTGAGGAATTTTTTTAAAAAAGTGTCTATTTTGGGGAAATTTCTTAAAAATTTGAGGAAATTTCATTTATTCCATCTGGCAGCCCTGAAATTTGGTTATTCACACAGTTCAAAAATTCGCGAATGAATTGTTCGAGTGGGTTTGCAATTTGCGGACACAACTTTATTTTATTTACAAAATATAAAAGTCATTAGCATCCAATTAAATGGAAACAAAAATAATTAACGAAAGATTTATAAGCAACGATTACTCTTTATATAAAAGCTCCCAATTGGAAGAATTCCGGCAATCTAAACAAGTGAGATTTTTAGATCAAATTAAAGTTCTTATTAAAAAAACATTTTTCTAAATTTCTTTTTTAATTTTATGTATTTACAGTTTTGCGATGTCACATTGAAAACTATTGATGGTACTTCGTTTGGGGTGCACAAAATAGCTCTTTGTTCAGGATGTAGTTATTTTGACAAAATGTTCAACGGTATGATATTTATGAATTTTTGGTAAACTTTGGTATTCGATAAATATTTTATGTGTTGTAAACTATTTCTTTACCTTTAAGAATGACTCAAAAACGAAAAAAATTTAGTTTTTCTAAGCCTCTGTAGGTACGTACCTACATGTTTCTAAATTCTTTTACCTAGTTGAGTTTAAAGGAAACTCTCCCTTAATGAGATTGTTAAATTTATTTATTTAACAATCTCAATTTTTGAGTATTTCAAAGAAGATTTTTAATTTAATGGATAAATAAATACCTAATACCAAAGTGCCTACTTAGGTACCTACTTAATTAACTTTATTTTTTAGGCGATTGGAAAGAAAATCGAGAAGATGTTATTCAACTTGATCATCCGATTTCGGGAAAATGCTTCGAAATATTACTAAAATATATTTATTCATCAATAATTGAAATAAAAGAAATTTCATTAAAAGATGCGTTTATTCTACACGAAGGCACTGTGTTTTTTAATCTTCTCGATAATTTAAAAGAATATTTTGCAAAAATAATTGAAAATTTTATAACAAATGAAAGCCTGTTTGAAATTTTTCAACATTCAGTTTTAATGTCAAATGATATTTTGAATGAAAAATGTATTAAACGGATTGCAGAAAATTTTGATGATTTTTTTGAAAAACATTTAAGGGATTTGACTGCCATAGAGGTAAGTATGTAGGTAGTACATAGAATTAATAATGTTAGCTATATAACAATTTTAATTGATGACATAGAAGCTCGAGAAATGTTATCTTTATAAAAATATTTTTCTGTTCCATTGTTTATTACGATAATAAGTATATTTTTTAATGAATAGTTTTCCCGATCAAACATTGAATAATTTTGTTTTTAACAGAAAATTTTTTATTATTTCAGCTGTGAGTAGAAAATTCTTTATAATTCTATTTCTAAATTATACCATTTTATAAAATTAGTTATGTAACTACCTATCTCATTATTATTTTTTAGCTATGTCAGATTGCATCAAATTACAAAATTGTCAACGAATTTAATGAAAATTTATTTTTAATTTTTGCCAAATGGATAAAATATGATTTGGAAAACAGGAAAAATTTTATTCATTGTTTAATGGAGAAAGTAAATTTTATAAATTTTTCTGATGAATTTCTCCGAGTGGAAGTTTTCTCTGATGAAATATTAATGGAAAATAAGGATTTTGCATTAATAATGACAAAAGTTTTTAAAAAAACAATAGAACATAAAAAGCAAAAATTAATGTTTAATTTGGATTCTGTAACAAAATCAGAAAAAATCTATACCATAACAAACAAAGGCATGCGATTATTGAACTTTGATCGTGGCACTACAGAATTATCAAATATGGTAGATCATCAATTTGGATCAAAATTTTCTACTTGCACAATTGGTAACACTGGTGTATTCATATCTGGTGGTTTAGAATCCAATAAATGTTGTTATTATTGTCCATATTTAAATGAAATTAAACCATATAAGTCGATGTTAGAAATAAGAAATAATCATAGTATGTTATTCTATGACAATAAAATATTTTCTTGTGGCGGTGAAGATAAAAAATCAATAGAATATTGTGATTTAAATACCGAAATATGGTCAATTGGACCAGAAATGAAAAAAAATCGATCTGATTTTGCTATATTTAAAGGAGGTGAAAAAGAAAATATGTTTAAGATAAGTAAATTAATAGTTTTTTTTTAGGTGGCAGAATTTATTTAGTCGGCGGTTTTATTTCCAAAACTTCTTGCAACAAGACAATAGAATCATTCGACCCGAGGGAAAATATTGTTAGAGTTAAAAAAGCAGATACTTATAATTTCGGATTCACACGAATAGTTAAAAATTGTGAAAAAAATATATTTATTGATACAGCTAGTAGTTGGTACGGTGATCTATATATATATTCAATTTCATCTAATGAAGTTACCAGATCTGTGGATAATTTAAAAATTAAAATCAATTTGTATGTTTTCCTTTCACATCCGAAAACATTTCCGATACAAAAAATATCCTTTTTATTACATTTTATAATTTTGATTTCAGGGCTGAACATAATTTTGATATCATCAAGTATAAAAGTAAATACTATTTATTAGGTTCTTCACTTAAGTCGGAAGAATCAAAAAATATATTACTATCCCATGATATGGAATCGAAAAATTCAATTTGGCGTTGTGAGGCTATCAAATTTGAATGCCTTGAATCAAACGAATTTCATTTTGCAACATTGATGACTTAAAATTCGATTGCATTATCATTACCACTGAGAAATATTTTTTTTATACTTGAACTTAATTTTTTAAATAAATTAGTATCATTTTTTGAAGTTTCTTCAATTGTTAAATTATATTCTTTTGTGGATTTTTGTACATTCATAGCATTTGTAGTTTTCATAGTTTTAAGTTATATCTTGTATAATTATTATCTGATTGTATATTCATAAATGGATATAGAAATCATTAGTTCCTTTTCAGATTATTTGTATTAATATGAAATTAATTTTTTGTAATCTTGTAAGCTCTAAGGGTAGAAAAATATGGCGTCGCTAAATAAGATCACATGGCACTTAAGAACGCCAAGAAACTTTATCGCGAGCTTAATTGCTCGCAAAGTAGGTACTTTAATATCGTCGAACAAATTTCTGAATCAAAATCATTCAATCTTGCCGCGGTGATTTGAAATAATTTCAAAATTCATTTATATCGCGACCAAAAATCGCAAAGTACTTTAATGTTGCTGTAAAAAATTCTGAATCAAAATCATTTAATCTCGCCACGGGAATTTAAAATTATTTCACAATTTTATCTGGGCGATATTAATTGACCACAAATACTTTAATGTTAATGTTTAATGGGATGAACGGGGGGCTTTCGCCCAATTATTCTTTTTCGCAAGCAGTTAGTATAGAACATTGAACAATAAATAAATAACATTTTATTTGAAACAAAAAGCAAAGTAAAAATTTTAAATGCAGAAACATGTTTATTTTAAAGTTTTGAATATATTGTTACTATACCTACTACTACACTATTCATATCGTTAACTTGCAGCAAAAATTGTTTAATAAAGACTTATTGTATACAGTCGAATAAACCTTTAAATTTTAAATTGGTCAACTTAAGTTGAGTTGAATCAGTTGCAGTTGAATAATAAAACGAATGTTAATTCAAATTCAACTCGCCTGTGTCCAGGGCTGCCAGATTGGGGAATTTTTTCACCCTAATGATTTTAAGAAATTGATATCATTATCATATTCTTCTACGTACGTTGAGCTCAAAATCTATTGTTGGAACTAAACTTTTTGATTTACAACATATAAGTAAGTACCGCATAAAATCTGAACACATTAAAAATTTGAGGAAATCTTGCAAAAATAAGCGCCAGCCGCAAATCCCACTGACCAACCACCAGACTTGCTCCCATATGCTTTTCTAAGCGCTGGACCAAGATTAATTGATTTTAAATTATAATTTCCGGCTTGTATCTAACTGGTTTCATAACTTATATTGTGATAATATATACCTAAGTTATCATAGGTTAGGTTGTAGAGGGTCGGAGATGCTAAGACATCCTTGCACCTAGGCCAGCTGGCCCGTTGTACTGTCATAAGTATGGTTCACAACTAGTCCTTTTTCACCTTGCTTTCATAACGTATATAAAGCAAATAAAACTAAATTTGAATATAAACAAATGTAAGATATACCTATAATAGATAATAGATATACCTATAATATGAAATAAAATAAAATAAAAAATTAAACATATTTTTTTCTTTTATCGAATTTTTATTATTTTGAATATAAAATTAATTTTAAGACAAGACCGTAAGATCGAAAGTCAACAAGTTCATGTCACTTCGTGATCCTGAATAGCGTTAAAGAGCTTAAACCAGTTCAATCCGAAATAATACAATTAAAAGAAATAATCAAATAATTCAAATATCCCTACAGCCAATTGCAACTACAGTCAAATGTATTTACAGTCAAACGTAATACCAATCAAATACAGTCAAACATATCGCTCATCCTTATAATTTTTTTCAACTCGAATTTCGAGTATTGGCTATTACTATTAATTGAAGTAAAGTTTTTAAATTAAAAGACACATCATAAAAGCAAAATAAATGTATTTTTCTTGTTCTTTTTTTCACAAAATTATTTTTTTTATCGTCACATTTTATAAATTTTCAAATTTTGCACACAGAAATTCGTTAAAGTAGGTATTTTTTATTTGTAAATTTCTAGGTTTAATTAGCTACAATAAAACATTTTTTCATTATCGAAGAAAATATTTAACAAACAAAAAAAACAAGGAGTCAAATTTGTTCGCAACATTTTTCTAAATATTTTTGTTAATTTGTAATATACCTAGGTGTTTATTTATTTTTTTTGTTATTGCGACAAATTTTTTTAACTTAAAAATTTTATTTAATAATCCAATTTGTAATTTAGTATCTTTGCAAAATTTTTATAAATCGAAACTGCACGTAAAACATTAATATCCTTAGTTTTTTTGTCACCAGAGAAATATAAATTTTTTAAACATTTTTATTTTAAAAAATCAATTTCACGATCTTCGTTCAACAGAATTTGGTGAATCAACACTTTTTAATAGTAAAGTAAATATTTAGTTACGTAATAATTTTATTTATTGATAAAATTTTCTTGGGTATAAAAATTTTCCTGTTGTAGCTGCCGTCAGCAGTAATTTATATTTATTTATAAACTTGTAAAATAAGAGCCTGCACACCCACCTCTTTCTTATATTTATATATTTATTTTTTTATTCAGAATTTGCAAAAATACAAAAATACAACAATAGGATTTAAAATTACCTAAAAATAATAAAATAATAAAATAAAATAATAAATAATAAACTTATGCAACTTTTTACGACCTTAAAGCTTAAGGAGACATTATATTAGCATCACATATTTTTCCACTTTTTTGCCTGATTGCTACATCAGTAAGTTTGTCTTATATTCTTCACAAAAAAATGGTACTGATGTATTTTTTTTATACTGAAATAAAAATAATTAACAAATAAAATTATGATTGTATTGTCCAAAGAAAGCATATTATTTTGATAGGGTAAATTTTTACGCGAATTAACATTTAATTTTTTTTAGCTATATAATTTAATTTTGATAAAAATAGATGGTACTCATTTAAAATGATTAAAGACTCGTTAATGTTGATTGAGTTTTTTTTTTTGTCTTAATTTGGAACATATTATTATATCGTCCTTCGGTCCACAAACTAGCTTGAAATATAGTTTAAAACCGATAAAATGTTTCCAGAAGTTAGATATAGTAAATTTAAATTACGCCAAAAATGATTATGGCATAAAAATACATTCATTTTTAAGCTTTAAGATTATTTCTAAAATACTTTTTTTTAACCTTAAATGTTAAACTTTAATATAAATTACACATTATTGTTTTTAATAATTTAAATAAAATTATAAAATAAAATAATATTTGCATAATGTTGTACATAAACTTAAGATCTAAAAAAAATAGGTAATGTTAAAATTGTTTATACATTTTCATAACCGTTTTCAAGAATTATTTTAAACAGCTGATATTTGTTAACTCTGTACGAAATCAGGAAACAATAATAATCTCCGCAGCTTTTCTTGTGTAGTTTTACAATATATTTACTAAACTATTGAAATATTAGCTTATGATGTTTAAAATATCATGAAAACGATTATTACATATTTCTTTTAGTTATTATGATTGAATAATATTACAATTGTCACTATGTTCTAGAGGGCATAATTTATAGATTAAAATTAAATAAATTAAATTTGAAATTAGATGGAAAAAAAAATTTGAATTATATATGTATTTTAATCAATGTGTAATAGAATAGAAAACAAGAAGAATTTAAATTAGGATAATGTTTAAATACTTCCATACAGAAAGTATCAGATCAAAACAAACAATGTTAAAAACTTAGTGTAATTATTTAAATTATTATCATTTTTGCTCTAACATTTTGCTTCGAATAACTTTATTTTTAAGACAACACTTTAAGTTAACAATAATTATTATAACTAGAACAAAATGATTCTGGATAAAATATAAGAACCGTCATTATGTGTAATCTACAAATTATCCCTGGAATATATTATAATTATAGACCAAACAAATGTTATTTAAGTAATTCCAAATTTCTTAATAGTGATGCTTTTATAAAATTTGTGCACAAATATTTCCTTCTTTTCTTCTGTTCAGCACGCAAAGAAAGAGGAATTGTTTCGGAATTATATTTTCGCAGAAACTTATTAGGAAATCCACTTTAAGATGATATCCATCGACATTTTTGATTACTGGTCTACATTTCGTATTTAATTTTATTATTTTTAGACGAACTTTATTTCAATCATCTGTAATATTAATTTTTTGTTATTGTGTTGTTTCATCAAAAAAATCTATCACTTTTGTATTAAAAATTATTAAAATTATTTTAATGTTAACGATTAAAATTATAACTGGGTGTGTGCAGAAATTTCATTTCTTTTTTGTTTTAATTTTTTTTAAATATAAATTTTCGAGTCAACTTTTATCAGTAATGTATAATTGAATTAATTTTAATCCTTACTGTATTCTTCCTAAAAATAGAAAAAAAAATATTTTTTGTTACAATTTTAAAATAATATTTAAAAATTTTGGAATGAAATTACATACATACATGTAAAGTATCGAAAGAAATTATATATGTAAAGTTTCGAAAGAAATTATTTTACAAAATAAATAATTAATGAAAGTTAATTAAAATTGTGTGCCTTGAAAATGTTTGATAGAATAATTAAAAAATAAAATAGAAGATTTAAAAATAATTAATAATGAAATTAATGATTTACCTATTTTTTTTTAATTAAAATTCATTTGATGACGTCGGACATTCGAATAGAACTAACAAAATTAAAACAACCTATATTAGACTCATGAAAATTTCTCTATATCTTTGAAAATAACATCTTTTGTTTTTAAGAATTGTCTGAATAAAGGATTGAAACTTTCGAATCATAAATTCTGATATCAGATTTTTGAATTGGAACTTCAAAAAAACTAAATAAAATTATTATTATTGCTATAATCTTTTACTTACATTTTCCGCCAACGCCGATGTCATCTTTTTCACCGTCGTCATCTTTTAAATAACGTGATCTACGTTTTTCATTACCCAAAAGTTGTGCAACTTTTGATTGTTTTGCCAAATCTAATGCTTCTTTTTTACTTCTTAAGGCGCAATCTTCTAATGTTTCTGCAGCTTCATACATACCCTGTCGACGATATAATGCACCTAAATTCTTCAATGTCGTTGTAACAGTGGGGCTATCAACTTTTGCAGCTTTATGCCAACCACCATATTCGCCATATGGTGTATTTTCACGATTTTCAAATTTATGTTCTTCACGTTCCTCAGCAACCTAATTCGATATTGTTTTTTTTTTGATAATGTTTTTGAAAGAACAATAAAAGCCACAAAATAAAATCGGAAAAAAGATTTTTAATTTTTTTAAAAATTACCATGAATATAGTTTTCGTTATTGGAGAATTAATTTTTTTTTCGTAAATAAGAATTAATGTTTTTTTAATAATTTGTCTTAACACCTGTGACATGTTAAAATTATATTTTAAAATGTTTTGTTACAAATACTTATTGATTTCACATCCACTTTATAATAATTACTATTTAAGTAACTAAAAAGTTATGAAAGAAATAATGTAAGAAAATACAAAGAATATCGTATACAAGTATAAAAAATATCATAATCATAAGCAATTAAATAAAAGGTAATGAATATGCTTTATGATCAAATTATGTGACTTCAGACATTTATCAGCAGTAATATGGTATTACGTGACGTGATAGATAAAAAACTAAAAATTTAAATGTAAATCTAGAAAATGCTAAAATTTCTCAACATTTTTCATTACAGGGTAGTAACATAACTTGATCTTTAGAATCTTGTCATAATTCAAAAATCTTAATCGATGAAAAAAAAAAGAAAAAAAAGTCCGCTAAGTTTCTAAAATTTGTAAAATCTTGACAAACATACATTAATAATTAGTGCAATTATTTACATTTTGTTTTATTTTTTTTTATACTAAAAAATGAAAAATTTTATAGTTGTTTTTTTTTAATTCCGCCTTTTCGGAATAATATTTACCCTAAGACCGTAATGTCATATTTCCGAATTATAATATTTGATACGACGACTAGTGATGAGTTAATGAATGATTTCCAATTCAATAATTAGTTATTTCACCTTTGCACCAATAAATAGAAGTGATTTTAGTAAAATTAGTAGTTCCTTACCAAAAGTATGGGTGGTATAGCACTATTAAGTTTATAATGAAGATTATAATTAAATAAAAATTCAGATAGATGAAGATGTAATAAATTTGACTCTTATTCAGTTAATCACTTACAAGAAAATTTTTATCCTAAGAAGGAACTGTTGAAAAAATATTTGTTTCAAGTTCAACCTACATAACAGAAATGAAGCAATATTGGACTTAAACGAATTTTTTATGTAGGATACCTTTTTAAAAACGTATCAGAATTTGAAATAGTATTTTATTGTTATTTCCTACTATGAAATAAAAAAAATTGAATAAAATAAAATTTTAAGTAACTTAAAAAAAATTTATGTTCGATTCAAAAATTGGCAAGTCACAATAATGTGTATAAAAAGTATTTAAAAAAAATAATTAACTGCTTTATAAATTTTTTTTAACATTTCTTATAATAAATTGTACAAAATTTTCAACAGGAAGACAACTTATTTCTTTGCTAGATAGTGCAGGAAAAATAGTTTGGAGGAACTAAAGCAATGTTCTAAAAACTAGATTTTGTTTATTTCAGTTTAGCATGACATCTTAAAATAATACAATAATTCGTTATATCCGATGAAAGGAGAATTTTTTTATAATGACCGGAAGCGTTATATTTTGATTGATCAATAAAAAATTCCTACTTCATTTATAAAACTAAAATAATTTTCTATTAATATTCAATATTTTAATAACAGCCTGAAAATCTTCTTCTTATAATAATAAATATATTTTCTTTTAAAAATAAAAATCATAAAATAAAATGCGAAAGGATAAAAGGGCAGAACAAATATTTCGAGAAAAAAATTGAGATTTTCTGTGAAAATTTATCTAATAAGACCTCAATCAAATAGTTAGCTTTACATAAATAATTACCGACATAAAATGTCAATTTATCGTTATTATGTTTAAAATATAATCAATTCATAATTAATATAATATTGATACTTCCTTGAATTTTTAGAACATTGCACCTAATAATCAGAAATTAGAAAATTTTAAATCTTAAGCTTAAACAATTCTAATTTTAAATACTAAAAATAATAATTGTTTTAAAATAATTTATTAAATGTAGAAATTTAAATTTTGTGCCTCATGTTGGTTTATTGGGTAAAAATTTATTCAACATTTCCTTTACACCTTTCTGAAAACGAAAAAAAAATAAATAAAAAAAAAATAAATAGATAAAAATAGAAACTACTCAGATGTTTTTCTTAAATTAAGTAAGTTAGAAAAAACGTTAAATTTTTGGATGCTGATTAGAAACAAATAGATAACGCACAACTACTTGCTTTAGTTTTAACTTTTTATTTAAAGTACATACTTAGATACATTTTCTAATTTAAAATTTTAAAGATTACTTTTTTTCAGCAAGTGTCGCTCTTATTTTTGATTCTTAACATTTTTATTTTTTATTAAGTAACGAGAAAAATATAGTTTCTAGAGACCTATTACGATAAAAAATTTAAACCGAAAGATATGAATTAACTTGGTTTTGTTTTGTGAATTAACATTTATTTATGTAAGAAACAAAGAGGAATTTTCAATTTTAGTAAAAAAAAAAATTAAATTCATGAGTGCACAAAAATTATTAATTTCAATGATGATTAAATTTAAAAAGCAGTTGAGATATTGAATAATTTAAAGATCATGAGCAAGAGCCTAATAAAACACAAAAAAAAATATTTTTTAAACAATTCTTAAAAAAAATTCTTTATACTAAATTTATACAGGTAATAATAATTTGCAAAAACTAAATTATAATATAAATAAAATTCGTTTAATTATTCAAAGATTCAAAGACCTATTTTTGTGTGACTTAATTCATAAAAAGAATTGAACAAAAAAAAAATTCTCCAATATATTTTACAAAACTTACAACTATAAAATTAAAAAAATGGATGAGTTTTATTAAAAAAAATATGTACAGAATTAAAAATCATAAAAGCGACACTTACAAAATTAATAAAAAAAAAACTTAATGAAAACATATTAAAAAATTAATTTTTAAAAACATTTTGTTATCAATTAAAAACGAAGAATAAATATTACTACAAAAAAAAATAATAATAACTAAACAAATAGTTTTAGTTCTTTCATGAATTAAATAAAATATCAATGTTGTGCTCATAAAAATATTGCATTTCTATGTTGATGTCAAACATTTATATTTTTATTTTCTGTCCTTCAAAGTATTTCATTTGTGTGCTTACAAATATTAATTCTGGTAATATTAATTCTGGTAATATTAAATCTTTTAGACTTCAAATCTTTCTTTATGAATATAAAGATATATTGGAAATATTTCATTAACACTTGAAATTGAATCTACTTTAAACTAGAAAATAATAAATGTTATCGCAAAAAACAATAAATTCAAATTTTTAATGTGCACAACATAATGTCAAAATAACTAAATATTAATAATATGAAGACTGCACTAACCTGCCAAATTGGTTTATTTTTACTATCAATTGCACCAAATTCTCGTTCATGTGCCCGAGTTAAAACTTGCTTATACAATATTTCAGCTTCCGAATATTTTCCTTGTTTTAAATAGCAACTAGCTAAATTATTTTTAGTTTTTGCAACATTTGGATCATCTGGGCCCAATTTAGTTTCATATATTTCCAATGCACGTTGATAATATTTTTCAACTTCTTCATATTTTCCCTGATTTTGACATAATAATGCTAAATTATTTAATTGTTTAGCTACATCTGGATGATCTTTCCCCAAAACTTTTTCACGTATTTCTAATGCTCTTTTACACAATGGTTCAGCATCTTTATATTTACCACGTTTTCCATATAAGACAGCTAAATTATTTAATGTTGCCGCAACTGCTGGATGATTCTCACCCAAAGTTTTTTCTCGAATAGATAGGGCATCATTTAAAAGATTGGCAGCTTCTTTATATTTATTCTAAAATTTTATGAAATTATTTTAAATTTATTTTTACTTCAAAAATTAGTTATTGTTCCTTACCTGATCTCTATAAACCAAGGCTAATATATTTAGCATAGTTGCAACATCAGGATGATCATGTCCACTGGTTTTTTCCAAATCTTCTAATGCTTGTTTGCACAAAGGAACCGCAACTTCATATCTTTAACGAAAATATGAAAATTTTAATATGTTTTTTTAAATAATTTATTAATTTGATTTTTTTTTAATCCACTTACCTTCCTTGCGAAGCATATTGTATCACAAGATTATGTAATGTTCTCAAACGAGCTGGTATTTCATATCCAGAAGTCTGATTAGCAAACTGACTTGGTGGAGTTGGTGAGCCCATATTATTACGATCTTCTTGTTCTTCTTCCGGGAACAATTCAACCACGGGATCTGTTCGAGATTTTTCAAAAGTATCATCTTGCTCTTGATTGTCATCATATTTTTTAACTGATGCCATAAATTCCAAATGCTTTTTCTCTTCCTCTAATTGAGCAACCATTTGCTCTGAAGCTTGAAATTTTTGTTGAGTGTTAGCTAATTCATCACGAAGCCACGCATTCTCTTGGTATAGGCGACGGACTTGTGTTTTTAGTTTTTGTTTTTCTGCTTCAATATTTTGAAGATGTGATGCCAGAGCCATCATAACTTGTGCTTCACCTAATCCTAATTCAATACTTTCAATATTTCTTCCAACAATTTCTGATTTTTCATCTCGAGATTTTTGATCAGCCATTCCTGCCATTAAAGACATATGTTCTACACGAAGAGCTTCAAGGCCCTGTAGAACTGTCTTTGTATTGCTGATGATCTCATCCTGAGTCATTTGAGTCATTTTTCCAATTGATTCAATTTTGCGTCTAAAAATAAACAAAGAAAAAAATGAAATTCAGTAAGTTTTGTCCACGCGACATATTTTGTTCGATAAAACTGTTATATCGATTATATATCTAACTGAATGATTATTTATTTTTTATGATATTGAAAAAAGTTATATATTTTGTTTAACACCATATAATAATATTATTTGTACAATGTAAGTACATATATTATTTATCTTCAAAAATTTTCGTATAATACTAATTTCCAACAATTTAAAAAACATTTTATTCAAAAGAAAAAGGAAATTAAAAAAAAACAATTGTTACCACTTAAAAAAAGAGAACACTCCAACGTTTTTGTCTGTTTCCAAGATGTCTATGACCTTGGAAGGATATTAATTTTAATATGTTCATATAAAAATACTACACATACCTACTACATATTTTGAGGTCTAGAAATGTGAGAATTTAAAATTCGATACTTTATACTGCCATATGTAAGTATTTTAGGACAATCAGAATAGAAAATTTTTGAGGTTCTTAAATATAATGTACAACAACAAAAAACTATTGAAAAAAATTATGAAAACAGTAGCTTTGATTTGAAGCTGTGTGTGAATTTTCAGAGTGCTGAACTTGTTTCTTTCAGATGAAGCAGAGCAACGTTCCTGACTCAACTTTATATTTTTATCATGAAAAAAATTATAGCTACTAACTTACATAGAAGAAAGAAAATAAGAATAAGAATAATTAGGAACCAACTGTTAGATATACAATTTAAATTTATATGTGGAGTATTAAGATATTGTAGCAATAATTATGTACAAGTATCTCAAAAGTATGTAAGTTTTCTGTTCCTTATGTAAACTATTTATGCACATTTGTGCTTACACATAATTTTTGAACGTTTAAACAATGCAAAATTATATGAATGTCTTTATTCTTGTAGTTGTTCTATAATTACGTGAGCTTATGATATTTATAATATCCTGAGTAGAACTTAAAGAATTGAAAAAACATAAGAAAAAAGGACATGCAATTTTTTACTGCCCAAATTTCAATGGAAGCTCTTTAAACTCTAAGTGTAATTCTTTTGCGGACCCATTAAATTTTTTTGGTTTGATTTTTCTCTTTGCGGTGGGAAAATGTTTTGTTTGTCATAAACAATATTATCCGCAAAATGATCAGTTTTTGTTTGTGTTTCATGTTTTGTCTGTTTGGTGGAAAACCGGCATAATTCAATAGCTTCAATAAGTCTTATCCTAAAATAATAATGTGTGTAATTACATTAACATAATAAAGGGTTCGTTTATTTTCTAAAAATAATTAAAAAAAAAAAACAACAAAACCAAATTCTTATTTGACTTGAAATTAACTTGGTTTTGTTTAATTATGGGCGAAATATTATATTTCACATATTATTATAATTCACATTTTAAAAGAAACAGAACTTTTTGTGCAATTTTTTGAAAAGAAAACAAAAAAAAAAAATTCACATAATTTAGAACGAAATTTAAAAAAAAAAAAAAAACTTTCATTCATTCTCTATGAAAAAAAAAAATTTATATATTACCACGTAAACATTTTATAATATTTTATATTTAAATTTATGCTAGAAAGCATAAAAGGAAATAAGTGAACCAAAAGGAAAAATGATATTTATACATAAAAGACATATATACATAAACCTACCTACCTGTTCAAAATAAAAAATAAGTATTTTTTCAACAAATTTATATGCATGAAATATTTTATAGTTTTGAATTGCAATGAAAAGACATACCTAAGTAGAAAAAAAAAATGGGGTCTAATTAAAAGTAATTAGAAGGGGTTAAAAGCTTTGCAGCAGAAATCTTAAGCGTGCATATACTTCTGTATTAAACCATTAAATATATATATATATATATCAATTTAAAAGGAAATGTAAAAATTTAAATTAAATGAAAAATCAATAATATACATACGTATTTATAGATATATTATTAAATATACAATATGTAGGTAAATATATTTAAAAAAAATTTATATGTTTTCTTTTAATTTTAATCAATTTAAACATTTTGTATAGTGTACAAAAATATATTAACAATCTGTTATTGGATTATTAGAGAAACAGCTGCAGTCATTAACCTAGGTATTCTGTAATAGAATTTTTAAGATCTTAGAAAATTTCTCTTAGAATATTATTCTAGGTGGTGCAGTGATTCATGTAAATATATTGCAGATAACCAATGAACGTATTTTTTAACACAAAAAACCAACTATCTTGAATTATTGAAAGGAAAATTGGCATATTGAAAATGGTCAATAGGTGATGATGATAATAAAATGCAGCATAATCGTTAATAAATATAACAACAGATTGTCAACAAATAGTCAAAGCCCCCAAAAGTTCTCTCACTCTCACTTATCATAAAAGCTTCAATGCTTACTTAACTTACTTAAAATAAACATTCACAAAAAAATTACAATAGTTTTATAGACTTTATAATAAATTCTATATCTGAAATAAATGTCAATTTATTTGATAGCCTTAAGATTATTATTGTAAAGTAGGTATGTCCTTTTCTCATTAAGATAAGTCAATAAAATAAAGTTTTCGCAGTAGAAAAATAAAAATCAATATTTAATTCTTTATGTAGAAGTAAATCTATGTATTTTGTTTTATATTTTATTTTTTAGTTATTACGGAAGACGAAAGAAAAAAAATTTAATAATAATGTTTGAAGATAAAAACTATGAGTGTTTTATTTTTATGTATATATGTATATAAATATACAAAATAAATATTACTGTAAATATAAATACATACATAGGTTTTATTTTTAAATATTATGAAGTGCACAATAAATAAAATGAGCTCTGTAAAATATTGATAAAAAGTACATAGGATTTTCTATTACGTATTCTGGAATTGTAGTTTTCACTGCAACTAATAGGATTGTTGCTTCAAAAAATGCAGACATTTTATTTATTTTATCATTGTGAATTGGATCATTAAGAATGGAACGTTTAAAATTTGATAGTTTTTTGATTAAATATATATAAATTTTAGAAAAGAGATAAAGTTAAAAATTTCAATTATGTTACTACACAACAGCAAGAATGAAAAAAAAAAAATGTCTAAAAGTGAAATTTATAACATATAAATACTCATTGGAAAGATTTTTCATGAATACATTTATTGTATTTCCTTTCATAACATATTACATGAAAAAGTCTGAATAAGGAAGTTTTTCCTAAATTGATTTGAGTATACTACCTTAATTTGAACAAATTAATTTTCCAAATAGAATTCAAAATATATTATATTATTATTTTTTCCGTATCAATAGGCAACTAAAGATATTTTCCAATATGATACTGATCTGATGACAAAAAAAAAATTTACTACATTGATGATTAGGTTTCTAAATAAATAAAGACTACTGATTTTTTAGTCTATAAATTTTTGTGTATGACGTACAAATAGAAAGATTGAATGAACTTTAGACAAATTTCATAAGAAAATATACTTGAATTACTTATATTATGTATATATAAATATTTGTACATAAATTATACAATTAAAGGGAATATTATTGCACCATATTCTATATGTATGTCTTTTAAATAAGCTTAAATAATGTAAAAACGATTAAAGAAGAATTTAGAGAAAAAAAAAACTACATAGCGAAATATTAATTTTAATTTTTTTTTTTCCCGCCTACATAATTTAGTATGTGAGTTTTGTGGAAAGATTGTATTATTATTTTTTTATTTTTTGCTATTTAAGTTTTATTTTTATTGTTCATAAAATAAACAAAGAAATTAGTATTATTTTTTTAACATTTAATATAATGAAAAATGTCAAATAAGTCATATTTTATTGTATTGTCTCAACTTTTTGTGAACTATAAATTATATCTCAAATTGGGTGATAAGAGTCAAGTATAGTATAATGCATTTTTTTGTTTCTTTCAATAATCCAGTTAAATCCCTATTTAATTCAACAAAAATTCCGCCTAAGACATCAAAAATTAACAAAAAAATTTATTTCTTACAATTAGAATATAATGTTGTTTTCAAGAAAAAAGATTAAATTTCAGTTCAGGAATGTCTTGTGAAATGTTTCTTACCATTTCAATAATCATAATATAAATACAACATTCGTAAGACGTTTATTATAGAATGTTTGTTTATAAAAGGTTTTAATGTTTGTATATAACATTTTTATAATTCAATATTTATGCTTATAACGTTAAAAAATATTTATAAAATCATTATAAAATTTTTACATCAATGTTTATTTAAATTTACATAAATTTACATAAATTTACATGAATATGGGAAATAGTCGAGATTAAACGTTTTGTAGATTAGATTTAATCATACGAATATATTACATTGTCAAAGTCATTTGCAAACTAACAGTCAAAACAAATTTTAGAGGTAAGTAATTAAAGAAAAAATAATGAACTTACATTCGATAATCATTAATTGCTTTAGACATAATCATTATGATAAAATTCTAAAAAATTAAAAAATTATTGTTTTTTTATGCAAATTATATTATTCTAATGGAATTTTCAATATCTCTACTACTATAAGAGAAACAAATTTCGACGCTTGGCAGTTGAAATTGCATTTATATTTTATTCATTAATATTAAAATCTTATAAATGACATTTAATAAGTTTTTGTTTTTATTTTATTTTTTAAGCATTTATTTACAAGAATATAATTGTAGAGTACATTGAAGGCGAAATTTTTATGTTTTAATTATAAAATCGATAACAATAAGCGACACCATGTATTTTATTCACTTTTTTTTTTTTATTATTAATAATGGATTAATTTATTTTTTTTTTATTAATTAAATATTTATTAAGCAACAATTGATTATCAGCACATTTTCGTAAAATATTTTTTATATTTTTATTTCAATACTTTTTTTTTTTTAAATAATTAATTATAAATAAATTTTATATTAAATTCACTTAATTTTATGGTTCTATTTA
This sequence comes from Hybos culiciformis, assembly GCA_964007475.1. Taxonomy (NCBI): domain Eukaryota; kingdom Metazoa; phylum Arthropoda; class Insecta; order Diptera; family Hybotidae; genus Hybos; species Hybos culiciformis. The sequence continues at coordinate 46,743,509 of OZ023274.1, read as the reverse complement.
TTATTTTTAGAATACAGTTTTTTATTTCCTTTAATAATTTGAGTTATATTTTGTGTAGACAGAGATAAAAGCTTGAAATTTCAAAATATAAACGAGCTGAATTAATTAAGGTGTAAATGTGTCGTGAAGTATCATTAACAGCCAATTATTGAACTAACATGTCAGTGAATTTCATGACAAAGTAGAATTTTAGCTACGAATAAAATTTCGGAACAAGTATCACTTCAGAGGGAGAAATAAAAAAAAAATAATAATGTACTAAAATACCATGGATAATTTGTTATAATATATTTACTTCTGGGTTCTAAATAAAAATCTGTTCTATATATTCGAAATGATCTAAAATGATAAAAAGGCACTTCATGTTTTTAGATATGTCTGTACATTATTTGTCCGTCGTGTCGTGCTGTCAATTTTATAAATAAAAAAAATATTTTGACATTGATAACTCAAAATGTGAAAATTTCTAATTTTTTGGATTCATAACATAAAAGCAGCAGCTTGAATTTTACTTTGAACTATTTTGATTTTATACTTGTTATAAATATGTAATGTTGATGTTTTTGTTCAAATTCCTTATTTATTTTTTTATGATAAGAAAAAATCTTATAAGCACATTCTAAAAATAAAATATATACTAAATAAATAGATTTTTAATTAAAAATAAATTTTGTTATGCATTTTTTTTTCTTCAAATAAAAATATTTACAAAAGAACTCTGCATAATTTTTTTTAGAATTTAATGATTTCAAGTTGAAGAAAATATATAATGGAAATTATTTTTAAACATTAAAAATTTACAATTTTATATCCTTCAATAATCAATTTTAACAGAAAAAAGCATAGTGTTTATTAAGAGGCCGCTAGTCGGTCTTAGTGAGTTATAATTTCACAAAAACTTGTGTGGGCAGACGTATATCTTGTAGATTTAAGCTTTGCTGTTCTTGTTGTAGGTAAAAGAACCTTTTGTTTTAGTATTTTTAGAATTTAAGTATTATTTCTTTTTAACTTTTTATTTCAACTATAATTATACTGTTCTCGATTCACCAAAAAAAAAAAAACAAAATGTACGATGTTGGATCTCTCACAAATCAAATCGTTTGTCCAAAATGTATTAAACGCACAAGCGGCACAAGTTTAAAGTATTCCGAAACAAGAAAGTTGTTAGAATTTTCCTCAATATTTGAATTATCTAATGTTAATTTGACTTCGAATTAAACAATAATAACTAAAAAATAAACACTAGTTACCGGTTTTCAATAAAATTTATATTTATTTTACCTATGTAGGTATTACTGCTTTTGATTTTATCACGAATATTTTTCTTTGAGGACACGCCATGTATTGAATTATTTTTGAAATATAAACGAATATTAAATAAAAAAAATAATTATAATTAAATATTAATTTAAGAATTTCTATACTTAATACATAAAAAAAATAATAATAAAATTTTTTGTGTACTTTAATGCCTTTTATAATATCAACTGACGGTTAAAACAAAAACAAAAAACATATTTCTACATAAATTATGATTTATAGAAAAACTTTATGGATACACATTATATTGTAGTATATTTGCCCGCTAAATATACATCTATAAACTATAAATGAATGAGTCATCACCAAAAACAAAATAAAAAAATTGTATAATTTTATAACTAAATGCCATATGCAAATTATATTTTTTTACTCTTTGGATATTCTCCAAAAATAAATGAAATCAATCGTCTTTTGAAAACAACTGGAAAAGTGAAAAGTTTTTGTAACATTTTCATTTATATTCCACAATTATATGACAGGAAAAATTTGTATTAGAATAGGGACAACATTTTCTGAGAAAACATTCAAATTTAATATACAATATGAAAGTATTTATTAACTGAAAGAATATTTATAATTCTTTTCAATTTGTTGCGCTAATTATCGTTGATGACATTATCCAAATGATGCTAAGTTATAAGTCGAGTATTTGTATGTATAATAGTACTTAATGTTCTGTTCGACATATTTATACTGCAATTCCCCTTTTGTTTCCAAAATTTATGCTTATTATGCTCATATCACTTTGAATCTTAGACTTTTAATATTCTGTGATACATTTTTTTATTTAAATCTATTATTGATAAATTATTCTGAAGATAAATTCAATGTATCTGCGTACGTACGCATGGTTAAAAAATTAAATTGTATACATATGTTAGTTTAAACATATTTAAACTTTTTTGACAGTTTGTAAAATCCTGTTTTATATTTATAAATTGATTTGATTATTTATTTTTTGATATCGTTGTTCACATAGAAAAAACGCATTCACAAGTTTTTATTTGCTTCAAATCAACAAAAATACTTGACATACAAAATATTTAATAAAAAAAATGTATGGGTACCTATCCAAAATATGAAAATACAAAATTTGCATTTTTAATGTAGGTACATGCTTGTAGGATTTCCATAATTATTATTTCACTTGTTGTCTACTTTATTTCAGATTTTAATTGAATTAAAAGCTTTTTCTATGCACATAAATTGTAATACGCTTAACGTATTATTATACTTACATATTTAAAAATGAATGAGATTCAAGTTGATGAGTCACTATTATATGAAATTTTATTTAAGTAATATGTATTAATATTAATATCTTTGAGAGAGATAATTTATAATGACGTCAGATTTGTTATGATCAATAATTATTCAAGCTGAATAATATACTTATTGAAGAACAAATTACAAATTCAATTTTAGAGCATAAAAAAAATTATATCTTACAACTTTTTCAAAAGTAATTCTATCAGCGACTATATGAAATGAAAATAAAAGATAATATAAATACTTAATACATAAAAATGCATTTTTATATTTAAAAAATTAGAATAAACCAGTAAATTTAGAGTATTCAGGAAGTTGCAGTGATAAAATAGTTTTACATATAAGTACATATATGTATACATCTATAATAATACACAAAAACTAAAAACTTCATTAAATTCTTCCTACATTTTGTCTATTTAATATAATGTGTTGTTATCCTTTCAGTATCTTTAAATGATATGTGTTTTTTTTTTTATAAATATTCGACTTGTTTTTTTTCTTTTTAGTCTTCGTTGGAAAACCAAAAGAAAATTTATTAAAATATAAAAATTATAAAGTATAGAGGAGTGAATAAGATTAAGGTTTGTAGAGGTAAATTTATAGTGTTCTGATTCTAAGTTTTAGTTTTTGGAGACTTGTGTACTTTTTAACACCGCTCGGAAAACAAAAATTCTTGGTGGTAAAGTATAATATATTTTTAGTTTTATAATAGATTGTACTGAGATGAAATCAAACCTTTTGAAGTGAAAATAATATTGAAGCGTTTTTTATTTAATGATTAATTCTAATTTTTTTTATTTATTTTTTTTTTTTTTTGACAAATTTATTAATAAGTATATATTTTAAAAAAATATTTTTTGTTTTATTTCTAATTACTTTTTTTTATTCACTTATTATTATACTTTTTTTTTTAAATTTATTACATTAATTAGTGCATGCAAAATTATATTGGAAATTAAGAGAAATGAGTGTAGAAAAACTGCATGAAAAAGGCAATTTTCACGCGAGACGAGTTCACGAAATAATTTTCTAATTTCTTTTCTTTTTTTACGTCAAGTAAGTATTTAATAATGAAATAATATTATTATTTTTTTTTTTTTAATTTTGGATTTTTATTTATATTTATTTATTTTTTATATATTAAAAAAAATTATGTTTTTAATGAAAATTTAATAATGATCCCAGTATAAAAAAAAAAATTATACTCATAAAAAAATTTTCTTTTTTTTTTTTTTTTGCTTAAAATATTTTCATTTCATTTTCTTTTGAATTTTTCTTTCTCTGTACAAAAAGAAAAACATTTTTTTTTCTTTCCTTTTCAAGTTATTTATAAGAATTTTTTTTTTAATTTTCTTTAAAACTGAAAAATTTGTCAGTTTCTGATTCTATGATTCGGACGGATTTTCGAAATTAGAAATTAAAATAAATTATTTTATAAAAATATTATTATATATATTAGGTAAGTAATTTTAATTTTTAAAAATAAAATTAAAATTCTTTTTCATTAAAAAAAAAAAAAGAAGTAATTTAATATAAATTTGAAAACGGATGAAAAAAATGAAAAAATTGTTATGAAAATATTTATTATGACTTTCCCGAAACTTTTACCGAAAACTACTGAAAGAAAAAAGTTCTTTTTTTTGTGTAGAAATTAAATAGAAGAAAATTTTTTCGCATATACACAAAAATAAATACAAAAAACAAAAAAAAATTAAAAATAATAGAAAAATCAATTTTATTTAACGAAAAAGATATTTTTCCCCTTTTTTTTTTTCAAAGTAACAAATAAATATTTTTATAATATTATTTTGATATAAATTCTACTTTTATATTTTTAGATAATTTTTAAAAATTTTATAAAAAAAGCATTGCACATAGTATCATCTGCTAAAATATTGGTATTAAGGAAGGTATATCATTTCCTATGATAAGTGAATATTTTCGATAAACATAACTATATCTACATCAGTCGCTGATTTTAGACATCTTTGATATTTTCAATTCAGTGCTTATGTTTCCTGGAATTTAAATAACTTATTTTAACTAACTTCCTTATATTATTAAATAGTTTAATCATAAGAAATAATTTCATCAGAAATCATCACCTAAAGCAGAAAAATTGACATAAATGTACTTCATTATTGTATTTTTACAAATACTTATTATCTTATTGTTCCATTACAGAGCTGTATAGTCGAAACTGATATATTCTTCAATGAAAATGCACTTCGTACAATCTTCACTGAATTCAGGAATAGAAAACATTCTTAAAAAAAATTTCTACATCAGGTTTTTCATTTCGACTTATTGAAAATGTCGTTTATAATAAATTGTTTGTTTGTCGGTAGTTTAATTATTTTTTTCTTTCACTATCCTTAAAAATATTACCATAGCGAAGAATGTTATGTAAACATAAACATAAAATTGGGAAACAAACAACATTAAAAATAAAAGGACAAAAATATATCTATACTGTATATTGACTAAAGATATATAAGTATGTATCTACATCTACAAATATGATTTAAGTAAGTATCTAATTTTTTGTTGAACCAAACTCGGTAATTGAGTAATATATTACACTTATTAAGTTTGTGTGCATTGGACTGTGTAATATTGTAGTCCTAAACTAATTCAAGCATTATTAAATTATTTTTTAAGGGTACATTTATTCATTAGAAAATAGAAATACAACTTGTAAGTAAGTACTTACGAAACGTTTTCAATTATTTTAGCTTGTCAAATTTAATTATTATAGAAATTGACATCATAATTAATTAAAGGAATATTTACTCTTGAGAAGTCAACTTAAAATTCGATGAAGCGAAGACAGACGCGATGTATAAAAACATTATTATATATTCTGTATTTTTAACGCATGTGCAAAATGTCAATTCCGAATTTTTTTTTGTTTGTTATGTTTCTTTTAATAAGGTAATTCGTAAATTTGTATAAATTCCGGAAATAAATACTAAAAAATAAATTCTTTTTAGTATTAAAGTATCAAGAGCAATAAGATTGACTTAAACCGGCGTATTGTTTCATTTTTTTTATGCTGTAGAATAAATTTAATAATATAAATTGTATTTCTTTTAAATAATGAACATAACTATGTACATAAAAATTCGGAACAAAAAAAAAATTAATGTACTTAAACTTTGAAGGAGAAAAAGTTATGATGATTCATTGAATAATTTCCAATATCGTTCATTTTTTTTTGTTGTCTATCAGTGTAGCCATATAATTTCGCATAAGTGTGATAATTTTCTTTTCTACGTCATTCAAAATATTTTCTAAACATGGTTGTAGACAGGGTTAATCATAGAATTAATATTTTCAAAAATAGATAATTGTTTTTAGCATTTTCCTTGAGACTTAATTTAAAAAGAAATCTAAATTTTAAACTAGTATATATTGCTAAAGAATTATTTTAAATAATTCCAAAAAAAAATCTATAGGCTTGGATTAATACATCTCTCAGCGATGATGTCTTAAGCTATCATCGTTGATATTAAACTTTTGGGAATTTAAAAAAATTGTTCAGGAAGAATGTCAAAAATATATTACTGTAGAAGTAGGATCTTATTAAGTAAAGTACATACAAGGAAACCAAATTTTTACTTGATTAACAAATTAAATATATAAATTGGAATTTCTGTTTCAATCATAAAAAAAAAAGTTATAACCTTGTTAAATTTAATTCAATCAACTCAATAATACTGTGGTAATGGTTTATATCGAAAATTATGTACTTGAATAAAATGTTTGCCTCAATAATTTCTTTATAAATATGTATACTTTTTTTCCCGGAAAATTTTTATCAAAGTATTAGTTCCATCAATTAAAAATTATATGATACTTGATTAAATCATCACAAGCCGGGTTTTACAAGAAACTTTTAAATAAAAAACAGTTTAATAATCTTACAATTTTCTATGCTTTATTAAGTCTTATTTATAACAGTGAAGTTAGTGTCGACACAATTCAACTACTTTTACGTCGTAAAGAAGGTAAGTTTTCCAATATAGCAAAGCTTTCAATATGTTGAAAACCCAATTGAATAAACATTCAACTCGTCTAAATAATGCTTAAAAGAAATTTATTATAAATACATAATTATCTCATCAGCTGTTCAATACATTATAATCGAAAATTTCGAAAACTTTAGTACTTATTTATATTATAAGACTGTTAAAGTGTAAAGTATTTTAATCTGTATTGTCACCATTTTGCAAAAATAGAAAATCGTCATACTTATTATTTATTTTATTATCGATTTAAGTATAAATAAGTATGTAAATTGAAATTTTAAATTGTCATAAGTATATGGGATTTTTCATCAAATAAAAATTAATATTTATTAACAAATTTATTATTATCAAAACATTTTTACAAAAAATAAGTACTTAGGTACCTAAGTAAAGAACATATAAATGAAAACTTTTTTCTTTATTTATTTCCTTTTATTATTTTTCATTACCATTATCGAAATATACGTATACCTTAATAATACTTATTACACCGTTAAATTATACTTTTACCTATAAAAATTTTTTTAATTATTTTTTTTGCTACCTACTTATCACGAAAAATATAACAGTGCAAGCAAAAATTTTGGGTAAGTAAATACCTAATGAATATAAAAAAAAAAATAGCAAACAAAATTTTTTTTATGGCACACTTTTTTTAAATTTTTTTTTTAATATATAAGTACCTACCTAGGTAGTAGATACCTATTAGAATAAAATTGAGAGAATTCATACTTTTAAACTAAAGCTAATTTTCTTTTGACATCATGAAAACATTTGATTTTTGACAAAAATCTATATAACTATATACTTACCTACCTATAAGTAAGTTGTTAGTAGATATTATAATTTGACAATATCATAGAAAATGTTTATTAACTATTATTCTTTTTTTCTTGAATAAAATTAGAGAACTGATTGATAATAAAATATATTTAATTAATTATAAATTTAAATGAGCATTCAATTAGAAATCCAACAGCAACACTCACCAATCCATTTTTTTTTAAATGTCTTATAACTTATTTGTTAGCGTTGCGGTTAAAAAAAAATTATAAAACAACGTTAATTCTCTCGACTGAGTCATGCGATCGAATTGTGACAGGCCGTACAATTGAGTTTTGAAGCAGATTTTCTTTTATATTTTTGGTAACTACCAAATAAAATGTATAAAAAAAAAAATTTAAAAATTCTGCATTTCTTAATAATCTAAAGTTTATGTTCAATTAATTTTTTATTTTTATTTCAATTAAAATAGGATTTTTTCCTTATTCCATTTTTTTTTCAGAATTTTTTGATGATCTCATGGTCGAATGCGTTTATTTGTTAAAAAACAATAAAAAATTTTATGAAAATTAACAAAAACTATTGTATTGCTATTTTTACAATTTTTTTTTTGTTATTGTATCTACTAATGCTAGAGCTTAAATTGACAAAATAAGGTACGCATGAGATTTTTACATTTGAACAGAAGCGATGTGACTTTATTAAGCGTAAAATAATTCGAAATATTCATCTTCAAAAATATCCAGTAGGTATTTAAGTATACAAAAAAAAAATTTGGGAAATGAATAAAGAAGTAAACTATGATCCGTTTAAAATTCACAATCCAATACAAAATATTGTAGATAACATTTTTCCTTACAACGCTTGTTAAATTAAAAATTATTTCGAAGAGAATAGGTAGGTACGCAGAGTGATAAGTAGGGCTTTCAAAAAAATTATTCGCATATTAATTTCAATATACGGCTTTTGAATATTTAAAAAACAGAAAAAAAAAAAAACAAATAAAAGAAAATTAAGTTAAGTTCTTATAAAAATTCCGTAAAATAAGTATCTTCATATATCAAGTAAGATTAATTTATTTAGGTAGGTATATGTATAATTACTTACCTATCTACATGCAGATTCAATCGATTTTATTAGACTTTGCAAATTCCAGAGATTGTATAATGTCCAAACATTTCATTTTTAAAATCCTAATAATCGTATTTTATTTTGGCAGAAAATTGACATTATTTTGATTTTTGTTGGTAGGTAGGAAGGAAAATGCGTACTGTTCAGAAAATAATTTAAGATCCCACAAAAAGGTGTGGATGGGTATATAACTACGTATCTTAATGCTGCACTGATTTGCCAGTAACAAATTAATTTTACAAGCTCTAGCACTAAAACTTTTTACGTCTTCTTATTATGACTACACACTTACTCTTTTTTTTGTGATCAGACAAAAATTATAATAAATTTTTTAATTCCAGAATAAAAAAAAAATAATAAAAAAAAATTACAGGTGTGATTTGAAAATATTTTTTGTTTTTCAATGCAATGAAAATAAAATTTCTTCAATTTTATTATAAATTTATTTCATTCATAATTAATTTTTTTTTTCTTTTAGAAGAAAAATGGAAAATTACTCACCTCAACCTCACAAAAAAAAAAAAAAAGAAAAGTTTATCAAAATAACTTTTTTTTTTCCAATTGCCACAAAAATAAATTTTTCAATATTATTTTTGACACCTTATTTACTACAAAAAAAACAACAATTTAAAAATAATTATTTATAGATTAGAAAAATAATAATTCCAAAAATTTTTAATTGCAACTTTATTGTCTTTAGTTTCTTCTTAAATAAAAAATTGATTTAAAAAAAAAAAAACAAAAAGAAAATTTAAAAAAATCATTCATCTGCAATCAATGAGTTTTTTTTTTTTTGTTTTTTATTGCCATTAAAAAAAATTTGTTTTTCTTTTAACTTTCACTTTATTTTGTACAATTTTTTTTTAATTTAAATTACTATTGCAAATAATAAATTTTTCTATTTTCAAATTATTATTTTATAAAAGTGATTTCTTCAATTTTTTAAAATTTATTTAAGTTCTTTATTTTTTCGTGCCTTTCGCTTTTTTACAAAAATATTTTTCTTTTCCACATATCAATCACACAAATTTTGGAATATTTTTCCCAACACTTCTCAACCGGAAATAATATAATGTCAACAATAGTGTACTATACATTTCGTGAGAATACTGAAGAGTTCTTTGTGTTAACTACACTCAGTCATATTGAGTAAATTTCAATTATCTACACTCACTTAAGTTATCGTTATAAATTTGAATATTTTTTTGTCCAAAAAAAATCTAAAAATTAATAAGAATTTCACTTTTCCAAAAATTCGTAAAAAAAAATGCTAGATGAACCTTAGATCTTCTTTTTTTTATCCTACCACAAAAATACAAGAAAAATTGTAAATTCAAATTATGTCAGTATCAGTATAATTTAAGTTAAAACTCATTATTTCAATTTATAATTTTTTTTTAAATATTTTTATTAACTTTTATTTGTTCTTGTTATCAAGAAAGGTTTTTCCTTCGTTGGACACACAAATTTTTTAAAACTTTTAACCCAATTTGTGTCCTTTTCACCTTCAGCTTGGAACATATTGTTGAATAGACTATTTGCAACTAAAAAAGGAGAAAAAACAATAATGTGTTTACTGGATATAAAGAAAAGTTATATAATGTCGTTGCACGCATTACCTGCTGCATGTCCTTTCTGACTGAGATGAAAACAATCATCGGAAAAGAATGTTAAATCTGTGGTCCCATCAGAATTTAGAGGTAGAGGGGCGTCAAGGAACAACGGTTGAAAATTAATTGTGAAATCCTTAAATAAAATAATATAAAATATAAAATTAAAACATTTAACCTAGTTTCGAAAGAATTTTGTATAAAGTCAACATATATGCATGCAACATGAGGCTCGTAATACCCACAATTAAGGATCTAATCACATTAGAATCAATTCGATCAACCCCGGGTAAAAATATATTATATCTTTCTGAGCTCAATTTTGATCATCGCATGGTTTTTTTCTTACTAATAAAATATTGGGTGTACATTAAATCATTACCTTTGAATGAAATTCATCCATGTTAACAACTGTGTGTTCCAATATATGCCATTTTGAATTAATATCATGATACAAATCGTATGAATTCTTTGAAAATCTTGTTTTGAATAGACACGAGCATTCAAACTTTTGCGCAAATACACACATTTCGGGGACACCTTTGTTAAGTTCAAATGAGCCTTTAATAATGTTGGAAACAGATACCTAAAATTGACAATAATTCTTTATTTAAGTAATTTTAGAGTGATGTATGCAATACAAAATAAAATAGAAATAACTATACCCAATTCACTATCAATCGCGGTATATTATCTCTTAAATATCTTAAAGTTTCTATCATATCTTTTTTGTGTGATTTTAATATTTTTCTTGGATCTTGATGAGAACACATTTGACAAAAATCGTTATGTCCGTTTAAAATTGTTAACAGCTTCCAATTTTCTGTCATATTAACTTTTCTATCTGCTCGTAATCTTTGGTGTAAAATTTTTGCTTGATATAAAAGATCGGCTGACAACGTCGCTGGCTCAGCTACATTGAATCTAGATTTTAAATAAAATTAATTATGACGTTTATTTCGTAAGCAAATACCTATTTACTAAGCTAAAGTAAACAACATCATATCTCAAAACTAGTTCTTGTCCAATATATACTAGTTCGTTAACAAAAGCTTAGAAAATATATTTCTCAGGCTTTATTCTCTCATAATTTTTTCATACCTTGATCTTCGATCGTACGAAAGTGCATTACCAATTGAATATCCATATAAATTAGGATTGAATTCTTTTAAAAAGTTTGGTAGAGTCCAATACGTTCTCCAAGTTCCCATTCCACCAATTGAAAATGATACTCCCCGACTTTCGACTTTAAAAAAGAAATTAATTCTTGTTTAACAACAAATTGTTAGTATATTAAATGTTTATATTTTTATACGAATAGAAATCTTCATACCAAGTGCATGTATTAAATTTCTTGAAATTGCTCCATTGGCTGCTGTTATTGAATCTCCCATTGCCGCAATAATATCAATATCACCTGGTCGAATTTCATCCACTGTACTCGGAGTAACATTACTTCGAAATCCTCTTGTATCACAATAAAATTTTTCTGATTTCGGAATCATAGCTTGCATTTTCTAGAAATAATTAAATTTATGATGATCATCATAACTACGGTTTTATATCAATAAAATAAAAAAGGAAAATTACAAATTTTCAACCGAAAAAGCTTTTTATCTGCATAATATCAAATTTTATTCTTTTTAATACCTAAATCCTTAAAACGACAATTATGTTCGAAACTCATTTTTTTAAAAAGTTTTTAATGACCGCATTAATCAGTCTAATTGATTCCTTATAAAAAAATTAAAAGTTCTATCGATATTATGTTGTATGATAAGCAAGTGGTTAACAACTAACATTTTGTGTTACAACAATTATGCGATAGTATGAATTTAATTACTTATTTAATTAATTTAATTACTACCAAATTTTCACTTAAATAATTTACGAACTATCATACTTTCTTTTAACAAACAACAAAAAAAAACATAAATATGTTAATATTTAATTTTTCCATTCAGTATTAAACATTTCATTTTATTGACACAATTTCTTTATAGAATGATGAATAACAAATATTTTTAAATTTTTCATTATGGTTTTAAGACGGACATTATTTTTGTAAGTTTTTTTTTTCAGTAAAAAGAATAATATTTGGGTTATTATTATGATCGAATATTTTTATAGATAATTAAAACTTTTTTTTTTCATAATTTAAATTCAATCAACCTTAATAACTCAAAACCTTGCCTTCGAATCCTTCGATTAAAGTACAAATTTGAAACAAATTCGTTTAGGTACATTTAAGATTTTTACTTTTTTTTTGTCTATTTTTTAAGGTCGTATATATTGTTCATGATCAAATAAATATATACACATAACGAAGTTGATCATTTTTCAAATTTTGCACATTCTAAACTCACTTATATTATAAATAATTTACTGAATTCGAATTTCGTACGTATAAACAACTAAATGCTGTAATTTAGGAATATGTTTCTATCGGAAAAACTTACTCCCGAATGTTTTCTACTAAATTCATGAATATTTCTCGAATTTCTGTTCGCCAAATCATGTAAAAAATTTTTTATTGATTTCCATGGAGTTAATAAAACTCTGTCGATATCTGTTTGAGATGAGGAAATTTTTAAATTTGTAATAACTAATATCGCAATAATTAATATAATTTTAGACATAATTTATTTTAATAATTTAAATAATTTATTTTTATATCACAGAAAATGTAGGTATATTTATTTCTTTTTTTTTTTTAATTTATAATATTTGGCTTTTTTATTAATTTATTTATTATTATTTTCATCCAATTTTATTTATAGTACCGCGCTTCTTAACAGTTTTGGACAAACTGCCTAATCAAAAAAAAGAATTTTGTAAATTTTGTAAATATAAAAAAAAAAATTGGAATAAAATTAAAAAAAAAAAAAAAAAGAGAAACAAAAATAAAATTAATGTGCATAGTGGTTATATTGTCATGCAAATAAAATGATAATAAATTTGTCATTTTTGTAAAATAACATAAACATAACACATAACAAATTGTTTTGTCCACACACTGTATATATTTATATGTAAAATAAAAAATAACATAATATTCATTGATGAAAATTTTCTTTCTAACTTCATTACCTACTAACATATGGCACTGACCTTGATCTTTGAAATTTTTTACATTTATGTATATATGTATATTTTTATATTATTAAATTATTCTGATATTGCAAGTGAATAAACTTATTTTTTTTTTATAAACCATAGATAAATGTATATAAATTTGCATCAAATCTAATAATCTTAAGGAAGTGAATATAGTATCTGATTTTTAATGCGAACCGGTAATAAAATTAATATTATTTACGTGGAGAGAAATTATACATGCTTATTATTAATCTCTTTGCAAAGTTTTCATAATTACAAAAAAAAAATTATAATAATTAACAATATAAAAGGGTTTAACATCTAAATTTACTTTATAACAGTTGGTACTTAATGAAAAAAAAAATTTTGGTAAGGTGTAAATAAATCATTTTTTAAAGAGCATTAAAAAGGTTAACAAAGATTCGATTTAAAAAAAAAAATTCTCAATTTAAAATTATCAGACATAAACAACAATATAAGATTAAAGAGTTCACCGTATAAACATAAATCAGTTTGACATATATATTAAAAATTAAAACAAAAACAAAACTATATAAAATATAATATAGTATCTTTTAACTATTTATTGACAGATGATATAAAACATTAAAATGTGCTTTATTTTGTCACAGATTTTATTCAAATTAAATGTACCACTCGCATCATAAATAGTTCGTTGTCAAGGTTATTTAAAGAAAAAAAAACAGAAATGCCATGTAGAAAAAAAACCAATTTGTTCAAAATTAACATAATCATAATCATCATTTTTTTTTTATGATTTACTATTTAAAGCATGAGACATAATATATTTACTAAGAAAAAGATTATTTTTGTTTTTCAATAAATAAAAATCATGTAGATGCAATCAAATTTATATAATCTTCCTTATGGTATAAATAAAAATAAAATAAATTTATGTAAATATTATAACTAGTTATAGTTATTACTTAATTTATGCATATATTAAAATTGTTTCAAATTAAAATATAACAAATATAATATTCTTAATTAACTATATTTACAGAATCTTTAAAATACTTTAATAACACAAATGGCAAGAAAGCTACATATTTTTGTCAAGGTCAAAAACAAAATTTAGCAATAATTAATTTTGTCATCTTTCAGCTGATATTGTCATCTTGATATGGCTTGTAGGATTATGAATTCCTGATTACTATATCTAAAAGAGTTGAATAAATTTATCATTTGAACTGTATTTAACATTTAATCAATTTCTTGTCCATCTTTCTTCTGTTTTTCTATTTTTGGGCAATAGGCGAGACTAAAAAAAAGTCCGAACTAAGATATTTTTTGAATGTAAATGTATAGGAAAAACATCAAACTAGGTGTGGCTATTAGAAAGCAAAACCTTAGAAAAATGTGGTTTGAGCCACTTTTTTAAAAGCCAGATAGTTATAGAATTTGCCTTCAGCAGTGAATAATTTTATCACACACAATTAAAAAGTCATACAATTATAAATTGTTAAGACTAGTTTTTACTCTCGTCTAACCACAAGGTTAGATCTGTGATAAGAATATTTTTTTAATTTCTAATTACTTCTGTAAGATTTTTTTCTATTTTTTAAGCATTATAAATATAAAAAAGGTTAATTTAAGCCTAAGTTTCAAAAATAATTGTAATTTTTAATAGGATTTAAATTTAATTCTATTAAAAAAATATTTTCGTCAAACTTTAATGTTTTTTTTAAATGAATGTCAATATTTTAAAATAAAAAAATTAATATTAAAATTAATTTATTAGAAAACGTCAAAGATCATTTGTTATTTAAAAAATATGTACATAATATTAAATTTTTAAATTATATTCTATTTAAAAATAAAATTATAATAAAATCAGCCAGTAAAATTTATTTGTAATAATTATTGTGTATTTATATCTCTTCACACCATAAATTTCGTTGATGAATACATATAAATAGTAATATTTTTTTTTTAATTAAATTCTGCGTAAAAGATTAAAATCATCATAATAAAGTGAAACTAAGTTTTTCGCAAATTCAGAACAAACCCTGTACCTATCTCTGGAGCAATACAATTATACTGAAATGCGACTATTATGCTTTCAAAATTCGGATTTTGTGTGTATTAAATGCATATACCCTGATTTTATTTGTTCAACACAAACAAACCGATAATAACATAGTTTTAGTTATAAATAGTTGACTATTTTGATAAATTTATGAAATTTGATTTAAACAGAAAATAAAAAAAAACAAAAATCTAATTGATTGGCAATCGAATCCAACCTTTTGGGTTCTTATATTAAGAGATATAGCAACACAACACACAAAGATAATTTCATACAACTTTTTAGTACGAAAAATAACTTCTGTCGTTCAACTCCATTTGATAGTATTTGTAAAAATATGCGTAAATTGAAAGAAGATCTACGCAATACTTAGAAATGGAGCTAATCCACACCAGTTATTTCGTACTTAAAAAAGTTGTATGATATTATTCCTCTGCGTGTACTATATTTATCTGTGCTATAACTATGTAATGGTAATGTTATTGTATGCTAAAAGTATACAAAATATAAATTTTATTATGCTGCTTGTTGAATCTAGAGTTTTTTTAAATAATAATATTAAATATGTTTTTATTTAAACAAATTTCAAAAAAAATAAAAGAACTTCTAGAATTCTTGAGTAGGTATTCTGAGAAAAAAATTTAGATAAATTTTGAATATTTGTATTCATTATTAATCTGATAATTTTTTTTTCTCTCCTTAACAATAGCAGGTACAGATTTGACAAATCATCGAACATTTATTATTTTACTTTTTATGTATATTTGTACAACTTAAATGCTTACATGTTATTTATTGATAATAATATCTTAAATACATAATGGGTAACCAAAACTTGAACTTCGGAAGAAAATATTATGAGTCGTTGTTCAACTAAAATAAATTCTTCAATTGCAAATGATTTTTGTGAAGAAAACATTTTCTAGAATAATATTTTCTTAAAAACTATGATAATGTATATAAAGTTGCTACTTGTATTATATTTTTTCATTTTAGAATAAAATTGCATCAAATTTGTACTGGTTTTAATAAAATTTAATTGAAGTTTCTTTTTTGTTTTTAAAAAAATATATTTTCACCTTAAGCTTTAACCAAGGCAGTGCATAATACTTAACTTATGTCACCAGTTTGCCAACATACTACATGAACTTGAACTTTAAAATACAATGTACGTTTTATTTTCGCTTTAGCTAAATAATTCATAAATTCTGAATTAAAATTATGTATTATTTTACATTTATTATTTAAGGAGAGACAATTCATGCAATAACAACTTAATTAACATCATTTTTCGTAGTTTAATTAGCCTTCTTTTGTACACTTACAAAGATGTTATGTGAACTTAAAAAAATTCTAAACTACTTTTAAAAAAAGGTACTTTGGTAAGATTAAGCCCTTAACAAAAAAATATATAGGGTGTTTGTATTAATATTATACATAATTATATATGATAAAAATTTATTTCGACTATAAGTGGATATAAAATAAACTTATTGGTTAGAGCTTCCTTTATTGTAGATCAAATCTCTATTTTAAAAAATTTTCAAATGTTTAATTAGCATGTTCAAAGCAATTGAAAGCATAATTATATTGAACCATAAAACAGGAATTTCTTAAAATAGATTATCAATTATGTTGGTTTGTCTTTTTTTTAACAGTAGTTCATTGAATTATAAAAACTGCATTTAATT
Source organism: Hybos culiciformis (assembly GCA_964007475.1). Classification (NCBI taxonomy): domain Eukaryota; kingdom Metazoa; phylum Arthropoda; class Insecta; order Diptera; family Hybotidae; genus Hybos; species Hybos culiciformis. Next base: position 46,726,519 of record OZ023274.1, on the reverse strand, counting down.
TTTGGTATAAAAACATTTTTGAAAGAGTTTTTTAACTCTTTTATTTGAATATTCAATATGAAATTTACATATGAAAAAAAACAGTTAAACACTTTATTCTTCTGTTATATTAACAAAACTTGTATATGGTTTGACAAAAAAAAATTAAGTTCATAAAACCGGTGTTATCAATCATCTTATCACTTACAAAAAAAATAAAATTCAATATTGATGATGACATGTGTGAAATAATTTAAATAATAGCTCCTAAGACTTTTCTAATTCTTTTGGGGGTTTTTTTATACCTTTACAGTAATACTACTGTAAATATATACCTTTAAGATGTTTAATGATTTTAAAGTTTGAAATTTTAATCAAAATATTATGTTATTATGTTGATTTATTATAATTAAGCATTTTAACAATAATTAACTGAAATTATATAGAAGTTAAAAGGTTTTTTTTCCTATAAGAAGATAAAAACGAAACAAGAATTAATTTTTAAAGCTGGTTTTAATTTTTATTTTAAAATAATTATCTTAATTTATTGATTAAATCGAAAAAATGTATTTTAACGTTTTATACATATATTGAAAAAAACGTATGTATACCCTTTTTATGTCAGCTAAAACTTTAATAATAAATAATTTATTTAAACAAACAATAATTTATTTAATTTATTTATATAACAAACATTAATTTTTTTTATTTATTTCATGAAATCGTGGAATTAAATATTTTTTGTTTTTATTGTTTTTATTAGATTTTTATAATAAATTAATTCGGCAGCCTAAATTTTTTGTTCTGTTCATAAAAAGTTTGTGACTTCAATTGCGTTGAACTCTTTTGTTTTGGAGTGAAAAAAAGAATAGTACATATGATAAATATTGCAAATAAACAAAAAAATTACAAAAATTATCTAATCCAATTTTTTTTTGTACTTCAGCCTTTTGAATATTAAACATCACTATGCTAATGGTTTGGCTTAAAATGAGCAAACAACTCAATTTATATTTTTATTCATTTGTTTATATAAAGTTAATATTTATATATATTTCAAAACTAAAAACAAAAATTTGATGTTAAAATAACTTAAACAAAATTTTAAGTCATTTCTGCTTATGGTATTCTAATTTAATTTTTGATTTCATTACTACAGCTAAATTTAATAAAATTAACAAAATCAAAGACCATTAGTTTTTTATTTTTTTATTTTAATAGTATTCATAGATTGTGAAACGAAGAATAGAAGAGATTCAAATTTAACGGAAGTTTCGGAAATGATTAGAAAAATAAGTTTAAGACTTTCCATCAAAAAGGTTAAAGAAAATATTTTGTTATGTCAATATAAAAAATCAATAATACATTTATCTAAAACTATACATGTATAATAACACAAATAGACATCAATAGTTAAAAAAAGTTCTCACACTTAAAGTTTACACTTTCTTGTCAAAATAAACTAATCTTACAAATTAGAAATAAAAAGAAATCTACCTAATAATTTGAACCGATTTGGTACTATCAAATTCTTAAGTCGTCTTAAATCAATGGTCCAAGTTGAAATTAAAAAAAATATTCGTTTAATCATTTTTTTTTTTTTGTAAATTCTAACTGTTATCTCTTGTTGCAAAATATGGTCGCTTTTCGGTTGGACATTTAAAAACTTCAAATTCATTTCTCCAGTTTAATGATTTAGATTTTTCTTGTTCAAAAAGATTATTCCAAAAAGCGTTGGCACCTAAAAATAAATAATCTATAAAAAAAATTTCTACACTAAATTAAAACTAAGCCTTAAAGTAGGCAATAGAAGTTGTTTTTAACACAAATAAGTTGTAAAAGTTTAGCTAGTTAGTATCTGTATACATATTTGTTTTTTTTTTATTATAATATTATCAAGTTTTATTTATTTATCAAAATAACTCACTGCGAGCATGAGATTTTTGACTTAAATGAAAACAATCTTTTGATAAATATGTGTAATCTTCATTGCCATTTGCTAATTTGGGAAATTTGAGATGTCGAGTAAATGGTTGAATATTAACAGTAAAATCCTACATAAATAAATTCAATATTCGGTGCGTTATTTTAAAATTTAAATTAAATACTACATTAAATTTACCTTTTTATTAAATTCGTCAAGATAAACTATTTTACCATCCATTTCAATAAATTTTTCAAGGATTTTTTTATAACGTTTTATCAATTCCTTTGACTTGCCTATGATGCATGGACATTCAAATGGATGCGTTATGTAGCAATGGGGAGGCTTTCCTTTTAAGTCTAATATAAAACTGACATCAGGAGTTGTTATTATATTGACGATTAATCGGGGGACATTATCTCTTAAATATCTTAATGTTTTTAAAAGATCCTTCCTATGAAATTGAACTATTTCTTCTGGATTATCATGTAAACATATATCCCAACAAAAATCATTACTGCCAATAAATATTGATAACATTTTCCAATCTTGAGCCATATTCACTTTAGGATCATATTTCATCCGCGCCACCAAAACTTTTGCTTGAAAAGGCATATCTCTAGACATAGCACCTAATTCAGCAACATTAAATCTAATTTTTTTTTTAATATTTATCATCAAATTTAAGTTATTTTTTATATAAAATCGATTCTTTAAATTTTATATAGAAAATACAATAGATTACCTGGATGATCGATCTGAAGCTAACCCATCTGATAGAGAATACCCATATAAGCTAGGATTAAATGCTTTAAGAATATTTGGCAATGTAAGATATTTTCTCCAAGTACCTTGACCACCAATTGACCAAGCCATACCACGATTTTCAGCGCCTACATGAATTAACTAAAAATTACAATTAACAGTAGAGTCATATACTATACATGTAACAATATTCAAATTAAAAGTTAAAACCTTAAATTAAATGGAAATTTAAGTGAAATTATAGTGAATAACAATTGTTTTAAATTATTTTAAATATAGTAAGTAATTTCTACTTACATTTGTAGCTGCAATTCCATTTCCAGCTGTTATTGAATCGCCCATTCCTGCAATAATATCTATATCACCTATAATAAAAAATTCATTATTCGAGCAGTGTTGTTATCTAAAAAAATCATGATTTGGAAAAGGGGGTAACGAGATGGTTGTGCGTTTGGTTGAAAGATTCCATTGACATTGGTTCTGAATTCATTGGCCTCCAAAATATAACTATTCTTACTTATGAAAACTATAAAAAACGATTAATTATTTCACATTAAAGTACATAAGCGGCGTACTTATATATTGCCTGACCTATGGGATAAACCTTCAATTTTCCATAAAAAAATATTGAAAAAGAGCAACGCAGTGCAATTTTTTAATCAACACTGAAAATTCCACTTCAATTGTTCGTTAAAATAAATTATTAGTGATCAATCATTTTTAAAATAAAACAAAACTTTTTGAAACATCATAATTTCTTTAATGTTCATTAGTCATTATTGAGTAGATAGAGTACCTCATTAATTGAAATACATTTTTAATTTATTCAAACTAACATATGAAACGAATATATAGTTATATTTGAAAATATACCTGGTCGAAGTTCATTAACTGAAGTCGGCGGTGATTGATTACGACGACCAGGACCATTTTTAACATCACAGAAAAATTTCTCTTTTTTTGAAAATTGTTTTTGTTGGTACTAAAAATACAATTTTTTTGATTAATTTTGTTTATTTTTTTAATGATAATCTTATACCCCCAATGATTTATGCAATAGTAAATTTCTACCTTCTCCTGATCTACCAAATAAATTTAATGCAAATAATCTCAATGGTCTGTTAATTGATTGAAATTGATCATCTAAAAATGTTCGTTGAGGTTTCATAGAACTTGGTACAAATATTAATGAAATTACAATTATGAACAAATAGTAACCATAAATATTTTCAATGAACTTCATTTTCATTGCAAGTTATATAAAAGTGTATATAGAAGTTATAATTTTAAAAATTGCATCACAATTATTATAATTAGGTTATCCTTTAGATTTATTCAATATTTGCTTAAGAATTTTTTTTTTTCAACTATCTATTTACTATCTATTAAATTCACAGGAGAACTCATTATAATCAATGTCAATTTAAATTAATTACTATAAAAAAGTGAAAAGATTTTTACTTAAAATGCTTTCTGCTTATATTTTTATAGTGAAATATATTTAAGCAATCTAATTGAAGTATAATTTTTTTAATCTTCTACTTGAAATTCTCTGGTATGGATATGAAATATAGTTATTATTACATATTTTTAGAGTTAAGAATAAAAATGTGGGATCTATTTATTCTATTCTAATTTTTCAACGGAAATATATTTTTTTTTCTTTACTAAGATTTTGCTAATTTAAATAATAACTACGAAAATTTTCAATTATCCAAAAGTTTAACGTACTTCAATTTTCTTGAAACAGTAATACCAAATGTTTGCAGACATAGCTTGAAATGAGATAATCATTGTAATAAGCACTGTGTTGTATCAAAAATTTCACTTTACTAAATAAATAACACTGTAATCAGGCAGAATATAAGAAAAATCTTTTTTCGTGATTTTACTTGTGTTATTATATTAATAATATAATTTAGTTAATGATTTTTGGTTTTAGCATAAATTTCAAAAATATTCTATTTGCTCAGTGAAAGAAAATATATCTATAGTCCAAAAAATTTACATTATCGTCCCATTTTGCTCTTTAAAAAATAATAAAAACAATAATTTTAAATTAACAAAAGTATTTTTAAAATTATACATACAGTATATATTTTTTTATTCTATTAAAGACTACAAAAAAAAAAAAGAATTTAAAATTTCAACTTAAATGCTTAAATTAATTACTACATGATTTTTACAAATTAAATTCAAAAAAAATATTTAACAGAAGTCCCCTCTGTATAAAACTTTCTAATTACTAATGCTGTTGCAAAAATATTGAGACAACATTTTTTAAATTATAAGTATTAAAATAATATAGTGCGAACATTAAAGTTTATTCAAATTTTTCTTTTTCTGATATAATTAACAGATCTTTCGATTCTCCCCGTTAGTCAATAAATATAAATTTATTTAGTAGAAAAATTCTTAACTATTATCAAATATCTTTCACATAAATTTAATTATTTAAGTTTTTATCTTATCTTATATTTTTGTTTCTGTGGCATCAAAGACATGATCTGCATAATTTAAAAATAAAATTAATCAAGTTTTGATTATCACATAAATAAATTGAAAATTTTGGAATGATTCATAACAATTTTCTGCTTACATAAGTAGGTACATGTAAATATTCAAATTTTTTTCAAATAACCCTACTGAAGCAGCTTTTAGTACATAATAATTTACAAAAATACAATTTTCATAGAACTTATTAGTCTGTTTATATTTATATTTGCTGTGTTTAAAATTAATTCTGATACATCTGCTCTAATTGTAATATTTCAAATTTGGTCTTAATTCCGAAAATTTAATTTTAAAGAAAAATCTATTTTAAAAACATTTTTCATTTTTACTTTTATCAAATTAAGGAGCACATCAGATCTTTTAAGTTGTCTATTATCTATTATTCCATCAACATATATGATGGAACTTTTTTTTTTAAATAAGAAAAATTTTAATTTAAAATTGAGACCACATACAAGTAAAAAAAAAAGATCTACTGCCTTGCTTTGGACCAAAAACCTTTTTTTCTCTTTGAAATTAAAATAATCTTCACACAAAATTGTTGGACGATTTAATTACTGCAGAAAATCATGAAATTTTGTTGATATTGAAAGTACCAACAAAAAATTTCTAAAAAATTAACTTTGCGTAAAAAAAGAAACAAAATAATATTACTATTAAAAAATTACGTATTTATTTCATTTTATTAATTATATATTGATTTATTCTTGTTAAAGTTTTTGTTTTTGTTAATATTCCGTATCAGAACAACACTAACTTCAAGAGATGTTAATTAGTTTCTCTTTACGAAATTTTTTACAGAATTTAATTTTTTCTGCACAAAATATAACACTGCAATAAAATTATTATTTTTTTTCTCTTAGTTAAATTTTCTTAGTTAAATTTTTTTGGAACAAAATTATCATTAAATTAAATTAATTATCACAAGACGAAGAAACGTACAATTGTTAAAGTATATACCGCGCGCGACACTCTGGCTTTAAGCTTTAAGTATTTACTAAATTTATTTTTTACTTCAACCAACAACACCGTTAAGAATCACGATAATTTTACCAAATAATTTTAAATACCATTTGTTTTTATATTGATAAAAATAATGAAAAATCAAAAAAAAAAAAACCAAAATTAGGAAAAGATTCTGAATTGAAATGAAAATTTTATATATGAAAAAATTCTAGTTTTAATTCCAGTTTTTTTTTAAGATTTTTTGTACATTTTGATTAATTACAACATGATGAATTCTTTATGAATGAACAATTTTTTTAATTTTGATGTTTGTTATGATTTTACAATATTTATGAATATAAGGAACATCTTCTGATCTCATTGATTAAAACATGCATCAAAACAAAAAAATTATAATAATAAATTACATGCGTAATTTACTGTATAACTTACTAAACGATCTACACACCTTTTTTTTATTACAAATATAGATAACTTTACAAATTTTTATAGATCTTCAAATTAAAATAAAAATCATTTTTTATTATAGCATAATTTGTTGAATAGCAAGAATACTATTTTTTATACGCATATTTATACATTTTTTATACATTTTAAGAATTTATTAACAAAACAAGTATAGTAATTTACCCCGTTGAACTTGAATGAGGCACGCGAATAATGATGTCACTATTTGTATCTCCTTCGAAATGTTGTAGAATTTTGATGAAAGCTTTGGACCCTATATTTAATCTTGCAAGATTCTGTGTAGATTAAATCTTAGTAGAAAAGTGGGCCAATACAATTTATAAAACTAAAAGATGGAAACAAAATTATTACAAAAAAGTGCATAAAATATTCAAAATAATAATTAAAAATTTAAAAAAAAATCAAATTCTAACGATTATAAGTTAATTGGACTCTTACATATTTATTTAAGGACATCAGGTTCGTCAGGAATTTATTTGTACTTTAAACCTGACTGGTTGAAATATTTTACTCTGGTAGATGTCCAGGCAAACATTTTATGTTCAATCCACAAACATACAAAAAAATGTGAACTCCGCACGATCTTCGTCTTTCCCATGGCAATCGGACGTATATTATCTGAGTTTTTAACGAACATATAGACAGATAGAAATGTTTTTTTTTTATATATACATATATAGAGAAATGAATTTTATATATAACTAATTTTAGATATTTCTATTTTTTATTTTATTATTTTAATAAAAATTAAATTCAATTACGATAAATCAATAAAAACATCACTCGATATAAAGTTTTGTTGAAGAATATTATTCAATTAATTTTCATAAAAAAAATTTCTTATTATCTTTTAACTGTTAAAACATTCATTTCATAAAAAAAAATAAATACGAAATCTGCACTAGTTTACATTGAAAATTGATTATTGAAAAAAAATTTCTCGTATCATGGTCACAATAACATCAAGTTCAATGATTTATAATTAAACAGAGACGATCGACGTCATAATTATTTAGAGGAATCTTGAATTAATTGAAGGCCATTGAATAAAAATTAAAAAAAAAAAAAAATTGTATTTCGTATTCTTTGTATTTTAGAAAAAAATCGCAATAATTTAATAAATTTTCCAATGAAAATAAAAAATTAAATTCACTTTTTTTTCATTTGCCGCTGCAAATAAAAAAAATGTTTTTTATTAAATGTCTAAGATTCAATAAGTTATTATCAATTCGAGTAGAATAATTTTTATTTCATCAACGAATGAATCTTAAAGTACATTCTTTTCATCCATTGAGAACAATTTGAGACGCAGACTCCTGCATAGGGTCTTGACTTCTAGGTGCATTTGATTCCAAATTTTCGAGTGAGATAAATAACTTTTTTTATACTTATTTCACAAAAATGATTTAATTCTTTTATATAAAATAATTTTTTTTACTTAATATTTTTTTTTAAAGTTTGTGGCTTAATTGCGTTGAACTCTATTGTTTTGCAAGTAAAAAACGGAAGGAATATTGTACATAAGAAGAAAAGAACAAAAGGTTCCTGCAATCAACCTCACTCTATAATACCAGAGTTTTGGTTGAAATTCATTCTCAAACCGAGGTGGATACAATAGAGAACTGTAGTGTTTATAAAATACACTTCACATGTACACTAATTTCATCAAAATTCGTTAGAACTTTAACAATATAAAACTTTTTGTAATTTAGAATTTTGACCAATTCTATGAAACGCATAGTACACTATCATCCTTAAGCTTAAATGAAAATAAATAAAATAACAGATGTTTTGTTTTTTAAACTGTCAAAATGTTCTTAGCGGTTTTCTTAACACCTAAAATCATTTTGAAGTAGGATGGATAGATGGAAATCTGACAAAAATTATTCTTGTAAAGTAATAGCTAAAATTAAGGAAATAAAATCAAAACCGGCTTATTGAAATTATTATTTTAATAATATACATATTTTATTTCAATTATTTACGTAAATAATTATGCAAAGGAATTTTTGGAAAAAAAACACCTTCAAAAATTATGAACAAATATCACAAAAATGTATTTTAATACAATCCACAGGATCGTCATTAATTTAAATTAGTATTTTTATTTAAAGTTCGCTAATTCAATTTGAAAAAAAAGTTCAAGAATTATTTGAAAATTACAAATTTTCTGTCCGAAATGTTAACAAATTGACTTAGTTTCATTTAAAAAAAAACTGCATTCTACCAAAATTACACATACATATAATAATATCACAAATAGACGTTAATACTTAATAAAAATTGTTTCTTAAACTAAAAACATAATAGTCTTATAAATAATCTAATTCTTAAAATCCTAACTGTTATCTCTCGTTGCAAAATACGGTCTTTCTTCGGTTGGACATTTGAAAACTTCAAATTCCTTATTCCAATTTTGTGACTTAGTTTTTTCTGGTTCTAAAAGATTATTCCAAAAAGCGTTGGCGCCTAAAAATAAGTAATCTAATGAAAATTTTCTACATCAATTGAATTCAAGCTTTAAAGGATGCAAAAGAAGTTGTTTTTAACACAAATAAATTGTTAAAAGTCTATCTGAACAGAATAGAAGTTGTTATTTTTTTTATTAGATAAATAAAATTTATCAAATTAACTCACTGCGAGCATGAGATTTTTGGCTTAAATGAAAACAATCTTCCGAAAAATATGTGTAATCTTCATTGCCATTGGTTAATGTGGGAAATTTGAGATGTCGAGTAAATGGTTGAACATTCACAGTAAAATCCTGTTAATAAATAATAAAATAATAAATAAGGAAATGCTACATTCAATATACTGAAATTATCATAATTTGAACTAAAAATAAACTTCTTTGAAAATTTACCTTTTTATTAAATTCGTCAAGATAAACCATTTTTTTATCCATTTCTATGAATTTAGAAACAATTTTTTTAAAACGTTTTGTCAATGCCTTTGGTTTCCCTATGAAACAGGGACATTCAAACGGATGTGTTATATAACATTGTTTCGGTTTTCCTTTTAAATCTAATAGAAAACTCACATCAGGAGTTGTTAGGATATTGACAATTAATTTTGGAACATTATCTCTTAAAAATCGTAATGTTTTTAATATGTCCTGCTTATGAAGTTGAACAATGATTTCTGGATTGTCGTAATAACACATATCTGTACAAAAATCATTACTGCCAATAAATATTGATAACATTTTCCAATGTTCGGTCATATTCACTTTAGGGTCAAACTTCATCCGTGCCACCAATACCTTTGCTTGATAAGGCATATCTCTAGACATAGCTCCTAATTCAGCAACATTGAATCTAATGTAATAAATATTTTTTACCAAAAGTTTTATTGCAATAATCTTTAAACTTATGAATGGATTTAATGGTTATAAAGACCGCATAATGAATGTTTTTTTAATGAAATATATTTGAATTTTAAATACAGAATTAAATTACTTTGACGATCGATCTGTAGATAATCCATCTGAGAGGGAATATCCATATAAATTAGGATTAAATTCTTTAAGAATATTTGGCAGCGTAAGATATTTTCTCCAAGTACCTTGACCACCAATTGACCAAGACAAACCACGATTTTCAACACCAACATGAATTACCTATAAAAATTTAGAGATAATGTAACGACAATTTTTTTACAAATACATTTAATCAAATATGTAGAATCAAGTCCCGTTTACTTTTTTTTTTTTACTCATACTCACATTTGTAGCTATGATTCCATTTCCAGCTGTTAACGAGTCGCCCATTCCCGCAATAATATCTATATCACCTATAATGCAAAATTAATTATTCGATAAGGCTAATTTTCTTTTTTTTATCTAAATAATACTATTGAGTAATAATATTTATAAGAGGGACAGAATTCATACAAGTAAATTTTTTTCAAAAATTATGACAATATTTTGAATGTATTGAGTTAAATGTTTTAACTCAAATGTGTTTATTCTTAATTTTATTATTTTTATTACTGTATTAAGAATAAACACATTTGAGTATGAAATTTTTATTCAATACATTGAAAATATTATCATCATTTTTGAGTTATTTGAAAAAAAAATTCTGAAATTTACTTGTATGAATTCTGACCCTCTTATAAATATTATTACTCAAATACATAAGACCATGCTCTGGAAAAAGCGAGTGAGGGGATGGTGAAGAACGGGAGGTTCGTTGGCTTCGGAATTCAATGTTCTCTAAAATATAGCTAGCAACACTGATAAAACTGTAAAAAAAGATTGAAAGTTTTATGTCACCACATTTAGGATTTTTGTGAGAGTGTGCTGGAGTGGCCACGCTTGACCCTTTGCGGCACATGTAAATAATATTATTATAAAGTATTTAAAAAACTTGATTGTCAAATACTGGGTCGAGCACATTATTGAATGCTCGGGACTCATCGGATTCTTCAAAAGAATGTGTTTGTGTATGAGTCTAGAAAGTTGCAGATACTTCGCAGTTTTTTTGTTTATTTGATGATTTTCGATTTAATTTGCCTGTACTAATTAGTGAGTATAGAAGAGTATTAAACTTCATTAATTCAATACTATTAATATAATAAATAGGGTAGTCTTTGAATAATATTTTTAATTTTGATTTAAATTTTGAAATTATTTTTTACCTGGTCGAAGTTCATTGACTGAAGTAGGAGGTAATTGACTACGACGACCTGGACCACTTTTAACATCACAGAAAAATTTCTCATTCTTTGAAAATTCTTTTTGCTGATACTAAAAATAAATAACAATGAATGAATATTTTTGATTAATTTTATTTATTTTTTAAATGATAAGCTCACCCCAAATGATTTATGCAAAACTAAATTTCTACCTTCTCCTGATCTTCCAAATAAATTTAATGCAAACAATCTTAATGGTCTGTAAATTGATTGAAATTGATCATCCAAAAATGTTCGTTGAGGTTTCATAGAACTTGGTACAAATATTAATGAAATTACAATTATGAACAAATAGTAACCATAAATATTTTCAATGAACTTCATTTTCATTGCAAGTTATATAAAAGTATGTATAAAAGTTATAATTTTGAAAATTGCATCACAATTAATGTAATTATTTCAATCGTTATTTTTTAGATTTGTTTGTCTTGAAAAAAAAAAAAATTTTTTTTAACTATCAATTTACTGTGAAACTAATTACAATCAACCTTTGATAAATTTCAATGCCAATTTAAATAAATTAATAACACTATAGATTTAATTCTAAATTCTTACTCTTTATAGGTATATTTTTATAGTAATATGCATTTACTGAGCTGCAGTCAAAAAAGTGCATTCATTTTTTTTCAGACTGTAAAATGATACTAATAATCAAAATGAGGTGGTAATAATATATGTTTTTTAATTTAAAAAATAAACTTTACCAAATTAAATCTTAAAAAGATGTGTACCTCGAATATCTAAAAAGTAATCTAACCTGAAAGCAATTTGCATTCAATCAACAAACTTTATTGTCTGATTTTAAGATTAGGTATCATCACAAGGATTAACCTGCCACCGTCT